>JACMZG010001908.1:17101766-17170289 GCA_018340805.1 Microvelia longipes
GATTAGTTTATTTGTATTCTATTTTTTTATTTATTATCCAAATCAAAGAGCTTTTATTGCTGATTCCAGTGATAGTAATGACTCAAAATCAACATTTTTCGACTTATCACCTTTTTACTTTTTGGTATCCATATTAGAGTCACTAATTGTGTTTCCTCCCCATTCGCTTAAAAATTAAAGAAGGGCGACAGAATTTTATTAACTTTGCAATTTCTATTTCTTTTAGCTCACCTTATTATTAATATAGTTAATATGAGGAACAACAATAGAAATCCACGGCGGTTTTGGTTAGATCACAAAAGTTAGGTATAGCATTGAGTTTGGTCAGAGCCTAGATAGGTGACCGCTGGAATTAGAAATAATCTATTTAATATCTGAGGACGAGCAAAGCGAGTCCGAAGTAGTGAGAATGAGCGTATCGTTTCCGATGTGTTGAGGAAAAGTTGAGAAGTAGCCCGTACCCAATCTGAACCTCTCGGTACGCACTCTTGACAGATTTGTCGATTGAATCCGGTTCTATATTTATACTTCATATTATATTATTATTGATATGAATAAACCTGTTCCTTAATCATCCATTTACTCCACCAGCGCTTCCTTACGATCACCATTATAGGAAATCGTGTCATATCAGCTGATCCGATCTCCATTCCTGTCTAAAGATAGATCAGATTAATTTCATATTGTAGAATATCGTTTAGTTGACCCGATAAAAAGATTTTATGAGCTTATTAGCTAGTAAAATAAATAGCATACTTACACAACACACACACACACATATATATATATATATATATATATATATATATATATATATACTATATATATATATATATATATATATTATAGTATATATATTATGTGTTGTGTGGGTGTGGTGTGTGTGTGTATCCTTATGTGTCTGTATGTACGTATGCATGTATAATGTTCCTTGATTATAGCCATAGCAGTCCAAGAAAGATTCTCTACGTCATTACAGGATATTGATGGACTTATAGGGTATGATTTTCAACAGTAAAATAAAGCAATTCATGTAGGTGTGGTTAACAAATGTACAACTTAAACAAATATCTCTTGAATACCGAGGATACTAGATGCCTTTATCTCGAGAAGATGATAAAATTATATATGTTCGATATGAGTGTTTGCTTGCTCCTCAATCAGCTGGAGGCCAAAAGAAAATAAAGTGTGCAAATTTCAAACGATATTTCTTTAATAATTGATTTTGAGGTGGGCAGAATACTAAGGATTCGTTTTTTTTTTATTATTTTTATTGACTAGCACAGCAACAGGATAATCGTTACAAAATATTAAGTAAGCTCGCTTGCAGAGCGGTTTGGAATTTATGGATGATTGTAAGACATTTTGCATCCGATGAATAATTGCCTGCGACCATTACGTAGCACCTAGAAGCCTCTATAATTCTAACTTCAATATTTCAGTTAATTCACCACTTAAACATTAAATGTAGAAATTATTTTTCAAGAATTGAAATGTTTAATTTTGAGCTTGTGTAGTGTTAGTGATAGAAGTTAGGGATTGATAAGATCATCTAGCAAGTATAACACGTTGTTGGACCCTTTTTGCTTAACTCCCTTTGATAGAATAATGTAGTCATCCTTATGAGATGAGTCCTAAAGCAGGAGCTGAGCCCCTTACTATTAGGACACGTGCCAATCTGCCAGAATCAGTTTGTGTGAAACTGTAAAAATTAAAAGAAGAAGTCGTTGCTTTTATTTTACTAACAGCTTTAACAGATTTAAACTTATAAACTCAAACAGAAAATGATTAACCTATTTGAATAGATAGTACTTCTGTACGGTATATCCAGTTCTATGCAAAATATATAAACATATAATTATATATATAACATATAAGTAATATATAAACATATTACATATAATATAAGCGTAATTCAATTTAATCGTACTTAATTTCAACCTGCAGTTTAAATATTAAACTTAATTGTTGCTGAAACAAATCAAGTTCATAATGGGTTGATGTTTTGCCATATTATAAAGACGCAACTTGTGAAATACATTAAAAGTATTTTTTCAAGTCGCGCTTTTCTCAAAATTGGCTTAAATTAAGTTAAAGTGTGGCCTTTTATGATGGCCTTTTATGATGGCCTTTTATGATGGCCTTTTATGAGTTGATATTTAGCTCAAGACCGTAGTTATTTCAGCTCACGTATATTTTACCCTATTTTATAAAACCAGAGCCCTTCGTAAAAATCAAAACAATAGTAGAATACTAAGTTGATGTAAATCTCAGAACTGATTTTTTTGTAAATTTTACTCTCACTTTTTTTTGGCAGAGCCTTTCCGTCAAAATGGCGATACCAGAAGCATAGTAGAGTATGTTAAATCTCAAAACCGGAGAACGATATTCCCGCTCAAGTAAATTTTACCCTTTATTTTTGTGGTTGGGCTTCTTATACCGCATATTCGTCAAATTAACGATATTATTTTAGTTAACTTATTTTATTTAAATCTCTGAACCGGAGTAAGTAGTTTATTAAACCAACATTGCTGTCGCAGTCCATAATCGATGATATCGTACCTTATCGTATTTCTATCGTAGTCCATACCCAATAATATCGTGCCTAATCGTATTACTATCGCAGTCTGTAGCAAGTGCGCTATCGTACCTTATCGTAGTCCGTAGTCAGTGCTATCTTGCCATATCGTAGTCCGTAGCCAGTTCTATCGCGCCTTATCGTAGTCTGTAGCCAGTGCTATCGGGCCTTATCGTAGTCATGTATAGCCAGTGCTATCGTGCCTTATCATAGTACTATCCAACTCCGTAGCAACTGATATTGTGTTTTATCGTATAGTCCGTAGCCAGCACTATCGTGGCACTGAGTTCAAACTTCAAATTCAAAGATATTACAGCTCAGGTTTAAATTTCACGCTTACTTTTAGAACCAGAGCCCCTGTATATACATCAATATATCCAAAGTATTGTAGTTGATCTCAGATAATTTTTATCAAAACAACAAGCTTATTGCTTTAATGTTTAACGACAGATCACTCTAAAAAGTTATAACAATATAAATAATTTTTATTTTAGTAAATAATAATTACAACTCGTATATTATTCACACCGTAAATAAATAAATTATGTTTCTATAAACACACATAAAACTTTCAGACAAAAAAAAAACAATAAAAATTGTCATAAAATTGAACAAAAATAAAGAATAACTATATCAGATAAATTATAGCATTTATTTTCCCTTACAATACAATTTAATCAAAATTTAACAATATAAAAAGGAATGATACATAAAATAATATACATTATATGTGTAGGATGAAAAAGTAATAATAAAATATCGAAAGAATAGTTTAATAAATGGAGAAACAGAGAAAAAAAATAGAAGGTATACATAAAAGAAAAAAAAATATAAAATCTTTGTACAAAAACATATAAAATAAGTGGAGGTAGTAGCTAGCTTGTATCGACCCGTTTTTAGTTTTAACAATGCAGTTTAATGCAGCTTGGGTTCTCTAATGCAGCTATAACTGCATTGACATAGGGGAGGAGTCTAACCAGGTAAAATGGGCGTGACAGAGCCGCCATCTTGCTATTATACAGTACATATTACCCCCTCCCCTTTTTTATATTTTGCAGGAAATATATCCTTTACATTAATGTATCCACCCCCAATAAAAAAAGTCATAAAAAAAGTCCACCATTCGTATTGCGCGCATTAGTTTTATATCCTAGATGATGAGGTTGGAGAAAAACAAATTATAAGAAGGTTTAGGTTGGAAATTGCAATTTGAAAAACTTGAATGGGAAAAAATCACGAAGAAAACGCAATAAAATTCTAGTTTATTTGTTAAACATGTTGAAAAGATATGAACTATATCGTTGTATTTGAATTTAATAAAAACAGGAGCATACAAGTACAATAATATACTATCTTTAAAAAAAAATATATTATTCTAAATACTCTCTTAAAAATAACATTTCAATAATCTAAATGTCGAAAACATTTCTGGTTCAAACTTAAATATTCTCTTAGTTATATCTCTTTAAATTAATATGTCAAGCGGTCCAGTAATAATTGTATTAATAATATTTTAAGTCTTCATAACAGATTTTTCTCGATCTTCGTTAAGCATTTCCTTCATCCCTAATCTTCTTCATAGTCTCTTAATTTAAATACTACTTAACACTTAATAAATATGGGATCCTAAATAAGATAAGGCTTAGAGAAAGAAAAAATAAATAACATAACATAGCATTAACTATATTAATTTTAAAACATTTTAAATAAATATGCTGTAAATAACGAGAATATGTAAATATTCTATAACTGTATATTGCCTTAAGATGCGTTAATAAGAAAAAATTGTATTCGTCACAGAAAAAATTCTTGGAAAATGGTTGACTTTAGTTCTTTAAAAAGAATTATATTTAATAATTATTTAAAATAATTAGTATTTTTAAAAATAAATCTATCTATATTCCAACCCCTTTGGGTCATCATCAGGCCTAAACAACAAACAACAAGTATGAAACATTTAGTAAAATCAGAACATTATTAACGCTTGCCGTTTATTGTTGATAAAAAGTTTTGAGTTTTTCAAGTTTGCACCAAATGGAACATGGAAAGGAGCGATGGAAACAATAAGTCGGAAACTTTACCTATACTTTATTAACTATAAGTTAATTAACATAACTATAAGTTTTATTCACCGGAATAAAATTTCGAGCTTTAATTATGGGGATCTTGAATTGTTTTTTTGACTTAAAACAGCTATATCTAGATCCTAACATAAAGTTTACATTAAACGAACGTTTCCTCTAAATTTCAGAGCACTTTGAGTAAAAGATAACTCAGAATATTCATAAAAAAAACAAAACCAATTATGTATAACTCAGAATGTTTTTAAGACTACTACTAATTTGTTATTTTTTTTCACAGCAAAAGAAGATATTAAAAAGATCTCAAACAAAACTTTCAGCAACGGGACAGGACCCGTAACTCAGTCAACATATATGAATCAATTAGAAGTAGTTCCAGTCATAGTCGTACCAACTGAAAAAGTTCTAGATCTAAGTTACCAACCAGGAATGGGATATCCAAGACCTAATCAAACTTATCCATATCCAAGGCCAATAGGAACGATTGGTCCGATACCACCTCCAGCAGGTGCCACCCCACAATGTGCTCCGTGGAAACAACCTTACAGGCAACCGTGGCCTCATCCTCCACAAATATACGAACACAACTCCTTCAATGAGGTATGAACACATGATTTTTTTTTATTATTTAGCACCTAAAATAATAAAATTTAACCCCCTAGATGGTTTCTTATAAAAACAATATAATATAAAGTAAGACTAAGAGAGTTTTACGAGAATAATTAATACAAAGATATACCAACATGCTAAAAGAATTTCTTTGTTTAAGGGTGTACCCCGACAATAAGTGCAACAATTTTATTTTTCATTTTTCATTGGTATTTATTTTTAAATTGACCTCGGATCATCAAGTTCGTTATCTTATCACGTTTTTACTATATAATGTTAACTATTACCTTGTGACGCTACTGAGCTCTATTTTTATCTCAATAAACTTATTTTATTCCCCAAATAACATAACATCAGAATCACTCTAAATTTGGTTTACATAATATTGACATTGACACCCATGTTATGAATCCTTTAAGAATATGCGCTTAAGACTTAAAGGTATGCTGTCTCTATATGAGAAAAAACAACACCTCGTCTAGAAGTGCAAATTTTTGTTTTACAACTATAGGATATTTATTAACAAATAAAACCCCAATATTTATTTGTCAATTAACAAATAAAGTCAAAAGTCAATTAAGAAATTGACTTTTGATAATGAAATTCGTTATTTTATCCTGTCTTTACTTTCTTAATGTTTACCTATTGATCATCAGACGTGACACAGTCTTATTTTTAGCACGCTAAAAATTTAATTTTATTCAATCTAAGTCACAATATTGATCAGAGTCGCACCAAAGTATTATGCATAGTAAACCTATCGAATAAATCCTTTCAGAATAGATTTCTTTTAGAAAAATAAAAATAGGTTTCTTAGCATGATGTTGAAAATAAAATAAAAACAATCATCTAAATAATACTTTTAGCCCCTATAAAAAATTTTAAGTCTCTGAGACACATAGGGTCAGAGCAATTTAGGGAAGTATTACGATCATGACAATTTTTTTGGCTGCACTCGTGATTTTATGGAACTTCTATATTTGTATCTTATTGACTAGGATAGCTTAAAGTTTTATTTCCATATTTGCATCATATTGACTAGAATTGCTTAACGTTTTATTTCCATATTTGCATCATATGGACTAGAATAGCTTAACGTATTATTTCCATATTTGCATCATATTGAATAGAATAGCTTAACGTTTTATTTCCATATTTGCATCATATTGACTAGAATAGCTTAACGTTTTACGCCTTAGCTTAACGTTTATTTCCATATTTGCATTATATTGACTAGAATAGCTTAACGTTTTATTTCCATATTTGCATCATATTGACTAGATTAGCTTAACGTTTTATTTCCATATTTGCATCATATTGACTAGAATTGCTTAACGTTTTATTTTCATATTTGCTTCATATTGACTAGAATAGCTTAACGTTTTATTTCCGTATTTGCATCATATTGACTAGAATAGCTTAACGTTATATTTCCATTATTGCATCATATTGACTAGAATAGCTTAACGTTTTAAATGTTAAGATTACCTTATTACCAATATATATTTTACCCAATCTTGACGATATTTAATGTTGTATAGACACCTTAGTCATCTTTTTACATCTTCGTGTACAACTTGAACGTGTAAATTATTTTAGCTTGAAGGTTTGTTTTATTATTTTAAAATTTTTATAGGTCAACAAATTTCAAGTCAACATTTAGATGGATCATCGCGCGAGTTGATATTTCATATTAAAACTCATCAAATTACTGAAATTCCTAAAATCTTTTTGGCCTTTGCTAAATCAATGAGATAGTGAGTACGGTTCATTTACAGATAATTTCCACCCCCAAAATTCTTAATTCCCATGACGCATTATCTTTCAATTAATAAATCAATGAGAAAGTAAGTACGGTTCATTTACAAATCATTTCTATCCCCGAAATTTTCAATTCCCATGAAGCATTATCTTTCAATTAATAATTCTACGGTTCATATACGGATAATTCCTACCTCCAAATGTCTCAATAACTGTTACGCACAGTCATTCATTAAATAAATTAATGAGATAGTGAGTACGATACATTTATGGATAATTCCTACCCCGAAAATTCTCATTACTCGTGACGCACTGTCATTCATAAAAATAAATCAATGACCCGGAATACTCAAATGCACTGCCATTCATCTTACTACGCTTGCTTCCCATACCTAATAAACACAATTTCCATTTCAAAAAAAACCATTTAAAAATTGTTTTCAACCTTTTACAAAATCATTCTTGAAAACAAAATAATTATTTAATTTTATAAAAGCTACATAGAATAATTTCTACAAAAGTAAATGGAGCTTAGGCAAATTATATTTAATTAATAGCTGCGTGTGGGGTTTACACTAAATGTTAATAAAATATAGCGCAGTTTCTTCATACGATTTTAATAATAATCCTTAAGTTGATATTATAGCACTGACAGGAAGGCATTTTAATTAAATATATCAAAATTACCCGACACTTTATAACTCATCATAAACATGGTATTCAAAAATATAATAGCACGTTAAAAAAATATAATAAAAAATTCGCCATGGCTCTAAATTAATATAGTGAATTATTCAAGTCTATAATTTTAAGTGCAATTTATGGACTGCAGTTTATTTATTTTTGATTGCAATGTTTAGTTTAATTTATTGTAAATAATTTCACAAAAATGCATCCAGAAATGATTGGTATTAAGTACGATTAAGTGTAAAAAAATAAGTTGATTTCGCCCATGAATGAGCAGTTTTTCTTGTTTGATACAAAAATTAAAAAATTCGTAAATTGAAATGAATATTGGCATAACAAAGTTAAAAGTTCATTTAGTGCTGAATGTTTTTTTTGTGAAATCATGAGGAAAATTACATTTTCGAAATTTCACTTCCGCTTTAAATTAATTAAGTAAATTTTTCGATTCCATAGCTTTGAGTGCAATTTTTAGATTGCAGTTTGTTTTTAATTTTTGATTGCAATGTTTACTTTAATTTATTGTAAATAATTTCACAAAAAATGCATCCGAAAATTATTGTTATTAAGTATAATTATATATAAAAAATTTAAGTTCGCATTTCGCCGATGAATGCGCAGTTTTTTTGTTTGTTGTGAAATTAAGATTTCCTGAAATTAATGAAGATTAGCATGACGAACTTAAAAGTTTATTTAGTCCGTACTCAATATTAATTAATTATGAATTAAATTTAATGCTATGACGATTTGCAATTGTAAAAAAAAATACTTATACGCAAATAAAATTATTTATTTATTAATTATGAAAAAATTGAAAGGAAAATTACAGTTTTTCATATCTCTTCGGTTTGCAAAATAGAAAGTAAACAAATAGTGAGCAGAGCAAACGATTATTTATAAAACATAATCAGGCATACAGATTAGTTTTTGGGTAAAAAAAAAGTTTTGGGGCAAGCACAATGTTTGAATGTGTATTGGAGGCGTTGTGGTTGAGTTTACTGCACATACCTATGTACTAAAAGTCGTCTCTACAAAAAGTCTCTCCACAAATTTGTATTAACTAAATTCAAACCAAATTATAACCTCATAATGAATATATATATATATATATTATATATATATATATATATAATGTAAGATAGCAATTAAGGAGAGATGAGATTACCTAGCAAGTAAGCCACATTATTGGGACCTTTTTTTTAATTCCCTTAGATAGAAGATAGTGTTCCACCTTATGAGTTCCACCATAAGTGCAGGCATTTTACGTTTAAGGCTATAAGTTTCTATAGCTTTAACAAGAAACAACACGATTCCCTCTGCGATACTAATCTTTTTTCCTCTCGAAACCATAAGGCAGAAACATATATATAATTTTACATATAAACTACTATTGAGGGTCCTAAATTTGACCGAAACCCAGGTTCATTTTAGGTTTAGGGATCTTTTTACGAGTATGACATCGCACAGGCTTGGAACCACCGGCTCCAATATATATATATATATATATTATTATATATATATATATATATATATATATATATATATTTATATATATTAATATGGCGTCAAAAAGTAGTAGATATTCCATAATTAAGAAAAGAATAACCTATTAAATTATACAATTAATGCATCCATCTAAATAAGCTCTTTATGGCATATTTGAAACGCATTTATTGCTTAATCACTATAAATTGACCGATGATTAATACGACGCATTATTTACTTGCCACAAGTATTACGCTTATGTGGCTTGCAAGATTTGATTTATAAACAATTAATATTGTAAATAGATCTATAACTAGTATTTTGTAGCCGTCTTATATGATTATTTTGGAAATTAATTTAAATGTAATTATTATTAGTATTATTTCATGCTTATAATTAAAGTTTAATAGCTCAGTTCCTTTGGCAAATATAGATTTCCAAAAGACTCTCGACTACAAATCTTGTAATGTCCCTACTTCATTAGTTTTTTTTTCAAACGAATTCGCTGTATAATGTTTTTTTAGATTAGAAATAAAAATTATAAATACATATAATTATAAATGCCTATTAGCCTAATATGTGTGTGTAATCGTCACGGTAATTAGATACACCAACAAGCAAAGCGGGTAAATAAAATTAAAATTGGTCTTGATTAAAAATTTAATAACTATACAACTAATTCAGTAAAACTTACATACTAATAGACATGAGTCAGCGATGAAGCAAAAAGAGTATGCATATTATAATTTTACGTGTATAAATTAACATATATACATGTTTATTTCATACATGATTGTTCTAATAAGTGAAAGCGTCCAAGTACAAGCAATACTTTTTACATTACAAGAGAGGGAAGAAAGCTTTTCAACTCGAGGTTAAGTTTTCTCCGTATGAGAAAAGTTTATTCACGTTGTTGTTAGGTCGATAGATTTAAACTAGTTGTTAACTACCTCGGCAACCCTCGGGAGTTAACAATGGTTTTGGCAACCGAGGCATAGCCGAATAATGCGAGATAAATCGGTAGAACAGGTGGAGTGAGGAAGTGGGGACGAGTGAATTTGTTACATAGACCAAAGTATTGCACCATCCCCGTTTTGTTTTCCTAAAAAGCAATTTGACTGTCTATGGGTGCCTTGTCGTAGATAAGATTTTCAGTAGTAGACACCATTAGGCCTAGGAAAAATTAATTTACGACTTAGGTCGTAAATTTAAACTATAAAAGTAAATTTTAAAAGAACTTTTGTCCTTTTAACCTCACTGTTCAATTAAACGATGGCGTTTTAATCTAAAAAGATTCCTGCATAAAAAATACAAAAGATGCTTTTACGACGGTAAAAGTCTAAAGCCTCCTGCTGCAATTTTAGATATGGATCACACGCGGGATACTTGTCTCTTCTTTTTTGTAACATTTCTTAACCTCATAGCCAAAAATATAACATCATCCCACCCTTGTGTTGTATAATATGAAATATAAACATAAATCCTAGAAATAAAACACGTAAGACACATCTTCCTATGTTGTACAAGACTAATATATTACTTTATCTAGTTAAGGCTGCAAAATTAGTCATTACTAAAATATTTTTAAGCTGCAAAATGTCATTTTACTAACACTGTCGACATAATTTTTAAAAGCAGAAGGGGAAACTTGCTAAGTAATACTCTGTCTCCTAGAGAGTTATGGTACATTTAAAAATAATGGTAAAAAAGACAAAATAAAGAAATGAATGAGTTGAGATTAAAATGTTGCAGGTTATTGAGTTAATTTTGGGGTCTGTCGCCTGGTAAACATGATTATTGATTATACAATTATATTTTCTATATATTATTACTTAACAATATATTATCAAGAAACATTTTTATAAAATACCTAATATAGATATAACTTTATATAAAATATTGGCAACACTGTTTTAATTAAATTATGACTTGTTTTAAAGTTTTTACGAGCTAGTTATGAATAACCAGATTTTTATTTTTTGTTTTGTCACTTATTTCATTATATGTTAATTTATTTTGTTTAAAATTACAAATCTATCACTTTGTAAAGCATTACTAAAACAGTAACGAGATAAACTAATTTTGCTATAAAATATAAAGAATCAGAATAACAGTGAAAACAAATTAAAATAGAAATATTGTTAGGATTGACGAATTACAAAACTAAAATCTACCTGATATTGTGAGTGTTGCAACAAGTTAAAAGCATTATTTGCTGCCTCTAAAATCTTGTAAACAGTATTTAAAAACCGTTTTTTTTAAATTTTTTATTTATTTAAGTTTATTTATTTATTTAGGTTTTTTATCTCCATTCAGTAAATTGTTGCATTAACCCATAAAAATTAAACAAAACATTTTAAAGTAACATAACATATTCTTATGTTTATTTTTTAAGCCGTAAGTAAATAAAATGGTATATGCTACTATGCAGAAAACGAAACATTGCCGACTCCTTCAGCAAATACCTGCATCGGCTCCGCCTGAGCGAAGCCGATGCATTTCTGTTTTTTAAAAAAATAAAAATCGATAAATAATTTGAGTACAAAAAAAAAAAACACGAAAATTAGGTACAAAAGAAGAATTAGGTTTTTGTACGAAATTAGGTACAAATTCATCCCTCTATTTAATAAAGTATACTAACTATCGTTCTAATACAACATTTATATCTGCGTTTTTTGTTGGATCATAAACGTTATGCATCAGCGAGCGAGGTTAGTCCCTATAGATGGATGAACGTTGGAAATAAAATGAATATATTCACTATCTCAAGAAGAATTAAGCTAATCGAATGACGCATTGCAGTATAATTTTGTTGATTATTCTATTCTGAGGACGAGCAAAGCGAGTCCGAGAATAGAAACAGTGAGGGCATGTGAAGCGAATCTGATGTGTTGAAGAAAAGTTCCGAGTTTCTCGTTCACGATTTTTTTTTATCCAGTCACTCTACTAATGCGATAATAAAATCAAGGATTAAAAAAATTAAATTATATAAAATTAATTAAAAAGTAATAATTTAAATAAAATTAACACACAGTAGGTTTTGTTTTAAATTAAATTTCAGATTGTCAAAGCAAAAATGGATTTAATTGTTTCATAACCTAATGACAATAATCCACACACATATATATATGAATAATAATTAAAATTAAAGATAATTCTTAAAAAAAAATAAAAAAATTAACGACTTAAAAAAAATGTGTAAACTTAAATCATTGCATTTGGCAAACTTACAAATTAAAATTTTTGAATTGTTCTGCCAAAGTATTTAAATTGCCTGCACATATTTCAACCTGTTTTTTTTAATATTAATTTATGTATTAATATTGAGTAATTTAGTTGTAGGTAGATTGTAGCTTTTATTTAATAGGACAAAGAAAAAAATTGCGGCGCGTGGAACTAATAAATTGTTAACGCCCAGATTATTATAACATCGATTATCGTATTAATTTTGAATACGATAATCGTATTAATTTTTTCAAAGCCAGTTTGAAAATAAATGTGTGTTTTGGTTAAGTAAATAAAAAATGACTAAATAATATGTATGTATATATATATTATATATATTATATATATATATATATATATATATAATATATATTATTATATATATATATATATATATTATATATATAATTTATATTTTTCTGTGGAAAGTATAAATTGAGCTAGGAGTCATCTATTAAACACATTGAAAGAAACGTCTCTCCACTTATTAAATAATAATGTGTTGGCAAAGCCAGTTTTTAGTTTTAACACACCATTCTCTGTGCCCACGAACAAAGTAAAATAAAGGCTTGAATAAAAATAACTTTTTAAACTAGCTTACAATTTTTTTCAACATTATTTGAGAAGGGGTACTTTGTAGTTTTATAATAAAACATTTTCATCATGAAAATGACGCTTATAAGGTTGTTTGGAGGAAGTGGGGGAGAATTGATTCAGATTTGTTTCCTGATACCAAAAATATATGTAAAAAATGTTATATGTATATAAATATATATATATTATATATTATTATATATATATATATATATATATATATATTTATATATTATATATATATATATATATAATATATATATTATATATATATATATATATATATATATATATTATTTAATTATGTTATATGTATTCCTCTAGGTCAATGACTGTTTTTTATGTAATGGATGATGCTTAAACCGAATTTGACTGAGGAAATAATATTTTAAATAAGTTAGAAGTTAGGTTATATTAGTTGCATTTAGTAATTAGCAATTAGTAATTAGTTGCATTTAGCCGTAAGAAATAAGTGCTCCAGAAAAGAAAAAAATAAGCTTTTTTTCTTAGACGTCATTAATTTGCAATAATGACTCAGCAAACTAATATAGACAGACATAGACAAATTCTATGTTGATCCTCTGTACTAGATGAAGGGGAATATGCAATTCAGGTTAACTTATTATTTTATCTAAGTACTTTACTAAATGCTACTTAAAAAATGTTATAACTTGCCACAGGGACTTGCCTCATATATAGGTCTTTGGAGCAGGCCTGTGAGGCGAGGCGAAGAAAATACGCTAGATACATGGAAAAATGCCATGTAACAAGAAATAACAATAAAACAACAAATAATACAAAATAACAACAGTGGGGCGACGAAGGCCACCGGGAGGCCGCGTTGCGGCCCGAGGGGGCGACACCGCGTTGCGGCTACGTATTATTAATTGGTATGACCTGGAGTACGCATCTTTCCGCGGGTCCTTGGCTCGCTCTGCGTGCCGTTTGCTCTGCTCACCGTGACCCCTTCGAAGCCGTTTTTGCAAGCACATGCTTAAGCACATACGCTTCAATTAATACTCTATATGGTTAAAGCATGCTTAAGCACATGCTAAATATTTAATACTCTACATGCTTTATATATTATATATATATATATATAATATATATAATATATATATATATAATATATATATATATATATATTATATATATATATGTGTGTGTTGTAGTATTTTATTTTTTCATAATATATTTTTTACATTTCTCATATTTTATATTTTTTAAACTATTATTGCAATATAATAAAAAATCATTCCACGTTCGTTATAAAATTTAATCAGAAAGGTCTTGAACAAGACGGGATCAGTAGACTTTACTTAGATAGTTAATAAGGTTCATTGGGCCTAACAAATCATATTGACCTAAATGTATCAGGAACTAAAAACAGCAGGAGTGATGGAATCAAATGATTTCTCTCCAACAAAGCTTCTATATTCTTTTTTACTAACATAAAGCACAAGGGTTGTATAAAATAAAATTCATTTCCGTATAAAAATTTTAAGTAACCATAGTAACGTCATGAAATTTCTTACTGTAAAAGAATCTCCTTTTATAAAACTTTATTTTATAAAAACTTTAAACTTTTATATAAAACTTGAAAAAAAAGTTTTACAGACAGAGAAAATAAAATATGCCTTTTGTGTTATTTTATTGCTAGTAGGCGAAAATGTTATTAGAGGTTTATAATGTAAAAGAATTCTTTACTAAGTTCTTATACTCAGGTTAAGTCGTCAAATCCCAGCGGGGTCGTAAATTTAAGCCCCCTTTATAAGTCCCTTTTAAGCCCCGTTTTTATTGTGCACTTTTCTCGTTCTCGTTTTAGTTTTTAAAAAGAAGGCTATAGTTATATTTCTATTTTATATTGCTGCTCGCTTAACATAATATTCTTTTTTGCCTTCTTTAGTCTAGTTCTCATTGCAATTTCTTTTCAGGTTGAATATTGCTCTTATAGAATAATTTTAAAATTTTCTTTTAACAGAAATAAATAACCTTTTTTAATTAAAAATGGAAAAGGTCTTTAATTAAATAACTAGTTACGCGTTGCATCAGGAACTAACGTCTAATATATACAATAAATAAAATAATTAAATTAAGGCTCTTAACACATAAAAGGATAAATTACAGAAAATGTAGATCGCTTCGCTCGCTAGATTACTTATAAGTACCATAAAATCCATGTTAAAATAAAAATGTTTTTTCTTGCATCAAGCCAAAATATTTTGGTTTAGCTGAAAATATTTTATATATCTATATATTTTTGAAGTATTACAATGCGTAGTCCACTTCGCTCGCACTAGATGGCTTATACATACAAACGAACTTATAAAAAGACAGTAAAGCTCGGTAGAATCCAATGGTTTACTTTTATTGCCCCAATGCTCTTCAATATTCCTCTAATAAGTTGGTCAATTAAAATTCATTAAGGGGAACCCATGTGAATATTTACCCGTTTGAATATTTTGAACTTTGTACGAAAATCAGTCTACAGGCGTACTTGTGCTATACAGAAAATAATTTTGTATGGGGTCATTGACCCATAATAATCACTCAGCAAAAATATCTTAATAAAGAAGTACACTAAGTTTCGTTTCAATACAAGTATATCTATTGTTTTTTTGTTTTTTTGATCATAAAAGTTAAGCAGTATCGGGCGTGATCAGTTTCTAGCTTGGTTACCGCAGGAAATAAAAGGAATGAATTTACTATTTATGGACGAATGAAGCGAGTCCGAGGAAGTTTTGCAATATAAATTTAGCGACTTGAATATTCTGAGGACAAGCGAAAAGAATCTGAAGTAGGGAGGGTAAGCGTATATAGCGAATCCGATGTGATGAGGAAAAGTTCCGAGTTAACCTACACCCAATTTTTTTCCTTTTGAAAGGTCAAAAAAGGAATCGCTTACTGCCGCCGGAGTGTGGGGACTGCTTGGCTAATTTCCACTTCCACTAGGAAATCGCTAGCTTACCCCGTCATTATATTACCGAAACCACGGGTCTATTGCAGGTGGTAGACCAGGCGGAGGTCGCCAAGTTGGCCGTCTCCAAAAAAACCTTAAACATAGATGCTCACCCCACATTTCAAGGGGGAATCAGCATCAGAGCCTACAGTCCTTAGTTTCAACACACCAGCTGATGTGTAAACCCCCCATTACCTGCTCCTCCAGTCAGCAAGGTAGAAGCCGATAATCCAGCGATGTTGGCTGCTGAAGCTGATAGTACTAAATTATTATTATTATTATTATTATATTTTTTTTTGTAAAGTTCTTGTATTAATACTATAACGAGATACTTCTGGCTTTTTCTAAAAGCCAATAGATAGAATATCCTATTATTTAATTCAATGAATATAATGTATTTATAGAGCAACATAATATATTTATTATATATATATATATATATTATATATATATATATATATTATATATATATATATATATATATATATATATATATATATATATATGTTGTATATTATATTTTGAGTTAATTTTATTACAATATCATATGCTCCAGAAAAAAAGACGAATGATTTTTAATCAAAATAAATATTATGATGTAATAATGAGATGACAATGGTCAAAAAGGTTAAAATTATCGGGGTTATTAGACCCCGACAGAATTAATGGTATCATTAAGGTAAGCATGTGTCAGGTGTTTGACTTATTGCATGCAATAATTTAATTACAGCCTGAACATTGGCTCAGATTTTCACTTCTTTTGATACAGCGCTTTAACATTTTAATTGCATATTTATTTAATTTATTACCTATTTTATTTAATTTAGTATTTTAATTTCGATAGTGTATTACATTTTACCAGAAACATTGGCGATGTAAAGAGGAGCCAAAGTGAGCTTCAGCCAAATTTTTTTGTTTTAAATAGAACTTATTCGTTTGAGGTCGGCGTTGGTCGGGAATTCGGTCATCAAAATGACACTATATAAATGGTATTCAGCAAGGGCCTTAGTCAGCTATAATCACTAATGATTAACAGCTATACGAAACATGAAGTGTTCCGGGAAAAAACGGTAACGTTCCATTTATGTACGCGAAAAATACTATTTTAGGAGTCATTACTTATTAGAAGTAAATGAGCTTCTAAAGAGGAAATAAATGCCCACTTAATGACATAGTGTGGCTATGAGCTAAGATTATAATAAGGGCTCCATGAAAGGATAGGACTTGACTCGCCCTTCCCTCAGTAACACCAAATAAATATATTTATTATATTATATATATATACAGTCGGACCTCCATATAACGAACATCTATACAACGAAAGTCTCTATGTAACGAATTTTTTTACGTTCCCTTGAATTTTGTGTTTAAAAGTGTTTCTATTTAACGAAAAAAATTTCTATATAACGAACAAAATTTCCAGAAATAAAGATAAGGACAAGACCCGCAAACTTTCAAGGAATTGACCAAAACGGCACTTCTGTTTTTTTCTGTAATTTCCCAGAACAATCATTTAATGATTCTCGCCCTGCCTTATTTAATTTTGCGAACTCTTTCTTTACAATTTTCTATGAAATTAGGATTAACACAGCGTAGAACTAAAAATCTATCAGTTTTAATTTGGTATTCGGTCTGACTAGTTCGTTTGTGAAACTTTTTATTTGTTTGTAAATCGAGTTTATTAAAATGTCAATACGGAAATTGCTGTCCCTTTCTGAAAAAATCAATTTATTAAAAGATTCTGACGATGGAGTCAAAAACAAAGACTTGTCTCTGAAGCATTAAATCGCTCCTAGTTCTATATCAACAATTTTAAAAAATCGGGAATTTATAATTAGGTTATACGAAACGAGTGGCGATTTAAAAAAAAGTTCTTGAGTATGCAAGTATGAAGACATTGATGACGCAATTTTACAGTGGGTGACAATGTTAAGGGACAAAAATATGCCTGTGACAGGACCGCTAATAAAAGAAAAAGCTGCTGAATATGCAACTGCGAGGTTATTATTCATCCTATATCTATTAAAATATCATAAAATAGTACAGAGTTATTTATTTTTCAATTTCTATACAACAAAATTTCTATACAACGAATTTTTTCTCTTGAACCTTTAAGTTCGTTATATAGAGGTCCGACTGTTTTATATATTATATATATATATTTATATAATATATATATATATATATATATATATATATATATATATATTATATATATTTATTTATTTATTTTATTTATTTACTTATATTTATATTTATAATATATATTAATTATATAATATTTTTTATCTTAATTATGTAAATTGTTTTATTATGGCTCACGCCGTAAATTATAAATAGATGTAAAACAATTGATTATTTAACTAAACTGTAAAATAAAATTTTATTGCCGAGAAAACTGTTTATTGACCATCGAACGATTTAATAATTAATTTCCAAAGCTATTAAATTAGTTTAAAGCCATGTTGCATATTCGCATTATGGGTTATTTATTATAACTTAAGCCTCAATATCAATAAAATTATTATTTATTATGATTAAGCCCTTTATTATCAATAAAATTTGTATTTATTATGATTTAAGCCCTTGATTATCATAAAATTTGATTTTTTATCATATCAATAAAATTTATTTATTTATTATGATTTAAGCCCTTGATTATCAATAAAATTTTTTATTATGATTTAAGCCCTTGATTATCAATAAAATTATTATTATGATTTTTAGCCTTGATTATCAATAATTTGATTATTTATTATGATTTAAACCTTTGATTATTAATAAAATTTGAGTATTTATTATGATTTAAGCCCTTGATTATCAATAAAATTTGATTATTTATTATGACTTAAGCCCTTGATTATCAATAAATTTGATTATTTAATATGATTTAAGCCCTTAACTATCAATAAAATTTAACAAGGAAATTATAGTTGCCACGTCCACAATTGTGACCAACATAAAAAATAAATGGCTACGTTTCTGTCCTGTTCTATGGAAAATATCAAGAAAATAATACAGCATTTTGTCAAAAGATATTTTTCTTTTAATTTTCACCGCTTTTTGTAGCTCATATTTGTGATTTTTCGCTTAGAACCTGCTTTATTTTGATAACTTTTTATCTCCATTTTTACTACGAAACATTAATTTAAATGCGATATTTAGATAAGATTGTATAACATACTCACAAATGTCTCATTAAATTAAAAGCTATATTTATGGTATCTGTTGCTTAGACACGAAAAGTAAATAAAAATGTTGCAAGGTAGATCATTATTTGACAATTAACATCATTATTTGATTGTTTACGAGGCAATTAAATTTAAATCTGGGTTAACTTAGCAAGTATCTGGGACTTGAGGTAGAGTTAGCTTGGCAAGGCTCTTCTGCAATGTCTATCCTACAGTTAAAGCTTAAACTTAAAATTACCGTATTCAGAGTTTAGCAGATGAAATAATTAAATAACAATTTTAAAAATCGCTCTTACTATTCCGGCGTACCCAAATTACTTCGTCTCTTTTATCGTTGAAACTTTCCGGTAAAAATGAGAGAAGGAGGAGAGGAATTTCGGTCTATTATTCGGAATCTATACTCATTGTAGAAACTTAATGTCATGTTGTGCAAAAGAAATTTTACTGAAAAGTCCGGCATCTTTCGATTTTCAGTATCATACCTTAAAATTAGGTTTTTTCTAAACATTACAAGAACACCAGTACTAGATTTTTGTGCAAAAATTGTTGGTGAGGTCCTCTAATAAAAATTGAGCCGCATTTTGAAATATTATCGTGCACTGCGATCCTGAGGAAAATCAATTTGTATTATTGGCCTTTACGATATCAAATTTAAGCGATAGCCTCAATGCTCCCTAAACGTGTTTCAATCACAATACGCTTCAGCAATGACAAATAAAATAGGTAGTTAATTTAGTCGAAATGTTCAATTTGACTAATACAGAGGGACCCCAGTTGTGTCATAAACAAAGTCGTAAAGTTACCTTTATACAGTGCCATTAATGCCAACATTATATTATCAATCCCCGTCTAATTTCTATTTTACTGTATCAAGCCATTACAGAATTGAAATACTTCACTTTATTTTACTACTTGATTCGATTTGAAAAAATTGCGTAGTATTTCTGTAACAGGGTTTTCATTTTATTGTTATTTTAACGTAATCTATTAAATGCCCACGTGGCGTTGCATTTTATACGTTTTATGGCGTTACTTTAGGTACCAAACAAACATGGTGAGTGTGTTTACACCTTTAGATTTACACCAAATCTGTTAATTTTTTTATGAAAAATGGCAGAAAAAAAGTCCTTTTGAGCAAGACTCAGTTCAGTCCTGCTGCTAAAGAACTGTTGCTAAAGGACTATTAGGATATGAGTACAAAGAAGTAGAAATTTCAAATTAGTAATTTCATTCACCATCAAAAATGTTTTGATGTTTGTTATAGCACGTAAAGTGAAAGACTATCAAGAGGATAAGACAGGAATTCAGTGGCTTAGTTTTACTAAAACTCTTAATAACTATAAAGGGAAATTAGGGGGCTGTAAATAAACCATTTACAGTTTTTGTAAATGGTTTGGCGAGTTTGGCTATTAACGAAATTAAATAGAAGACTGACCTTTAGACAGAGATGAACTTTAACTTATATGTATTATATTATTTAACATAGTTACCTCTGAAACAAAAAAAAATCATTATTTTTGATTAACTGTAGACTTAGAAAGAATTAGCCTAAAACATTGGATTGTGTGACCAACCAAAGAGAAAAATACTAGAAGGGGCATAGCCTATCTAAATACATCGAGACTCAAGGGCTCTGAGTAACCTTAATGGAACCTCCTTTAAGATTAAATTAAGGTTACAATAAATCAATTGATTTTGACTTTCCGCGAATTGTGTTTTAATTTGCATTTTTAACGTTCTACAATATATAAGTTATTGTGATGTCGTACAGACTATTTCATTTTATTTCAAAGCGAAGTGAAGTTACTTTTTCGATGTTTCAAAATTTAACCTATAGAGCCCCCCAATGCAACCATCCGTATGCTTGTTGGAGGTTGCAATAGTTAACAAAATTTTTCGTTAGGGTTGAGAATATCGAATTTTCAAAAGGCTACCTTATAGATTTTTGACTTTCCACAAATCATTTTCTAAATATCCTATCATTTACTATAGGATTTTTCATATAATCTGACTTTGTCAATGGAAAATTATATTTAAAAGATTTTTTAAATGAATACAAGAACATACAATTAATTTAACTAGAACGCAACAAATTATACCTTTAATATTGAACAAATTTAAATTTCTCATCTCTTTATCAACTCCTCTTTATACTTATTTACATTGTTTAGAAAATAAAGGCCTTATCATAGCCCTTTTCACTAATCAATGCTACCAACTTCAAAAATTTAGTGTATATTCTTGTTAACCCTATAGTAAACAGGATTACATCATTACTTCCGTAAAAGAATTACATCTAAATTATTTGGGCCCAGAGAATAGTCATATCGACTTCGGACCAATTTCATTCGATTGTCTACCTCAGTCAATATTATCGATAGCAGTGCAAATTACAAAATGTTATATTTCTTTGACACTTCTATATGCACTACATATAGTTCTAATACTCTACTACATTAAATCAAAAAAGGTCTATACGTATAAGTGTTAAGAACAAGAATTTCATGTTTTGCAGTACCAACTTCACACTATTATAAAATACTAAACTGCATAAAACGATAAATATTAACCTTACCAAAAATCGTACACCTCTTAAAAGTACCGTTGTAACTCAAAATTTTTCAATCAGGACATTTTTACCCCGATCCTTGATAACATAATGCGATTGTAAATTGAGATTCTGCACCTTCTGTTGTATAGAAGTTCCATTTCGAACCCGCATGACTAAATAAAATATTGTCTTTCGAAAACAAATTTCCTCATAAAAATTATTATTATTATTATTATTAAAATTAGTGGTAACTAAGTAAGTAGCATCACTTCGTCAGAGAGAGTAAAAATTAAATTAAAAAAAAAAAAAAAAAAAGCATGACTATTTAAATGAAAACTCTTCACAACAGTACAGAGCTTCATTAAGCAGGTAGTTTTTAAGAGAAGTCTTGAACTCATCCGGTGGCAGTTTCAGTAGGATGCTATCGACTTTATTCATCAATCTAATGGCTTGGTGGTTGTGCAGACTTTTGTTTTGCTGAGTCTATGTACAGGGGGTGTGATGATGCTAGAGGCTGACGTGTGTTGTGGTTGTGCCGCTTCTCAACAAGGTCCAAATACAATGGTTGCCAGCTTACAAGATGTTGAGTATGTAAATAGAAGTAGCGTCATAATATTCAAATCTTTAAATATCTGTTTACATGGTTCATTCCATTTTTTACCAGCAATGATTCTAACAGCTTTCTTTTGCAATATAAAGATACTTCCTGCATCAGTGGTACTACCCCACTCAGTTATGCAATAAGTCATTCTGGAATTGAAGTGAGCATAATAAATGTTTCTTAATACATCTTTATCAAATACTTTAGACAATTTTCTTAGCAAAAAAAGAACTGATGATAGTGATTTAGATAGCTTATTTAGATGCAACGTCCACGCGAGTTTTGAATCAAGGTGTGCTCCAAGGATGTTCAATGTGGTAGCGTTCATTTTTTTTTTAATGTGAATAGCAAACTGCTGGTTTTTCCCTTCATTTAATGTCAATTTATTAGTCGTAAACCATTCTTTCACATTAAATATAACTTCATTCATACAAATATCCAAATCTTGCTTATTTTTCCTGAGATTGCGTAGCTGTATCATCAGCAAACTGGATACGCAATGAGTTAAAAGCTGGTAAATCGTTTACATACAATAAAAAAGTAAAGGACCCAAAACAGAGCCTTGCGGTACGCCGTGAAGCATTTTAGCATCTGTGCTATAACTTCCATTAAAGAAAACACGCTGAGTCCGGTTACTAAGGAAAGATGACATTAGGTCTAAAACGACTCCTCTAATACCATAGTGATGTAACTTACTCATGAGGATATCATGGTTCACACAGTCAAATGCTTTACTTAAGTCACACGATATTGCTAACACTTCATTTTTATTTTCAAACGCCTCATATATAAAGTCTGTCAAACAGTTTATAGCTTTGACGGTTGACATGCCTTTCCGAATGAACATAACATGAACATAAATGAAACTTCATAGAGTTGAAAACAAACGATACAGAGTCCTATGATGCTTTAAAGCACGAGAACATTATAGTGACTGAATTGGGAGTTTAGATCAGAAAATATCATATTTTGAAATTTTTCTTTCCCACGTAAGTAATCTTAATCTAAATAAACTTTAAACATCTTAAAGTTTAAAAGTGACAAATATAATCGTAATTTTTCAACTAATTTCAGGGTTTCAAGTAAAAACTGCATTTTGCACTTTTATTAGTAGAGGGATAGAGGGCAGTCTGTCTGTATCGATTATACTAAAGTTGCGGCTGGTAATAAAACTCCCGGCGGGAGAGAAAAAGCTATAAAATTTTCTTATCTTGTGTAAAACTGACGTAAAGCCTTACTCAACTCGCTCTAGCTTACGGTTAATCAAACTTTCCATGCTTTATTTCTAAGCTTATTTTTTTAAAAAAACGGCTCAATCTTGATATGAAATCTTGTTGAGAAAAACAATATAGTCTACAAAGTTAAGTAGAGGTGTAAACAATTGATTTTTTCAAGTCTATACAAACAAAAGTAGGATCGTGCTAAATGCTAAAATTTGGAGCTCATTTTTATACGTGAACTACTATCATGGACTAGGGTTATTGCTTAGAAACGCCGTACCATGCCAAATTGATAAACCTTTATAAAAAAATTATATTTCCTTTTTTCCCTTATTATCCTTTTTTCCTTATTTTTTCCTTTATAAAAAAAACGCTAATGAGGTGTCTATGTGGGACGTCTGTCAGGGCGGGAGTCGGACTTTTTCTGAATTGTTTAAGGGAAATGCGCTAAAACCATTTGATGATTACCTTTTCTGTAGCATTATTAACTGAGTTTTATTTTAGCGCAAATAATAGTGAGCGTAGTTTTGAAAAACCAATGGAATAAATCTGCGTATTTCCTTAAAAAATACGGAAAAAATGAGTAACGAGTAGTAACGCTACTGCTCAGGTTATAAAACAAAGACCGGACACAAACATGGATTGTTAAGATCGGAAGCACGCATTTAAAAAAAATTCGCCCGGCATGCGGACCCCTGCGCCTGCATTATTATATAATAATGCAAAAAAATTAGTTTATAATATTATAAACTATAAAAACAAATAGTGAAATATTAATTTAATTGTTAACAAGAACAAGAAAAATCTTATAATTCTTAGCGGAGTTAAGAGACAGTCTCTTGGAAACCACTAAGCACCAGGCAACCTCATGGCTGTTATACCGTGGCAGTTTGTCGTATTATAGTTTTGCACACGGTTTTAATCAGTTGACAGCGTGCGGAAAACCAACACCTCAATAGGTGTTGAGATTGCCCTGAAATTAAATTGTAAGCGTGATTTAACATCCAGGAATTACCACATTGGCTGCCTCGCTTTATTTTCCCTCACTGTCGACTGATTTTAACTTTTTTTTATAGTATAGTAGTTTTGCAAGAGGCATACTTCGACGAAATTAGCCTGTGTAACATCAGTGAAATCTTCATTAAACTTGAGTTAAGGTTATAATAAACCAATTGTCGTCTGCTAATTGTTTGTATTTTGTTTTGTTTATTAAACCTTATATTACATAAGTTTCTGTAATTTTGTATTACAGTAACTATACTACAGTAATTTATATTAGCAGTCGAAAGTGTTCATGTTACTTTTACGATATTTCAAAATTCAACCGATAGGGTTTCTATAGTAATAATATCACTATTAAAATTTCAAATATATATATATATATTTTTTTTTATTTGTATAAATAAAATTATGATTGCAAAACTATAAAATCGGTACTAATGATGTGTTAAAATTTGATCATTTTCGTGTTACGCCTCAAATAGATATGGTGAATATATGGATCGACACAAATTTTATTTTGTTGTCAAATAACTGAAAAACAACTGATCAAAGTGAACTAAGTATAAATTATTTGATACTACCGAGTTTTGCAAAACATAAATAGTTGACACCTAGGAAATGTAACTAGCAAAATTCAATCTTACATTTTGGGAACTGTTCCATCTTTCGACATTACTATAGGTGCGCTATTATAATGGCTCGACATCTCTGTTTCGTTACGTCTAACTCATCAGAGTGCCAACAGAACCTGAACTCACTCTGAACTTCTCTTAAAATTCCGAAAAATATAATGTGAGTGACGAGTGGTGCTCTCTTACCACTATCATGCTTGGCAAGCAAAACATGATATATGTTACATTTTATAGATATCTCTCGCACAATTATGTTGTGTTATTTATATTTGGAAAACTCAGTAGTATTAAATGATATATATTTTGCTTGGTTAGCAAGATGGTGGTGAGACAGCTCCGCTCTCACAAAATTATATTGTGTCAAATATTTATGTTTGGAAAACTCAGAAGTATCAAATGATATATATTTTGCTTGCCAAGCAAGATGGTGGTAAGAGAGCACCTCTCACGCACAATTATATTGTGTCAACTAAGTACATCGTTGTTCCGCTAATCATTCTTCTGGTTTGGGCACCTTACTTGTGTGCCAAGGTCACATATTGCTAACAGACAGTTTTTTCGAAAACACGTTGGTTAGAATTTCAGAAAACGTTGAATATTTCAAAATCTAAATTTATTTAGTTTATTTATTATAATTTATTTAATTAATTTATTTCGAGTTAAGAGAAAATTAAAAACATCATACATTTTAGATTAGAAATCTACTAACTCAACTTAAATTATTTAACATTATGTAATAGAAGTTAATATAAGTTGTATATTTTAATATCGCTACTTTAAATGCATGCTAAAAAGAAATAAAAATAAGTATAGGTGCAGGGAAAATTAGCGTCCATTTCCTAGAGAGAGGATAAAAACGTTAATAAAAATGCAAACATTTTTATCAAAACTGTAAATCAAAAAGAGGTGATTTTTTATTAAAAAATTGCTAGAAGCTTAAAAAATGAAAATTTTAAGGATTAGATACATTTGAAAAAAAGTGGTAGTCTAACTAATAAAACTTTAAAAGTATCTATATTACTGTTTTATGGGTCGTAAAACTCAGGTTTAATCATATACACCAGTAAGTATAATTAAGTTGAAATTTTACGATCTTTTAAAATTGTAATATTTAATTGAAATCTAAAATGATTATATCAAGTTATCGGTTCTCATCAGTTTTATAGCACCTGTCCGAATTTGGTGGTAATTAGCAGTTCCTCGAGTTTCTGATATTGGTTTTTATCAAATCGATCGATGATTGAAAATAAAAGTTCGAACCTCAATCTGTAACGTACAACACTAGTATTAGGGCTAAGCATCCTCTTTAGCAAAGGGAATGACGAAATAAGAGAACTTTACTGACCCTATGAACGTTTTATGACACAGAGGAATTTACCTTTCTTAGCAAGGTTGTAGCAAAAGACAAATTAAAATTTTCCTAATTTGCAAAACGCAGATTAGATAACAAGGTTAAGACGAGTTCAACATATATTAACACCTAATGGCAAATAAAATATTTAAATGGTCATTTTTTATTTATTTTTTAAGAAAGATATTAAGACACGAGGTGGTAATCACCAAAATAATATTACTTTTATTATTTGTTAAAAAACTGATAAAAACAGGTTTCCTACCTGCAATAGGAAACCATGTTGTTTTACCATTTGTTAGAAGGTTAGGTTGCCACTAAATTTAAGGCCTACGCAGTTAATGTAATTATTGCAAGCATGTCCCTGCGAGCATGCTATTGAGGATAGTTTAACTCAGTTTTGAAAATAAACCTCAAAGGTTTACCATCTATCAAAACTTCTCTGAAACGTCTCCGCTAGCGGTTATTCGTTATGCAGAAACTAATAATAATAATTGATTTCATCTTTATTTTTAAGGCACTGATGATGGCCTCATGCTAGGTTGAAAGCGCTTTGCCAATAAAAAATATTTTTGTGGAGAGACTCTTTTCTTTCACCCATAATGAACGACTCCACTGGTGCTCAATTTCATCAAAATAGTTTTTACAATTTCAAGATGAACCTAGGGACTTTCAAAACGCTAAGTCTTCACTTTGTTTTACATTTTGCAGGTCCTAGTATACTTTTTAACGAATTTCCTTTGGAAAAAATTCGGTAATGGGATCATAATAATAAATCGGTAATGAGCGTCATGGCGGGAATCGAACCTCGGATCATGACAATGTCATGTATACACGCTATCTCTCGAACGGATAAATAATTTTAATCAAACTTGGTCAACCTTGGGGGGATACGAACTTTATTGTAAACAAGGTTGTTTTGACGTCATTAACCTGGTTTGCTGAGTCAGCAGATTTAAAAAAATCATAATAATGATTTAAAAAAATTATTATTTTTCGACGCAAAAAATTCTAATTAGGTTTTTTGGGGCGCAAATCGAATGAAATATGTCCGAAGTCAATAGTATCACTCTATGTGACCAAAATAACGGTGGTCAATTTCCTAAAGTCTATACAAGCACACAACGAAAGGGTGCCTGGGTCCGTATCCTGGGAAGTACGGCCATTTTTTATCGTTATATTTGAAAACAGCACATTCCAAAGGAAATTCGCCCGGGATGCGGACCACCGCGCAAGATTTTTTTACATTTTGCAGATCCTAGTTTACTGCTCTAATGATGAACCTGTGAACTTTTAAAGACCAAAACTGTTGCTCTGTGCTGGAGCTGCTAGTTCAGTTTAGGAGGAGACTATACCTCAAAAGATGAGCGTGATATTTGTTACGCGATTTGTGAAAATTACGCAATTTAAAATTTATTAAACATGTTATATTCAAACAACTCCTAACTTATTTAAATTCGTATATTCAATCCTAAGTACTTATCTTTACTGCTATCTAAATAATATAATTAAAATAAATCAAATACAAACACATCCATATAATGTAATATTTTATTACCAGATATTGTATGACTAACTATTTTTATTTATATATTGTTTATAAAAAAACATAGTGCAATGAATGAAAAACGCATTTGTTTAATAAAAAGTTGTAAAAATAAAATAAAAAACATTAAGCAGAAACATAAAACTTTGACAGGTCGACACATTTTAACATAAAGTCGTTAAATTCTCAATATAATTACTTTTCCAATCTCGAAAGCGAATTATGTGCTTGTCAACTTTTGCTTATTCCAACTTTTACGAGCTTATATAGAAATTTTTGTATTTTATAATCGAGAAAACGGTCTATACAGGACATTAAATTTTATGTAAACCCCCCTCCTCATAAAAGGGTTAAAATGCAAAATTTTTATTGCTCAGGGATATTTTTACTGCCTACTAAAATGTGTATGCATCGGAAAATGTTCTTTACGATGCATCTATCCCCTCTTTTATCTAATGCAAATAATTTATATAGACCTTTAATCTAAAATCCCCTCGGAGCTTTATTTAGAAATCCATCTTGATTTTATTTTTATAGTTTTTATTATAATGGTTTTTATTATGTTTTTCTGTAACAATAAAAATTGGGTTTTGGATTATAAATATTAGATGAAATATTTTTTTTCCTAGTCTTGATATTTTTTAGTTTGTTTTATAACATTAATATTAGATGGAAATTAAATTTTTTTTTATAAAATTAAGTTTGTATAATTTTACGGCGTTTCTATGTAAAAGGGGGTGTTTAAATATTAGATATTTAGAGAGCTTTTGTTTTAGTGCATTTTACCAGAAAATGACGCTTGTGAGAATTTTAGGGTTTCGGAAGTGGAGGGAGGAGGGGAAAATCGATTCCGCTTGCCCCTCTGATTTTAAGAGAATATATAAATATATATTTGCATGAGTGTGTATAAGAGGTTTGCCCCCTCGCGTATGGCGCACTTTACACCTCGAAGTTGAAGAGACTATGTTTTTCTATTAAATATAGGCTAAACCTATGATTAACCAAGAAACGAAGATCTGAACTCCTGAAGGAAGGAGAGATCGAATCTATAACTCAATACAGCCGCATGCAAACACTATACATTTTAAAGCCTAAGATCATGGATAGTCCAGCTTTTGGTCAAAAGTTAAGGCTGGTAAATGTTCTTAGCTTCGTGTAAACATAGTATCTTCAAATCCACAAAGTATGCATGTTTAAGTTTAATTCTGAGCAAATTTTGTATATTTTAATTATTTTATTTTAGAATAAAATACTGCATTGCTTCTCCTAGCAGGAAAGTGTAAGGTTATTATTATATTTAGTAACCTTACCACATTATTGTGACCATCAAAAGTACCTGAAAATTAATTATTCTACACCTTTAATTTTAAACTAAATTTTACGGGCAATCAAATTTTGAGTCCTATTAATACAAGTCCTTGATTTAAGAACTAAATATATTAAAATCTTAAGATGAAGGATTGTCATCTAAGGATAAGTCTGTAATCTATTGTTAACTTCCAAATAATTTAAACAAGCTATTATGAAATGATATAGCTTATTTCGATTACAGCTTATTTAATACCCGATTTAATTTAACTTATAGTTAAATTAAGCCTAATAACTAAAATCAAGAAATAATTAATTTTCAGGTTCCGACTAATAAGGAGAGCAGATCAGATATTGTTGAACAAATGAAATCCGGAGACGATGAGACTGAAGAAAAGTTACAACGGACTGACAAACAAAAAATCAACGAAGACAAAGTAAGCGATAGTAGGAATAAAACCCCTGATGAAGAAATTGAAGTCGATATTAAAAGCACTGAAGAAGAAGAAAAAAAGGAAGAAATACACAGACCGTACATCGAAAAAGGTACTGATAAAGATTCTATTTATAAAGACGAATTTTACATATACGGTCTACGCGTAGGTAACGAACTAAGAAGAATTCCAGATAGGCATTCGACGTCTGTAGCCAAATTAGAAATAGATAGAGTCATAATACGAGCAATGATGGGCGAATATTACGTCGGTGATTGTCAATGTTGCTTTCAAGAAGATAAATTTAAAAAGTTATCAACGCCTAGTATATCTCCATCATTACCTTCTTCGTCATTTCAACCTTACAAACCGCATCCGGAACAACTTAAATATAATCCATTGGAAAACGATGAAATCGTCAAGAGGAAATTATCCCAAGATATACTGTCACCCGTTAGAAACGAGTATTTAACACCTAACACTTCTCCATTGCCTATACCTTTCAGGCCCATGGTCAATTTAGAATTATCAAAATGGAATAGACTAGAAAGTGACGAGGAATCTTTTAATTTTGGGAAAAGGAAATCATCGTTAGACATTTTATCTCCTACGACTCACAGTTCGCGAAGTACGTCACCACTCCCTTCATCCTTTAGACCGATAGTGCAACGATCGCAATCACCAAAATGGAATTCACCTCATAATGATGGATTACAATTATCTTTTATGAAAAGAAAATCTTTGGACACTGTATCTCCAGTTAAAGACTATTCTTCAACGCCTTCTACATCCCCATTGCCATCGTTTAGACCATTTATTCAATCAGAATCTAAGAGGCCTCAACCAAATGACGTTCTAGATCAACCGTCGTCTTCTTCATTTAACAAATTAAAGTTAGCCGATGAAATAAGGCCACCTGTTATTATTAAGGAATCATTAAGACCAACTACGTCTACTGTATAACAACATAACCTTAATAAGCACCTTTATAAAAATTATATTTCTAAAATTGAAGCTCCATTCAGTAAAAGTCAAACCGTTAAATTCTAGACAAACTATCATGCGCAATATTACCTTTTCGTTAAACTATTGATAGGAGTATCTCGACGAAGGTGTAACTAAGATAAGCATACAAACTTGCTATGCTTATCTTGGGCACTGTTATCTTGGATACTGTTATTATTAAATCAATGTTAAATTGGATTTATATCGTCTTTATCAAAAAATAGATAAAGCCAAATACGGGGTATCTCGGTACATTTCCCACATCTTTGGACTCGCAACACTCGACTTTATAATAGTAATTTAACCGTAAGTTGCGGTTGATAAATTTTCTAAATCTTTTATCTCCGGGCAAGACAATAAGACCTTAAGTCTGATTTTCGTGCCATGTTTCAACACTCTAGGACGAATACAGCAAGAGTTGTGCGTGATATACTAAGGAACTATACTAATCACTAACTATCATACTAAGAGTATGATGAAAATACTTTGAAAGTGGTGATGCAATCTCAGTTTCGGGTTTTTATTTTAGGACAATCTTAATATTTTTCCTAAATGCCTACGATAGTAGGTGAGGATAAGAAAAAATATCAATTAATAGGTGATTATTGTTACGGGTTACTTTAGCAAAGACTATAAAAGTGTATCTATTTAAAATATTGCTCAAAATCTGGCTCATCCTAGAAATCTTATATTAGTTAGTAATTCCGTAACTACAATGAGAATAATTCACAATGAGCGCTGTAAATCCGAATAAGTTAAAAAAGCATTCTATTGCCAAATATCTTCTTTTTAGAAGGACATAATAAAAATTATGTTCCTCAAAATATTTAATACAATATTTAAAGGAGCGGAAAAAAAATTTGACTGAATATATTGGTTTAATAAAATATTTTAGACAATGAAAATAACGATTTTTTGTGAGAGAAAGAGTGTAAATAATGTGTTTCGATATATTTTTATTACTTGATGGGTAAATTTGACACATTGATTTTAAAGAAATTATGTAAACATTGAGAAAGACTGGGAAGTTTTTACCTCACAGTCTGAACACGTGCATTAACTACTATTTTTTTTATTGACCCGAGAGCCAGGACCGAAAAATTTTCATCTGTCTGAAACAATTTTCACTGAAAATGTACCTCAAATATTGAAGAAAAAACATAAAAACTTAATTTATTATTCCTATGCTGCGCAAACTTAAAACATTTAAAAAATATGTGATATTAGTTTTCTTTAAATAACTGGTCACCAGTTGATCAAGGGTCAAACTAGAAGACACAAATTTTGTTGCTGATCAAATTTTTAAAAAACAATAGTTTACTAATGTAAAGAGGATTACAATGTATACAAAGTCTCATTGTATTGTATTGAAAAATGTATACAAATTCTACATTTTTAAAAGGAAATTGCCGACCTTGTTGAGCAAAGAATAACCATTTTTCAGTCATTTTGTGAACGTCATAACTTTGGTTTTAGTATTCTAGCAGTGATAAAGAACGACTCGTATTTAAATATTTGATCAGCTAAACAAAATGTTTCCTTTAGGTTTTACAAGAAAAATAGGAAACCACTTATTTTATGAAAACTAAAGTAAGCATGTTTTCCCAAAACTTTGAGCGTGTGTAATAGTTTTCACTCTTGATAGTCAGACTATATTTTTTCTCCATTTGAGGTATATTTTTAGAAAACATTTACAAAATGAAAAAAATTGTTTCAGGTCCACCTATTGGATTATTAATGTTAGTACTAACTTATGAAAATGTTTTTTGTAGAATTTCAAATATATTTCAATTTTATAAAACATCATACTGTAGAAGGGAAGATAGATTTTTGGAGATTTCAATTCTACAATATAAAAATTATAATATAGATATTGACTTCAATTCTACAATGTAAACATTATACTATATAGACTACAGTTCTACACTATGAATATAATATACTTTTGGTACTGACTTCATCTCTACAATATGAAGATCACAAAATAGATATAAAATATAATCCAATCCATATATTTTATTTTATATTTTATATCCATAGATATAAAATTCAATCCAAAACATAATGAATTTCTTGTTGTAAAATTTAAGCTCAATTACAATATGATATTCATTATAGAACTGAATCCTATTTTCCATTCATAAAAATTGGATTAGCTACAAAAAAAATCTTCCCTTTAAGTTGTTCAGCTTTTCGGAAAACACTTATTTAAAGAAAACTGTACGATATTCATAAACGTCTAAGAAAACAATACGATATTCATATACGTAAAAGAAAACTATATGATATTCTTATACGTAAAAGACAATACTACGATATTCATATAAGCAAAAGAAAATTTACGATATTCATTTTGAAGAATCAAAGTCTATGTTTCTTTGGATAATGTTAGTACTGACTTGTAAAAATTTATGTGCAATTTACTGTCCTTCATGTAATAATTATTTTCTAAAAATGTGATAATCATAGGTTTATTAAATATTTATATATAGATTTATAAAATTGTTCTTTATGTATTATATGATTGTTAAAGATTCAAAAGTTTGTTTTGTGATATTTTTATGTTCCTCTCTTTTAGCATTAGTCTGTGCAAGCGTTCTAGGGTTGGTTTCACTGACTGATGACCTGATTTTTTTAACTCCCATTTAATTGGGACATCAAAATGTATGGGACAATTAATTTAAAATATTTATCATTAATATGCAAGGGTTATGGATTTAGGCTATGCTGCTCTTGCCTATTCTTTGATCTCTTAATTTACTTTAATAATAAATGAATAATTATTTTTATAAAATAAGGTTAGAGACATCACAAAACAATTAAAACATACACATATCACAGCATTTAAACCTTAACAATTAATCTAAAAAATTGCATATAGAAGAAACAATTCACTAGAAACATTAAATTAAATCTTATAAATAATACGTAAGTATCACAGTTTTAAGAGTCTAATAATAAAAGTTAAAACAACAATAATAAATCTAAGTTAAAACAATCAGATAAATTTATAAAGTAAAATAGTCACTTTTAGGGGATTTATTAACAAAACATTCTTAATTACAATGAAAACCTCTTCATAGGGAAGACTTTGCATTTTCGTTCCAAGCGCTTTACCCTTATTTGACGCAGACACGTAAACTTTGGTGCAGATTAATGACAAATAATTTTGATGAAACCAGTTTAACCGATTTTGGGGCTATAAAGGAGGTTCCACTTGATCAAAAGGTACCTGCTTTTTATTTTTACCGTCCCTTAGTAAACTAGGACTGTATTGATATCAATATAGCATTTTTAACAGTTACAAGCAAATCAATAATCAGCAAAGACTCTATTTGGTAAATAGAAAATTGTTTGTGATAGTTAGAGAGGAAGAGAGAGAGAAAGTTAAGAGGTTATATAAGTTTTAAGCTGAAAAGAGATAGCCCTTTATCTCTTGACGATATTTTTGGCGTAGATTTTAAGTAACCGTCAAAAGAAACAGTAAATATTTCAGAGACAAGTGATAGGTTACCATTCATTAAATTTACGACATAATTTCTATTCAAAGTACTGAATTGGTTAATCAGTATCAGGGAAAAACACAAAACTGCATAAATCATAATCAAAATTAAAAGTAACAAGAAACATAAATCACAACAAAACTGCTTATCAAAGTTTTTTTTTTAAATTCAAAATGATAAAATACATAATTTACAACCTTTTAGAACATAAAATAATATGTCGGCTGAACGATTCTCTAGAATGTACTTAAAAATATTAAACGTAAAAAAATGCAAAATTATTTATATTTTTGACATAAATTTCTCTCGCTTAGAGAAATTTTCTATTAAAAACGTCTAGCAACACATTTATAAGCAATAAAACTACGACATTTACGAGTCATAAAAACTGTTCAGAGTTTAATAAAAATTAAAAATCAACAATACAAACACACACACACACAAATATATATATATATATATATATATATATATATATATATATATATATATATATATATATATATATATATATATATATATATATATATATATATATAATATATATAGTATGTAAGTGTCCATTAATTTATAGTTTAAATTACTAAGTTGCATATATTTTATGCATAATAAAAATATAAAAAGAATTAAATCTTTTTTTTATTATTTTAAATTTATATTGAATTTTTAATGGACTAAAACATTTTATTACCTAAATGCATGTATATAAACACGAATACGTGCGAAAAAACAAATATAGTCAGCTCTTATATTTTTACTTTACGTATTAATTCAATAGTTAATGATTTGTGCAAGACCCTGTTTCATTTAATTAATATAACGTTTAAAATGAAATTATTTTAAAAAACTAGCTTTTTTAATATAACATCATAAATAATTTAGCCGATTAAAATGTTTCATTTTATGTTCATTTAACATTAACAAACTTTATATATGTGAGAGAATGTTTTTAAAGTTTAGATCAAAATATGATAAAATAATGCAAATATCTCATATAATATATCAAACATATTACTTTCAAAATTAAACAAATTTAAATTAATCAAATTTTTGTCATTTCTTATAAATAGTTACGGCATTGCTTGGAAAACTTAAAATAATGCTAATATAGAAAGAGCATAGGTCTGAAAACATAATGGGATTCCTCTGATAACACGAAAGCCGGTTTGCTAATAGTCTACCCCCTTAACAAAAAATATTTTCTAAATATGTCATAGTTAGTCATTATTGAAGAAAAATCATTGGAAACAAATATAATAAGCAACTATTAAATAACTAATTTAATAAACTAACAAATTCAATACTGTAGTGATACGAGCCTAATTCTATATTTAAAATCTTTCTAAATACCCTGCCACATAAAGATTATTAGAGGTGTCATAGCCTAAATCTCAAGACATTTAGAGGCTTCAATTATATTTTTGGGGCTCCCACGGGCTCTGTGTAACCTTATTGAAACCTCTTCTAAGAGTGAGGTAAGGTTTTAGTAAATCAATTTTCATCCGCTTTTCACACATTGTTTTTTTTTTTTGTACTATAAACGTTCTACTATATTTTTTTCTGTTTATTTAATTATAATAACAGTCGAAGCTGTTCAGGTTACTTTTTAGATGTTTAAAAATTCAACAAAGAAGGCCCTCTCCTCTAGTAAAAATATCTCTATTTCTTGTCCTTTGAAATTGAGATTTTTATGTAACCTGTCTCTTTTGAATGGAAATTATTTTTTTATGACAGCAATAAAGTAGGTACTTTAATGACTCAAAAAGTATAATATAATGTAATGATATATCATGAAAAGTATAGTAACTTGATTTGGAATTTTAAATATTTTTATAAACAATTTTTTGTGTTTTTAATACATCCTGTAAGTATTATATCTGTCTGATAAAACAGTACATTCTAAGTACTTACATTGTAAGTAAATAAGTGATTCGTCATAAGCATTACATAGTTTACAGCAATTATCAGCATTAAATTTATTAACTTTTCCATTAAGGTACAAAGAGGTTATTGAGGATTACCGATTTTGATTTGACTTATTAGTCCTTGATGTTTATGTCAACTTTGAACTGCAGATGTGATTCAGCACTGACTGACCGAGATGATATCTGATGATTTTTTTACCGAGGAGAGATTTAAAAAATTGTCTAAACAACCTCTACCTCCCCTAAAACCAGATTTCTTCTCCGATAAATGATCCAAGCTCTCGGTCCAAGAAGTAATCTTTCAAAGATAATGTTACTAAAAAAATTATATTGCATTTATGAGGGCAATTCCCGTGTAGTAAGGGCTATCAGATTTGTTCCCTTTTTGTGAAGGTTAGTTTGTTTCACCTCAACAATGGAGATTGGTTTCAATATTTAAAATAGTATGAAGCGTATTATGAAGTTAATGTGGCCAAAGAGTTTTAAAAATAACTTTAACCGTCTACTCCTAGAGTTTTGCATTTTTTAAGGCATTCTCTAATTCATCTAAGGAGATGGTTTTATCCAAGATAGGATGAGGTTGACAAAAATTACTATTGCAATCGGTAAAGTTGTAGTAGCCTACGGATGGTATAATGTAGATAAGTATTTCTACTAGTCCTCGAGGGAGAGTTAGCAAATCGGTTCCGATGTAAACGATTTCACTGTTATCTAAAAAGATTTGGGACCTTTTGTGTTTGATAAGGTATTCAAAATATTTGCATCGTTCTCTTTCGTATATTTCTTTATGTTCTTATTCCGATATTCGGTTTTTAAAAAGCTTTGATATAGTCTGGGTTTTTTAATTGGTCTTTTTGACAGAGTTTATGTTGTTTACAAATAAGCTCATTAAGAGCTGAGCTTCAGCATTTCCATAGTAGGAAGTAGGAAAAAAATAAGAAATAAAAAGTAAATAGGAAGTTTCAAAAATAATTTTGGCAGAAATTCGAAAACCTCCCCATGAGGTATCCAATAGGTTACGTTCATCCAGTCGTCTATTTGAGTAAAAAATAATGGATGTAACCTCCTTATAGATAAGTAAAAAATAAGAAGCCATCGGTCTCTTGGCCGCTTCGCTGCCCCGCACATTCCTTTGGTCTTTTCGTGGCCATATGGTTGCTGTCCCATATCAGTTTATTACATTACTAGTTTATATAAGTGGCATACTGCCAATATATAAGCAAATTTTCAAATTTATTAATAAAAACACTTGACTACTAACATTATGTCATATATGTCAATCAATTACGAGAGGTTATTGGCTCCAAGCAACGACTCACTAATGATATATATTATCATTAGTTAAACAAGGAAAGCAACATAAAGGTAAAGAAGATTTGGTTAACTTTAATTACATTTAACTATTTTTTGATACTTAAATTGAGACTGTTAAATTGAGATATGTATAAGAGAATATTAATTTAAAATATGAGGTGATATTAAAAATAGAATAAGAGAATAAATTATTTTAGAAATCACATAAATGATAAAAATAAATTAAATAAATAGCAGAAAAATGAGAAAAATCGCTAACCGAATAAGCGAAATTGATTTCCCCCTCCCCTACACTTCCGTCATCCGAACAATATCAAAAGCGTTTTTTTCTGATGGAATCTCTCTGAAAATAATAAAAAGACGATTATAATAATAAAATTTCAGTAGGTATATATTTTTAGCGAATATAAAAATTCTGACCACACTGGCGCAGTGGTCCGCATTTTGGGCGAATTTCTTTTGGAATGCGTGTTTTTGTCCTTAACAATCCATTTCTTGCTTAAGGAACCGGTTTTTGCTTTACAACTTGAGGAGTTACTCAATTACCTAGCACTACTCGTAACTCATTTCTTATGTATTTTTTAGAGGAAATGCGAGTAATTATCCTGTTGGTTATACACAACACCATTATTTGCTCAAGTTTAATGCTTAGTTGATTTATTTCTTTAAAGGTTTTCCCGCGTTTCCTTTGAAACATACATAAAATAGTACTATGACGAACAAATATAGAACAAGAAACATGAGGCCACAGGGAGGCGTGAGGGGTAATAGTTAACAAAATAATAATGGTTTATTACAATTTTTATCTCGACAAGTATTTCTAGCAAGAGACACATTTTAGCGTTATGGCAGGAGTCGACCCTCAGACTGCGACATAAATCCGTAAAATGGTGGTCAATTACCAGAAAACATAAAGAACTGCCGTTAAACCGCAAATTTCAAGTGGGGAGTCGATTTCGATGTTATTTGTGTTCTATAACCTTTAAAGAAACCAACCATGAAACCAACTGAGCATTAAAATAGGGAAAATAATGGTATGCACTGCCAATTTCAGATGCAAAGTTTTGAATAACCAACAGGATATGCACATTTCCTTTCAAAGATGCAGAAACGGAGTGACGAGTAGTCCTTGATAATTGAGTAACTGCTCAAGTTATAAAGCATAAACCGGAACCTTAAGCAAGAAATGGATTGTTAAGGACAAAAACACGCATTCCAAAGGAAATCAGCCCGACATGCTACACTCCGCCAGAATTATTTTGTAGTTATTAACTTAATTAATGTAAAAAACGTCAAAAAATAATCGTCCTTGCCAGGGTTCGAACCCAGGTACCCTGGCTTGATGTGCTCGTGTCGACTCCAGACCATATTGATTCAACTTACAGGCTCAAAAAACATCGAAAACTAACACCCCAGTTATGTTGTTTACCGGCCGTTTTTCCCATAATTTGTTGTTTTTTCGACTATGTGGTCACTTAGAGTGGTAGTATCGACTTCGGACCGGTATTATTTGATTCAGCGCCCCACAATACATAAAAAACGAAACCCTATACTCGAAATTTTATTATCATCCAGCGTAATTTTGGTTTCTGCTAATTTATTATGGTTATTTGACTTTGTGATCACTTAGAGTATCGACTTCAGACTGGTTTTATTCGATATAGCGCCCCAAATAACCCAAGAAACCTTTATCCTGGCAAAAAACAATAACCTTGACTTTTGGCGATTTTTGAAAATTTTGCTCACTTGTCAAATCAGGTTAATGACGTCACAACAACTTGGTTTTCAAAAAGGTTCGTGTGCGCAAGGTTGACTTTTGTACTTTTGTTACTTTTGTAAGTTTGATTTAAAAATATTTATCCGTTTAAAAGCGAGTTTACAAGATTTGTCTAAAAAACATGTACAAGCAAACACATGAACGCCTTTGAAACGCATTTTGAACGACGCGAATCCCATTAGCCATGTGAAGGTAAGTTTGCTCCTATTGCTCTATCTTCTACAACTTCCATGGGGTCAGAAAAGCTTCTTAATGCGTCATCCCCTTTATTCAAGATTCTTGGGTGAATCCAGAGTATCTTCTGATAGGTAGGTTTACATTTTCATTGTTTACAAGAAAAAACACGAGGGGGTTTCCAACAAATCAAGAATGTATTGGGGTTTAAGCATAGGGATAATTTTGCAGGGATGACTTTCGCACTTCTCTACACTTTTGCTCTCGTTGTCCTACTTTTAGCGAATTTCTATAGGAAAAATTTCATTACGATCAATTTTATGATTTCATTAGATTACATAATAATTATGTAATCTCATTAACGTGACAAAAATAAGCCTTTACTTGTCTGATGTATTAAAAATAATTGTTTAGTTAGTACATGCAAAAAAGAGTACAATGATGTCATCTAAGAAACAAAATAAATAAATAAGAAACAATTGGACAGATAAAATATTAATTAACAACGATTTAAAGATGTAATTGTACATTCAAACATGCGACATTCACACATACATGTATGCTCGTATTCTTCTATAAACATCAAATAACTCTACACATTCATGCATATGATTGCCCTGAAAACATGCTTAGCCTACATTTTCTTTTCCTTAATTATACTATAGGTATAATTAATAATACTATAGGAAAATACGAAAACCGGATATCTTCTAAATACTACGTTTGAAATGTCATTAAGACCTCTTAAGTGGTTTTCACAAATTTGTCTGTATGTGTCTGTTGTCATCATAGATCCCAGTGTGCTTACGCTAGAGCTAAAACTTTTTAAAAAATCAATCTTCAGGCCTAGTTGTGCTATCTGAAAAATAATTTTTCTATGACGTCATTAATGATTTAGCAAAATTTTTAAAAAATCATACATTTATCTGATAAAGTAAAATCCGTCATACTCGCATGGCAGGCCCGAAGCCCAGAAGTGATACAAAAATCCGTTTCAGAGATTCCTCATCACGAAAATGTAGGTGCTTATTTACTTACACATGTAAAGTCATAATTATATCTAGAAGGTATCAATATTGTTGCTACCGCATATCCAACATAACAGAGAGGTGAGTGAATTTAAAAAAATCATAAGTTCACGCCCATTCAGAAGGAGCCTCAGCGAATTAAGTCACAGAGGTAACGCCTCTGTGAAGTTTGCCGTAGAATTATTTTTTTTACCTCCGAGCGACAAAAATCACCAGCGACTAGATTTGTAAACTCTATTAGATATTGGTTTAAATTTACCTCATCTAGTCGCCCGGAGACTAGATTGGGTAACAGTAAACAAACTCCTCATTACATAAGGGACTTAAAATCAAGAGGGCGATTAAAATTACCAGCGCCAGCGACTATGAAGTCGCCCTGTGTAATCGAGTGTTAATAAACATATCTGTAAAATTACATTGGTTCAAAACATGTTTATATTTTAATAAATGAACAAATTTATAATCTTTTTTTATCAAACTAAAATTGTAAAGTAATCTAAATATATACCTAAACGGAAAATATAGACACACCATTTGTTATTGTTTACACTTAAACCAAGTAGGGAAACTCCTGTACTAACCTGTGTAAAAAATCAGACATGCGTGATCAGCTGATTGCACTAAAAAAAAGTTTAATTTGCCACTCGTTTTAAATAATTTACAAAAACCTAGTATTAAAAGATCCCCCCTTAAACCTCTATTGGATGTGACAAAACGTATTTCTAACACAAGTTATAAACATTTTATACTAAATTGTACAAATAAATCCAATAAAACAAAAATTTTGAAAACCGTAAATAGTTTGTTTACATTTACACCCATAGGAAAATTTGAGCCAACTCCCTGGTGGACAAAATGTGAACTACATGCCAGGTCTGACAGAAATCGAGTTTGTTTCCCTACTTGGTTTATATATTACTTTATTTTAAACAAAAGGCGTCTATGTTACTATAAACGTTAACATTAGCGTAAAACAAACGTTTACGCCATGTTTTGTGGAAAAAGACTGAAAGCCTACCAAATTTAAAATTTATTAAGGGGGCGCCATTTGCAAGTCCGCCCCTGGGCGCATTTTTACCTTCGCACAGCCCTGGGTCGATCTATTGTATTTCAAATCCAGTGTGTCAAATCTGGAATTGAATTGAAGCCTTGAATCACGACTGGCTCTTTGACTATAACTCAACAAAGTAAATGCGTAAAGATATTATAAAGATTAACGTAAACAGAGCTTTGCACGGTGAAAAAATGTTTTGCTAAACCGATTTAGCCAGAGCGAGCATAGTTTTAAAAGTTAGAAAGTTATTTGTAGGCTTAGGCGGCTGAAACCCTAAACCTGTCTCTGAATAAAAGCATAACTACGCAATAAAAAGTTGCTATATTATTTTAAAATGAATTAAAAGGTTAAATTAATAAGTTACTACTAAAATAGGTTATACTTACGGTTGATAGGAGAGCAAAAACATCCCAATTATCCTCTACTGACTAAAGCACTTTTTTGATACTTTCACTAAATCTTAGAGGCTTTACAGATAAGATATACGATATAAATTCAAAAAATCATTTATAATACAGCACAACTGCAATAAAAAAATGTCTGTAATATCTTAATAAATTAGAAAGGGTGAAACATTACTTTAACTCCGTTAATAATCAAAGTTGTTCAAGTTGCTTATTCGATGTTACAAAAATCAACTAATAGGGCCTATCAAGTTAAAATATCTCTATCTTAACCTTAGAATAATACTATATATAGAAGGAGCACTACTGATAACACGAAAGGCGGTTCACTGATGCAACTAAGTAATGCTGCCACCCTAACAATATACAATTTTCTAAAAAAAAGTTGGCAATACTTCCGGTTGCTGAATTATTTTGTTCTATTATTAATTAATGATTGATTATTCATAAAATACTAATATAAATATGGGTGCATTACAATATTTTAAGCATTTTAAATTGTAGTTTAACGTATTTATTAAAATTATATACAAATAGTAGTCCTCGTCAACTAAATGTAGATTCTCGTATTCCGCCACCCTTTTGCTGTCTAAGACCAGTTTTATTAAATACTCTGCAGGTGTTTTAAGTTATTATATTTGTTCTTTACGATCTTTCTTCATTAATAGATATTTATGACAAATATTTAAAATAATGTTTTGTTGTCAGGTTGGCAGCATTACTTAGTTGCACCAGTCAACCGGCTTTCGTGTTATCAGTGGAATTACATTGTGTTTACGGTCCTGTGCTCCTTCTATGTATAGTATTATTCTAAGATCTTAACTGACATGACTTTCACTAACATGACATGACTTTTTTTTGGAAAAGAATTTCAGTGTGACCAACTTACACTTGAAACAATAGTAAATACTAAATAAAGATTTCAGTGGTTTACCAAGCAAGAACATTACTTTCAGTAAGACTTGTGCCTATATTATCTATGCTATGTTTTTCGTATTCCCTAAACTGCATCGTCCCTATCTACATTTGCTTGCTATTGTGCTAAAAGTAATATTTAGATGAATCGCTCTTTTTTCAAATTTTTGATATCATGTTTAGAATCTTATTTTTGTTCTTCTTTGAAAAAATCGATTCTTAATGGATTCATTTGATGAATATTACGAACACCAAATGTAGTGCGATTCTGATAAAAATGTTGACCTTAGTTTGACCTTGAGGAATAAAATTGAATTATTGTGAGACAAAGCTGAGCAACGTCGCAATGCCAATAGGTAAACATTATGAAAGCTAAAAATATGACAAGATAACGAACTTAAAGATCCTAGGTCAATGTAAAAAATAAACACCCATTAGAATTGAAAGTATAAATTTTGCACTGATGTCGAAGTGTTTTTTCTTTTAGTGACAGAACCTGTAAGCAAACTTTATCGGGCCCTCTATTTATAAAATATTAATTATATATAGGAGGAGTAGGTTCAAAATAAATGTAAGTAGGCTCAAATTGTGTTAAGCTTTCGATAATTTTACCTTTGTATGTTAAAATCTTAAAAAAGATAAAATTATATCAAAAGCCAAAAAAAAAATGTTTTTTTTTTAAATTTTTGTTGGACTTATTTCTCCTAATTATAATTACTTTTGAACACTACCCTAAGTTTTATAATGCTTAGAATATTATTTACAATGCTGAATTTCGTTTCAGAATGAAAGAAGTCAATCACTGGAAGACTTTCAACAATATACAGCTAGAAGAAGTCCTAGTCTATATAGTCCCGAAGAAGGTAATCATGCGGAAAAAGAATCTAGTAACAGACCTCTACCAGATATGCAAATTTTTCCAAGATTCAAACTCGACAAGCCAACGGTGCCTTCAGTCTGAAAACAATAATTATAACACTATGGTTCCAAAGTTAATTAAATCTAAATAGGTTTCAAATACAATCTTCGACTATAAACTCAAAAATAATTTCCACCAAAGCTGGAGGGGACAGTGCACTTAATATAGTGATATTATATGCACTATATGCACACACATATAGTGAAACGTTTTATTTTGAAGCAGCAAAATAAAATTAAAATCAAAAAGGGTCACAAAAGGTTAACACCTTTGTGTTATTTTTGTATTACTTGTACTATCTAACCTTAGTACAAGAACGTCAAAAATTTACTCAACCACAGATTCCGTATTATTTACAATAATACAGAACATGTAAATGAAAAGGAAAGCAGTGCATTGCATACACCGAAACATTCCTAAAGAGGATTAGCTTTAACTCTGAGTACCTATAATATTACCAATATAATTGTATGCAATCAAATATAGATGAATATATTACTAGAGTGGGCATACCTTATCTCAATACATTCAGATGCTTGAACCATCTATTTGGGGCTCTCAGGGGATCTGTGTAATCTACTTTAAGAATATGTTAAGGTTATTGCATGGTCGCCTTATCAAACGTTGCTTGTGTCTTGCATTATAAATATTCTATTACATAAATTATATTGTACTGATTATTTCATTATAATAATAATCAAAGGTGTTCAGGTTTCTTTTTTTATGTTTTAAAATTCAATCTATAGGTCCTCTCTTGTAATAATATCTCTATGCAAATAGGTCAATACTGTTCAAAATTGGTTATCATTAAAACAGGCAAACTAAGACTATTTTTTTAATTGTTCACTGCTAGCTTAGTTAACATAACATAGTTATGTCAGCTGTTAACATGGCTTAGTTAACAGTAGAATAAATAAATGAAATCAATGCCCTACTACTTTGGTGAACTTATTATGAGATAAACCCATGTATAATAGATAGAGGCCAAGACAAAAGTATCAATGAACATTAAGAGTTTTCAGTAAAAACAAGGTTATAGGTCAATTTTTGCAAACTATTAGATTAAACAATATGGTTTGGTTTAATAGACATAACATCATGTCTAGGAATAAAACTAGGTCTGAGATTAGAGCTACTAGATACTAGTCTAGGAATAGAACTAATTTCCAATGCAGGTTGAAGAACAAAAGTGTAATGATTTAACAAGTGAATAATATTTTAAACCTAGAATATTATAATATTATTTAGACTCAAAGGCTCACACAATCGTAAAGTACTAACAAGTCTAAGATAAAATAAAAATAGATCCATTAGGATTTTTACATTTAAAAACATTAACCAAATGAGATAAATAAATTTATTATGAGTGACTAAGACTGTTTTACTAGGTTCAACTAAGGATCAACCCAAGAGTTTAAACCATGGGGTTTGATAAAGTGAATAAGAAACTTGTAACTCACTTATCAAATTAAAATTTATTAATATTTTCAAGCTTTCTAATAATTTGAATCTTTTTTTCTTTTAATTCTATTATAATTTAAAAATAGACAGTTTCTAAAAATTCATTGAAACTTCAGCCACCTTGTTTTTATGTAAACCCTTTAACATTAAACTGTAATTAAAACAAATTTTGTAAATATATCAGTTATTTTTATGATTCAATTTTAAAAATGGTTTTAAAAAAAATATATATTTTAGAATTGATAATTTTAAAAAAATATTATTTCCTATGTTTCCTATGAATTTATCTGAAATTAAAAGCAAATCAATCGATTTGTCATAGGGATAAGTCAAGATGAATATTTGTCTTCAAAATAGTCTCTTCAAGTATGTTGCAATTGTAACTAGGTTTTGTAGATGCTATTAAAATAATATTCACATTATTGAGAAATTGTTTCATGTTTCGTCAAAATTAAAAATATTATATTAAGTAGATTTACACCCGTAATCCATACTCATATTTTCTAATAATAAAAATCATTCCCAAAGAACATAAATTATGAAGTATTGTTAGTGGCTGTAAAATAAATATTTTCTACCCCAGCCATAGTTCAACTTTACTGTAATTTTCAAGCTTATAAAAATGCCTGCAGTAATAGGGTGGTAAAGCTAGTAGGCCACATCAAGGGGAGCTTCTTGTCAGCTGATTTCAATAATAAATCAACAAATATAATTTAATACTATTAGAATTTGTGTTAGTCACCATGATTGCAATTTAATTGATGATAGGGCACTAATGAGACATTTAAAAATCACTTTTATTTCATATTCTAACTATATTTCTTATCTACCCTGGAATACATATTTATGTTTTATTGACATTACTCTATGTATATTTAATCTATGCAATTACTCTATGCAAAGTCATATTTAAAATTGTTAAAAATTCTTCACCATTTTTTGCAGCAATAAACATAGAGTAATGTCAATATTACATGAATATGTATCATTTAATTTATATTATACTTTGTCTAATATCAAATATAAATAAAAATAATCACATATAATATTAAGTAATTCAGATTATTTATATTGTGATTAAGACTAAGGATTGATTTTTTTTAAATTATAGTGTTTTATTTATTATATAAAATGTGCAATGATGACAAATTCTTGGTCGAAACAACAAACTTTGTTTTCCTTAGTCTACACAACCCCAAGCAAGATTCTCTTGTAAAGTTCAATAAAAGGAGCATACCACTCCAACAAAATTTTTAACAGGATAACAATACCAAAGAAACATATTGGTTTCTCAGTCTAGACAGCTGTCTAGACAATCAGGTGTGATAATCCACCTGATTATCATTGATTTAGGTCCTCGTGCCTGCTCATCTGTAGAATGCAGTTGACAAAAAGTCGATGAGCTAACAGCAATTATGAGATATTGTTAGTGGCTGTAAATAAATAAATTCCCTTCCTAAAGTAATATTTTTATAAATGAATAAAAAAATGTTAAAAAATATAAAAATCAAACAAATGAAAGAGTTTTTGAAAGAAATTAAACTGTCAATTGACTGATTTAGTTACACATAACTTTAAAATTTTTAGAATTTGGAAATTATTGTTTAAAAAAATTAAAAGAAAAAATATACTTTGTATAAAAGTGATATTAGTTTGTAATTTTATCTATGTTGTTTACTTTAAAAAGAGCTCATTTTAATAAAATTTAAGTTTTATTTTAATTATTGGATAGTAAGTATAATCAAGTATCATTTATGGTGATTATTTATTTTTTTATTATAATTATTTTAATTGGTTAGGTTGTAAAAATTGTAATTCCTCTTAAAAGAAAATAATATTAGAAGCCACATTAAAATTTCTTGGTAAAATTAAAAAATAGGTTTTTTAAACCTGTTTGACAGAGTGTGTTTATTTTGTTTGTATTCATTTTGGTCCTTGATTTCTATAAAAATAAAAAAAAAATATACTTTTTGCCTATATATATAGATATATTATATATATATATATATATATTATATATATATATATATATATATTATATTATATATATATATATATTATATATATATATAATATATATATATATATATATATATATATATATATATATATATATTTTATATATATATATATAATATATATATTATATAATATATATATAAATATATATATTTAAATTAACAACATATAATCATTTTGTTATATCTCTAAATTAATTAAATCAAGTGATAATCCTTGAATATTGGTTATTAAAATAATTGCATAAAAACAATTAATACTTGTATTATTATTATTCTTTTCTAAATTTAATGATATTTATATTCTTTATTAGAAGAACTAAGACTTCAGGTGCTGTTATTAATAAGGTACCATAAGTTTTCTAAATTAAAACAATTAATCAAAGAGTGAAACCAAAAGGCTAAATTTTAGTCTAGAACATTTTAGAATTTTGAGAGATGTGTACCCACCATTGTTATACAGATTAGAGCAAATGTGTCCCCTCTTCTAAATTTTGAACCATAAAGCAAAAATTCATGAAGCAGGGCAGTTGTTTCGTGTAAAGGGAACTTCTTTTTGATGATGTAGTTAACTTCGGGTATCCCATGAAACACCAAATTTTCCAAAAAAAAGTACAAAAAGTTAATTGTAATTTATAGTTTTTTTGGGTTTTTGTGTTCTAGGAATGAATACGAGACATTTCGATCCTTCAGACCATTATTTCGGCAAGAATAAGTGCCAAATGTGTAAAATTTGGACATTTTAACTCAAAATCACAAAAGAATTTTCGCCTTATTTTTTGCTTAAAAATACTTTTATCATTATTTAATTTTCCCTGAATCTAGCAATTTTAGTGACCATAAATACCTTAAAATGACGGTAAGGTAATGAATGATTTGTGTTCCTAAGCTGAAATTAAGGCATTTTCTAACTTTTGCTAATTCTTTCTAATGTCAATAGTTAAACTTATTTTTCATTTAAAACGGTCAATTTTTACACTTATTTAGCCCAAAATAGTGGTCATACACAAAAATATGCAAAGGGCAAAATGTCTTGCATCCCTAGAAGACAAAAAGCCCAAGGAAAGCATACCTTCCATTTTTTTCATAAAATTGATTGTCGTATGGGATACCTGAAGTTAACTACAACGACAAAAAGAAGTTAGGGCCAAAACAACAAAAAAAGGGCCCCAGGTTTTATTAATTTACGTCAAATGGGTTCAAATTGAAGAGAGGAGGGATGATTGGTCCACTCTGCACAACTTTAATATTAATTCTCGGAGATAATATTGTTACTCACATCAAAAACTTATGCATTAGAAGAATTATTGTTCTACAGTTCTAAAACTAATGAGAAATCCTTACAGAATTATGCAATAATTACTTTAACTTCATAAATTATGTTTAATTTAATTTTTATTGTTTCTTATATTTTTTATAAACTTATTTATTCGGTCTTCATAGGTCTTATATAATAAAAATACATTTATTTTTTTCATCTTTCTGTACATAAATCTAATATCAATCGAGTAGATGTAGAAACAAATATAAATGTAGAATCAGTTCATAGTAGTTATTTCATGAAAACAATTATTAGAGGAAACAAATTGTCCAAAAGTCCAAATTAAATGTGATTATGTTAATAAATTGAAAATATTCGTAAATGTTAGTTTTCTTGAGTTGTTTAAAAACCTTTTATTGTTCTTGGCAGTTCTAGAAGAAAATGCCAATACACTGTGTCAAATACTTTTAAGCCCTTTATAAAATATCTATACTTATTACGATTTGTATGTAATTTACAAATTACAACAAATTGTTATTTGTTGTTTCTATATTACAAATTGTCTGTTCTGAATAACAGAATTTCAGTTCTTAATAGCAGAATTTACACTTTGAATATGGACCTTTTATCAAAGATTTTTTGAATTTATAAATGGAGAGCCAAGAACGACTAAACTAAGTACAGCAATAATTATAAATACTACCAATGTTTGCTAGATATCTAATATCCGTTTTAAACAGAAGTAACTGGAATCCAACTAAAGAAAAATTAATTCTAAATAAAATTAGTTGTTGGACAGAAATGAAAATTTAAAATATTCCAATTTCAGAAGATCCCTGTGAATGATTATATGTATATACATGAAAAATTATCTTATAAATTTTTAGTACTCTAGGTTTTAAACCTATTTAACCCCTAATCTTTGATTGTGCCTTTCAACACAATTTTGGCCTCTTGGCTGCTTCGAGACGTCTGGGGACAACTTCATGACCACCTAGTTGTTATCCTAAGTGGCATACTGCAACGATATAAGTGAATTTCCAAATGTATTTGTTTTGTTTAACATGATTTATATGTCAATCAATTAAATTGGAACCATAGCTGAAAATAAAATTTAACTTTATGCATGTGTCAACCAACTTTATAAATAGCAACCAACGTGTATAAAATTTTAGCCCAACCAAAAACTTTTTTAGGTCTTATAATTTTATATAATTTTTGCTGAGTTGAATCGGGCTCAGGCCATTAATAAGGTTAATTATTAACCTTAATAATTAACCTTAATTAACCTAATAACTAGCTAACTGAAAATAGCTAGTATCATATCGATCTGAGGAAAGCATTCGAATGTCATCGTGTCCCATAGAAATGTATAGGAACAAAAATCTCGTACATACATACTATGTACAACACACACACACACAACACAATATATATATATATATATATATATATATATATATATAAAATTCTTGATAAGTGAGTCCTCTCCCCTTCAAAAAACCAACCTCCACATCTCCCTCTATGACCCAACCTCATAAGCTTATTTTTTATTTGGAAATTTGCTAAAAAAGTTATAAGTCAGCTATAACAATAATTTGACTGGTATCTTCTACTATTATCAATAATTATTCAATTAAAAATAAATAAAATCAAATGAAAACTCAAGTTCATAAGTATAATAATAAAAAATGTAATAATAAAAATCTGTACAAGTTAATTATAATAATATGTACACATTAAATATACAAATAATATAACACTACTATAAAACACTATACAACTTAATAAAATCTTGGCCTTTGAGCTCTTTTAGTAAGTTGTTATGACTTAAAAACAATCTCTCTATCATAATTTCAAAATTTTTAACTGAAGAAATGAACTCAATGCTCATGATTTGATTCTATTGGAATTTCAAAAATACATTAGGTAAGCCATTACAAGCATGTTGTAATATTTTATCATGTATGTAAGGTCAAACTAAACTCTAGTTTAGTCTTGGAAAGAAAAAAAATAGCAGGGATGCATTCCAAATTTGACTCAAACAGATGACAATCGTGAGAATAATTAGCTAAATAATTCATTAGAGTGAGTGTAAGGCCCTTAAAATTTAAGTTAATTAATTTTATTATGTTTGCTACCTAAACCAGAGGTTATGAAATAGTCCCAAACTTAAAACTCAAATTTTATATTTGAGGTTTTTTTTCTTTAAACTCAAAGCTTATGTTTACTTATTTTTATTGAAGGCAATCATCAATATTTAATGCCTTCAATACAGGTTTAGGTTTCCAGATATGTTTCTTGAAGGGTCGCAAGGCCTTCGGTAGGATTAATCACAGCAGAATATAAAAGAAGCAAATATAAAATTATTTATCAATAAGAGTCCCCCTGATACGATTTTTCTTTGCTTCTATCTCAGCTTGTGCCTGCTGCAATACAAGTTTCCTTTTGTTCATTCCTTTTCTTTCCAATTGTTTCTCAATAATACGGGCATTGTTGGCATATGAATCAGCAACTTCTCTCTAAACAATATTGAACAAAAAATAAATTATAAACCAAACCCATAAAGTATTTTCTAAATTGATTAAAAATGCATTATTACTTGATAATTAGTATTTCTTTTCTGGGGCCTTGGGAAACAATATCTATATTTTACAGCACTATATAAATGAATATGGGAGGGAGCCGGAAGGCTCAAGATAAGACCTAGCCTGAAGTAATGTGAATAACGGTTCCAGGCTAGGTTTAAGGGGTTTCGTGGAGTGAGTTTTAGTAGGTATAAGGCAGACCCTGAGTCCAACACTGTTGACAGACCGCTGTCTTCGTGCGTAAATGCATTTCTCTCTCTTTTTTGGTAACATTTTTCCTGCAAGAAAAATTTTGCCGGAAAAAAAATATAAAATGAATAATTGCATTAAGTTTAAATGACTGATGTTAAAACAAGAAGCCTTCGGTGCAGGAATTCGCTTTATATATCAGGGGGTTGTAGTCCTATATCAGTTTGTCATATTATTAGTTTATATAAGTGGCATACAGCAACAATATAAATGAATTTCCAAATATATTAGTCATAAAATGGGATTTGTTTACATTATAATGAAGTAAATTTAAGAAATACTTTTAGACCATTATCCTATTATCTTAAATTACTTTAAGACTTCTTATCCATATAAGACAGGGGAAAAGAGACTACTACTATAGAAAATAAGTACATATTTGTTTATGATCCACTCTTTACACATGGATTCTAGTGTGCAGAAAAGCCTTGCAGGGTAATTGGAGAGATTTAATGCAGTTAAACCAACTAACTTCAAAAGGCAAGTACATTACACAATGACACTTCACAAGAATCAGTGAATCAGTTCTTGACACGGCAAAAGAACTGATAATCCCCTCAAAATCATATCCCACACAACTCCTGAATGATTAAACATGAATGATTTGGCCACATACACCAGGATTTTGGCTTAAGTTGGCAAACGCTTTAGATAAAAACAAAGATCATAACCTAAGCTGCTAACACTGGATCCCCATGGATCCTATATCTCCTTACAGATGTACCTTTAACTGAATCTAAGAAATATTAAACAATATATTATACAAAATTCTTACAGCTTCAATTTCATCCTCCTCTTCATCAATAGTAGAGACTGTGACTGAACTGAATTTGCCCATGTTCTTGGTGTGCTTAGTAACCATAATTTTCTTAGGCTGTTCAAATGAAACTTGATTATAAATATCCATCTTAGGGTGCTCACTTGAATTTTTAACTATGGCACCTTTTAATATAAAACTAATGTTACTTGATTGATCATGTTTATAGTATAGAGATAGCTTACATCTGAAACATAAAAAGATATAATTAGACCTCAAGTGATCACTTGGAGTTAGGATAAAACCCAATTGCATGTGATCAGAGATGACTTTTGTAGGGAACAAAGTTCAGAGAACATAATGACCACACAAAACTACTAATTAGTTAATTTGATCTACTAGTGGGTTGGATTTGTCATCCAAAGGAGGTTATTTTATTTTGTTTTATCTGAGGGTTATAATTTTAAAATGATAAAAATTAGCTTTAAGGAATTTTCAGAGGAAAAATAAGCTAATAAGATTGGTTTATGGGGGTGATAAAAAAAATATTTTCAGGAACTTTTGCTTCCAAATAAATTCTGAAAATCCCTTGACTCAAAAATTTGACATTGATTTTATGAATATATGTCAAACATATGATGGATTAAAACAGAGGTATCGGACTTAAATAGAGAGGGTGGTCACAAGCTGATAGAGTTTATAGGGTAATACAATTAGAGGGTCTTTATTAATGAAATAATTTCTTTTTTTTTTTGACATGTTAAGTTATAGTCCGGAATTGAAATCCTGCAATGATGTCATTCATAAAAAAGTCAGGTGAATGTGTTTGTTTGTTAACATCAAATTGAATCACATTTTAAATTTTTAACATCTTAGGATAGTACTTTAACAATAATCGTCAAAACATAATAGACTTTAAACTAAATTGACTAAATTGACTTTAAAATTATTAAAATTAATATAAAAGTTTTATTGAACTGTTCTTATTTGTTTAATTTGATGGTACAATCAGTATCTTAAGGACCCAAGCTGTAACTCTCTATTAACTGTCACTAATTATTATACTAACCCAGTTCACAATAGCAATGTGCAGCACATGAACTGGAGTACACTACTCCACTCTGAACTATTCTTCTTTACACTCAAATTTTTCATTTTGGAGTAATCTGGGTAAAGTATAATAAATTCAGGATTAGAAGTGTGAACAAACAGAAAAGGGTAAAAAATGTGAATAACCTTCATGGGTTATTTAACCTTCCTAAATAAATATTAATAAATTACAATATATTTACATTTTTTTTTTTTTGATTGAGTTGCTTTGTTAGAAAATGTGGTTATTCTACGGGATCTAAATTTTTTTAAGGTAGACCCGTTCAAATTTCAGTAAATAATAAAGTTTTGTGTACCTTGCTTTTCAATCAAATTATGAAATTATCACTTAGAATTGAGTTAATAGGTATTATTTTTTTTAATCTACACCATATTTTGTAAAAACAATCACTGGGTCAGTTGCTAGTTTTAAATAATTTTTCTTCAAATCAAGTACGTATAGGTTTCTGTTGAGACAAGTGAATCTGATTTCAGGCAATAAAAGACGTTGTGATCACAACGACAACAAAGATTATGTAGTATACCAGTACAAGTCAACAGGTAGAGCCAATCAGATTCCACGAGCTCCGAGGGGAGTTTTTCCATAGTTCAAATCCAGTGTCTAACAAGGCTAGGTAATCTATCTAGGTATACTACATAATCTTTGAACAACAAGAGATATATGATTCTTTCTTTTATTTATTAAAGATAGTACACATTAATAAAACAACAACTATTTTCTCAAATTCCACGTATTAATTTAATAATTTTAACAAAAATTATGGTGAGCAACATGCACTTGAAAATTTATCACTGATAGTTTATTATGAGCAGAGCACAAAACATTTTTTAAAAAATCACCACTAATATTTTGTTTTATTAATTTAAAATAGCATACATAAAGTTATAAAATTATTTAATTTTGTTAAAATACATCAATAACGCATCAATTATTATCACATATAATAAGAGTGATTTCCTGCCACAACTTTAGTTTTACTACATTTAGTCTTTTAGGAGGATTAAAAAGTGCAGTTAAGTCAGATTCTCCTTAGATTCTTTTTGCCTGAGATTCGTTACGTAACATAGTGTAGTACAGTTTAGGGCAGTTTGGAGTAAAATTGAGGATGTGCCTGAACATATTTCTAACCCTAGGTTATTCTAGTGCACACTGTTAAGTCAGATTCTTCTTAGATTCTTTTTGCCTGAGATTCGTTACGTAACATAGTGTAGTACAGTTTAGGGCAGTTTGGAGTAAAATTGAGGATGTGCCTGAACATTTTCTAACCCTAGGTTATTCTAGTGCACACTGGAGTTAAATTTTACATCTTTAAATCTAAAATCTTAATATATATTTAGTGAGCCTTTTCTTCAAAATATAAAAATAGTAAATTTAATAGAGTATGAGTGCAATTAATTGATTTATTATTTTAATATTATCAATTTAACTCGTTAGTTGCTTATTTGTACTAGACGTTGTAGCGAGCCATTTGGTTAACACTTATATTATATTAGTTGTTTCAGCTCGCAGTGAGATAGAAATATAGTTATAAGATTCCAGTTCCCCCAACCTCTATTCTATTCTACCCTTTCACATTTTACAGTTCTTCCCTTATTCTACCTCGCAAAGCGACTTGTCTTTTAATTATCATCTTAATTGATTAATATATTGATATTAATCAATTGATCATTGTGTTTGTCTAGTTCTCCGATTTATGCGTGTTACGTATTTTTTGTATCTTTATGTATGTAGATAATAAATTTAAAGTAATTTAATTGTATAAAACTGAAATCAATTGTTGTCTTCTCTCTGTATATGATTGTATTTTATTTTAAATTATACATTGCTCCATATTACATTTTGGTTCGATTTCTAATTACTTATATCTTCTATTTCAATTATTTTACTTTGAATCAATGAATGAAGAGACAACTTGATGTCTGATGACTTCTATCTCTATTATTTTACATTGATTCAGTAAAAGAAATGTCACGCTCACGTAGTTGTGTCTTCATTTTTGTTGTTGTGTATGAGTTTCTCAGTTATTATCTGCATGAGAAAGTTTAAACGCAAATTTATTTTTTCTCCTTGGTTAGGCTTTTGAATTGTGTTATTTCTTTTTTTAAATGTTTTAAACAAAAAAATTTCTTTTTTGCGGCAATTATAAAACTACATAATTAGTAAATAACAGCAAAATCAAAATATTTTGGAAAAAGTAAGTGTAGGTTGATAGGTATTTTCAAAACACTAATTTGATGTTTGATTGATGGTGATATTGATATTATTATGATATGAAATATCGTATAGAGACGAGCCCCTCTCGATTATTGGTAGCTGAAGACTCAAGAATATTACTCCCCACCACTCTCACTAGCTATACTCAAATACCTACCTTTACAGTAATTATACATACTAGAAGTATTAACCAAATGGCTCGCTGTAACATCTAGTCTTATTTGTCTGCAGTAGCCACCCAGCACTGCAGTTTCCCTTGATGACCATATATTACTGTTTACTTCACAATCTTTAGGTAGGTTATATGATCAGTGGATCAAAACTTTGTAAGATGTAAACAAACCAGGTAGACAATGAATTTTTTTATGAATTAAATAGTTGTTTTTAATAGGACCTGGCGGGCTAAAAGAGACTGAGATAAGAAAAGCAAGTGTGAATAAATAAAATATACTAGACAAACTCTTAAAAAGTCACTGTAAATGGGAGGCAAAAGTATCAAGGGCAACCCTGGTGCAGGATGAGCATAGAATCTAAAGGGTTAACACTAGAGTGGCATTTGGAAGAGTAGAAACGTTAACATGAACCTATGGGTTCAAGCATAAAAAAAAGTTGAATTTTTATCATGTGTAGAATAATAAACTTGGAATTAGTGTAAAGGGTAATTCTTTGGAAAGTGTAGCTTAAACATACTTTTAATCCAATACAAACCCAAATCTTGGATCCTTAGTCAAGGGGCTAAGGATCTAAACAAATATAGTGTATAATATAAGTAATCTAGAATTTAAGTACATACAGATAATCTAGTATATCTGTATACATTGCCTGATCTAGAGTTTATGTTGCCACTTTTGGCAGGCAACAGCCCAAAGCTTGATTTATTTTAATTTAAAATAAGTGATTCCTACTTTTTACACTTCAACCGATATTGTCTCTCAATGCCATCAGGTCTTCTTAGATGAACAGTTTCATCAGGATCTGAAGTGATTTTATGAGCATGTTTGGATCCATCCAATACCCTAGCTCCATCTCTTTTTCTCAGAGGAAGTTTTTCAAGAGGACAATCTGAAAAAGTAATATAAATGATATAAAGATACATAAGTACTACCACAAAATGGTTAGCTGTAAAAAGAAAGGAGGTCAAACGGTTTTAATAGTAAAAATGTAAAAAACTACCTAACTTGAATTTTAAGTGTTTTCACTTTAAATGAGACCAAAACCAGTCAAAAATTAAAACCAGTCACATGCTGGTGACTGGCCACCAGCAGTCTGAATGATGTAAGAAGGAGAATAAAATAAGCATATCATAGTTTGTTGTCATAGAAGTCATTGACTTCTAAACAAAATCTAAGACAAAAACGTCTGCTTAAAGCAGACTATGTTTTGAATTTCAAGCACTTCAATTTTTACCATATGTTTAGCTTCATACACACTCAAAAATAATTAAATTTGCATTTGAGTCTTAAACAGATTTTAAAAAAATCTAAGGTTAATAAATGTCAGCAACTATTATAGTATAACCTGGTATAACACACAGTTGTAATCAGTTGACTGCGTGGGAAAATAATGCGAAGGAGCCAATGAGGTTAGTCCTAGAAGTCAAACCACACCCAAATTTCAATATCAAGCAAACCTCATTGGTTACTCAACAATATTTCCACACACAGTTAAGTGTAATTATAAATGTGTGTAATTTTATAGCTATTTTTCCACACAACACAAAATATTTTTGCTGAAATATCAAACACTGACGAGTACAAAGGTAAAAATTTATTGTTTATTCAATACTGAAATATTAAACAACTTAATTAAAGTGATGTAAAAATGAGGAGTCGGCGGTAGAGATAGTGTTCTGACTCCCACCATTGACATGGTCTTGAAGAAATTCTGTCACTTTGAATTCTCCAAATAGCTGCATTGCAGTGCCAAATATCCTGCCACCCTACCAATTTTTTACCAGGTATAGCAACTGGTTTAAGCGGCTTATTTTTTTACATATAGCATTTATATCAAAGAGAACACTTTGAAAATGATTAAAAATGACACTCTTTGTTGACTGTTGCTTAGCAACTTAGAATAATACTATATATTCACGATTCAAAGTCCGTAGCAGCGCCACCGTCGCTGATAAGAAATTGATAACGGAAGAGTGATCGTTTTGTTGGTTTTTCTTATTTGTGACGATTATTTCTTTAAATTTTTTATCAAAGTGAGAAAAGAACTCAATAGAATCACTATTTCGTTGAAAAATAGGGTTTTAATGGGTTGTCACGAGTATTTAAATTGAGTGATAAGATGGTGAAAATCACAATATAGTGTTTTATTTTAGTTATTGTTAATTAATTTTACTTTTAAATAATTTTAGCTTACATAAATACACAAAATTACCTTTTAATTCCATTAAATTGTTTAAATTAGTTGTTACAGGTATTTAAATTAACTGATAACAAGCCAATTTTCACCGTAATGGTGTTTTAATTTAGCAATCAATTTTATTTACACACTAAAATAATAAATAACTCAATAAATTCACGTTTTTGTAAAATGTTTGTTTAAATCATCCGTTTAGGTTTTATTATTTCTGGGTTAAATCGGACAAATCCAAGTCTGTAGTGATAAGAACCTGATTCTATATTTAAAATCCTGGAATAATCAAAGTATTTATCTATGAAATATTGGCCATTTTTTCAGCACCCATGGCTATTAATTTTTACCTCATTTATCACAAATTAACGAACAATAAAGGAATAAAAGAAGAATTTCCAACGGCTCCCATGCTAATCCTATGATAAAAAAAATTTGATCACCCTTTCGTTTTCCCGCCATTGGTATTGCCAACCTTACAACTATCTCTTTGAATCGCGAATAGAAGGAGCACTACTGATAACACAAAAGGCGGTTCACTGGTGCACTTAAGTAATGCTGCCACCCTAACAATACACAATTTCCTAAAAAAAAAGTTGGCAATACTTCCGGTTGCTGAATTATTATGTTCTATTATTAATTAATAAATACTAATATAAATATCGGTGCATTACAATATTTTAAGCATTTTAAATTGTAGTTTAACGTATTTATTAAAATTATATTAAAAGTAGTCCTCGTCAACTAAATGTAGATTCTTGTATTCCGTCACCCTTTTCCATCTAAGACCGGTTTTATTAAATACTCAGCAGGTGTTTTAAGTTATTATATTTGTTCTTTACGATCTTTCTTCGTTAATAGATATTTATGACATATTTAAAATAATGTTTTGTTGTCAGGCAGCATTACTTAAGTGCACCGGTTAACCAGCTTTCGTGTTATCAGTGGAATTACATTGTGTTTACGGTCCTGTGCTCTTTCTATATATAGTATTATTCTAAGCTTAGTCTGAAGACTGAAAATCAGCAAAGCAGGATGTAAGAACAAGTGCCGCTGACTTCTGGTACAAAAGTTGAACTAGGCTCCCCTTGATTTAAAGCTGGCCTATCTCAACAATAAGAAAAAGGATAGGATTTGGATGACACGGTCTCTACCACCAACCACTCATTTTTTATCACTTTAGACTTAATCTTTAATTTTAAAATAATCAGTAAGTTAGAATTCAAACCTAAAATCAAAGTCATTTGGCCACATATGCAGTAGTAAATATGAAGAGGTTTTTCCTCACTATACTCTTCTTGATCCTTCGTATCAGAGCAAGCAATACTCCTTGAAACAACTTTAGGCATATTTTCACTAAGTATTGCTACTTAAGCCACCTTATATAATACACTTAAACAAACCACAATAACATCAAATCAAAGTCAAATAAATAGGAAAAAATTAACATAATTTAATAAACAAAATTATTAATTTTTAATTGTCCCGCTATACAAAAGCAGTGTTGTTAATCTGTGGGTTAAAAAATGTAACGATCATTCTCATTTCTTTCAAAAATTTTTTTTTGGGTGAGTGCGGGGGAAAGTGGGGAGTTTTTTGAATTGCTTGTTCATTTTTGATATTAAACATAGCGGATTTTCAAAATATTTTAATTGATGGTGTCCCTCAATAAAATAGAATAATAACATTAATATTTCTAAATAGAAAATTCAGATCACAAAGTACTTTAATTTCTGTATATTATTTCATTAGAAACTGTTCCAAGGTTTACCAGAATTACTTTTGCGATAAAACTTCCGCAGAAAGGCTTTATAAGGGCAAATTTAATAAAGGTTAATTAGCAAGGCCGTAAAGTTGTTTGTAACTTTGTGTAAATTTATTTGTTATTATATTTATGATATTTTTACGAAATATTTATTTTAATTAATTGTGATTGAGGAGTAATAAAAGAGACAGGGTTTTAATGTGTGTTTAATGTTATATGAGGTTTAATAAATAAATTAATTAATAAATGATCATTTGGTTTAACCATAGAGATATATTACTAGAGGGGCCCTATTGGATGAAATTTGAAACATCGAAAAAATAACCTGAACACCTCGACTATCAATATAATCAAATAAACAGAAAAAAATTACAGTAACATATATAGAACGCTGACAATATAATTCAAAACACAAACAATGTGCAGGAAGCTGAAACAATTGATTCATTAACTAACTCTTAGATGAGGTTTAAAATAAGGTTACACAGAGCCCCAAAATAATGTTTCAGGACTCTTAATGTATTGAGATAGGCTAAGCCTCCTAATAATATATAATTATATATATAATATATATATATATATATATATATATATATATAATATATATAATATATATATATATATATAATATATATATATATATATAATAAACCCTTATTTCGGGGGAAATAAAATACCTACAGTTCAAACATGCCGGGATTCGAACCCGAATTGATATTGCTGTTTAATTGAGAATTTATAGAATAGTGTAGCGCCCTAGGCCAATCGGTAATGCTATCAACCAAACTATCTACTATCGTACAACAATACACGAATAATTGATCTCTTATTAAATATGAGATCATGTAACTAAATAAAATAACTGCTAAAGCCTGTATGCAAGTTCAATATATATGTTTTATGTAGTGTACAATATATATATACACTATGCAATGCGTATGTTTATTATACATTATTGACTGTATTGACTGCGTATATGATAAAGAAGTTAAAAGTTCAATAGATATACATTTTTATTTATCTGGCTAAATACATATAATATCACATGAACTATATATAATATACTATAAATAAACTATATATAATATAAACTTTGAAACAACGTTTAGATCAGTTATTGGCGTTGCTGTGTATACTTATCAGACTGAAGTTATTTGATTGTTGGATTCGTAAAAATAGCCACATGCAACCTACTCATTTAGCCATCGTTAGGCGGAAAAAAGGGTCATGGTGTGATCTGTAATCAGCCTACTTTTCGCAACTCTATTTTACATTCTAGATTTCAGAAGATGTAGATATTATTAACATAAAAGGTTTTGACAAAGCCAGAGGACTTTCTTTAAATGTGCATGTTATTTGATAAAAATTGAACTAAAGCTGACAATGAAATTAAACTTAGAACATATTACTTGGTCCTATAATATACTACTACATACGTGTTAAATTTCACATCGATCGAAAACAAAATTTTGTTCAAAAACAAATTTGTTGCTGAGGCATCATTCTTAATGATATAATGATATTATAATTTTTATAACAGGGGTTAATGATATTACAATATTTGGCCGGATAGCATAACTAGACTAGAAGTTTCTAGCATAAACACTACAGGAGCTACGATGATAACAGATATACACATTCAAACACACATACAGACAGACAACACAATTTTAAACGCCTATAGCTACAACCCAGAGATCGGTTTTATTTAGGAATCAGAGAACGAATAATGCAAATTAAATTCTGTTGAAATGAGAGCCTCAAATTTTACATGCATTGCTTTAATACATTAATTAATTTTTTAGACATTAAAATTGTAAGTTCCCACTCTCCCCTTTATACTTTAATATATTTTATGGGGGTATATGTGCATAAAGGGACGGATGGAAAAACTACATGTTCACTTGTACACTTGTTTTACACTAATGTTGGACTTTTAAAAACATTTTGGTTGTAATTAGTTATTTAGTGTATAAGAAATCTAGGGGAAGTGGAAGAACGGTAATGCAACAGAACTTCCTCCTTTTTATTTTTCAAGATATTATTTTATATTTTAATACTAATATTTTTTTTTTTTTTTTTTTTTTTTTTTTTTTTTTTTTTTTTTTTTACGCTTTAACCCGTAGGTCATTTAGCGTTTTCCCCTCATTCACAAATCAAATCATCACTGAAAAATAAAACAAACAATTAAACCCCAGAGTTGACACACCAATCATCTAGGACACCCTCTCCGTACATGGGCAAAACACATGAACCGGTATCACAGTGTCTAGTTCATCCACCCAACCAGACCTATCCAAACTCACTGGCTAGTATCTGCGACTATTTCACAGCTGTGCCTAATCATAACTAGACCACTAGACTCTGTCTAGAGACTCACCGCTCTGGCTACGCCGAGAGAACTACTATTCAACTGTGTGCTTAGTTTCATCTAGTCTTACTACTCCTCTGATCACATTATCTCACTTGACCTCGTCCTAAAAAGCCAGTCTCACACCAAATACTCATCAGTTCCACTACATCACCAACTCTAACAGCTAGGGCCACCGACAGCTCAGGCCAGTCCAGCACAACGACCGAAAAGAACTCTAGCACCCAGATTCAGCGTGTAACAAAACTTATTCTATAGCCCTACCATGAAAATCAAAGCTCCGCAGTGCCATTAGACGTCTAATCTCAAGAAACCGAGCACTTTGTCCTAGAGTCAATTACGTTAGCCGTGTCGACAAGCACAATCAACTTCAAACAATGACTAAAGTTTCGGAGACATACAAAGGCCAGTATTTTGTCCAGACAATTACACTCCCCAACCCGCAGGAAACAATAACTTTTCGAAGCTGGAAGAACACGGAAACGTGGAATCCAACTTGTCTAGAGAAACTAGGACCACACCCAACATTTGCTATTAGTAGCCAAGGAAACAAAGTAAAACTTCTTGGCTGGTTGGCCCAGGGCTTGAATTTCAAGAACCTCCCAGTTACGTACAAAAGGGATAAACTCATTTTGAGTCCCCCTCGGTGGATTTACCTCGACGATGTACTCGCTTCGTGCCGGTACAATACTAAAAATACTATAATGTATTTAACAAAAGAAAAAATAAATAAACCTTTTTATCTTTATTATTATTTAGGGTCATCTCAAGTATTTTTAATACTTTTATTTATTGTAATAAGTTTTTGTAAAAAACATTTATTTATTCTGAGATCGTTGACTGATTTTTTTATATTATGTGCCCCCAAAAATTATAATGTTTTAGTTCCAGTAATGTATCAACGAGACATTGCGTGTAATTAGTGTAATAATTGATTTAGTATTTGAAATTTGCAACAGTCCGGTTCTGCTCAGTGATTGGTGCAACAAATCGTCATTCAGTCCAAATTTGACCGTTGGGTGATGTCATGTTTATCAGATGAGTGCGCCGCTGCCCCGACTAACGGCCGCGTAGGTGTTCTTCAATATTTGCTTGACAACCTATGCTTATAGCTCTTCAAGTGTTTTGCTCAAGTGTGCTATTATATTTTTTTATTATTTAATAATTATTATTGAAAGTAAAACAACTGTCATTTTATTATGAAAAAATGAAAGATCGTAAGTGTAGGTTTTGTGTAGTGGCTGCAGTGTAATTTTCAGTTCCGAGCTATAACCTTTGCACCTCTGCTCGTCCTTCTTTAGATTTTTATTTTAATTCGTTTTAAAATTATTTAATTCTTGTTTATAAATTGTGTAAATGTTTAATCGTACTCTTATTTTCGTTGAAAGTTTAGCTGTGATTAAATATTGTGCTGTCAAAATATTTATCTTAGATCGGATCATTCGATGGTGACCGTCTCGAGTATGCTTGCAATCTGGCGTTTTTATTTGGCGAATTAGTGACTTTTATCGGATAATTTCCAATTGATTTGAGATTATCCTTAGTAAAGTAAGTAGTGGTTTGTAATTTTGATATGTCAGCTCATATGGACGATATGTTGCCGAACGGAAAAAACGTTATGATTCAGAGGACAGACGGAAGGACACACGCAGCTGTTATCGTTAGTTATAACTCCGAGAGTCACTCTGTAACCGTTGAATGGTTTGAGAATGGAGAAACAAAGGGAAAAGAAATAGACTGTAGTGTTATTCTAAAACTTAATCCTCAATATGATGATATGTTCAGATCGTTAGCTCAAAATGACAACATTATCAAACCTCGTATGAGTAAAAGAGAGCCAACTACTAACAGTATATTAAACTCTGGAATAGCTAGATCTGGTACCAGGAGTAACGTGCCACGCTATGACTCTCGCAAGACCAATATCTTACCTTCTAGTCAAAATCAGAATGGACATCACGCTAAAGAAAACATTTATAATATTATAGAACATCCGTCTAGTGGACCCAAATCTAGTGAAATGGAGGTCCAACCAATTTCAGCAAACTCCCAATACATCGGTAAATTGAGTCAAATACCTCCCTTCAATGCAGATAGTGCCTCCATGAAAGCTAAGAAAAGTCACACTGTCAAGGAAGTGGAAAAACTTAAAATAAATAGGGAAGTGAGAAGACAAAAGCAGGCTGAGAAGAAAGAGGAGAAGGAGGCTCTCATGAACATTGACCCAGGGAATCCAAACTGGCAGTTTTTAGGCATGATAAGAGAATATCAAAGTTCTATCGAGTTCAGGCCCCTTAACTCAGACTATGATGAAATTTCTTCCCATCAGATAACTGTCTGTGTGAGGAAGCGACCTCTTAACAAAAAGGAACTTACAAGGAAAGAAATAGATGTTATATCAGTTCCCAGAAAAGATGTTTTAATAGTCCATGAGCCCAAGAACAAAGTTGATTTGACTAAATATTTAGATAATACCCACTTCAGATTTGATTACACTTTTGATGAAACCTGCTCTAATGAAACTGTTTACAAGTACACTGCTAAACCCTTGGTAGAAACTATATTTGAAGGTGGAATGGCGACTTGTTTCGCTTATGGACAGACTGGTAGTGGTAAAACACATACTATGGGTGGAACATTTACTGGTAAATCACAGAATTGTAAAAACGGTATCTACGCTATGGTTGCCAGAGATGTTTTTGCTTGTTTCGCATTACCGAAGTATAAAAATTTAAAATTAACAATAACAGCAAGCTTTTTTGAAATTTACAGTGGTAAGGTTTTTGATCTATTGGCTGAGAAAGCACAATTAAGAGTATTAGAAGATGGGAAGCAGCAGGTTCAAGTGGTAGGTCTCACTGAGAAAGTAGTGAAAAGTGTTAATGAAGTATTGGGTCTTATTCAATCTGGTAATCAGGAGAGAACTGCTGGGCAGACCTCTGCCAATTCTAACTCTTCGAGATCTCACGCCATTTTTCAAATAACCCTTCGAGAAAACCCGAGGGAAGTGTTTGGTAAATTTTCTCTTATTGACCTTGCAGGTAACGAAAGAGGGGCTGACACTATGTCTGCCGACAGACAGACTAGAATGGAAGGAGCAGAAATTAACAAATCTCTTCTGTCTCTGAAAGAATGTATACGAGCACTGGGCAGGAAGAACAAAGCCTACTTGCCATTTAGAGCATCTAAACTCACTCAAGTACTAAGAGATTCCTTCATAGGGGAGAACTCGAGGACATGTATGATAGCTATGATCAGTCCTGGAATGAATTCCTGTGAACACACACTGAACACTCTGAGGTATGCTGATAGAGTGAAGGAACTTGCATGTACTGATCCTGCATTAGACACCGGTATGGATACGCAAGAAGATAACGGACAGTCTAACTACAGGGAGGACGATTTAGCTGCTCTTAGATCTATGAATGAACAAGAAATATCCGAAGACTTGTATGATTTCCATCAAACAATATCTCATCTTCAACAAGCTGAGGAAGAAGTTGTTGATAGTTTGAAAAATTGGATGGATATTAATGAACAATTTACGAGAGAAGAGCGTTCACTGCTCAATATGACAAGAGATGTAGACTTTGACCAGGAAGCTTTCGCTCAACGTCTGTCTCATCTATGGAGGCAGAGATACGAAGCAATGAAGCCTCTGGAGGAGAAAATACCATTTTATGAAAATCTACTTAGAGCCGAAGAAGCAGCTTCGAAAAAAATGAATAAGTGAAAAAGTTAAAACTACTTACTAGGTTATACTTCCTTCATTTTTTAATTTTAGAAGTCAGCTAATTTACAATCATCTTGTTTGTGAAGAAATTTTAGGATTTATTAAAGTACAATCTTTGTAAGTTGTATGTATTTAAGTGCAATCTTGTAGGATGTATTTTAATAAACATCAAGGAGTACCTTAAAATGTGAAATTGAGTTTTTAGTCATGGAGCATCAATGTTTTATTATAAGTTGATTTTTCTTTATGAAAATTCATCTATTAAATTAAATTTTAAATATTTGATTAAATAATCATGCCTAAATTTCTCTTAATGAAAGTCTCCCTGAAAGTAAAATACATTATGGTGATTTAAATAAAGTCGACGAGCATTACTATACATCATACTTAATTCATTAACGTCAAAACTATTTTTTCCATTTCATACTAAAAACCCTGAAATAGAAATAAGTAATTATTAAACTTAATTTTGTATTTAATATATTGTTTATTTAATTTGAAAATAATTCTTTAAAAGATTAATTTAATAACTAATTTTTTAAAAATATTTTTCTATTTTATAGTTAATTAATTTTGTTAATCATAACTTGTCAAAGTGTACTTTTTAAGCCCAGTTAATTTAAATTATGAAGTCACATCATTGTTAAGTTCCTTAATTACATAGCATCAATTAATGTTTTGTTCATTATACAATCGACAAAATGACTTCATTATACAAAGTTTTAGTGTCAGAATGAGAAAAACTAGAAATAAGGTGTTAAGTTCATTTTAGCCTTGTGCTTTTCATTCTTCTGTACCAAAGCTGTTTAACTTAAATCAACCTTAATTTTGATTTGTTTCTGTTGACTAAATACTAAGAACTTATGACTTAAAAAGCAGAAAATCGAGTTAAAAGTACTTTATTTTTTTTTATGATTACTGTACTTGAATTAATCCTTTGATGAAGTTGTCATATGCAATTCCTATGGTCATCATAGGTTCAGTGGGGACAAATGACTTCTAAGTGGCTTTTTTTAATAAGAGCCTTATATCAGAAATCACCTTTTCTATTGACAGTGATTTCAGATTAATATTTTTTTTAACTTCGGTATTCAAACTTCTGTTTGTAAACAACTATGTAATTATTTTTTTGTTCTTTCGTGTTTAAGCCTTGCAAAAGATGAGATTTTATCCAAAGCTCGACAAAGTTAGTGTTTTATTTATATTGGACCTAGGCCTCCTAATTATTAATTAACAATCTTAAAGTATTAGTAAAATAAAAAATGAAATTGTTAACAGAGATTAACTTAAAAATAAAATCCTTTACACGTTTTTTTACTTTATTTATTTTTAATTTAATTTACAGTTCCATTATATTTTTTAATGTTTTTGTAATTGAAAATTTTGTGATTTTTTATAATAATAATTTTTAGTTAACATAACGTGTACCATTAAGATAATAATAATTTTATAAGTAATTTATTTTATATTTGCAAAATAAGATTTATAATCTTTATAATAAAACAAAATAATCCATATTAACTTAAATGAAATTAAAATATTTTTGTAGAATTAACCAAATATTCATAGACAGGCCAAATAAATGAGAAAATTATACAATTTAATCATAATAACATTGACTGACACATAATTTTATTTCATAATTATTCTTATGTGTAATGATTTATGTATTTTCATTATTAATTCGTTCAGTTTTTTGCAATTGCTCTTATATCATACTTGTTTTTAGTCAAATAGCTTGCTTGAATAGAAATGAAAAAGTGTACTTATGATCATTAAAATTCAGTAACATACATGAGAAAGATTAAAAATCAGTGTAGACCATGTGTATATTTTTGCACCATATTAAACTCATGGTAATGCATGAGAAAGCTCTATAAATAATTGTACCTTTTTAATAATTCTGAGTTTCATAAAATGATAGATTCCATTAGCTAATGGATTTATCAATTTATTTGTGGCTTTTAATAAACATTTTATTATCTACTTAACTTATGGACATTATCGATAATTTTTATGAATCGCTTGTATTTTATTACATTTGACTTAATATTTTAATACTCTGTTGTAATCTCTTTTACTCTCTTATCATTTTAACAATTCTGTAAATTTGTTGTCTTTTACAAAACAAGCTTGTCTTATTTGATTCTAGAAGATACTAATTTTAATTGTTGGATTTGGGGTGTCCCTACTTTGGTCAAACTTAAGAACTATACTTTATTTTATATTCCTAAGGACTTTAGGAGAACTAATTTGTTTACTCTGTAAATATAAAACCAAAATTTCACCTGAATTATACCATTTCCTGTGGTTAAAGATGTCCTGAGGATAGATAAATAATATTGACATTGATAGATAACTCAAGCAATTAAAAAAAAATAAATAACAAGATACATGAGGAATTAGCAGTACACTCTAGTGATAAATGTGTGAAACTATCAGTTATTTTTATTTATCAAAAAATGAGATGTTGAGAATTGTCACATTTTACATCCGCTATTAATCTCTAAAATGATGGGTAAGTTATCTCCCAGTTGGGAAGTAACTTATCTATTGCTCTATATAATTATTTATTTCTCTGTATGAATTAGAAAAAAAATATAAATAATAATTGTTACAGATATTCCTTGGTACCATCCCATCCTGCATTTGAGCCTCTATTTTCAAACAAACCCAAGACGTTTTATTAGATACCAAATTTGTCTCTTGAGTTCAAAAATCTTTAAAAAAATCATGTTTTGATGAAAGCAACAATGCTGTTCTATTTGATGGGACCCCCAAATTTTATAAAACAAAAAAAAACA
>JACMZG010001908.1:17171076-17188576 GCA_018340805.1 Microvelia longipes
AAAATAAACCAAATTTAGTCATGCAAAGATAGATAGTTTTCTTTTCCTTATGAGACCTATTATTAAGTCTTTCAAATTATAATGTAAAACGTATTCAAAAGAAGTAAACATATTTAAATATTTAATTAAAGAGTAAACCTGATGTCACAACAAATCATGACTTCAGATATTATTGGAAATAATAATAATATTTTGAATTAGATCACGGTTCCTTCAAGAATGAACCAATACAATTCTTTCAGACACAAATTTTTGGCATGCTGTCAACTAATTCATAATTGCTATTATACAACCTTTGTTAGCAAAATAATCATCAAAGCAAGCATCTCTTAAATTCTTTCTAGATTAACTCTTTATATCTAGTCCTATAAATGGAAATTATATTTTATACGTTTTTAACGAATATGCTTCAGATAGCAGCGTTTAAAAGGTTATCATTATTACATAAGCTTAGATCAAAATTTCAAATTTTTTTTTTTCAGCAGAAATATAATAAAAAAAACTTAATTTTTTATTTAAAAAAATTTTGTTTACTAATTTATGTAATGATCCATACGACCTTATTAATATAATTATAACTTAAAAAAATAACATAAAATAACTTTTATTTATATCCTAATAAAACAAATTAAATATAAATCTATTAAAGCATTTCTAAATAACTATTTGATTTTCCATCCATATAATTATATAGTAAGTGGAAATTTATAGTTTTTATTTTATCTTTAAAGTTGGTGAGTTATGAGTAAATAAATTATAAAATTAGCTTATAACCTTTAGTGGCTAAAAATAATAAATTTAACTTAATTTTGGTTTTTATACGATTCAATAGCAAAAAAAACTAATATGCAAAAATACAGCTAAATTAGTGTCTGTTTTAAAAATAGGAAAATACAGAACCCTATTATTATACACCTATAAACAATAAATATGTCATAGTAATGACATTTATAGAAAATAATGGTGCTTTGTTAATTTTTAAAATGAAATATATCAAATTTTCAATTTATAATCAATAGATTTTTCCTACATTTTATCATTCCAACATATATATACATATATATATATATATATATATATATATATATATATATATAATATATATATATAATATATATATATAATATATATAATATTATGGATAAGTGAAATGAGGGATTTGGTATTTTGAAAATTTTCGACAGATGTCTTCTTCGGTAAGGTTAGTCTGGGAAGTCCCGAGTGACAGTCACTCAGGACTTCCCAGTCTAACCTGACCGAAGAAGACATCTGTCGAAAATTCTCAAAATCCCTCCAGTTTCACCTCCTGTAAGTTATTATTATTATAAATTTATATAACTTGGATAATATAATTGGACTATGCATTACTTACAGAAACATAACTGCATGAACGTTATTTATTTACTAATATAATATTTCTAATTAAATACAACTATCATAAATTTTAATTTTCATTGAATAGAGAAACGTTTGCAGAATTTAAAGTTAATTAATAGTTTCATATAAGGGAACATATCTAGAACAATGGGTACATAAACTAAAACAAAAAGTTAAAACTAGAAACTAAATCTAGAAATGCAGCAATTATTCCTTTATCTTCACCACATCCTTTGTTCCTTACATTCATTTAAAAATATAGAAGCATAGTATGTGACAATGCAATTTCAAATCAGTAAATAAACAAAAAATTAAGTGTTGAACTTCCTATATACATACATAGGTTTTGAAAATGTATAAAATTAAGTGGTCCAAACAATGTAGATTAAATAGTTCGTCACCTCGTAATAAGCAGGAAAAATTGTCTATAGTATAATTTTATCTAATTAGTTTTTAACGCACATTTTATCATTCCAACGAGATTTCAATATATATATATATATATATATATATATATATATATATATTATATATATATATATAATATATATATATATATATATATATATATATATATATATAATATATATATATATATATATGTTGTGTGTGTATATGTTTTGTTCTTAGATGCTTCTATAGGACACGATAACTTTCGAACGCTTTCGTGGGTTAAAATAAATCTTGGTACAAAAATCGTCCCAAATCCTATTGTTCTTTAAATATGTGTGACGTCATTATTCCACAATAATAAGTGACCATATTAAATTTTTAATCATTTCTAAGAAACTCAAAAAATACTTCTGTCTAAAAATGATTTGTAGTGCTCGTTGGAACATTTCCTAAACCACATTTCTGGCTGGCATATTTTATGTGATACTAAAAAAACAAAATGCTAGTGAACATGTTTTTTACTTTCCTTATTTTACCGTAGGTATATAGGAAAAGTATTGTGTTTGCAAAAAAATCCGAAACCGGGATGAAACCGAAATTATCCGTTTCAAAGTCCTCCTAAGTGGTTTTTGCAAAGTTGTCGGTCTGTATGAGTGTCTGTTGTCATCGCACCTCCTAGTGTATTCATGGTAGAGAGTTGAAACTTCATACAAATATCAGTCTACCGCTTAGTTGAGCTATTCAGAAAAATTTTTATGACGTCATTGACCCGCAATAATGACTCAGCAAAAATTTAGAAAAATCAGGAATGATGAGGAAAAGTTCCGAGGTACCCCATATCCAGTTTGTTATTTTTAATAAATGAGAAAGAGAATATTTCCATTTTTTATGGCAAAATTGTTGCACAAAAAGTTCACAACACAGTTACTTTCAAATAAGTAAAAAAATGTTATAACCTTAGTACCAAACACTAATAAAGAATTTAATTACTAGCTAAATAAATAGAAAATCTAACAATAAAGTCTCTGGGTAATAAAAGACAAACCAATAATATATTCAGAGTTTTACAACAGGTTATATTTATTCCATAAAAAAACAGTATACGTACAATGACGAGACTAAGTTATGGAAGACAAATCTCTTTTACGACCAGTTATTACAAGACACCGGCTGACTAGACAGAACTACCTATAGAGGAGAGAAAATTACATAGATATAATACATAATATAAGAGAATATACAAGCGTAAACTGTCATTACTTTCATAAATTAATAATTGAAACCTATTATTTTTTCACTTAGAATATGTAATTAAAAGTTTAACCCAATGTAGCGGAGAGATTCTTAAAACATAAAAAAATCGGGTACGGGGTACCTCGAAACTTTTTCACATTACATCGAATTCGCTACACTCATCCTCCCTGCTTCGGACTCCTTAGAAATACAAGTCTTTAAATTTATACTGAAACACGTCTTCGGACTCGCTTCATTCCCAGCGGTCTGTCCTTATATACGTGTGTGTGTGTTATCATGTAAGCTCTCACTGTTTTTAGGCTAGAGAGTTGAAACTTAGTAAAAAAATCAATCTTTAGGTCTGGTTGATCTATCCGGAAAATATTTTTATGGCGGTATACTAACCCGCAATAATGAATTCGTAAAACAAGAAAAAAATTGTTGATCGGTTTGTGATTGGCAGGCATTTAGTCAATATAAGCCAAACTACTGACAAACTAAGCTTTGCCGTGATTTGGCAGGCAGTTAGTGATATAAGCAAACATACCGACAAACTTAGCTTTGTCGTGACTTGGCAGGCATTATATATAAGCCAAACATACTGACAAACTAAGCTTTGTCGGGATTTGGCAGGCATTTAGTCATATATAAGCCAAACATACCGACAAACTTAGCTTTGTCGGATTTGGCAGGCATTTATATATAAGCCAAACATACCGACAAACTTAGCTTTGTCGTGACTTGCAGGCATTTAGTCATATATAACTAAACATACCGGAAAACTTAGCTTTGTCGTGATTTGGCAGGCATTTAGTCATATATAAGCCAAACATACCGACAAACTTAGCTTTGTCGTGACTTGGCAGGCATTTAGTCATATATAAGCCAAACATACCGACAAACTTAGCTTTGTCGTGACTTGGCAGGAATTTAGTCATATATAAGCCAAACATACCGACAAACTTAGCTTTGACTGGTAAAAACCAGCCACAGTTTCTTGAAAACACTTAAAACGGATGATAATTCAGGTTAATTGAAACCGCATGAGTAAACAAATTACTTTTTCTATAAACGTACAAGGTAAAAATATGGCTTTAAATAATCTCTTTCGATAGCCGTAGAGTAATTAAAAGATAGCAATTTATTTACCACATCATCCTCTCATTTAATTTTGTCAGTCTAATAATTGACAGTTTTATAACTTCTGTTCGTTTATACTATTCACCTTTATTATCTCTCGTATCCGCATATTAATTATTTTTCATTTTCTTTTTTATCAGATCTATATTCTTAGTTAGGTGACATTGTATATTTAACTACCTCTAATCAATACTTCGATAATTACACATATTTTGTCTTTTAATAATATGGTTATGGTTTCTTTAATCTAGATTCTTAGATGTTTCTTCGAAGTATACTTATGAGATACATTATCTTTGCATAATGATACTCATTTTCAGGACTAAATATATTCAACGCATGCAAATACTGGTTCTGGAATACAAAACTAGTAAATTAAGTAAAGAAAACAAAACAGATAGTTAAGCGGCGCAGCAAGAATTTGCAAAAATAAATATGTTTTGGGTTAATCGAAATTAAACAAGCTAAGTAAATACTTTGGGCAGAATTGTACAGAAGAATTTCTGCACATTTCTTGGTAAATCCATTAAATGATAAATCCAATTTATTGAATTTATTGGTTGAGCCAAATTTATAGTAAATCCATTAACATTATGAACTGAGAAATAATTTGTATTAAAGATATCTCAGCCATTAATCACCAAATCTTTGTTTCGGGGTCTATACCTACTCTTTTCACCAGTAGTGTACTGGGATAGCTAGAGTTGATATTTATATAAATCATTTACAACAGAAAAGTTTTAAATTTGGCTAAATTTTAAAAAATCGCGCTAATGATAAGAATATATAAAATATGTAACACCTTGAAGTAAGGGTTTATGAAAATGAGAACTGATTAGTTAACTATAGATAAATAAAAATGTTGATAGACTAATTGAAGTCTGTTGTCTGAATTAACGTTTTACTAAAGCTAATTTAACCACTTAAACTGATCCTCTAATAGTTGCATGTTCTCTCATAAGAGCATTCTCGTCTCTCATGAGTATAGTTTGAACGGTCAAGGTTCTAGTCTTAGACAGCACTTCTGGTTTTAGTTCATAGATAGAATAGTTTGAGACAACTTGAATTTATGCTTCGTGTACAGGAGATCATAAACTTTAATAATAACGAGGAAGGGCCTAATCTTAAGTTAAGTTAAGATTAAAATAGTTAAAAAGTCATAGATTTAAGGGGTAATTCTCGGCCTTGCAATAAAACCACTTTCGTTGTTAGCCAACGAAAGTTTAGCAGCATCGAGCGTGGTTAGTACTCTTGTTAGCCAACGAAAGTTTAGCAGCATCGGGCGAGGTAGTACTCTTGTTAGCCAACGAAAGTTTAGCAGCATCGCACGTGGTTAGTACTCTTGTTAACCAACGAATGTTTAGCAGCATCAGGCGAGGTTAGAACTTTGACGTGTAACTTTGACCTGATCCCAAACTTGTCGCTTAGGAGTGTATCTTTGACGGTAGTTATTAGTACGAACTTTATTAACGTGTAATAGAAATATCGCCGAGAAGCGTAAATAGATGAATTTATACCAAAGTAATAACACAGTGAGACATGTGGCATGGTCAACTTCAGAAATGCAACGTAAAAATATAACTACAAAAATATTTTTAAGGCTGGATTGGTGTTAAAACAATGCCAACTAAACAAAAATTAGGATCTATAAAGTCATCTCCTTATTCACAAATAAAACTTGTTAACACTAATACTATTAGGTAACATCTTTATAACAATCCATCTTCTCTAATAGCTTCAATAGCGGTTCCTTCTTTTTTTGGGTTGTTCAAACATCTTTCTTAAAAAGTTAAAATCTTAATGTCTTCTATTACGAAATATTCCCCAAAAAAATAAAGTGTCCATTATAATTAAACGAACAAAAATGTGTTCATAATTAACTGATTAATAAAATCTTCATTATATTCTTTTTAATAGTAGTCCTTTATTCTTTTTTGGTGGATGTTAAAACATCGTTCTATTATCTTCATTATCTCGCTTAACTTAATTATAAGATGTTTCATGATTATTTTTTACTTTTCCTTACTTAAAGTAAGATAAGTTTAGCTTTAGTAGATTTTTAATTATAAAAGTATTGTTTTGTAATCTCTTTTGTTGTTGGAATGGAAATGTCTTTAAAGACAATCCCCCATAGCCCCTGTTCGATCACAGTGAGTTAATAATTAATAAACTCCGTAGGCTTCCGCGGTTATTGTTATGAAGATTTAGGTCTTCTGGTGGTGACCGCGCAATGTAGATGAAAAATCTGACGTTTCGCTTCCACTGTGGGAGGCATCTTCAGGGATGATAAAAACACAATGATTTCCACATTTTGTTTTATGATTTGTGGATAAAAACACAAACATTGTGTTTTATCCATGATGTCCTACATCCCTGAAGATGCCTCCCACAGTGGAAGCGAAACGACGGATTCATCGTCTACATAGAATGCGGTCAATACCGGAAGACCTAAATCTTCATAAGTTAATAATAAGTTCAAAACTTCCGTTTTATCTAGGGGCTAAATTATCAGATGTAAGCAATCTCTAAAAGAGAAACCAGATATCGGACTGCATCTTTAAATTAAGAACGATTAATTAAGTTAAACAGAACAGTTTCTTTCTATTAATAGCAAATTTAAGTTTCGTCAGCGTATTGAACCGACTGGGGTATTATTTTATACTTAGTATGGAAAAATCCCGCTTTTTAAATCCTTTATTAATTATTGACCTTAAAAATAATCAATTCATGCTCTTTTTGTTTGTCTACACAAAAGAACAGAATTTTATTTTTCTATAGATACAAGACTATGAGAGGTACCAGGACGGTGTAATGATAAGCAAATGGGAAAGCCATCCATTCAGACAAATCAGACTCGATCCCGGTGGAGGCCTTAATAATTCTTGAAAATTACAATGAGTGTTGTTCGAAAGGGGCGTTAAACCGGTGGTTTTAGGTTAAACATTCTTGACCCTCAATTACCTTAGGTAATTGAGGTTTAAGCAAAATTTAGACCCCTTAATAGTAGCTTATATTGAATAATACATATAATATGAATAAGGAGTAAAACACTATCTATTATCTAAGGGAGTTAACAAAAACTCCAACAACTTTAGACGACGATGTTTCGTTGTCTAATATATCTAAACAACGATAGATATATTTTAGATTTTTATTTTAGATATATAAAAATATATCTAAACTTAACAACTTCAGACAACGATGTGTCTAAATTACTAAGTGATCCGTCATATCTCCCTCTATCACAACATAGGGCTAAATATTAAAATATAAATGTTTCGGTTGAGACTACCACAAGGTCCGTTAAAAAGAGTTTGTATGAAAGTCATACTCTTGTGTATAAACTTTTTGTATTAAGTTTCGTCTAAAGTGTTTGAAAAACGTACGTGTCACATTTTCACAAATTAGAATGCTTTCCTCCTGTTCTATGAGATATGGAAGCAATATCCTGATGCATTAGGATGTGATATGTTTGCATGTCTAATTTGTTATTAATGTTATCTAATAGTTAATGATTAGTTTGAAAACAAACTACCAGTATAAAAAGTGTAACAGTTTTTCCGCTAGAGACAATAACAGGAATACAATTACACGGTTAAGTAATTTCTAAATACTTATAGACATTCAGACTTACAGAGACACTATCACTCTCTTTACATGCCAACAAGAAGTAACTTAAGTTTTATCTTTTTAATGAGTCAAGGTTCCTGTTAGTTACGAGGTAAAAAAAGGAAAATATCAAGAAAAGTACCAGTGACACTATGGACTCTGGCCGCACAATCTTTTATAATAAGAAGGAGGAAACAAGAACTAAGGTGAGCGTTAATGGAGTTCATCTTAATAAAAGAGAAAGAAGTCTCTCCACAAAAATGTATTCTTTATAGCGCTTTCAACCTAACAAGAGGTCATCATCAGTGCTAGCCTAACAAACAAAATAATTATTTTGTTTGTTAGGCTAGTACTGATTATGACCTCTTGTTAGGTTAAAAGCGCTTTGCTATAAAGAATATATTTTTGTGGAGAGACTTCTTTCTCTTTTATGAAGGAGGAAACATTTTAATAAGAAAATATGAGATATCCACTTTTCCTTTCATGTTTACGTTTCAGCACCTAATTACTGCGCTTTTTTGTGAACACGATAGAGGCAAACGGTTGTCTCGATTTTAATAAACATTATCCAACAAATCACTCATATTAAGCGTCATAAAATTGCGGTCATTTTAATTTTAAAATAAAAAAATGGATAAGGGATATTTTTGAAATTTCCCTAACAATATTGATACGCTCATCCTTAAGAAATTTAGCATCCCCAGAAACCACCATATTTATATTCCATTACGTCTTTGGGCTCGCTTCGCTTGTCCTCAGACAGCAAAACATCCCTTTAATTATCAGTGGTCACCCATCCACGTACTGACCTCGCTATTTGCTGCTTTACAATGCCATCTAACAAAAACTGTAGATACTAGTCGTATTGTAATTAAACTTATTATATAAAGGAATATACTTGTTTCAATTTTAACTTAATTAGATTATTTTTCAATTTTAAATTTTCTTTAAAATACATGTCATGCTATAAAAGTTGATCTAATGCTGATAATGAAATGAAACTTGACCAAAGCCCTAGCTCTCTCAGTTGTCTGCTATTCTGTAAGGCTTAGGCTTCAAAATTACCATTATAGATTGCCCATAATCATGACTTTTTTAATTTATGAATTTATGAAGAAACTTTTTCCTTATCTTATTTACTTTTTACCTATCCGTAGGTTTTTAGGAGAACGAGGTAAAAGTAACAAATGAAAGTCATTAATTTATAACAAAAATAAGTGATACCTAATTAATTTTGATATTTTAAAAGTATGACCTGCAGAATATGACCTATAAACTAAATAATAAACAAACTAATAGGTCAAATAAATTAATAGCCAACAAAAAAAATGTCTACACAAAATTTAAAAGAAAACATTTACCCAGAACATTTACAAAAAATACATCATCATAACTCATAAGTCAATGAATATACAATACTGTGACAACTTGAAACATAAATCACACAACAAATGAACTCGATTAATCAAACTAACAACTTTATGTTCTTATGGTACAAACTATTTAAAAAAAGAACCTATTATTACAATATTTTATCATGTTAACCAACTAAAGAATAGGCAGGCGGCAAGGTGAGAATATAGTGCTTTGTAAACAGTATAGCATTATGAGTGGGTTTATGGACAGTAAAAAATTGAAAAACATTAAATATATAAAAATTTAATGTGTATGATAATGATTGGTAATAAAGTCATTATAAACGTTTCGCCGAACTATATAATTTATTATAATTATATTGTTTTTTAAATAAAATTGTAAACGCTATTTAAAATAAAAATATTTGATTTTTGATAAATCGAGATTATTTTTTAAAATTTTACTAACCTATTATATAAAGTGTACGCAAAAATTTCCATGACTATTATAGTAGATACTGTTTTTGAAATGATATTAACCTATGATATTACCTATGTATTGTATGGCTAAGGACATTAATAGTGCTACGGTTCGGCATGTAGACCGTAATATAATAAAAATTCCATGATTATTAAAGTATCACAACGATATTTATGCGTGACACATACACACAACATAGACAAGACAGACAGCATAATGAAACTACTAAGAACGTCATAAAACAGCCTGAAACGAATAATTATCATGAAATTTCTGTTTTGGTGAGGAAAAGTAAATATTTCTATATTATATCAAATTGAAGGTGAATTAAATTAGATAAAGATCTATAACTCTTACTTTTAGATTCATTTATTAATTAACGATAGACTAAATAAACCAGGGAATAAAATATAGATATTTAAACATAGATTTAATTAAAAGTAAACATAAAACTAAAGGCGCGGTTCTATTATTAGAGAATAAAATATACAATATTAAAAATAAATAATGATTAGATATTTAAAGTAATGTACCACAAAAAGATAATAAAAGATCAACAAATTTACGTAATATCATTATTTATTATGATTTTATACTATAAGTTCAATTTATTAAATTTATGATAAAGAAGTATTGGAAAAACATATTTAAAAAGCTTTAGAACATTATAGAAAAAAACTACGTGACATCGTCAAAAAGGTATTAGGTTTTTAGAAAATATTAAATTAATTATTTTAATCTCCATAAATAATCCAAAATAAAACATATTACCTGAGGCTACAATATAAATTAGATTTTTCAACACTATAACCTTATTTTTTTTACTTTTTCTAAATACCTACGGCATAAAGGAAAAGTATTGTGTTTGCAAAAAAATAAACACAAAACATGCTGACTCTTTGTCATCTTGTTTTTAACAGGAACGAGTCTCGTAAGTTTATTAAAACATTGCCGAAAAATAATCATATTGAGTTGAAATTTGGTACAAGTGTAAACCTTCACGTAATAAAAATTCTGGGGCGTAGGACCGCAAGCCAGGCGACTTTTCATTGAAATGCATGCTTTCTTGCTTATTAATCCAATTTTTGCTTGAGAAAATGCGTATATATTTATTCTATAGATTATACACTATACAGACCAGCATTATTTGCCCTTACTTAAAGCTCAGTTTATTATTTTAAAAGCTAAGTTTTAGCGCATTTTCATTGAAAAATACAAATAATTCTGTATGCTTAACCGTGCTTAACAACAATCCTGGTTGGAATGATAATTTTTGTAGTTTTTTACATTATATAAGTTTACAACTACTAAATAAATATTTCCGGCGCGGTGGTCCGCTGTCGGGCGAATGTCATTTAGAATGCGTGTTTCCGTGCTTAACAACTCATTTCTTGCTTAAGGTTCCGGTTCATGCTTTAGAACCTAAGCAGTTACTCAATTGTCAAGCACTGCTCGTAACTCATTTTGTCTGTATATTTCAAAGGAAATGCACATAATTATCCAGTTGGTTGTACAAAACTATGCCTCTAAAATTAGAAGTACGCACTATTATTTGCACTAGTTTAAAGCTTAGTTACTTATCTTTAAGCTTAGTCAGTTATTTTTAAAGGTTTTAGCGCATTTCCTTTGAAAAATACAGACAAAATGAGTTAGTTACGCACAGGTTGTTAAACAAATACTTAGCGAAAATTGGATTGATAAGCAAAAAAGCATGAATTTCAAAGAAAATTCACTCGGCTTGCGGACCTCCGTGCCAGAATTATTTGGTTACTTAACGTACCCGTAACATTATTTTACTACACTTATAGTATTCTTCACTCTCTACTACATTCCGTACTATGTTTTCAACTTTTACGTGGAAAAAATACTATTTTATTTTCAGACGGTGTATAATGTAAAGTTTATTGACTAGTTTTTAGGGAGTAAAGGAGCACTTTTCACTTCCAAGATAGAAAAATTTTACTTCTCACCCTCAAAATTTATAAGAGGAACCCGGCCAAAAAATAATAATTGGCTTAAAATCCGTTTCAGGTCAAAAGAAGTTGTTTGGAACCATAAAAAAATTTTGATTTTTTTTTTGGGGGCAGCACCCCTAAAATTTATAAGGGGAGCCCAAACAAAAAAATAAAATACAACAAAACGTAATAAAATCAACATCTGGAGGTAAAATCTTGAATGCACCTTGAGAGTAAGATTTTCCCCCTCAAGATTACCTCTTCTCGGCTTCGCCTCAGGATTTAATAGTCATAACTCTCTCGGCTTAGTCTCGGGAGTTAAACACATAAATACCTCGGCTTTGCCTCGGGAGTTAAATACATTGGTTTGGAACCAACTAACTGCTCAGGGAAATAATAGCATTCTTTACTCCCTTGATGCATAAATAACTATTTTGTAAACTAAGGTCCGTGTCCTTTCTAAGGTTGATTTTTGTACAAAGTTTCATTTAAAAATATTATTCCGTTCGAGATATAATATATAAAATGATAAATACATATATATATATATATATATATATATATATATATATATATATATATATATATATATATATAATTATATATGTGTGTTGTGTGTGTGTTTTTTTTTTTTTTTTTTTTCTGTTTCCCCTCAGTAGTATCCCTACTGATGGGCCGTATATTTAGCATGTTCCACATATGTACTACATGCATTTTAAACACTTTGTTTGTTTTTTAATCTCCGTATTCTTGTAATTTATTATTTCTTTTTATCTTGAAACTTTATCTTGTTAAAATGATCTTCGAAAATGTTAATTCCAACATACTGATTTTTTCCGTTGTTTCAGTAGTAAATACTTCAAATTTTGTTTCTTTTAAGTCCGATTTAATTTTTAAAATTTAAATTAAAATCGTGATATCTTCTTTAAATGATGTTATGGTTAGTGAATTTAAATTACTTAAAGTAAGTCATCAAAATTTATTTCTTCAATGAATTTTAGGAATTTTTCCTGGATGTCTTTATGTAATAATTGTTTACATGGAAGGGGCCAATTGAATCCCAAAGACATAATGTGTTGGAGAAGAGGTAACCTTTCTCTGTCGAGTAAAGGACAGTCATTTATTAGATGTTCTACTGTTTGTTCTATCTGAATGTTACATTTGCAGCTATTGGTATCTGACAATTTGAATCGGTTAAGATAACTATTAAATTTTCCATGTCCAGATAAAATCATTGTTAATTTAAAAGAGTGGTTCCATTGGCCAAATTTTATTCTTTCACTGATAGTGGGGAAGAACTGTTTGGTGACTTTACCGTTTGAACAATTTAGCCATTCTGTATTCCATTTCATTACTTGTTTTTGTCTAGATACAAATTTCAAAACAGATTTTGGGTAAGAGGCGTATATAATAGGCAAAGTTTCATCCTCACTAGCGGCTTTGGCTAAAGAATCAGCTTTTTTCGTTTCCTGGTATACCGCTCTTTTACCCAATTGAATAATATGTTAATAGATTCTGACATAGCATGTATCATGTTTCTTATTTGCATTATTAATGGGGAATGGTTCCAGCTATTAAGAGTGTCTAGAGTTGATTGGCTGTCAGTTCTTATGACGTATTTGCAGTTTGCTTCATTCCTTTGATGCAACCATTCTAATGCTTTTAGAATTGCGACTTGTTCTGCTTGATAGTTGGTGCACTGTGTTGAAAGTCTATATTGAGCAGTGAAAGTGACTTGAGGACCAGAGTATGCTACAAAAGCACACCCTACTCCTTTGTCACTTTTACTGCCATCGGTATAGATGGTGACTGTGAAATCGTTGTCATTTTGATTTTCAGTTATTAGAGTTTCAACACAATAAGCTGGATGAGGCCAGAACTTGAATTTAGTGGCATGTTCCAAGTCTTCACTATTTATCCAATCTACAGTTTTTCCTTGTACTACATTGTAGTGGTCGAGTTCTTGATTTAGTTGTAGATGGATAGGAAATATTAGCTAAGACACAGGATGCTTCATGAGAGATGGTGCGGTATCCTTTTATTATGCGTAATGCTAATAATCGTTGGCAAGTTCTAATTTTTTTCATGTTTTCCCTACTTGTAAACCTTCTATCCAGATTGGTGCAGCATAGGAAATCATCGGCAAAAAGGCTCCATCGTATATAATTTTGAGTGATTTACATCCAGTCCCCAATTTAATTTGGCTGATCTAGATAATATATGGATAAAAGATTGAATTTTAGAAGTTGATGTCTGAATATGTTTTCTCCATGTCCAATTTTCAGTCAAGTATACACCTAAATATTTTAAATAATTTTCGGATTTCAATTTAGTCGTGTCTAAATATATGTTCAAATTTCTTTTCTTTTTTTCTAGTAATGTAAAGTAATTTGGATTTATCCTTACTGAATGACAATTTGTTTTGATTTGCCCAAGTGTTAATTTGCCTTAAAGCTTCATTTGTCACTACTTCTAGTTCTTCTTCGGTTTTAGCCGCAACTAAGAGCAGATAGTCATCAGCAAAAGCAATGCCATAACAATTTGGGGGTAATGAAAGGTGAAGTAATGAATCATATTGGATATTCCAAAATCCCGGAGAGCTGCAAGATCCTTGTGGACATCCACAAGTTGGGCTGTCAATTTTACAAAAGGAATCTATGGTTAATTTACAAGATCGGTCTTGAAAATATGATTGAACTAGTGTTATTAAATTGGCTGGACAGTTTAATGTTTTGAGACGATGAATAATCATAGGCCACCAAGCAGCATCAAAAGCACCTTCTACATCAAGAGAAACTAAAGCTACTCGCATATGTATTTTCAAATTACTTTCAACAAAATGTTTAACTTTTGTAATAGCATCTGTAGTATTAGTTTGTTTTTGTTGGTTTTGGCTCAGTAAATTATGCGAGTAAAGGTAATGCATGATCCTATCAATCATTAGTCTTTCAAAAAGTTTAGCTAAACATAATAATAAGCTTATAGGTCGGTACTTTCCTGCAGTTTTTATATGTTCTTTTCCAGGTTTTTGGATTGCTATTATAGATGATATTTTCCAGCATTTCGGAAATATCCCTTTTTGAAGCATTCATTGTATAAAGCTGAAAAGAATTTTGGAATACAGTCAAAAGCTTTTTTCAAAATTTCGTTTGAGATGCCGTCTTCTCCTGGTGCCTTGCCGTTAGGAGTTCTAGATAAAGCTGATTTAATTTCGAATGTAGTAAAAGGAGGATCGTGAATTGGACTTGTTGATTTTGTGAACATTTCTTTCCTAAGATTGCTATGAAAAGTATTATCAGTACTCGGGTCATCTTTTGGTAAAAATTTATTCATTAATTCTTGTATAGTATCATTTATTCCTTCGGTAAATGTGCCATCTTTCCTTTGCAAAGTTGTAAGGATTTGTGCGGACTTTTTTTTATTTGCTGCGGCTCTATAAGCAGTTTTCCAAGGATTTGAAGTATTGGTGCAAAAATCTTTCCACGAGTCTTGCTTTGCTTGTTCAATTAGTGCTTTATATTGTTTTTGTAATCTATAGAATAATGCTTTCCGAGTAGTCCTTAATTCTTCATCTGTTTTAGTTTTCTGATATTTTCTCCTTGCTTCTCTCACTTTTTTCTCATGTTTTCTATGGTTTCAGACCACCAAGGAACTTTTTTCTTGTTTTTATTAAATGATCTCTTTGACGAGGCATTGATTTTTTGCAAGCGGATGTTAAGGCTGAGTTTAGAGACTCCACTGTTATTTCAATATCTCGGCATGAAATTAGATGTTTTATCATATCTTCTTCATTTGTAGTTTTTACACTTTAAAACTTCTGCAATTTTTTAAGCATCTCAATTTTGAATTTGTCCCAGTCAGCTTTTTTAAGAATAAATTTGTTGTTAAATATTTGATTGTTATTTGTGGTTTGCAATCTTAGCGAAAAAGTCAAATACTTATGGTCTGATAGGCTGTCTTCTTCATCTATACCCCAGTCATGTATGTAATTAACCATTGAATAATTAACTATTGTCAGATCAGGATTGCTACTAGCCCTTATTGTTTCGAAAGTTGGTATCTGTAAATCTGTGTTGAGAAAGTGTAAATTATTACTAGCTATAAATCTTCAAATAATTTTCCTCTTTGATCTGTTATCCTATCAAACCATGATACATTTCTTGCATTGCTATCTAGACAAAGTAGTAATTTATTTTTTTATTTTTGATAGATTTTTTTCGATTTTGTCTATATCTTCTAAAATATTTTTCTTTTTATCTAAATAAATACTGGCAGCCCAAAATGTAAAGTGTTAATTTTTTAAATTCACCCATACCATATCTTCATTTGACATTTCAGTGTTTATGATTGAAACAATATTTGGATTAGTTAAATAATACCCGCTCTTATTTTTATTTTCAATACCTACTTCGAGAATTCTGTACGTGTTCGGAAATCCAGCTATTTTATTTTTAATGGTGTATGGCTCTTGAATAAAAGCAATATGAATACCTTTATTTTCAAGATGGTGACTTATGCATAGGTGGCTTTTCTTGATTCTGTAGATTTACTTGTATACAGTGGATATTAAGTTGATGGTTCAAATTATTCATATTGCGTATCTTGTTGTATTTGTAGGACACACAATTGGTAACATGGACACCGTTTGTCAATGGCTGTGTGACGTTCGTTTATTTTTTTTTCTCCTGGAGGCAAATTTGTTATAGGACATACAGTTAATACAACGGAAAGCCTCTTCATTGCATTTACAATCTTTTAATAAGTGTTGTTCAGAACATATAGGACAAATGGGTAATTTGTCTTTTGTTACATTGATCAGCCTTGTGATGAAATTTGGAACAATGAAAACATCTATTAACTAATACGTGGTCCGCACATTTACAGAGGCTCCACATCATTTTAATTTTTGATCGTAAGAATTTTTTTCTTAAAGAGGGCGTTACTTCTATAATTAGATTTCTTATGTTAAGTTTTTTGTTAATTATTATAGTTTTTGGTTTAATTGATTCATTGTCTAAAATTAATTCACGATTTTGGTCTTCAATTATTTTACAACAATTTTCTAAAGTTATTTCATCAGGGATATTATACAAAATAAGTCTTGGGAGGTATCTTTTAGTAATTACTGCTTTAAAGTTAGGGGTTTTATTTATTTCCTGACAAATAGTAATAATGTCAGATTCTTTGTCTGATTGGATCAAAATTTTCCCATCTTTTATTGCTTTTAGATTGGTTATTCCTACTTTAAGTTCGCTAGGGTTTATATAAGATTTTAGTTTGGACTTTACTTCACTTCCATCTGTAAACACACTATGTTGAATGATAGCTTTGTAATATGGTTTTGGATGGGGTTTAGTTTTAGCAATACTTGAATACGTTGGACTCGTTGGACTAGGTGAAGCAATCAATTCCGTTTCTTTGTTGTTTTTTACAGTTTTTGTTGTTTTTATTTTGTTTTCTAGCTCTTTTAATTTTCTTTTTTGAATTCCAAGAAAATTTCATTTAGGTTACTTATAGATTCTAAGATGTTCTTTTTTAAATCATTCCTAAGGTTACCACTAATTTGGGTAACATTACGTAGCGTTTGTAAAATTTCATTAAATTTTTGATCTATTGACATTATTATGTCAAATTTTAGATTTGAAAAATATTAAATTCTCCCCAAATCAAAGTTAATAGAGCAGCGCTGTTAAAAATATATATATATATATATATATATATATATATATATAATATATATATATATATATATATATGTGTGTGTGTGTGTGTGTGTGTGTATGTGTGTGTGTGTGGTGTGTGTGTGTGTGGTGTGTGTTCTGATCAGAGCATACCCACATTAAAAATACATTTTTTTTTTAATTTTCAAAAAGAGGGTAATTAGAAAAGAATTCAACAATAACCAATAAAACAATACAATGTAACATTGTAATAAAAGTAAATTAAATTGTTATCCT
>JACMZG010001908.1:17193267-17205734 GCA_018340805.1 Microvelia longipes
GTAAAGGATTTTTCCTAAAATAAGATGATATGAGTTTGAAAGAGAAATAAAAATTGAAAAAAAGTCAAAGAAATTGAATGAAAGAATTTATTTGTAAAATTATTGAAACAATGTGAAATTGAACAAGGCTCATGGTCTAGGGGTATGATTCTCGCTTTGGGTGCGAGAGGTCCCGGGTTCAAATCCCGGCTGAGCCCATTATTTTTCGAAAAAGTAAAATATTGAAATTGAAATTTGATTTCAAGAAAACATGATCAAATGATTAAAAAAGGAAAATTATTTTTTACAAGTTTTGATAATTCTTGGAAAACAAGATAATAAAAAAAAGAGTTATGAAAGATTTTTGGAAAAGAAACTCGGAACAATGTTTTAATTGTTTTGTAATGATGATGAGGAGGATTAGGTGTAATTGAAATGGTAAATTATTAATAATGAATGTTGCAAGTATAAATGTGTTTGGTAAAGAGATTTTTCCTAAATAATATGATGATATGAGTTTGAAAAGAGAATAAAAATTGAAAAAAAGTCAAAGAAATTGAATGAAAGAATTTATTTGTAAAATTATTGAAACAATGTGAAATTGAACAAGGCTCAGTGGTCTAGGGGTATGATTCTCGCTTTGGGTGCGAGAGGTCCCGGGTTCAAATCCCGCTGATTATTTTTCGAAAAAGTAAAATATTTGAAATTGAAATTTGATTTCAAGAAAACATGATCAAATGATTAAAAAAGGAAAATTATTTTTTACAAGTTTTGATAATTCTTGGAAAACAAGATAATAATAAAAAAAGAGTTATGAAAGATTTTTGGAAAAGAAACTCGGAACAATGTTTTAATTGTTTTGTAATGATGATGAGGAGGATTAGGTGTAATTGAAATGGTAAATTATTAATAATGAATGTTGCAAGTATAAATGTGTTTGGTAAAGAGATTTTTCCTAAATAATATGATGATATGAGTTTGAAAAGAGAAATAAAATTGAAAAAAGTCAAAGAAATTGAATGAAAGAATTTATTTGTAAAATTATTGAAACAATGTGAAATTGAACAAGGCTCAGTGGTCTAGGGGTATGATTCTCGCTTTGGGTGCGAGAGGTCCCGGGTTCAAATCCCGGCTGAGCCCATTATTTTTCGAAAAAGTAAAATATTTGAAATTGAAATTTGATTTCAAGAAAACATGATCAAATGATTAAAAAAGGAAAATTATTTTTTACAAGTTTTGATAATTCTTGGAAAACAAGATAATAATAAAAAAAGAGTTATGAAAGATTTTTGGAAAAGAAACTCGGAACAATGTTTTAATTGTTTTGTAATGATGATGAGGAGGATTAGGTGTAATTGAAATGGTAAATTATTAATAATGAATGTTGCAAGTATAAATGTGTTTTGGTAAAGAGATTTTTCCTAAATAATATGATGATATGAGTTTGAAAAGAGAAATAAAAATTGAAAAAAAGTCAAAGAAATTGAATGAAAGAATTTATTTGTAAAATTATTGAAACAATGTGAAATTGAACAAGGCTCAGTGGTCTAGGGGTATGATTCTCGCTTTGGGTGCGAGAGGTCCCGGGTTCAAATCCCGGCTGAGCCCATTATTTTTCGAAAAAGTAAAATATTTGAAATTGAAATTTGATTTCAAGAAAACATGATCAAATGATTAAAAAAGGAAAATTATTTTTTACAAGTTTTGATAATTCTTGGAAAACAAGATAATAATAAAAAAAGAGTTATGAAAGATTTTTGGAAAAGAAACTCGGAACAATGTTTTAATTGTTTTGTAATGATGATGAGGAGGATTAGGTGTAATTGAAATGGTAAATTATTAATAATGAATGTTGCAAGTATAAATGTGTTTGGTAAAGAGATTTTTCCTAAATAATATGATGATATGAGTTTGAAAAGAGAAATAAAAATTGAAAAAAAGTCAAAGAAATTGAATGAAAGAATTTATTTGTAAAATTATTGAAACAATGTGAAATTGAACAAGGCTCAGTGGTCTAGGGGTATGATTCTCGCTTTGGGTGCGAGAGGTCCCGGGTTCAAATCCCGGCTGAGCCCATTATTTTTCGAAAAAGTAAAATATTTGAAATTGAAATTTGATTTCAAGAAAACATGATCAAATGATTAAAAAAGGAAAATTATTTTTTACAAGTTTTGATAATTCTTGGAAAACAAGATAATAATAAAAAAAGAGTTATGAAAGATTTTTGGAAAAGAAACTCGGAACAATGTTTTAATTGTTTTGTAATGATGATGAGGAGGATTAGGTGTAATTGAAATGGTAAATTATTAATAATGAATGTTGCAAGTATAAATGTGTTTGGTAAAGAGATTTTTCCTAAATAATATGATGATATGAGTTTGAAAAGAGAAATAAAAATTGAAAAAAAGTCAAAGAAATTGAATGAAAGAATTTATTTGTAAAATTATTGAAACAATGTGAAATTGAACAAGGCTCAGTGGTCTAGGGGTATGATTCTCGCTTTGGGTGCGAGAGGTCCCGGGTTCAAATCCCGGCTGAGCCCATTATTTTTCGAAAAAGTAAAATATTTGAAATTGAAATTTGATTTCAAGAAAACATGATCAAATGATTAAAAAAGGAAAATTATTTTTTACAAGTTTTGATAATTCTTGGAAAACAAGATAATAATAAAAAAAAGAGTTATGAAAGATTTTTGGAAAAGAAACTCGGAACAATGTTTTAATTGTTTTGTAATGATGATGAGGAGGATTAGGTGTAATTGAAATGGTAAATTATTAATAATGAATGTTGCAAGTATAAATGTGTTTGGTAAAGAGATTTTTCCTAAATAATATGATGATATGAGTTTGAAAAGAGAAATAAAAATTGAAAAAAAGTCAAAGAAATTGAATGAAAGAATTTATTTGTAAAATTATTGAAACAATGTGAAATTGAACAAGGCTCAGTGGTCTAGGGGTATGATTCTCGCTTTGGGTGCGAGAGGTCCCGGGTTCAAATCCCGGCTGAGCCCATTATTTTTCGAAAAAGTAAAATATTTGAAATTGAAATTTGATTTCAAGAAAACATGATCAAATGATTAAAAAAGGAAAATTATTTTTTACAAGTTTTGATAATTCTTGGAAAACAAGATAATAATAAAAAAAAGAGTTATGAAAGATTTTTGGAAAAGAAACTCGGAACAATGTTTTAATTGTTTTGTAATGATGATGAGGAGGATTAGGTGTAATTGAAATGGTAAATTATTAATAATGAATGTTGCAAGTATAAATGTGTTTGGTAAAGAGATTTTTCCTAAATAATATGATGATATGAGTTTGAAAAGAGAAATAAAAAATTGAAAAAAAGTCAAAGAAATTGAATGAAAGAATTTATTTGTAAAATTATTGAAACAATGTGAAATTGAACAAGGCTCAGTGGTCTAGGGGTATGATTCTCGCTTTGGGTGCGAGAGGTCCCGGGTTCAAATCCCGGCTGAGCCCATTATTTTTCGAAAAAGTAAAATATTTGAAATTGAAATTTGATTTCAAGAAAACATGATCAATGATTAAAAAAGGAAAATTATTTTTACAAGTTTTGATAATTCTTGGAAAACAAGATAATAATAAAAAAAAGAGTTATGAAAGATTTTTGGAAAAGAAACTCGGAACATGTTTTAATTGTTTTGTAATGATGATGAGGAGGATTAGGTGTAATTGAAATGGTAAATTATTAATAATGAATGTTGCAAGTATAAATGTGTTTGGTAAAGAGATTTTTCCTAAATAATATGATGATATGAGTTTGAAAAGAGAAATAAAAATTGAAAAAAAGTCAAAGAAATTGAATGAAAGAATTTATTTGTAAAATTATTGAAACAATGTGAAATTGAACAAGGCTCAGTGGTCTAGGGGTATGATTCTCGCTTTGGGTGCGAGAGGTCCCGGGTTCAAATCCCGGCTGAGCCCATTATTTTTCGAAAAAGTAAAATATTTGAAATTGAAATTTGATTTCAAGAAAACATGATCAAATGATTAAAAAAGGAAAATTATTTTTTACAAGTTTTGATAATTCTTGGAAAACAAGATAATAATAAAAAAAGAGTTATGAAAGATTTTTGGAAAAGAAACTCGGAACAATGTTTTAATTGTTTTGTAATGATGATGAGGAGGATTAGGTGTAATTGAAATGGTAAATTAATAATGAATGTTGCAAGTATAAATGTGTTTGGTAAAGAGATTTTTCCTAAATAATATGATGATATGAGTTTGAAAAGAGAAATAAAAATTGAAAAAAAGTCAAAGAAATTGAATGAAAGAATTTATTTGTAAAATTATTGAAACAATGTGAAATTGAACAAGGCTCAGTGGTCTAGGGGTATGATTCTCGCTTTGGGTGCGAGAGGTCCCGGGTTCAAATCCCGGCTGAGCCCATTATTTTTCGAAAAAGTAAAATATTTGAAATTGAAATTTGATTTCAAGAAAACATGATCAAATGATTAAAAAAGGAAAATTATTTTTTACAAGTTTTGATAATTCTTGGAAAACAAGATAATAATAAAAAAAAGAGTTATGAAAGATTTTTGGAAAAGAAACTCGGAACAATGTTTTAATTGTTTTGTAATGATGATGAGGAGGATTAGGTGTAATTGAAATGGTAAATTATTAATAATGAATGTTGCAAGTATAAATGTGTTTGGTAAAGAGATTTTTCCTAAATAATATGATGATATGAGTTTGAAAAGAGAATAAAAATTGAAAAAAAGTCAAAGAAATTGAATGAAAGAATTTATTTGTAAAATTATTGAAACAATGTGAAATTGAACAAGGCTCAGTGGTCTAGGGGTATGATTCTCGCTTTGGGTGCGAGAGGTCCCGGGTTCAAATCCCGGCTGAGCCCATTATTTTTCGAAAAAGTAAAATATTTGAAATTGAAATTTGATTTCAAAAACATGATCAAATGATTAAAAAAGGAAAATTATTTTTTACAAGTTTTGATAATTCTTGGAAAACAAGATAATAATAAAAAAAAGAGTTATGAAAGATTTTTGGAAAAGAAACTCGGAACAATGTTTTAATTGTTTTGTAATGATGATGAGGAGGATTAGGTGTAATTGAAATGGTAAATTATTAATAATGAATGTTGCAAGTATAAATGTGTTTGGTAAAGAGATTTTTCCTAAATAATATGATGATATGAGTTTGAAAAGAGAAATAAAAATTGAAAAAAAGTCAAAGAAATTGAATGAAAGAATTTATTTGTAAAATTATTGAAACAATGTGAAATTGAACAAGGCTCAGTGGTCTAGGGGTATGATTCTCGCTTTGGGTGCGAGAGGTCCCGGGTTCAAATCCCGGCTGAGCCCATTATTTTTCGAAAAAGTAAAATATTTGAAATTGAAATTTGATTTCAAAAAACATGATCAAATGATTAAAAAAGGAAAATTATTTTTTACAAGTTTTGATAATTCTTGGAAAACAAGATAATAATAAAAAAAAGAGTTATGAAAGATTTTTGGAAAAGAAACTCGGAACAATGTTTTAATTGTTTTGTAATGATGATGAGGAGGATTAGGTGTAATTGAAATGGTAAATTATTAATAATGAATGTTGCAAGTATAAATGTGTTTGGTAAAGAGATTTTTCCTAAATAATATGATGATATGAGTTTGAAAAGAGAAATAAAAATTGAAAAAAAGTCAAAGAAATTGAATGAAAGAATTTATTTGTAAAATTATTGAAACAATGTGAAATTGAACAAGGCTCAGTGGTCTAGGGGTATGATTCTCGCTTTGGGTGCGAGAGGTCCCGGGTTCAAATCCCGGCTGAGCCCATTATTTTTCGAAAAAGTAAAATATTTGAAATTGAAATTTGATTTCAAGAAAACATGATCAAATGATTAAAAAAGGAAAATTATTTTTTACAAGTTTTGATAATTCTTGGAAAACAAGATAATAATAAAAAAAAGAGTTATGAAAGATTTTTGGAAAAGAAACTCGGAACAATGTTTTAATTGTTTTGTAATGATGATGAGGAGGATTAGGTGAAATGGTAAATTATTAATAATGAATGTTGCAAGTATAAATGTGTTTGGTAAAGAGATTTTTCCTAAATAATATGATGATATGAGTTTGAAAAGAGAAATAAAAATTGAAAAAAAGTCAAAGAAATTGAATGAAAGAATTTATTTGTAAAATTATTGAAACAATGTGAAATTGAACAAGGCTCAGTGGTCTAGGGGTATGATTCTCGCTTTGGGTGCGAGAGGTCCCGGGTTCAAATCCCGGCTGAGCCCATTATTTTTCGAAAAAGTAAAATATTGAAATTGAAATTTGATTTCAAGAAAACATGATCAAATGATTAAAAAAGGAAAATTATTTTTTACAAGTTTTGATAATTCTTGGAAACAAGATAATAATAAAAAAAAGAGTTATGAAAGATTTTTGGAAAAGAAACTCGGAACAATGTTTTAATTGTTTTGTAATGATGATGAGGAGGATTAGGTGTAATTGAAATGGTAAATTATTAATAATGAATGTTGCAAGTATAAATGTGTTTGGTAAAGAGATTTTTCCTAAATAATATGATGATATGAGTTTGAAAAGAGAAATAAAAATTGAAAAAAAGTCAAAGAAATTGAATGAAAGAATTTATTTGTAAAATTATTGAAACAATGTGAAATTGAACAAGGCTCAGTGGTCTAGGGGTATGATTCTCGCTTTGGGTGCGAGAGGTCCCGGGTTCAAATCCCGGCTGAGCCCATTATTTTTCGAAAAAGTAAAATATTTGAAATTGAAATTTGATTTCAAGAAAACATGATCAAATGATTAAAAAAGGAAAATTATTTTTTACAAGTTTTGATAATTCTTGGAAAACAAGATAATAATAAAAAAAAAGTTATGAAAGATTTTGGAAAAGAAACTCGGAACAATGTTTTAATTGTTTTGTAATGATGATGAGGAGGATTAGGTGTAATTGAAATGGTAAATTATTAATAATGAATGTTGCAAGTATAAATGTGTTTGGTAAAGAGATTTTCCTAAATAATATGATGATATGAGTTTGAAAAGAGAAATAAAAATTGAAAAAAAGTCAAAGAAATTGAATGAAAGAATTTATTTAAAATTATTGAAACAATGTGAAATTGAACAAGCTCAGTGGTCTAGGGGTGATTCTCGCTTTGGGTGCGAGAGGTCCCGGGTTCAAATCCCGGCTGAGCCCATTATTTTCGAAAAAATATTTGAAATTGAAATTTGATTTCAAGAAAACATGATCAAATGATTAAAAAAGGAAAATTATTTTTTACAAGTTTTGATAATTCTTGGAAAACAAGATAATAATAAAAAAAAAGAGTTATGAAAGATTTTTGGAAAAAACTCGGAACAATGTTTTAATTGTTTTGTAATGATGATGAGGAGGATTAGGTGTAATTGAAATGGTAAATTATTAATAATGAATGTTGCAAGTATAAATGTGTTTGGTAAAGAGATTTTTCCTAAATAATATGATGATATGAGTTTGAAAAGAGAAATAAAAATTGAAAAAAAGTCAAAGAAATTGAATGAAAGAATTTATTTGTAAAATTATTGAAACAATGTGAAATTGAACAAGGCTCAGTGGTCTAGGGGTATGATTCTCGCTTTGGGTGCGAGAGGTCCCGGGTTCAAATCCCGGCTGAGCCCATTATTTTTCGAAAAAGTAAAATATTTGAAATTGAAATTTGATTTCAAGAAAACATGATCAAATGATTAAAAAAGGAAAATTATTTTTTACAAGTTTTGATAATTCTTGGAAAACAAGATAATAATAAAAAAAGAGTTATGAAAGATTTTTGGAAAAGAAACTCGGAACAATGTTTTAATTGTTTTGTAATGATGATGAGGAGGATTAGGTGTAATTGAAATGGTAAATTATTAATAATGAATGTTGCAAGTATAAATGTGTTTGGTAAAGAGATTTTTCCTAAATATATGATGATATGAGTTTGAAAAGAGAAATAAAAATTGAAAAAAAGTCAAAGAAATTGAATGAAAGAATTTATTTGTAAAATTATTGAAACAATGTGAAATTGAACAAGGCTCAGTGGTCTAGGGGTATGATTCTCGCTTTGGGTGCGAGAGGTCCCGGGTTCAAATCCCGGCTGAGCCCATTATTTTTCGAAAAAGTAAAATATTTGAAATTGAAATTTGATTTCAAGAAAACATGATCAAATGATTAAAAAAGGAAAATTATTTTTTACAAGTTTTGATAATTCTTGGGAAAACAAGATAATAATAAAAAAAAGAGTTATGAAAGATTTTTGGAAAAGAAACTCGGAACAATGTTTTAATTGTTTTGTAATGATGATGAGGAGGATTAGGTGTAATTGAAATGGTAAATTATTAATAATGAATGTTGCAAGTATAAATGTGTTTGGTAAAGAGATTTTTCCTAATATAATGATATGATATGAGTTTGAAAGAGAAATAAAAATTGAAAAAAAGTCAAAGAAATTGAATGAAAGAATTTATTTGTAAAATTATTGAAACAATGTGAAATTGAACAAGGCTCAGTGGTCTAGGGGTATGATTCTCGCTTTGGGTGCGAGAGGTCCCGGGTTCAAATCCCGGCTGAGCCCATTATTTTTCGAAAAAGTAAAAATATTGAAATTGAAATTTGATTTCAAGAAAACATGATCAAATGATTAAAAAAGGAAAATTATTTTTTACAAGTTTTGATAATTCTTGGAAAACAAGATAATAATAAAAAAAAGAGTTATGAAAGATTTTTGGAAAAGAAACTCGGAACAATGTTTTAATTGTTTTGTAATGATGATGAGGAGGATTAGGTGTAATTGAAATGGTAAATTATTAATAATGAATGTTGCAAGTATAAATGTGTTTGGTAAAGAGATTTTTCCTAAATAATATGATGATATGAGTTTGAAAAGAGAAATAAAAATTGAAAAAAAGTCAAAGAAATTGAATGAAAGAATTTATTTGTAAAATTATTGAAACAATGTGAAATTGAACAAGGCTCAGTGGTCTAGGGGTATGATTCTCGCTTTGGGTGCGAGAGGTCCCGGGTTCAAATCCCGGCTGAGCCCATTATTTTTCGAAAAAGTAAAATATTTGAAATTGAAATTTGATTTCAAGAAAACATGATCAAATGATTAAAAAGGAAAATTATTTTTTACAAGTTTTGATAATTCTTGGAAAACAAGATAATAATAAAAAAAAGAGTTATGAAAGATTTTTGGAAAAGAAACTCGGAACAATGTTTTAATTGTTTTGTAATGATGATGAGGAGGATTAGGTGTAATTGAAATGGTAAATTATTAATAATGAATGTTGCAAGTATAAATGTGTTTGGTAAAGAGATTTTTCCTAAATAATATGATGATATGAGTTTGAAAAGAGAAATAAAAATTGAAAAAAAGTCAAAGAAATTGAATGAAAGAATTTATTTGTAAAATTATTGAAACAATGTGAAATTGAACAAGGCTCAGTGGTCTAGGGGTATGATTCTCGCTTTGGGTGCGAGAGGTCCCGGGTTCAAATCCCGGCTGAGCCCATTATTTTTCGAAAAAGTAAAATATTTGAAATTGAAATTTGATTTCAAGAAAACATGATCAAATGATTAAAAAAGGAAAATTATTTTTTACAAGTTTTGATAATTCTTGGAAAACAAGATAATAATAAAAAAAAGAGTTATGAAAGATTTTTGGAAAAGAAACTCGGAACAATGTTTTAATTGTTTTGTAATGATGATGAGGAGGATTAGGTGTAATTGAAATGGTAAATTATTAATAATGAATGTTGCAAGTATAATGTGTTTGGTAAAGAGATTTTTCCTAAATAATATGATGATATGAGTTTGAAAAGAGAAATAAAAATTGAAAAAAAGTCAAAGAAATTGAATGAAAGAATTTATTTGTAAAATTATTGAAACAATGTGAAATTGAACAAGGCTCAGTGGTCTAGGGGTATGATTCTCGCTTTGGGTGCGAGAGGTCCCGGGTTCAAATCCCGGCTGAGCCCATTATTTTTCGAAAAAGTAAAATATTTGAAATTGAAATTTGATTTCAAGAAAACATGATCAAATGATTAAAAAAGGAAAATTATTTTTTACAAGTTTTGATAATTCTTGGAAAACAAGATAATAATAAAAAAAAGAGTTATGAAAGATTTTTGGAAAAGAAACTCGGAACAATGTTTTAATTGTTTTGTAATGATGATGAGGAGGATTAGGTGTAATTGAAATGGTAAATTATTAATAATGAATGTTGCAAGTATAAATGTGTTTGGTAAAGAGATTTTTCCTAAATAATATGATGATATGAGTTTGAAAAGAGAAATAAAAATTGAAAAAAAGTCAAAGAAATTGAATGAAAGAATTTATTTGTAAAATTATTGAAACAATGTGAAATTGAACAAGGCTCAGTGGTCTAGGGGTATGATTCTCGCTTTGGGTGCGAGAGGTCCCGGGTTCAAATCCCGGCTGAGCCCATTATTTTTCGAAAAAGTAAAATATTTGAAATTGAAATTTGATTTCAAGAAAACATGATCAAATGATTAAAAAAGGAAAATTATTTTTTACAAGTTTTGATAATTCTTGGAAAACAAGATAATAATAAAAAAAAGAGTTATGAAAGATTTTTGGAAAAGAAACTCGGAACAATGTTTTAATTGTTTTGTAATGATGATGAGGAGGATTAGGTGTAATTGAAATGGTAAATTATTAATAATGAATGTTGCAAGTATAAATGTGTTTGGTAAAGAGATTTTTCCTAAATAATATGATGATATGAGTTTGAAAAGAGAAATAAAAATTGAAAAAAAGTCAAAGAAATTGAATGAAAGAATTTATTTGTAAAATTATTGAAACAATGTGAAATTGAACAAGGCTCAGTGGTCTAGGGGTATGATTCTCGCTTTGGGTGCGAGAGGTCCCGGGTTCAAATCCCGGCTGAGCCCATTATTTTTCGAAAAAGTAAAATATTTGAAATTGAAATTTGATTTCAAGAAAACATGATCAAATGATTAAAAAAGGAAAATTATTTTTTACAAGTTTTGATAATTCTTGGAAAACAAGATAATAATAAAAAAAAGAGTTATGAAAGATTTTTGGAAAAGAAACTCGGAACAATGTTTTAATTGTTTTGTAATGATGATGAGGAGGATTAGGTGTAATTGAAATGGTAAATTATTAATAATGAATGTTGCAAGTAAAATGTGTTTGGTAAAGAGATTTTTCCTAAATAATATGATGATATGAGTTTGAAAAGAGAAATAAAAATTGAAAAAAAAGTCAAAGAAATTGAATGAAAGAATTTATTTGTAAAATTATTGAAACAATGTGAAATTGAACAAGGCTCAGTGGTCTAGGGGTATGATTCTCGCTTTGGGTGCGAGGTCCCGGGTTCAAATCCCGGCTGAGCCCATTATTTTTCGAAAAAGTAAAATATTTGAAATTGAAATTTGATTTCAAGAAAACATGATCAAATGATTAAAAAAGGAAAATTATTTTTTACAAGTTTTGATAATTCTTGGAAAACAAGATAATAATAAAAAAAAGAGTTATGAAAGATTTTTGGAAAAGAACTCGGAACAATGTTTTAATTGTTTTGTAATGATGATGAGGAGGATTAGGTGTAATTGAAATGGTAATTATTAATAATGAATGTTGCAAGTATAAATGTGTTTGGTAAAGAGATTTTTCCTAAATAATATGATGATATGAGTTTGAAAAGAGAAATAAAAATTGAAAAAAAGTCAAAGAAATTGAATGAAAGAATTTATTTGTAAAATTATTGAAACAATGTGAAATTGAACAAGGCTCAGTGGTCTAGGGGTATGATTCTCGCTTTGGGTGCGAGAGGTCCCGGGTTCAAATCCCGGCTGAGCCCATTATTTTTCGAAAAAGTAAATATTTGAAATTGAAATTTGATTTCAAGAAAACATGATCAAATGATTAAAAAAGGAAAATTATTTTTTACAAGTTTTGATAATTCTTGGAAAACAAGATAATAATAAAAAAAAGAGTTATGAAAGATTTTTGGAAAAGAAACTCGGAACAATGTTTTAATTGTTTTGTAATGATGATGAGGAGGATTAGGTGTAATTGAAATGGTAAATTATTAATAATGAATGTTGCAAGTATAAATGTGTTTGGTAAAGAGATTTTTCCTAAATAATATGATGATATGAGTTTGAAAAGAGAAATAAAAATTGAAAAAAAGTCAAAGAAATTGAATGAAAGAATTTATTTGTAAAATTATTGAAACAATGTGAAATTGAACAAGGCTCAGTGGTCTAGGGGTATGATTCTCGCTTTGGGTGCGAGAGGTCCCGGGTTCAAATCCCGGCTGAGCCCATTATTTTTCGAAAAAGTAAAATATTTGAAATTGAAATTTGATTTCAAAAAACATGATCAAATGATTAAAAAAGGAAAATTATTTTTTACAAGTTTTGATAATTCTTGGAAAACAAGATAATAATAAAAAAAAGAGTTATGAAAGATTTGGAAAAGAAA
>JACMZG010001908.1:17205834-17528826 GCA_018340805.1 Microvelia longipes
AGGACTTAAAGTTTTACTAGCGTAAAAGTTTTGAGAGAATTTTAAAGGTATGCAAGTTGAGAAAGTATAGAATTTATATCAACTATATATATATTATATATAATATATATATATATATATATATATATATATATTATATTATATATATAATATATATATATATATATATATATATATATATATATATATATATTAATATATATATATATATAATATTATATATATATAATATATATATATATATATATATATATATATATATATATATATATATATATATATATATATATAATATATATATATAATATATATATATATATATATATATAAATATATATATATATATAATATATATATATATATCTATATATATATATATATTATATATATATATATATATATATATATAGATATATATAAGAGAGAGAGAGAGAGAGAAAGAGTGTTTATAGCAGATTCTTTTGAGATACTTATTAATAAAAGAATCATTATCATGATGTTCCTAAACTATGTTCTTTATGCTAATTAGTATTGTTTATTCTTTTGGGAATCAACTTCAGAAGATTCTATGAGTTAGAATCTTCAACTTATTGAAAAGTTAATATTTTTTTAAGATGAAAATAATTATTTTTACTATAAATTTATGTTGTGTTATTTACATTTTATGAGTAAATTTAAGCTTTCTTTAAAATAACTATAATTAACTTTAATAACTATAATTAGCTTTAATAACTAAAGTTAAAAGTTTACTTTTAGATCTATGATGAGATAAATAAGATTTATCACACGTTTCAGTATTCTTAGGTTTCCGCATAGTTTCAATAATTCCATACTTAGGTTAATTTTTTGTATTATTAATCAAGCTTCATCATCATGATGCTGGAATCCAATGTTCATAATGTTAGTTACTAGTGTCTATTATTTTGGAAATCAACATTATAAGTTCCATGTGTTATTTATTAAGAAGCTAAATTTTTTTACTTAAAATTTATTTTACTACAATTAATTTTTAACTTCTCAAAGTGTAAAGTACAAAAATATAATAGAGTATAAGTAAGATAAAAAAAAGAAATAACTAAATCCTACCAATAAGTTGAATGGATAGGTGGAAAATTAGACTCAAGGAAAAGCCCTAATAGTAGGTAAAAAATATACTTTTGGCACTTATTTACTTGGTTCCCAACCTCAATTTATCTGAAAAAAAAATCTAGTGGATTTGGGTATAGAAACTAGGAGGTCTGTCTAAACTCCATTAAAATCCCTCCGTTTCAGGCACTTATTTACTTGGGTCCTCATTTTATGTTGGGAACCAAGGGTACTTTGGCACTATATTATCTTATTTACTTAATTATCAATCTTTTCTTTTTCCAACTCCTCAACCCCATACAATGCCCCTTTGCTTTTCAACATCCCCTATTAAGATTGTTAAATAATTTCTTTTATATAATTTAGTAAATATATTGTCGGTACCCAAGTTAATAATTGCCCTATATCGCCATATTTACTTGGGTCCCAACTTTATGTAGGGAACCAAGTAAATAAGTACCATACTTTTGTCTTGTAAGTATGTGAAGAAGAAAACTAAAGGAAAAAATATACCTTAATCACTTAAGGAAATTTATCTCTAATAGTGAGATAAATACAGTAAGTAGTGTTAAAAATAATAATTTATAGACAAAATAAAACAGAAGAAGAAGAATTCATCTCATGTTTTGACATTCTTTATTTTTACTATTTATTCACGTTTATTTATTTATTATTTTTATTTACAATTTATTAATGTTTAGTTATGAATATTAAAAATATTTGTTGATTATTTTAATTAGGACCATATTGAAGATATTTTTGTGCTGACGTTCAGTGAGTAGCTTTAAAATACATTTAACAACATATTACAATCATTAGGCCTTTGCTCATTCTTTTGAATTTTATTGACACAAGTTTATTATCTTTTTGTCAAACTAAAATCATTTTAAAGGGGGGGGGGTGGAATGATTGGGGAAGTCTGCTCTCTCTCGAAAAAATTCACAAACATCAGGCCAATAAATCACACAGTTATTGCACATGTGCTCTTCTTTTAGTTTTTATAGCTCTGTCAACTGTATTAAATAAAGTAATAATATGATATGAACAAAGTAGGGGAATTCTCATGCTGACTAAAGTGAAATAAATGAGATATGCATGACCAGCTAATTGCTAGCTCTAATATTTTCTACTTGTAAAAATGGGCGTTTTACATGGAATTTTAATTTTTGTGCAGCGCAGGTCCTGAGTGAGTATCCCCTACTCACTCAGTTCACTTACAATGGCCCTATTTCTTTTTATAAAATACTATTTCCTATAAATATAATGATTAGTGATTAGTAAAACATGAACATTAATATAAAATGTTAAATTTAGTGTTTATAAAAAAAAGTTTGCAAATTTAAACACCGCGCTAAATGAAAAAGCTAACTGCCCAATATTGAACTAAGATTACATATTTTTAAAATAACAAGAGACCTTCAGCCTTTTTACCGCTACAAAGCGTCGGGGGCTTCTTGGGGCCTTTGCGCTTCTCTCTCACTGCTCTGCGGCAACATGGTTGTTGTCTTAAATCAGGTTGTCATATAACTGCTTTATATAAGTGGCATACTGCTATGATTTATGCTAATTTTCAAATGTATTAGTCAAAAAACGTGATTTGTTTTCATTATGTTTTAGTATAACTGTACCATAATATTAGTTTACTTATACTATAAGTACTAATACTTTTTTTTAAGACAATAATACTTATAGTATAATGTAAATTTATATTTTTGTTATCCATACAAAGTAGTACATGTGAATAAATTTTAGCCCGATCAAAACACTTATTGAAGATTTGTGAGTTGTGCTTCATCAAGCACTACTCATAATAATTTTTTTTCTGTATTTTTCATAGAAAATGCGCTAAAACCTTCAGAGGTAAAACCAACTTTGTATTAAACTTGTGCAAATAATGGTGTGCACTGCCAATTTCAGAGTCATTGTTTTTTATAACCAGGATAATTATGCGCATTTCCTTTGAAAAATACAGAAAAAATTATTTATGAGTAGTGCTTGATGAATGAGTAACTGCTCAAGTTATAAAGCATATACCGGAACCTAAAGCAAGGAAACACTCATTACAAAGAAAATTCGCCCGACTTATGGCCCACAGCACCAGAATTATTTGACTAATAACTTTTGAAAACTTGCTTATATCGAGGCACTATGACATAGTGCTATGTGTTTATAGTGGCACTATAAACTAGTAATATGACAAACTAAAAGAGGCCTTTGGCCTCTTTTTTTTATATAATAAATAACCGAGCTTTCGACTAAAACTTAGTTGTCATCAGAGTTAAACAAAATATAAAAATGTATAAACTACTTTATATTGCACCTTGGTATGTAACTCCTCATTGTATCAGTTTTTAAGAATTTCTTAAGCCTAGTTTACCAAATCATACTAAGGTGCATTATGAAGTAGTTTGTAAATTGATGATTAATTTTTTGTCAAAGGCTCAGCTATTTATTTCATATAAAATAAAGGACTTTTATAAAATTAATCTGTTTTTATTTTTTTTAGTTTTTAAAATTGGAATAACTATGCATGACCTTTTTACAATTTACCTATTAGGTTTTTAATTTTCTTGGTTACTCTAGTAACATTCGGTGAGTTATACTTCTCTGGGGGTTTTTGTACTGAAAATACATGTTTTGTGCTGATATTTAATTCTGTGAAATAATACTTATTAAATCTTAGTTAAAGAAAATGGCGAACTATAATAATGTTCACTTATTTTTTGAGATTTAAAAAACGATGACAAATGTTTATATTGCCGTAAATATAACTAAAATTTAATATTACTATGGTTATATTAAAAAAAATTTATAAGTTCTTGCAAAACTGAGCTTATAAGGTTGGGTTTGTGAAGAGGGTTTTTTGTGTTTTTGGGGTTTTTTTTCGATCTCAAAAATTACATGTCGATTTTGGACGTAGCGCCCGCGAAGGGACTCTGAAAAAGAATATATAATATATATATATATAATATATATTATATATATATATATATATATATATATATATATATATATATGTATATATATATATATATATATATATATATATTATATATATATATATTATATATATATAATATTATATATATTATATATGTGTGTGTGTGTGTGTGCGTGTAAGTATGTATATACAGTATGTCCACAGATTGGGTTGGGCATACGTTTAATGCTATACAAACTTATCTGTGTGTATGTACAAGATTGCCTTGACGTTTCTATAGGACACAATAACTGTCGAACACTTTCTTGGATCAAATGAAACTTCACTTTTCATTCAAAGTCAAAATGAAAATAGACTATTATTGTCTTGAACCCTATTTTTATGAAAAATGTATGACGTCAGAAATTTTAACTCAGCAAAAATCACAAAATTTCAAAAAGTTGGTTTATTATACTTGTTGCTTTTTTTCCCTTTTTAAGCTGAAAGTTCCTGAATCATTGTGTGGTGTTAATTATAAATGATTTTACTCAATTCTAAAATATCTTTTGATTTATTATAGTTAAATTTGTGTTGTTTATTCTAGTAAGTATTACAGTTCTATTTCTTTCGTGCATTATTGGTCCTTCGACCCGGATTACTGAAGGATGCTATATCCTACCATTTCTTAATTTTTATTCATTGAAACAGTTTAACGATAGATTGAAAAATTTTCAGGTCAAATTAAATCATGGGGAAATCAAAAAGAGCTCGACAAAAGTTTCATTTAGCTGCTCAGAACTTACCCTCAGGAGTACAAACTAAAGACAATCCTTCAACTGTAAACCTACCATGTAGAATACAGCCCTCTGAGAACATATTTGCTGGTCTTGATATTGATGTTATCAATTTAAAGAAATCCCTGGCTGTTGTGGATGATGATGGGAAGAGTGTTAGATCTATTGCCAAGTCCATTAAAAGTTGTGCCACCAAACAGCTTAAGAAGGAGGACAAACTCAAATTAAGACACAACCTTTTTATTTCAAGTAAGTTATACGTATGTATTAACGTTTTTTTAACAAATTCCATCCCTCACTCATTTTTGACATCAGTGAATTGGTCAAATCAATACCACTACTAAAACTAGTCATTTTTAGTTATAGTATGGTTGGAATAACTTAAATATAGATGTAAAATTTCCAAAATATATTGTGAGGCTAAGTTACAGTTGAGTATTATTCTTTAATTCTTAAAGAAACATATTACATTTTTCAAAGATTTGGAGGGGGGTGGAGTAGAAGGTAACATCAAATGTAAGGAGAGGGCTAATTCCCAAGGCCCCTTTTAAGTTTAGTTATGCTTAAATATTAAAACTTCTGAACTAGGTATGAAAAGAAATAAGACAATTAAAACATCAATCTGTACCTAATGATACAAAATTTAGAAATCTTGGCTTTTATATCACAGTCTCAAGTTTGAAAAACAACAAACTAAATAGATGAAACTACTAATTTAAGAAACAAGAACAATAAAATATTGAATCATGCTGCATAAAACTATAATAATATTTTCTTTTTATTCAGTTTTTCAGATGGGATTGGTATACTTTTAGCTAGTTTTTAATTTTTTACTTTGACAGAGATTCAATCTAAAAAAATCTAATTATTTTTATCATTTAATGTATTTTAGAGGACACACACTATTAGATTTGAAATCTAATAAAAAAGTATTCAATAGTTCGATACTAAGAGCTAATGGGAAATATAGCAGTATGTGAGGAAATAATAAGAATGTAGTGTAGCACTACAACCTGATGTGGTTCCAGCCGGAGATATCCATAATGAGTTGCAAAACTCTATTCAGATAATATTATTATCTGATAATATTATTATTTTATGTTAGCTTTGCACCATAGAGGAATATATGCAGTGATATATATATATATAATATATATATATATATATATATATATATATATATATATATATATATATATATATTAATATATATATATATATTATATATTATATATATATATATAATATATATATATATATATATTATATATATATATATATATATATATATATATTAATATATATGTAATAGTAATTTGCACATTTATTCAGTTGTTTATTTCCTTTATTTTTTTTTTCAGACATTGATGCAATATATAATAAAATGAAAACATCTCAGAAAAATAAGAAAAAGAAACCAGAGACAGGTGATGGTGATTCATTATGTGACAGTGACAAGATGTCTACTGTAGAATACTTGCTGGCTAAGAACCCTGTCAAAGTTAAGAAAAATCCGATAAATACTGTTAAACAGAAAGGAATCAAGAAAGCTAAAGAACGTAGCGAAGCCCTGTAAGTCATTAATTTAACCACTGAATGATACCATAATTTGGTTTATTCTACAGCGATACTCTTTAAGGTTTTTAGTATTATAGTGTTGTTTTAGCTGATGTTGCTAATGTTAAAGACATTACTTGCAAGGTCACTTATTGTTTCACAAAACCGCCTGGAGTTGAGGGCCTTTGTATTATGTTGCATGCATTTATTAGATTTTAAAAATGTGGTGCAAATGGTATATAGGATGCTCAATATACGGCAAAATATCATTAAAAACTACAACCAATTTACAAATGACTTTTCCTGAGTAGGTTAATGGGGTCTTGAAGCAGCTAGGAGCCCAAGGCCCTGGTGCTAGACTTTTTCTTTTTTATACTGTAGGTATTTAAAAAAATACCTGTGTTTCCATTTTAAGTCCTAAACTGGGATTTTAACTTGAATAACCTGAATTATCAATTTCAGGTATTTTTCAAACCCTTTATATACATTTTTTTAAATCTTTAAAAATAGAAACATTATGAGTATGTCTCATTATGATTAAGTAAACTAAGTTTTTATTTCAATGCTAATAGTGTATCTATGGTTTTTCTCTAATCACTAATATTAGACTGCATTGAGCAAGGTCAGTACCAGGATGGGTGTCCATTCCCCCTGGGAATAAAAAAAGATGTTTTTACTGTATAAGGACAAGCTAAAGGAGTCCAAAGATGTATTGCAAAATAAATTAGTTGATTTCTATATTCTGAGGATGAGTCGGGCGAGTAATCCAGATATTCTGGAGTAGTGAAGATGAACGTAGATAACCTGATATGGTAAAGAAACTTTCTGAGGTACCCCATACCTGATTTTTATATTTATATTGTTTTCATCAGCCAACGTATGATGTAAGAATTATTTATTTTGCCTACTCCAATGATTTAATTAATGAAGTTTACATAATGACTAATTATATATATTTCAGATTGAAAGATATTGAATCATTAAAAAAGATCTTCCAGAATCCCAAATTTACAGCCAACCCGCTGGAACATATAAAAAATACAGTCCAAGAAAGAGTCGTTGCTGAAGCTCTGTGAAACAAAATAATTACTTATACAAAAAAAATTTTTACAAATTTATATAGAAATACAAAATTAATTTATTTTGAGTAAAATTGAATTTTTTTATTAATTTTTATATTAAAAAACTATTAGTTAGATTCACAATGTACATTACTAAATACTATTGGAAATACTCCTCTTGTGGAATTTGCTTCAAGAAATTCAATGAGAAGACTCCTAAGAAATCAGGTGAAATTTAGTTAAATATTAATTAGTTTGAATAAGTGATATCTGATTCTTATAATACCACCACAATTTATGGATAAGATTTATGAATTCAAAGAAGTGGCTTACTTGTAAGGGTTTTATTCAGTGGTTACCTCTTACAATTACTCTTACCATTCGTGGATAAGATTTATGAATCCAAAGAAGTGGCTTACTTGTAAGGGTTTTATTCAGTGGTTACCTCTTACAATTACTCTTACCATTCGTGGATAAGATTTTATGAATCCAAAGAAGTGGCTTACTTTGTAAGGGTTTTATCAGTGGTTACCTCTTACAATTACTCTTATTGTTCATGGATAAGATTTATGAATTCAAAGAAGTGGCTTACTTTTGGTATTTATGATCAGCCTCTCAGGTATAATTCCTACTTCTAGGAATAAAATGAAACTAAAATCAATGCAAATTATATTTAAGCATCAAGATGTTTATCAAATATTATAAAATAAAATTATTATTAATCTATAATTTATACACTTAACATTTATCACTGTGTTAAGGACTAAATGACTCTATTATCCTTCCCAAAGAAATTTTTGCTGATGATATTTTTTAACAGGTTATTCCATAGAAATAGTTACACATTAGTTGCTAGTAGCATAAGGAATTAACTTAACATTTTTTAATTCTTTTGTTTAAAAATAATGTGATTTTTACTTTTTTTAATGGGAGGATAATTAAACAAGACCTCTAATTGTAATAAAGTGGTATAATAAATAATGATGACTTGATCAATATAAAAAAGGTTGAGATAGGATTGTAAATTAGATTTAGTTTTTTCTTTTCCGAATAATAAAATTCGAGTTAAGAATTATTGAACAAGGATCATGATGAAAAAAGAATTTACAAAAATTAAAAACAAAAATATTAATTTTTGCAGAGAAAGTAAGAAACAAACCCAAGCAACAGGAATAACTGATCGTGTGATGAAAAATAAGAAAATAATCTATTCCAAAAATAGCTAATCAAAATTTTATAATCATCATTACTTTGATCAAGTTATAGGTAGAAAGTTAAAACAAAATACTAGAGATGGTTCCCGAAGGGGTTATCCCTGAAGGACCACAAAGCTCTAAACAGCCTTGATTATTATACTATATAGTTAAAATCAGGTGTCCCATAAAACACCAGATTTTGAAAATAAAAAAAGAAATACATTGGAAAATATACTTTTATAGTGTGTTCGTGGTTCTAGGGATATTACCCTATTATTTTGTGAAAGAAGAATAAGTGTTCTAAGTGTAAACATTGGACATTTTAACTCAAAATTAAAGCTTTGGTCATATGGCTATTAGGTAGGTGTATTGACATAAGAAAGAATTTGCAAAGAGTAAAAATAGGCATTACCTACGACTTGAGTTGTTAATCAGGTTTTCATATGTAGTGACCTGGCCCCGTAAACGTGTTTTATGTCCCAAGGAATGTAAAACACATATTTACGTCCCTAGGGACGTAAATAGAGTGCAGTGGCTATATAAAGTCATCTATACCGAATAAAATAAGTTACAGAACAAATTTTAAATAGTGTAAGAAACAAAAAAGAGAATGTGTACAAAAAAATAAAAAACCCCCTACCTTCAATTGTAGTTAACATCCCTTCAAATTTGAACTTCTCATTCCCATCATCATCAACAAATTTTAAAAATTAATAGGAATATATTTCATTTATTATCTAAGTCGTAGGTCAAATTTAATACACGACAGGGATTGAAGAATTTCAGCTCTTGTATTATCTCCCTCGGCTAGGCCTAAGGACTCAATTTTAGTTATCTCCCTTGGCAAAGCCTAGGGAGCTAACTTGTTTGCCTCCTTCCGCCTTACGGCCTCGGGTGATAATGAAGTTTTCACCTGTGGTTTCGCCTTACATGAAATTTTGGCTTTGAGCTGAAAACCTTCTTCTCCCCCTTGCCGCGTAAATAACTATTTCTGGCTTAAGAACAAAAATCAATTATCACCTTACCCCCATTTTAAGATATTTATCACTAATAACTAATTTTAAGGTAATTTGTCACTAATACTGCTATATTTAAGAAAAGAAGTAAGGCTGCATTTTTAAACTGGAAATGTAATGAATGCTTTGTGTTCTTATGTCAAAAATGAGCTAGTTTTACTTTTTGCAAATTTTTTTTAATGTCTTTTTATGAACATTTTTATTGGTTTGTAACTATGAAGTGAGTCTACCATATTAAATTAGAGAATAAGCAGATTGAGTTTAATAACAGTTCCTGTTCACAGAAAAACTTTCATAGCAAGAGTAAAAGTTTTAATATTATTTTTTAAATATTTAGAAAGGAAACTTATTTTTTTTTAAGAAAAATTAATACTGTGGATTCTTTAAACATTTTTGAAAAACTTAACAACTCTATCTCAACCAATAATTAAAAATTAAATTACAATAAAAAAACTAAAACAACAACACGCATAAATAAAACAAATGAATAATTACACTTACTTTATACAATATATAACACACATTTACTTAATTCATTAAAACTTTTGTAATGTAAAGTATATCAAAACTAACTTTAAAAGAAACAGCTCACCTAGTAGCACTTAATTTTTATTGCATGATAAAAATGATTGTTATCACTTAATGATAAAAAAAATGGGCAAATTGTTTATAATTCATTAGTAACTGTGGGTAAGGTATTGACAATGTTAAGGTCAGGGAAGGTTCAGGGGGTAACAATAATTAATCAACAACACCTTACCCAATTATTTATATCCAAGCATACATAATAAAATAAGCTCAGTTTCCTTTGGAAATTTACTAAAAATGAGATCTTAATACAAATAGATTTTAAAATATAAATAAAACGGTGATTTGTGTTAAAAATAATCGCATAGAAGCAACTTAGAAACATTCTACAGAGTGTGAATAAACATACAATAGCAAAGACAAGGACAACCTGGTTGTAAACGTTTTTAAAAACAACAAAATTAAATCAATCGAACTGCTTTTGAGTTTTGATAGAGCAATTTAGGAAACATGATTTAAGAATAAGTGTTGGCTTATGATTTTACCAATTTAACTATGGGTCTTACCTGTCAACCAACAAGTTAATCCAAACATGGTCTATGAAAAAGTGTAAGTTCATTGAATATCAAACTAAACTATAATGATTGGGATATTATTGGTGTATTTAACCAATAAGTGTCAACTAATAATTGCACCAATTAAAACTTGTTTGGCAGAAAATAAGTGCTGTCTCATGATTGTATTGACAAAACTGGTTCGCCAGACCAATATGACCAGGTATCATTTTGTCTACTAGACCTCTACTTGCCAGGCTTGACCTCCCCACCCCTCTACTATTACTATCTACAGTAGTAGTTAAAACCGAAAACATGTTAGTCTTTCAAAACACCACTTTTGAAATACTATAACAGATTACACCATTAATAACCAAAAGTTATTAACGGTTTTGAGGAGGAATGAGTCCAAAATAACAAATAACACTAATTTTGCCGAGCTTTCAATACAATTTTATCTCTATCAAGGCTTAACATAATAAATAAACAACATTTACAATTACATGGTTGCTTACCATGTAAGCAATTTATGGTTATATGTATGGAAAGCAGTTATTATTATTATTAATTGTGAGGGTAGGTGTAAAACCTTTTGCACTGAGACTTTGAGTCTTTTGTACAAAAGACTCAAACTGGAAAGTAGTTAGAGTGACAGAGAAAAATTCCATTAAATAAAGGTAACAATGTTGTTGAGGTACATTAGATTCTAAACAAAGATCTACAATTAAAACTCCCTGACTAGTCAAGGCAAAATTAGTGTTATTTATTATTTTGGGTCTATTCCTCCTCAAAAGCATTAATAATTTAAAATAGGCCCCAATAAAATTTTTCCGTAAAACATAAGCTTAACTTTTAGATTCTTCTTTGAGTTAGTGACTTCAGTTGTAGTATAATGTGTAAAAGGCTATTATTTTATTTAACAATTATAACTGGTTTTATCTTAAATGAACTAAAACAAGGTCTCTTCACTAATGATATGTAGGTTAGGCACTGATAATGATTTGTTGAGATTAAACACTGGCTATTTGGCATATGTAGTCTTCAATTTTAACTAATCATTATTAGTACCTAACCCAAAGTAAAAAATATATTACAAAAGTATTCAAGAGAAAAACAACATACTAAAATAAAATAAATAAATACACAGACCAAATAAAGTAAATGAAATAAACATATAAAATATATAAAAATAACAACTGGTGAGCAGAGGAAAAAAGTCAGGAGACAGCAGCAACTCCTTTCTTAGCAGCACACCAAATGTTATTTATATAAATTTACTTTATTTGGTTTTTATTTATTTTTTGGTATTTGTATTTATTTTGGTTATTTTATTTTAGTGTGTTATTCTTTTATCATTTTATCTTTTGAATACTTTTTTTTAATATATTTTTTTTACTTTGTTGGTTAGGCACTCTTATGATGATCAGTTCAGATTGAAAGCTGGCTTATTGAATATCATCAGCGAAGAGACCCTGTTTTATTTTATAACTTGAAACTCCAAATCTATTTTTCCTTTTTTGGTTTGACCACACCAATTTGGTGGATAAAACCATAAGCCTAAATGGATAAACGCAGACTTGCCAACAGAACTGTAATCGGGGAGAACATTATTTTTCTTGCCCTAGCCGCGTGATGCTTAATATACTTTCAGAGTAAAGTTTGTGACTCCAACTAGAACTTTAGGCTAGGGCTACTGGACAATCCACACAACTTCAAACTCTGTATGAATACAGAATTGCTTATCAAAATAAAAATATATGCTGCATAAAAAATTCATTGGATTCATACGAGAACTTGAAAATATCTTCATACGCTGTATAAGTATGGATCTCTCTTTTTCCTTGGAGGGGGTAGCATGAAGGGTGAAAACCAAGCCAGGCTAAACCCTCCAAACACAGCTTGAATGCTCTTCCACCGAGATTTCTTCACCCAGCGTGCTTCTTCTTTCTTTAATTGTTCTATGCCCTGTTTTATAACAAGTAATAAGAATTTGGCTAAAATGTGAGATGAATATAACAAAATTAAGATGTCACTTGGATTCTATCTTTAATTCTAAACATTGAACCATACTTTATTAACATTGAAGGCACTTGAAATTTTTACCTTTAACTCTCAATATTTAATCATATTTTAACATTGCAGGGCTTTAATTATGGTACTATTTGAGAGCTACAATATTTTGATACTTTAAGAATGTGCTTTAAAGACCCAAAGCGTGAAACAGGACTAAAAGAGTAAAGAATTAAAATTATTAATAAAGGGTAGTATTAGATCTTTGATCTATAGCACAGATCTGAATATAAAACCACTATACCAGTTTTGGTAAATTTCATCACCATTAAGACAAGAAAATACCTAATTTAAAGAGGGCGCAGGATATTCAATGAAAATCTATATATTTTTTGCATAAAAACACATTTTTTCAACAGTTGTAAACCAAAATGTACAGTACCACAACAACTTGTACAGTACCAAACAATTTACACAATGTTCTTTTTGTGTAAAAGAAAACATCAGATTTTAAAAACATAAGCATAAATAAATAAATAAATATTTTATAAAAATTACAAAACTGTTAAAAAAATGTTCACTTAAACCAGTGATTAGTATATACTCCTCTATGACTCAAACCTAGTTTTATTAAACCCAAAAAATCACAAAATATGGGGTTTTTAATTTTAAACCCAGGGGTTTTGTCAACCCTGAAGTATATTTAGTGTGGAGATCATGAATTTGAAATGAAATAATAAAGTCTTGACAAATGACATATTAAGGCATGTCAAGGTTATCCTTATCCAGTTAATTGTGAAGAATATCCCAAAACCAAACAATGAAGAGAGTTGGCACACAAAGAAGGGATTCAGAGAGTAGAAGAGCTTTTAAGAGGCCTCAACCCTTTTCTCCTTGAGAAGCCTACTTAAGTCTCAGCTTTTAAAGCATTTTGACTTTATAAGCAGAATAGTTACTTGTGTCGAGAAAACATTTATTATAAAAATAAATTTGGTTGTAAAAAATAATTATTTCACTTACAGTTTCATCATTCCAAATAGCTTGAAGCTGAGAAACAAGCATAGCTGCAGTAAAAATAGCAAACAGAAGTGCCTCGAACACCAAGAAAACTAATAAAATAACAGTGGTAGGGGGTGAAAATGAAGAGCAGTCCTTCCACTCGGCACCCACACACTTGAAAAATTGGTTACAACTTAGAAACAAGGACTGCACTGATATACAGGCAATGTAGAACTGAAACATCAAAACAAATTTAACATTAGAGGAAGGAAACTAGCATGGATGGATAGTAGTTATAGTCATGGTTTTGAGTAATTCATACTCAGTCAACAATCTATTTAAAAAATATTCTGTTTTTATAACTAGGTGCCTGATATACTTGAGGGTTAAAAAAATGTACCCTTCGACAGATTACTCTAAATGTTGAATACTTGAAGCTATTGTGCTGAAAATTCAAAGGTATCTATCCAAGATACATAATTTTATTACCCATAAGGAGGAAACCCATTAAGTTTCATTAGCAGTAGTTCTGATTTTATACTACAGCTTTTAAAAATAAAAATAAAAAATCAGGTACACGCAGCTCAGAATTTGTCCACTCATGATATTAGCTACGTTCATCCTCACCACTTAGACCCACTTCGCTCATCCTCAGACTATAAAAATGCCTAATTTATAACTTGCTCATCCTCTGACATGATCGATGACTTCCAGAGGTCACCCATTTACCTTACTGGCCACACACAATGTTGCATAAAAAATGATCCACCATAAACCACAGATATACCAGCTATATTAAACTGAAACTTTCTATATAGTCTAGTCCATGGAAGGGTTTTTTGCGGTTTTTTAAGTAGTTAAAATTTTTATTTTTAGAATCTGTTTGGACATGTTTAGGGATACCCCAAAAAATCCCCTATTTTTGCATCACAGGTGTGATCTTAGTGGACCAAAATGTGTCCTGTTTTTCATGTTTTGTTAATATCTTGGTAGGAATACAAAATATGAAACATTCTTTCAAATAAATTTTGAAGCTAATTAAATTCTTTAGATAAGTTTCTATTGGTTTACTCTCTATTTCAAACCATTAACAAAGGATAAACAAATAATTAATTAAACAAATAATTAATACAACATAAACAAACTACAAATTGTCACTTTAACACGAAATTGTTCTGTATGCACTGCCATTACTCAATGCTAAATCTATCAAGTGTTATGATTTTTAGATATGATGCAGTCATCTACGGATCAAGTTATTATCCAATATTATAGCTTTCAGTTCATTCTAGCTGCAGAGTACTGGCCTGGTAAATTTTTCTTAAGGCAGGAAAACAGATTTTCAACTGTATCTTTGAAGTGGCAATTGCAAAATAATGAAGAGATTTTGTTGACTACACAAATACTTGTTTATTAATTAAAGGGATTCACTCAAGACAAATTTCAATTCAGTTCGTATTTTAATTTTTGGTGATTTAAAAAAAATTATATTAAATTAATAATATTTAATTATATTAAAGTTATTTGATACAAATTAAACTAATGTGAAACTTATCACATTTGCCATTATTATCTAGGACTGCAAGCATGCCAAATTTGAAATTGATCATATCATTTTTACTTTTCTTCATTTATACCTTAGATAAATGGGGAAAAAATCCAAAACCGAGATGTTACTGGAATTATCCGTTTTAGTTGTTTTGTGTTTTTAGTTGTAGTCAGTCTGTATGTGTGAGTGCTTGTCTGTTACCATCGTACCTCCCAGTGTATTTATGCAGTTATTTATTGAAATTGGTACAAAAATCAATCTTTACCCAGCAAAAATTATTAGGTTAATTTAAAATTTAGCACATATCTAAGACATAAAACAAATAAATGTATAAAGTTTTAATACCAATTTTTATTTAATGACTTGTGCAAGTTTTTTTTTAAAAATTGAAAACAAATCCAATTGTCTTGTACAAGTGTATCTATGGTTTTTGTTGGATCATAAAAGTTAAGCTGCGTCAAGTGAAGTCAGTGACCGGATGGGTGACCACTGGGAACAAAACTAATGTAATTACTATCTGGGGACAAGCGAGTTCAAAGACTTGTTGCAGTATAATTTGGCGAATTGTATATTCTGAGGATGAGCGTAGCGAATCTAAAGAAGAAGGAAAAGTTCCGAGGTACCCTGCACTTAAATGGTATAAAAAATATAAAATTATTTTCCAAAAGGCAAACTAGACCTAAAGATTGATTTTGAATTAAGTTTCAACTATCTAGCATAAAGAAACCCAGGCTATGACACACACATACATACAAGCAGATATCTTGGTAAAAACCACTCAGGAGATTTTCATAAGGAGGGAAATGCAGAGTTTCTTTGAAAATACCTCAAGTAGAAATCCTGAAAATCTCAGACGAATAGCCCAAACTTATAAAAGTATCAAGTCTTTTAGGGACCCTGTATATATATAAATATAAAGTAAAATTAACCAAAAAATAACTTACAGTAAAAAGAACAAAAAACTTCTGGTTGTCTTCCCCAACACAGTTATTAACCCAGGGACAGTGGTGGTCCATTTTTCTAATACATCTGAAATCACCAATACAGCATTTTTTTAAATATTGTTCTAGCAAAAATATCTAATCCTGTATTCATTATAGAGTCATTACATTTCAAGTGATCCAGAGACATTGGATCACTTGAAATAGATTGACCCTATAGGAAAATGACCTTGTAGTTGTTCTACAAAAACATGTTATTCCAAGTCGCATTTTATTTGTTTATAAAAACAAAAAACAAAGGAAATTGAAAAAATCTATAAAAACTAAAAAGAAAATACAAAACTTTACTTAATTGTCATAAATTTATTGACCAAGTCAGTTTCAATAACTGTATAGAAATGTCTAACAAATTTGAAATGATTCAAAAGACTGAAACAAAATTATAACAATATTTTTATATGTGACTGAATGCTGTATCAAAGACTAAGGCCCGTATTCAAAGACGTTTCCTAACATTTTCCTATCGTGTTTTAAAAGTCTTTTAGAGGCTTCGCATGATTTTATTTAGTAAGAACCTAAGGTAGTTAAGTCAGAAAGTGATACCATTGTAAGTAACGTAATATATCGCAAAATATCAATGTTATTAACTTATTACCTGGATTTACGACACACTTTGTCATAAACAACAATGCGGCCTTGCTTTTGGCAAATGTTAAATATATTAGAAACTTTATTTACATATGTTTTCAGTAAACAGTAGAGTTAATACAAATACAATGTTCAATTATTGTAACAGCTTTCATAAATAAAGCAGTATCAAGCGTTTCAAGTTTGAACGTGGACCAGGTTGTACGAATCCAAAGGTGTCTAAATGAAGACCTGTTAATCAGTGTAACACTGTTTTCATTTTGCTAAATCATTTACACAATTTTGTTTTTCGTATTTTGTCATCAAATTCATTTTTGTTTGTGTAAATTTTTTTTGGTATAATAATGGCTGAATTATTCACACCGGACCAACTGAATTTGCTCTTTGAATCAATAGCCCACCACAAACAGACCATAGAAAATAAAAAATCTGATTTTGTTAAAAGAATTTCAGGGTAAACTCCCTAATAGTAAGGTAAGTGGATTAATAGTAACTTATATTAAGTTACTAACATTGTAATAAGTTATAACATTGATATTTAGCGATATATTACGTTATTTACAATGGTATCACTTTTTGACTTAACTACCTTAGGTTCTTACTAAAAAAAATCATGTGAAGCCTCTAAATGACTTTTAAAACACGGGAACGATCATTTAAATTTCGTGGCTTAAAAACATTTCCCTTACCTAAACCTAAGGTGAGTGTTAGGAGAATGTTAGGAAAAAGTTAGGTGTTAGGAAAATGTTAGGTGTTAGGAGAATGTTAGGAAAACGTCTTTGAATACGGGCCTAAGAGTCTCCACGAGAGCCAAAGTCACTTCCTGAAAGGGGACCAAGGGTACAGCAAAGATTATGTAATATAATTAATAATCTTTGGGGTAAAGTGGGCAAGGGCCACTTATTATTATTCTCTAGTTCATGTCAAAAACTAAAAATAACCTTAAGTTTAAGTGACCTTATAACTAGTGATTACCAGGAAATAAAGATTTTCAGGGATGCGTATTGGATATTTTCCTCTATTGCTGCAAGTAGAGTTATAGTTAATTTCTAAGACCATAACAGACAATATAAAACACTTTAATACCTTTGGCATACAGAGCAATGGTGGGCCCTTTCTGGCTTGATGCTGCAGCATTTTTGACATTTAAATATGACTTGTCCTTCTCTGCATCCCATCTGTTGGATCATTTCCTTTGTAGCGTTTCCTCTAGGTACTGAACCCTGGGAAAAACATTCAACAAATATTACTTATAAAAATAATTAATACTCAAAATAAAAGTAAATTGATTAGATGAATAAACATATAAGGCAATCATCAGTCATACAATGCTGAAAAAGTATGAAGCAAGCACTAAAAAGAAAGAAAAACTACCAAAAGTTTATCGGTAGGAATACAAAATATGGAAAATTCTTTCAAATGAAGTTTGAAGCTAAGTAATTGTCTAAAAATAAGTTTTTATTTCAAAATTGTAGCTAATGATTTCCAATTAAAAATTAACTATGTTTTCATTTTTTATACAAAAATTATTTTGCATTCACTACCAAAACTCAATGGCAAATCAATGAAACATTATGATTTTTGGATTACGATTTAGTCAACTACGTATAGAAAAAGTTATAATCCCAAATTACAGCTTACAGTTGTTTATAGCAACAGACACTTTTAACAGAATTTCAACTGCATCTTCGAAACAGCCATAGTCCCAACAAATAATGAACAGATCAAAAAGAAAGAAGACAAACTGATCTATAATTGTTTCCTCTTCCATTTTCTTTAAATACCGATAACAAAGTCCCCTAGGAATGAAAATTAAAATTTGTCCACAAAAAACTAACAAAGCTGTCATAGTATTATTAAATACACTAGTTTTCCAACAAGATTGTAAATTTTGTTATGTTTTTTTCGGCAAAATTATCATTTTGTCCCAGGGGATTTTGTTCTATTGGTATTAGAAGAAAAAGGACAAGGGAAAATTTATATCAAAAATTTATTCTTGCTTTTTAATCTCTTCATCATTACTATTAGTATATTTATCATATGGGTCATCCGAGTTATGCTAAACATTAAAATTTGGTAAAATCTCAAACACATTTGAATTGTGCCAGTTGTTTATTTATAAATCAATAAGTTTCCTAATGCTCTATTGTTCTTTGTGTAGAACTCCATGATGAAAATGTTAAAATATAGACTTTAGTTCCACAAATATTTTGTATTTTTTGTTTTATTTTTGTTAATGTTTGAAGACAGTGTCAAAACTGAAACTAGAGTCTATTTTTTAAAACAGTTTAGAGAAAACAATTCAAATATTAACCATTATCTTGGTATTTCTACAACTAAATACAATAACAGCATTACCGTTGCATTTGTTGGTACAAATATGTACCCTACCACTTAAATTGATTTAAGGTGTCATTTTTAATTCTCAAAATACCAAATAAATAGCAAAGAGGCAAATTGAGAGAACAAAATCAATCGAGTTTGATGAAAAGGCAATGCTAGTTTAATGCAAGTCATGTAAAAGGGTAGAAAGGTGTGTTTCCTTCATCAGCCTTGAGCCCTTCCCTCCTCAAACTACCAATAAATTAAAAATTAAATTTTTAAAATATTTTTCTCGGTTAGAATTAGAAACATGACTATTATATTTGTTCTAATGCATAAAAATATAACGTTTACTAAATTTTGAACATGTTTAAGTAATAAATAAAATTAAGTACCGGGTCAGTAAACATAGTTCTCAGATGAGATGCAAACGCTAAGAATGCAAATATTTGAAATATAAAACAATTAATAATGCTATAAGTTGTATAAGGGTTGGGAAATATGATAACCATCATAACAACAAACTCTGCATAAAGTATTAACATCCATGTTAACACAGCGCAGATTATTCCACAGATATCCTGAAACAAACAAAAAGCAAATTTGAAATTGACTATAATAAACTACATTAAAAAACTAAATACCTACCTCAAATTGCTACTTAATTTAGAATAAAGAGTTATTAGGCATACATCTCAAGGGGAGTATTAGATTATTGATAAGGCTGTCTAAACATAAGTAAAGTATTAATAGTAAGTATTCATTTTATACATGTGAAATGGTTGGTGTTTGTGAGCTTAGGGACTTAAACGTTGAAAAAAGTAATTTCCAATTTGATCTTAAAGAGGAGCATCAAAATATTTTGAACTCTTCAAAATTGTCATATATTATTCACCTATGAAAAAATACAAATATTAAAAACAAAAGACTAGGTACATCCATGAGAAAGTGTTGCACGAAACTTCACGAGTAAAGGGATGGAAAAATTTGCCAGCATTTTAAGCACTGTTCAAACTCTTCCCTTACAACAGACCAAAGACACTGTCAAATTAGCTCATATTATTGTCAGCAATAATGCCCAACAAACCTATAGAAAAATTAGAGTTCCTTTTCTTAATTGGTCACTGTTGCTGTACTATACAGGCAATGTTTGCTATAGCACTGTAGTGCTGACTAGTTGCAATCAATGGAACCAATCCCAAGCTGACAGAATCTCTAAATGTCAGCTAAAGGAATGATCTCCGAACAAGAACAAACCTATTTTAACTGGTTCTGTGACCTTCACTAACACTTTCATACTATTAGTGTCTTTAAAGATAACCCAATGTGCAAGCTTTGTGAATCAGATACCGATACTGCCTCTCATATACTTCTAAGATGTAAGGCCCTAGCTTATCAAATGTTCTCCAAGTTTGGTAGCAGCACTCTTACCAAATTTGACTCTACCAGTGAATCACTTATCATATTCCCCGGACCTTGTCAAGGGAATATGATTATTCCGACCTGGACCTCATCACAGTGCAAATAGTGTCTGCCTTTCCTCAACCAGAACCCCACTTAATAATAATAATCTGTAATAATGCCCAACAGACCTATAGAAAAATTAAAGTTTATCAGACTGGTAGCAGTCAGGTGAGCTTAAGTGGCAGGTCGTATACCATACGCATTTAATATGATACAGTTCTTGTACTGTATTTGTTAAGTCGATCAAGTGAGATTACATGATAACTGATCCCACCAAAACATCGAGTCTTTTATGGTGAAGGTTCACTTTTGGTTATAAGGAAGTTTAAAACAAAAAATATATTTAATTAAATTGTGATTTGCATACAAATAAAGTTAAACTAAAAAAATAATATTCCAAAAGGTATTAGAAGAAAAACAGTAATATTTAAGTGAAATAAAAGTTCGATGAAAAGGTTAAATACGATCGTCTCTGATGGTACATACAGCGTATCGGGGGATCCATTTAGATTCCATCTCCCTAGTGCTAGCGTATGCGATTAGATTCCCTCCGCATGGTTCATACAGCTAATATTACTGTATTGAGATATCCCACTGTATACGATCTGTAGATTTAGAAGTGTGTGTGAACGTATTAACTGTGTTACCACTTGAGTCTCATGAGTGAACCACTCTATACTCCCAGGAATGGGATTCATTCCAGCAACCCAACACAAAATAAATTAGAGGAGATTTCCTTCCATTGATGTAATAATAGTTAAAGTTATAAACTCATAAACATACCTTTATGCACCAAATCCATCCACCACAACAAGTGTTGTGGTTGGCTTGTTCCACCCTATACGATGGTAGCAGATCGTAATCCATTTCAAACTATTTCTTTTTCTATACTCCCAACCTTATCACAATTCAAACCAACTTACACACCTGCTTTCATTCTGTATTAATAATTTATCACACAAATATCATAATATAAGGCAAATGCTCAGGTAGATAAAATATACAGTTTATAACTTATTTGACTCAAAACTTTACATTTTCAAAGCCCTTTTGGAACTTTTTATTCCATAAAACAAAACACAAATTGAAAATTCAAATAAATCCAGATTTAATAGCTTTAAATCAGTTCTAGAAAGGTGAAATTACAACTAAAAACGTCAGTAGCAGTTTCCTCTTCTGATAAGCACTCCTGCTTAATTCAAAACTGAATTTTAAACAATTTAAATATTTAAAAAGAACTTAACACACTTGTTAATATCTAATTAAAACATATTAGAAAAAAAATATTAAAAAGTACAAATACTACGGTAAACACTTAGGGAAAATACCGTAGCAAACCAAAAACGAGAAATCTTCTTAAGTTCGAATAACGATGAGTTTTGATTGGTTGCAGCTGTTTTTTGAAATGATGGAGGTTATAGAGGTATTTCAGGTTACCTCCAAGGTTACAAACTTCCAACGTGGATTTGGATAGATTGAATAATTTAAATTTCAAATTTCTCATTGTTTAATTTTAATTAAATAATTTATTAGGTGTTCTCCTACGGAAAAGAATGGCTGTAAGTAAAATCAATGCAGTTTTTTTACAAATATATTGCTTAAGTTATTAAAATAGTCACTGTAAAAGTTTGCTGTGATTTGTCTTGTCCACTTTTTTGATGATTTCCCTAATGCATGCTTATTTTTAAAGTATTTATTGTAGACCTGGAATATGAAGTGTTTTTTAAGATTCTGAAAACGCATTACCCTGTTTATTTGTAAGAATTTTAGAGCTTATGACTTGTTTATGAGTGCCTTATGCTCTGTATGGTGTCTTAACATATAAGTTCATTAGTAGAGTATTGTATTACTAAAGTACGGAATTAAATTCGGGGTCATATACAATTCTCAGGTCATTTCTAGGATTGTTTTCTAAGAGGCTTAGGGAAGAGTTTATAACAGTTACAACTAAAATGCTGTGTCTAAAGGGGATAGTTAACCTCTTGAAACTTTTACTGTGTACACTCAGTATATCAATCACATTACAGCTGTCTAAATTATGTGATGGGAATCCAATCCCATATGCTAGAACAGGGGGGGGGGCTGGAATCTACTCCATATTCTGCATATGTGCTGTAAGAACTATGAGTATACCATTGCCTCTGGTGATGGTAGGTGCTCTACTGCCTATGGTTCAGTTTTGATTCCTAGTTTTGAGTGTAATGTGTAAATGACTTGTGATTATACTTGGGGTTCCTTTAGCACTAAGACTAAGACTAAGCTATCCTAATGAAAGGAATGAAGAAAAAACGAAAAAATAGTTTTGTGGAGAGACTCTTTTCTTTGTTCCTTTCAATATGTATGTATATATATGTATGTATATATGTGTATATATGTATGTATGTGTGTGTATATGTATATATATATATATTATTTATTAAAGATATGTAAATTTTTATGTTTTTTTCTTATTACTAGGTTTTTTCTCTCTTTTAGTTTGATTTTTTTTCTTCTTTTATTTCTATTTTTAGCAATTATCTCAGTTATAATCATGTTTCAGTTTTTTTTCTTTTCTCATTATTGTTTTTATACTTTTTATTTTAATATACTTTTGTTTTGTTTTTTGTGAAATACTTTTATTGTAAAATGGTCCAAGGACCGTGTATTGTTTAAATAAATAAATAAATATGAACAACTCCACTGGTTCTCATTCAAAATCATAAGCTATCCTACTTTCGGAAACAATAGACTAAACATATTTTATTGTTAATATAGCTCCGAGAGTGTCCAATGTCTCATAATGAATTTTGCTTTTATTTATTATTAAGATGTCTTTAATGGTTGTTATGAGCCAAACATAATCAATGTATTTTGTAAACAAACAAAACGATTTTATCTTCTGATGGTTTATAATTTTGAAATGCATTGACTTGTTTTTAGGGATTAAGAATCACTTTTTACTCCCTCGAGAGTAAAAAAGTGACCCAAAAATATTAACTGACCCAAAAAAATATGAAAAAGAATATAACAATAATTAAATTACATTAACATCTGGAGATAAAATCTTATATGCATCTCGGAAGTAAAATGCTATTTTCCCCCTGGTAATAATATCTTCTTTGGCTTGGCCTCTTGAGTTAAGTGCTTTGGTTCCTTCGGATTTTGCCTTAAAAACTGCTCAGGGAAATAATAGGATTCTTTACTCCCTTAGTGCATAAATAACTATTATTGACTTCTGTGTATTAAGGGTCCTAAATTTTGCCTAAACTCAGCTTCATTGAGGGCTAAAAATTACTATTGACATCTTACAGGCTCAATTATCAATAAGCATTACCTTAACTTTTTTTAAAGACAGCATGTGTTAAGATTTCCATCTCATGCACACCATCTGGAATTAAACTTTTCTTTATTTTTTACTGGGACTCAAGGATTTCTTTAGTGAAATCCTTGAGTCCTATGTTAGTGCCAGCAGGTTCCTCCAACACAACACTAGATTTCAGCCATTATAAGATTCTATCAGTTATTGGTTCTCTATTTCTCTTATCAGTTTTAATCTTGTTGAATCATTAAAAATTATAATTAATCTAGAATCTGTTTAGTAATTTGATTATTTAAAAGATTGATGAAAAACTTATGTTAAATCATTTGAGTCCATCCCCTTCACGGAAAAGTATATTTTGTTTTCATAAATTTATCATTTTCTTTATTAATCATTTATTTATTATTTTACAGCCTCAAAAAGGGAAACAAGGCACTAAAGGTCAAAAGCAAATTGTTGAGGAAAATGTAGAAACATTGAACTTTTATAGGAACATGGTTTTTGGAGCTAATGTTGTTTATCTCACTGTTATGGTGGCTTTCTTTGAACTCTTTTCATTTTTCTATATTGTAAGTACATTAAATACGATTGTAAATATTTGTTCATTGTAATTTGTAGAAATGTAATGATAATAATTTACTGTCTATCACACTTATAAAAAAAATTATTTAAATCAAAAGTTAAATTTAATTTAGAATTTTTTTATTGGAACTCTGTTTGTTAAAAATGAATGACAGATTACAGTGATAGTTTTAATATATTTATAATGATTATTTTTAAGTCATTCTTTTTGTAAATTTGATTAAGAAAAATATAGAGAATTATTGAACAATCCATTCTTGTTTGAAACACTGTTTAAAATTATTATTTATATTTTGGAGAAATAGGTCCAAAGTTATAAATAATAAAAAGTAGTAAATTTGTCGAGCTTTCTATATAATTTTATCTTTTTCATGGCTTAACATAATAAATTAACAAAATTAAAGTTACATGGTTGTTTACAGATAGATGTTTGAAAAACAACTAGTGTAACTCACAAGAATTCTATTAAAATTAAATAAATAAGGTAGCAATGTTGATGTGATACTATTTTTTAAAAAATTGGATATATTCCACTTAAATATAACTTAAATAACCACCTCTTAAATAACTTAATTTAATATAAAAAAATTTGGTTAAATTGTATTTATACGTTTTATAAAAAATATGTTAAAAATAAGCCATGCCAACTAAAAGTAGAATTTCATATTCTTTCTTCGTTCAACCCTAACTGTTTACACAGTATTTTTTAACCCAAAGTTTAGACTCTACTCCGATGAAAAACCCTGTGTTTTGTCATGTTAAAACAGTTTTCAACCCTGAAACTTCAAATTATTGGTTAAAAATGTTAGGTATGAACCCTGTGTTCAACCCCTTTCCTATGATCAATTGGGGTTAAACCCCTTTGCGAATCCATGTGTCTGGACAAAGTACCTGTTAACTTTTTGTTGTCTTTGTGACCAATTTTATTTTATTGAATTGAATATTGTTTTTTTGTAGTCAATGTTTGTCATCACAAGTATAGCTTTCATTGGAAGCTACCAATTCATGGCGTACATGTCTAGACCTAAGCTATCTGAAACTGGCCAGTTATTAGACTCTGGCTGTGATCTAAATATGGCTGGAGGAATAGCTGAGTAAGTTACTTTTATGTATGATTTAATGTTTTAATTAAATTAAACAAATCATCTCTTCACTAATAAGCTTTTTATATTTAACATATCAGTTTTCAACCTTTTCAGGTCATCATTAGTGACTCTGAACTAAGAACAAATCTGAATAAACCTGAACAGGTTGAAAACTGATTTGTATAAAACACTTATTGGTGCGTATATGTTTTTACTTTTCCTTATTCATACCATAAGCATATAGAAAAAGTATTATGTTAGCAAAAAAATCTGAAACTGGGATTTAACCTTAATTATCAATTTTATGTGTTTTTAAAGACGTAAGTATTCCCAGTGTATTTATGCTAGAGAGTTGAAATTTAGTTGTGATATCTTAGTTGAAATAATACGAAATTCTTGTTGTGCTATCCATAAAATATTTTTTATGACGTCATTAACCTGCTATATGACTTAGCAAAAATTTCTAAAATTCATAGAGTGTGGAAAAATGTTTTGGTTGATTATCAAAACATTTTTTATTTTAATACACACATTTAGTCATATTTAAGACTAGCCTGTGCCAATGATCATCTCATTAGAAGCATGTATTCGCTTTTTAAAAAATTGTAATAATTCAGAAAACAATCCAATTGTGTTGAAATTGGATACAAGTAATCCCTTTACTAAAAAAATAAGTATACTCAGTTCCGTTCGAATACGTAAAGTATATCTACAGTATTTGTTGGATGATAAAAGTGAAGCAGCATCAAGAAAGGTTAGAACCTGAATGGGTGACCACTGGGAATAAAACCAAGGTATTTACTGTCAGAAGCCAAGCAAAGCGAGTCCAAAGATGTGCTGCAGTACATTTTGTTAATTTTAAATTCTGAAGGCTAGCAAAGCGAGTAGCAGTAAGGATGAGTGTAGCAAATCGAATGTAGTGAGGAAAAGTTCCCAGGTACCTTGTACCCATTTTTTTCTCCATCAGTATCCTAATTTTGCAATTAATTCTCTTGTTGAGTAATTTAAATAGGGGAAATTGATTGAAGAGATAGAAGCCACGTAGGAATCATAGCTTGCTGGGAAACTTGTGATTTGGTTCAGCATGCAGTGTGACAGTAGTTTTCTTCTAACTAAAGTACTAATTTTGCCCCTTGTGCTATTTTTTATAGTTCATTATTAGGATACATTTTATTGGGCAATTTTTTTTATTTTAACCTTATTGGGACCTATAATTTTAAATAATTTGTATTTGTTATAATTATGTATTTTATAATAATGTGTTTATGTGTATTTGTTTTCAGGCATGTTAAAGACATAATCATACTGACAGCAGGTTGCCAAATATTGTCTCTTTTATCCAATTACTTTTGGTTCCTTCTCCTTTTGGTAAGTTTAATTTGTAAATTATTTTGAATTGATTATCTTGTAACATTAGCATTTTCTTATGTTACATGGTGTTTTTCAATGGCGGACTGAGTCAAAAAGGCCCGAAGAGGGTTTGGCCTAAATGGGCCCAAACCTACATCTTAAGGGGCCCAATGGGGGGGGGGGTCCTATAATGCTTCTCAGAGGAGGCTAATTTTAACTAGAGTAGTATTAATGATTATTGCAAGCTTAATTTAATTTATTTTGATTTCATACTTAATAAAATTAAATCAAATGATATTATTTTATTAAGTAAATCAAATAAATAAGTATAAAATAAACTTTGTAAAGTAAAACTTAAAGGTTTATTCATTTAAATTAAATTTTTACGTTTGTTTAATGAAATTTTATGTTTAATCTTCAGGACCCTTTTGCACTGCTCTAGGGGTCTGATAAAGTATGTTAATGGCCCCTTGAGGCCCTAGTCTTCCGTTTGGGACATTTGAAGGCCCAAGTATAAAGAATAGGGGCCTTAAAGGACCTAAATTTAGGTCATTTTAAAAAGAAAATTAAAGTACTTTGAGGGTAATTAAGTACCTAAGGGGCCCAAGGAGGGCCCAGTCCCCCCTTGTTGTCTTTTACACCAGAGGTCATAAGATGTCACTAGACACCTTATGTATATTTGTCTATATAGGAAATGAATACAGGATGTTTTTATGACATAGGAGCCACTGAACTAGCCTTTTTTTTAAAAAAAAACTATTTAACTAAGATGGGGTGATTTAAAACTAACTGTTTAAATCAGTATTAAGTTTTTATATTATAATTTATTCCAGGCAATTTCCTGGCCCATTGTAATCAATCATAGTCTATCTCAAGCCTTATTTTCACTTATAATGTTTTGGATCAACCAATTTCATGAAGGTTTTAATTACTTGTGTAAACATAGTAATTGATAAGTTAAATACAATTAACTATTGTAACTTTTTCTACATATCTTACTGCTTCTTTTTGGATATTTATATATTTTTTTTAATTCAGCATTTTTCATTATTAAGTATTAATTTAAGATTGTAATTTAGAACTTTTTAAAATCTATAATTATTTTAAAATAATATTTAATTAGCAGCTTTAGCTTCTTTAAAAAACAAAAGATTTAGATTGTGAGTAGCTTGGAATGTGAGTATGTGTGTAGACCCTAGGGATTATTTACCTAAGTTAAAAAAATTGTTTTTTTCAGGCCCCAGCCAGAGGGTTTTTCTTACTTTGGAAAAATATCTTATCACCTTATCTATTTCAACAAGCACCTCCTCAACAAGAAGAAGTGAATGAAAAGAAACAGAAGAAACTTGAAAGGAAAATGGCCAGACGGCAACACTGATTAATCAAACAACTCAAGTATAAAAAATATCAAAAGGAAATGCATTGCTGATAACTCCATAGAAAGGAAAATGGCTTGGTGACGAGACTGATAATCAAACCATACAAATAATTGGGCTACATGGCTCATTGAAGAGACTGATTAATCTATTCACTAACACATAAATCACCATTTAATTGAGGTGTTCGATGGTTTAATTTGTCTAATGTTATATAGTTTAACATTGCATAATATTAGTATTATATATAAAATAAGAGTGTGCTAAGATATCCCGGAGCTCTATAAGACATGATTTGGATATATTTAATATTTTTATAATAAAAATTTGATAAAAATTAAATATATAAATAAATTTATTAGTTACCCTTTCATTATAATCATGCCATTATATGCTTGTTAGGATTGTTTGTTAGAATGCATTTTTATAATATATTTGTGTATAGTATAATAAATTGACACATTGTAAAAAGACCTTTTGTTATTATAGGTGTTAATTGAATAAGCATCTAATTTTGTGACCTCATTTGATGTTTGTAACATTTTTATGTTTTATGTACCTACTGTTCATTTTTGTAAATATATTGTTAATTTTTTTAAGATTATATTAATTTATTTTATTTATGGAAGATGAAAATGGTTTATTAAGTTACTATGTACAACAATTTTGTATGGCTATAGTCAAAATTGAGAAATAGTTTGTTTTTACAATCTATTTATTTACAGTGTTAACCGAAGAGTATTATAGAACTATATAGAACGAAATCCGCTACATTATGTTTACGTTTGTCAAATTTAAAAATATGGTAAATCTAAACCAATGGATTCTAAAGGAACTAAATCTTACATTGGCCAATAGAAACGCAGGAGTGGATATTGTGCAGCATAGTGCTTTTCCTTATGTTTCATTGCTTCCCTATAACTATAATAATTATTTTTTGTATTGTTTGATATTATTTGTTTAAGAAAAATATCAAAATTTTAATGATGTGTTGATTACCTGATTTTGAATATTGACAAAAGATATGATTAAGTATGTGCACCCCCTAACATAAATCTTACAGATAAATAAACTTATCAATGTATCATAGGGTAATAAAAAAAATACTTAAAAAAATATTGAGAATAATCCAAATATTAATATACACTATTTACGAAACAATCTGTCAATTTACCTTGATAATAATAACAAAAAGTATGAATGGTGAATGCATTAATTTATGCTTTGAATTCAGAACTAGATTTTTAAATTTACAGTTGCCTATAGTTTAACACATGGCTAAAATCAGTTGACAGTGTGGGAAAATAGTGTTGAGGAACCAATGAGGTCTGTCCAATTTGAAATGGTGGGCATGGTTTAACATTTAGGAATGTATAATCTGATACATTCAAATGATAAAGATAATTTGATAAAGTCTTTGTTACCAATTTTTTAATTGGTCACAAATTGAATGTTTAGCTGGTTTGTTTGTAAATGTTTTCATTAGCAGATATTTATGACACATATACAGTGTGTCCCGGGATGGGGTTGCCTATACGTGTTAATCAGAAAAATTTCATTTTTCGAAAAAAAGTCATTCTTGATAAAAGCTCCTGCATGTTTTTAAACTAAGATTTTTCATACTTTTTTTAACGGTGGACTCAAAAACTGCTATTTTGAAAAATGGACAAAGAGTAAAGTAGGCTTAATTTTGACTTTTAGAAAAAAGTATTCTTTATAAAATTGTTTAATTGTGCCCCTGAGACAATTTTCCCATAAAAAAAAAATAAAATAAAAATTTCCAAAATTCACGCATTTTACCCCATCGCCCATATTATGGAAAAATTAAAAGTTGTTCAATCTGGATGAATGATACATTGTTTTAAAGGTCTTGACTAGCGGAACAAAAATGGTAGTATTGTAAACTTGATATTTTAATAAAACGGGAAAGTGTTTATTTGTCTTAACTAAAAAAAGCTATCAAAAATAATAAAAACAATAACAAATAAAAACTTTCTTGTTATAAAAATTACACGCTTAGGCAACCTCATCCGGGACCACGCTGTATGATCAATTATTTTGTTGTTAAAGTAGTACCCTTACTAAGACCATCTGAACACCAGCTTTCATATTATCAGTGAAATTCCATTGAGTTGACGATTCTCTATACTATACTCCAGCTTCTTCTATACTAGTATTATGCTAGTGATTTTACTATCAGCATCTAGAGTATTTGTACAAATGACTTGAATTTGCTGTGTATGGGATTTATTCCTACCCTCACCTATGACCCTCACAATAAAAAAAAAATAAAATGCCCGTTTTAGGGCCTTTCGGCCCATCAGGGTATTCACCCTGCGGGATCCACCTCAGGTGGGTTGCATCTACTACACTCTAAGAATTAATTAAAGTTGGCGAAATATTTTTAGTACAAATACTATTCATAAAATCTTAGAGCATAGCCCGGGCTGCGTGACCCTCACAATCATATAATATTAATATGCAGCCTCTACATCAAGTTTTTGGTTACCATATAAAATAATGAGGGTTTGCAATTTTAGATCCATTTTGACCATCTAAGTGTTGCTTTTGAGATAATTTGGCCTTCTTAGCAAATTTTAATAATGATTTTAATATTTAAAATTTACATTTTTATAGAGTAAGCGTAAGTAAGGACGAGCCAGGTTGTAATTTGTTTAAGTTGTTCTAAATCATATTGACATGAGCTAAATTTGTTTCTTCAATTTGATGCACCAGGATCACTATTGATATGATTATTCCACAAGCCTATCAAAGAAAAGAACAAAATATTATCCTAATTCTGATTGATATTAGTTTCAGTTTCTTTGAGTTTTCCATTTATTTAATTGGTATTAAATAAATGGAGGTCATTAGTTAAAAGGAATGCCTGTTGGTTGGCTTGCATGCCACCCAAAGTGTTTCTTTATAGTTCCACTCCAGTGGAGACCCATCATGGTTGTATAGGCCAAAGAGAGGCCCTCTCTGATGAGGATGCATCATGGTTATATGACCCTAGTCTGGTGAGGGGGACTATCTAATGTTTCCTAGGGGCTCCTTGTGGCCTAATCCTCCTTATTATAACCTCCTCAAGAAAATGTGGGGTTTGTTTAAAAATCTGCTTTGACACCTGGCAAGTAATGATGTCTCCACCATAAATTTTATGATCTAATTAATATGATGTATTTTATTTCTTACCTTTAGAGCCAAACTCATATCAAAATAAAGAAGATTAAACGCTTTAGCTTGAATTTTTCTGTGCTCTAACTGATTCAAGAATAATTCTATCTATAATATAATTACATTATTAATAATATTCTTTAAAATATACATTGCTTTAAAAAAAAATATTCTAACAATCTCATTAGCACCTACAAGAACTCGCTTTGCTCATCCTCAGTCACTTAGTCAGGAAAAATAATTTTTAATCCCGCCGATAATTTTTAATCACATACTAACCAATCTTGATGCTGCTTAACATAATTGGTCTGACGATGTAGGGATATGCTATTTGATCTAGGTATATCAAGTAAATATTATGCCCAATTTCAACTTAACATAAGTTGGTCTTATATATATATATATATATATATATATATATATATATTGGACTACAACGTTAAATATTAAGTACCCTGTGCCTAGTTACAGAGAATACTCGTCGTGTTTCCTTAATTGAAAAAATGGCGAGAATATTCGTCGTTGATCCTGAAAGGGTTAAAGCTTTAGAAATATATATTTTATATAAAGGAAAATTACTCCACATCTAAAGGCTATATCTTCTTAAAGAACACAATAGATAAAAAAGTATACATACTATTTTTGGTTAAGTAATAAAATAAGTTAGACCCAACTTCTGAGTTTAACTTACCTCAGAAATAGTGAAATGACTCATATTTTCATAATCCAAGCTAAACAGTTTTTCATATATAGCTTTTGTCTGTAAAATATCAAATTCTTTTTACATTACTTCAATTATACCGTAGGTATATAGGAAAAGTATTGCGTTAGCACTAAATATTCAGAACTGGGATTACGCATAAATTATCTTTTTCAGATGTTTTCAAGACCTCTTGAATGGTTTTTACTAATTAGTCTGTACGAGTGAGTCTGTTATCATCATAGGTTTGTTTTTTCATTAAAATCAGATAACTAAAACAAAAGTTATGACCTTTGTTAAATGGCCAAAAAATGCGCAAAATGCCAATATTTGTTTTATAAGATATTCGATGACATTGCGTAAGTCAACCATGTTTTTGATGTTTTGGAAAGAGCCATAACTTTGGTTGTAGTTATCCGATTTTGATAACTAAAAATTCGTTTTATTGGCTTTAAAAAACGTTTCTTCACGTTTTGCACACGACTCGCAGGAAACCACTCTTGGAATTTTAAAATTTGACAAAATTTACTCTAAATTTAAAAAAATTGGAGCATGCGCAATTATATGAAGGGCTCTACTCTGTATTGGCAGACTATGTTTTTTTCTCATAGTTTAATGTATATTTTCAGAAAAAGTTGGTTTGAAGTAGTACAAAATGAGTCGCATTTTTTCAGGTCCGACTAGACACCGGAGGTCTTAAAAACACCTGAAACGGATACTTCAGGTGATATCGCGGTTTCAGACTTCTAGTACAAACATAATGCTTATATTCTGGATACTGATGGTGTAAATTAGAAAAGTAAAATTGAAACTTAAAAAAAGTATAAAAAAATCGCGTTCGGGGTACCTTGAAACTTTTTCTCATCACATCGGGTTCGCTACGCTCATCTTCCCTGTTTCGGACTCGCTTCGCTCGTCCTCAGTATATACAACTCGCCAAATTTATACTGCAGCATGTTCTGGGGCTTGCTTCGCTTTCTCAGATAGTAAATGCATCCGTTTCATCCTCAGCGGTCACCCATACAGCACTGACTTTATAGTCCTACAAAAATCATGGATACTTGACGTATTAAAAAAAAACTTTGTTCACATAATTGAAACAAAACTTGTACTTATCTAACACGTATCTTTATACGTGTTAGATAAGTGTATACTTGTACTAAATTTCAATTCAATTAGATTGTTTTCTGAATTTCTACAATTTTTTAAAAAACGTACACATGTCTTTTGATAAAAAGACTTTGAAATAATGATGATAATGAGATGAAACTGAGCACATATATTAGCCTTTACAAGGCTACATGCGTGCCAAATTTCAATCCGATCGCATAATTTTTCTGCGTTTTATAATTTTTCGAAATTTTTGCAGCCATTTTAGCGGGTTAATGACATCTTTAAAAAAATATTTTCCGAATAGCACAGCTACAGCGGTGGATTGATTTTTGTACAAAGTTTCAAATCTTTGTATAAATCAAAGCAAAAATACACTAGGAGCTACGATGATAACAGACAGACAACTTTGTGCAAAACCATTTAAAGGCTTTTAAAACACCTGAAACGGATAATTCCGGTGACAATACTTTTCCTCTATACCTAAGGTATAAATGAGGAAAAGTGATGCATCTTCTCTACTTTATAGTCAAAGATTATTTGTAATTTTTTGCTTGAGGAACATATTCGAAGAAATAATCTGTTGCACCCGTGCTTGATTTTAAATGGTAACTTCAATGATGCTGCACTTTTGTGGCTGGCTTATGATCTTGTCAGAAATAACCTGAAGCAATGCCTTCATAATTTTTTGCGTTATACATTCAATATACATAATGTTTGCGTTCTAAAATTGGAGGATATTATGTAAAATTTTGTTTATTTTTTTGTTAATTTAATTCCTTGATAATAGCTTTACAGAAATGAAGAACATAAACAATCAACTAAAATATTTTAGTAACCACCCAGTTTCTCACAAATGCTTAGCTTAGCAAAATCTGTACACATTTATTAACCAGGTAATACAGTTTCAGCCTTAATTTAATTGTTTGTTACGCATAATAAGCTATCTTATTCATGAGCTTATGACATTTATTCTAAAAAAATTATAAATTATAAAAATATGAATATATTGAAAGCACCTAAATTTTAATGGGTTAGATCACATGTTGTTATTATTAATGGTTAGTAATTAGGATTTAGCATACCAATTAATTTAAAGGAGTGCTGTTTTATTAAACTAATATAATAAAAATAAACAAAAATTTGCATGATTATAAAGATAATATTATTTATTGTAATGATTTTATTAAAGGTTATTTATTTTTATTTATTTATAATAAAAATAAACAAAATTATACATAAACTCCTCCAACAATATAACATAAATATTTGCGATACCTTCTGAATAAGTTGTTCACCTACGTAACATATGAATATGACGCGTGCTAAAGTCATGTGAAGTTTCATGCAGGAATCTAGTTTGTGTAGTAAACTGGATTCCATAGTGATGTCTTTTAGCCATCGTATATTGAAAGCTATATCTATCATAAAGCATATAGTTATCTGAAAAATAAAGTTAAGTAATGGAGAATAAGCATGGGATATTTACCATAGGCGGGCTTAATGGAAAGCATTGTGGGCCAAACCCTTGCAAATATGGTTAGAGTATGATAAGAGACCCATCCGTAAAATCAAAACAAAAAAATTTCCCTACAAATTTTTGACATACAAAAATGAATAAATACATCCATTCTCGGGTATGTAGAAAGGCTTTGGGGCATTGAGTAGGGCATATATAAGGAAGATAATGTAAGGGAATACTCTTACATTACATGTAAGACAATGATTTATCCAATATAAAGGGTGGGTCCCTTATCATACTATCTACAATAGGGTAAGAGTATTATAAGGGACCCACCCTAAAAGAATACAATACAAAGGCTTTGGGGCTTTGAGTAGGGCATATGTAAGGGAGATAATGTAAGACAATAATGTATCCAATATGAAGGGTGGGTCTCTTATCATACTATCTACAATGGGGTAAGAGTACATTACCCATTGTACTTGATACATTCTTGCCTTAATCTCCCTTACGTATGCCCAACTCAAAGCACCAAAGCCTTTCTACAAACCCGAGAATAGTTGTATTGTATTCTTCTAAGGTGGGTCTCTTATAATACTCTTACCCCATTGTAGATAGTATGATAAGGGACCCACCCTTCATTTAAAGTAAAACCTTGTTATTGGATACATCATTGCCCTAATCACTCTTATATATGCCCTACTCAAAGCCCCAAAGCCTTTGTATTGTATTCTTTTTAGGGTGGGTCCCTTATAATACTCTTACCCATTGAAGATAGTATGATAAGGGACCCACCCTTTATATTGGATAAATCATTGTCTTACATGTAATGTAAGAGTATTCTCTTACATTATCTCCCTTATTATGCCCTACTCAAAGCCCAAAGCCTTTCTACATACTCGAGAATAGATGTATTTATTTATTTTATGTTTACAATAATGTCAAAAATGTAGGGAAATTTATTTGTTTTGATTTTGCGGGTGGGTCTCTTATCATACTCTAACCGCAAATATCGTGGTAGCCCCACATACAGTGACTGTATATCTGTATAAATAATATTCAGGCGCACAAGCCTCTCCTTACCGCTAACTAGGAGGTTTAACTTTATATATGCCTATATACAGTTTTCTTTTCCAAGAGACCAAGGTGGAAAGATAATTAGCCCTTCTCCCATAAGTGTAAATATATACATATATTTATATACGATTAATTTAGCATAATCTTAACGCACTCTTAGAGGAGGTTGGAGGTTACAATGAGATTGGGGTAGAACCCCATTGTTGAAAAATATGAATTAAAATTGGGTATGATGCCCAAGTTGTATATCTCTATGATTGAACCCAGCACAAAATATCAAGTATTTGGCTATAATAAGGACGGGGCATTAAAATGAAAAATGTTAGCAACAGAAACTAGGGTGTAACAAAAGTTACACTTGGACTTACATGTAACTGAGATACTTGGTTGTGCTTATTAATAAGTGTTGCCATGGTGTTGTATCCTTCTCTAATCTTCACTATATTATCTACACTAGCTAAATATATTAAATATCTATGAGCTATCAAGTTTATTTGGCTGTACAGAAACGCTGATGATGACATTAACATTGCCACTGTTATGTTTCTGAAATTTATTAATAAAACATATTTAAAAAATTTAAGGAAGGGGTGTCTTAGCGCTTTTCTTCTCATATCGGATTCGCTACGCTCATCCTCCACTCTTCAGAGTCCCTTCACTCGTCCTCAGAATATAAAAATTACCAAATTTATACTTGCAACACGTCTTCGGACTCCTTTGCTCGTCTTCAGAAACGAATATACATTAATGTAGTATGTTAATTAACGGTAACTCGTTAATGTACTTTGCCCGCGTGCTGCTATAATAAGATATAATCTACTGTTATATCAATTATTGAAATCAAATTAATGAAACTATACCTCCATAATCCAATGAATGATAGTCGAAAGGCAGCTCCTATAGCTGGCATGAGATAACAATAAAACGGCACAGCATGGCACCAGCTAATTCCTTTTACTCTTAATCCTTCATCCCTCTCAAACTCAATAAATGCATTGATAACTTGACAAATTTGTTTTACATTAACTATGCTAAAGACGCATAAAAACGCTAATAACAAGTTAGTAACGAAGTAACCCAAGCCGGTGAATGTAAGAGTTTGGTTTTTTGTTCTCCTTACAGTCAAATACGTGTAGATAGAAATATTGATCAATAGAAACACGACTGATAGTAAAGTCGGTTTTATTTTTTGACCTTTTAAATTTATAGGATATGCACTAAAGGGGAAAAACAATCGTAGAGATGTCAGCCAGTTTGTCATCGTGCGAAACAAGTATAGATTTATACTTAATGAAGCCGCAAGTAATCGTCTTTTCACCGACACTGTGACGATGAGCTTGTGGTTGGGTGTTGTCTGTAGATCGAAAGGCGATTATAACTTGATTATAGATAACCAATATCTGTTGAGAGTAAGACACTTTTCTTGTCATTTATTTAGGATATTATTAATGGAGGTAAAATTGTAAAATTGAAACATTAATATTAATAGAATTGTGCGAGAGAGAATTATTGTGTCAACTATTCATGTTTTGCAAAACTCGGTAGTATAAAATGATATATTAATATTGTTTTCTTTGTTTTCATAAAAATAAAGACAACAAAATAAGAAGACCAAAATACTCAATATGGTAGTAATACATAATAAGTGAATTTTAAATAAAAGAAATACGCTTTTGTGCAACTATACAACAATATAATTCAATCAATACGACTTAATATGAATTAAAATGAAATTTTTATGTATTGATAGACTTTTATTTAACATCATTATTATATTATAATTCAAATTACTTTAAATTAGTACATAATTGCTTTTCCTAATCTAGACTACCGTAAATAATCCTTTAAAATATAGATTAATAGTATAAAATATATAAACTGATAGTACGACACAATTAAACCTATAGACTGATTTTTGTACAAAGTTTCAACTTTCTATTGTAGTTGCGGGTTGAATAATTATGGTTAAGATAAGATCCGTATGGTTTCTCGTGGTACAGAGTTAGGAGATTGTAGGTAAGCAGACATGGCAGGGTTAGGATAGCCGCTTCGATAAAAAGCTGTTAACAATGAGTCATGTTTGGTGCATGGAAAAGACCCTTAGTGCTCTTTTCTGTAAAATTTATATGGATTCTGCAAATCTGCTGCAGGCCCAGATCCTAATGCAGGATGACAGTGTTGCATGAAAATATACAAAGTAAGCCTAGCCAACAGTGTTATAGTTTATGGAAAGAGATAGTTTCCTAAGAATGAAAAGAGTTAGGACACAGAATAAGAATCAGTTTAGAGCACAGAAGGGACTAGATTTCATTAGATTACGACTTATTATGAATTAAAATGAAATTTTTATGTATTGACTTTTAATTAACATTATTATTATATTATAATTCAAATTACTTTAAATTAGTACATAATTGCTTTTCCTAATCTAGACTACCGTAAATAATCCTTTAAAATATAGATTAATAGTATAAAATATATAAACTAATAGTACGACACAATTAAACCTTTAGACTGATTTTTGTACAAAGTTTCAACTTTCTAGCATAAATACACTGGGAGCTACGATAAAAACAGACACACGCACATACAGACAGATAACTTTGTGAAAACTACTTAGGAGGTCTTAAAAACACCTGAAACGGATAATTCAAGTCATTGTTCGTTTATTAAAGTTTTGTACTCAGAGTGATGAAGATTAGAAAAATAAGAAAAAATGACGTACTCAATGTTCTGAAATCAGTATAGCCAATTGCATAGCAGTAGATCCAGGAATGAAATAATGAATAAATCAAATGCCATGAATAAATCTAGGTGAGAAACACCAACTGTGTCGTGTTTCACTCGATACACGAATCAAAAATTCATTAATACATTTTTCAAAACTCCACTTCGTAAGTGTTGTTTTCATATGTTTCATATTTCTGTTTATAACCACACCTTTTACTATTTTCATAAGAATATATTATTTCTCTGTTACAACTAGGATTCGGGGTGAACGATTAATTCTAGTACACTTACTATTTCTTTCGAGATGATGTTACTGAAAAAGCTTAAAACTATGATAAAAGCTTAAAACTGAACGATTAAAAACTCCTATTTTTCATATTTAAGACATATGTTACTAGAATAGATAGTGAACCATATAAAACCCTTACTATTTCATTAGGATTCTTTGTGAAGAAATAACGTATATTTTGTTCGAGACGAATGTTACTAGGATTCTTTGTGAAGAAATAACGCATATTTTGCTCGAGACGAATGTTACTAGGATTCTTTGTGAAGAAATAACGTATATTTTGTTCGAGACGAATGTTACTAGGATTCTTTGTGAAGAAATAACGTATATTTTGTTCGAGACGAATGTTACTAGAATTCTTTGTGAAGAAATAACGTATATTTTGTTCGAGACGAATGTTACTAGGATTCTTTGCGAAGAAATAACGTATATTTTGTTCGAGACGAATGTTACTAGGATTCTTATAAAGAAGTACAAGAATGCAGAGAAGAATCAGCAAAAAGATGCCAAAAACTTTGTTGCCAAGAAATGATGTGGTTTTAGCTTTAGTCAAATATAGTTGGATTTTGGTATGTATTCATGTATGAATTATATTTTTATGTATAAAATATTTTTCTTTTTATTAGTAATTTAAATCACTCAATTTCTTATCTTTTTACCCACAGCACTAATTAAGCTTTTAAAAATTAGATGGTATTCAAATCACTAATAATTCTAACATAATAATTTTTTAACATCGTAAATTATTTATTTTGAATTGGACGGAAGGAAGGTGTTAGCTAGGCTAGTTAAACAAAGCCTATAGAAAATTAGTTAAACAAACAATCAGTAACCAACCATAGTTTAAAGCTATAAGTGTTAAAAACAATCTTTTATTTTGTTACTTTACGGTTTTAACTACTTAGACAGGTTCAAGGTAAGTTTTAAGTCGAGAGGAATAATAGGTAAGTTGAGATTGGATATATTAAGGCATTATATAAACGTCCATTACAGTTATCAAGCATTACATTTCCGGAAGTTTACTGAATTACTGCACGAGTTTGAAGAAAATGGGGTGAACAAGTTTTGGATGATAATAATACAGGTGGGGGACATCTTTGTGGGAAAGAACATCTCCTCAAAGAAAAGTAACTATGAAATCAATTCTATTTTGGATTTTTCACCAGAAAAGGATTTGCGATTTTTTTATTGGAAAATAGCGGTTATTTATGGTACAAAGAAAGAATCCGGAAAAAATAAATAACAAGTTGTGATGCTACTGCTCAGGTTATGAAGCACATACCAGAAACGTAAGCAATTAAAGGATCTTTAAGAACGGAATAACGTATTTCAAAGAAAATTTGTCTTGTTAGCGGAACTCTGCGCCAGAATTAGTTTGTGGTTATAATCTTATATGGTGTAAATAAACATTATCCCTGATACCAAGTTTTGAACATAAAAACCCTGGTTTTAAGTGGTCGTATTTACACTGGATCGGTTTTATTGGTTACAGCGCCCCAAAATCTTGGAAAAAGACACCATACGCAACTTTTGTTTTTTTCAACTTTTTGGTAATTTAGAATCAAGGGCGGACTAGCCAGCGAGGCCGGCAGCCCTCTGTGGGCCCCTCAGCCAAACAATAACATAAAGAAAAACATTAAGGAGATTAAAAAATTAACATAAGAGATTAAAAAAAAAATAAACATCAAAATAGTACAAAATTATAGTAAATAAATAATTTTATTTATTATAATTATGTAATATATTCATAAGACCAGACTCAAAAAGGCCCAATACTCTGAGATAGGGCCGGAAGAGCTCTTGGAGAAAAATGTTTTTAAAGTACTTAAACATATTTGTTTTTTAAGTAATTAAAAATATATTCTAAATCTTAGATCTTTATGGCCCCTATTTATTATACCTAGACATTTAAGGGCCCCATACGAAGACTAAGAGCCAATGATGGCCCTTAACTTGATATAGACAGTACTATTAACTACTTAATTTCAGTTTTAAAGTTACTTCTATTTCAACAATAATACAAATTTGATATAACAAAATTAATATTTTAAAATTAATTATGACATCGACATGGACAGTCATTTAAAGTTAAGTTAATATATTGGAGCATGTATTAACCCCAATATATACATGACCCCCTCCCCCTATAGGGCCCCTTGAGATCTGGATTAGGGCCCTTTTAAGATAAACCCTCCTCAGGCTTTTAGGCTCAGTCTGCCACTGTTTAGAATAGACATATCGACTCAGGACTGGCTTCATTCGATTCAGCGTTCCCAATGACGTCAAGCATTCCAAAGGAAATTCGCCAAGCTTGCGGAAGAGAAGTCTCCATAGTGTATACTAGGAGCGAAAATTAAACTTCCTCACGAATATTAACAGTACATTATGTTTTGTTAGCTTCTACAGTATATTGCTTTGCAATAAGAAAATATACGTATAATTCATCTTAGTATCCTTTTTCGTTTAGCGTCATTCAAACCGTATAAACAATTATTACTCCTCGTGTAAGAATCAATTTAACAAAAAAAAACAAGATTTTTTCCATCAGGATTCTTATAAATATTTAGGTTGGTTAAAGCAAGAGACTAGAAGGATTTGTAAATAGTATGAGGTAAATTGGATGAGGTATTGGTCAAGCGTCCCGGGTTCGAGTAGGGTACATGAACCCCCACTATGAACCCTGTATCTCTCTTCACTTGGTACATGACAGTCTTATCCTTTAACTAACGTGGTTTACGAGTTAGGCGTTGTTTTTAACTTCTTTTTGTGGAATTACGATAAATACAGGTATTTGATTTTTGACTTTGAAATTTTTTAAGAAATTTGAGAAAATGTGTATCTGACCAATATAATAGGAATCCTGATACAACTCTCTTTTATAACTAGGTGTCTTCAATAAATTTATTCTTATACAAGAGATAACTTCAAACCACATATAAATTGAAAGTGAATACACGAAAGCTTCAAAACCACAACCTGTTTAAAAAGTTGGGTACGGGGCACCTCGGAACTTTTCCTCATCACATCAGATTCGATACGCTCATCCTCCCTACATCGGACTCGCTTAGCTCGTCCTTAGAATATACAATTTGTCAAATGTATACTGTAACACCTATTCGGACTCGCTTAGCTCGTCCTTAGAATATACAATTTGTCAAATGTATACTGTAACACCTATTCGGACTCGCTTAGCTCGTCCTTAGAATATACAATTTGTCAAATGTATACTGTAACACCTATTCGGACTCGCTTAACTCGTCCTTAGAATATACAATTTGTCAAATGTATACTGTAACACCTATTCGGACTCGCTTAGCTCGTCCTTAGAATATACAATTTGTCAAATGTATACTGTAACACCTATTCGGACTCGCTTAACTCGTCCTTAGAATATACAATTTGTCAAATGTATACTGTAACACCTATTCGGACTCGCTTAACTCGTCCTTAGAATATACAATTTGTCAAATGTATACTGTAACACCTATTCGGACTCGCTTAGCTCGTCCTTAGAATATACAATTTGTCAATGTATACTGTAACACCTATTCAGACTCGCTTAACTCCTCCTCAGATAGTAAATAAATGTCTGTCATTCAGGCAATAACCACATTGGTAAACTTTTATGACCTAACATAAATCATAGATATACTTGTCTTATTAAACGAAACTTGGTGTACTTATTTATTACGTAATGGTATATATACACTTTAACTAAATTTCAACTTAATTAAAGTATTTCCCGATTTTTAATATTTTTTACAAATCGTACAGAAATAATTGAACTAATGCTGATAATGAGATGAAACTTGGAACATATACATGGCTGGCTACATACGTGTCAAATCTCAATTTTTTCGCGTTTTATGATTGTTCGAAATGTTTGATGAGTCAGTATTGCGGGTTAATGACAAATTATTGTCATAAACAAATTATTTTCCGAATAGCTCAACCACAGCGGTAGACTGATTTTTGTACAAAGTTTCAATTCTCTAGCATTAATACACTGGGAGCTATGATGATAACAGACACACACACACATACTGACAGACAACTTTGTGAGAACTGCTTAGCATTAAAAACACATGAAACGGATAATTCCGGTGACATCCCGGTTACGGATTTTTCGCTAACGCAATACTTTTTCCATATACCTACAGTATAAAAGAGGAAAAATAAAAATAATTTACTCTAATAACTTTAAATTTATTGATATATACAAGGCACCTGGTTATAAAAGACCATCTATGAATACTAGTAATAAAGACCTCTCAACAAACTGGGTTATTGAAGAAACAACTACCTGGTTTCATAAACAAACATATGCGATTTTTTTCCGAAATAAATTAGCTAAAATACGACGATTAAATCGTATAGACCTCACCAGTGCTCTATAATTGTATTAAAAGGTTTAGAACAACATCAGAATTTTTAGCCTCTGATATTTGTTGTTGGATTATAATGCATAAAAAATAAAAGTATTCTTATAAATAACCTCGACCTTAAGGCGTATAGTTTAAAAAGCGATAAAGTTTTCCAAAATTGTATACAGCTAAATATTGTTATTTTATTATACCAGTCCGGCATATTATTTTTTGTATAAATCAATATTTACTGTCTAAAACTGCTGCGGGATATTATTGGATAAGAACAATTTTAAGGAGAAGTAAATATATTAGAGAACATTGTGTTACATGAATTAAATTTGTTTTAGCGATTTTTCTTGTAGTTGCTGTTGTGGGCTTAGTTTACAACTAAGATTTTCTAAAAATAAAATAAAACAAGAGTCGTACCTCCATACTTGTTGACAGCCTAGGTTTTATTAGTTTTAATTGTTCAAAATCATACTATATGATTTATTCATTTAAGTAAAACGTCATAATTTTTACATATGTAAACGTAAACGGACATTTTACAATTTTTAATGTTGCACCATTAAGTATAACTTACTACTATATAACTACTACTTAGTTACTATACTTACTTACTTATATATAACTTTACTAATTAATGTCTACTATATCATGTATTTAAAATATTGCTCATACAGGTAAAATATATATAGCTATGGAATTTATACTATAAGCTTCTTAAGAGTTACGATTAAGACAACTTTGTCTTTGTTCTTTGTCTTTGTCTTTGTCTTTGTTCTTTGTCTTTGTCTTTGTCTACTTGTTCTTTGTCTTTGTCTTTGTTCTTTGTTATTTGTCTTTGTTCTTTGTCTTTGTCTTTGTCTTTGTCTTTGTCTTAGGTCTTCTTAGTTTAAGATAATTTCGTTTGTCAAAAACAGTAAAATATTTAAAGTGATGGGCTATCAAACTTTAAAATTTAGAAGTCGATATTTTCTAGATGGCGACCTATATCAAAATTAAATTAAGTGGATCTATTTGCCAATCATAGATACTACTTGTATGTCAAATTATAATTTGATCGAGTTATGTAGCATCGAGCAATGTCAGTGCCTGGATGGGTGATCGCTGGAAATAAAACGAATCTATTTACTATCTGAGGAGAAACGAAAATAGTTTGAAGAAGAGTTGCATTATAAATTTTGAGAATGAGCAAAGCGAGTCCTTAGTAGTAAAGATGAGCGTAGCGAATTCGTTGTGGAGAGGAAAAGGTTCCGAGGTAACTCGTACCTGAGTTTTTGCTTTAAATCTGAAACAAAGTAACCTTAAAAACATTAAAGTTTAAGTTACATTCGATATTTTAATACAATATAGAATTATAATATTGACGATAATATTACAAATTTATGAAAAACAGACAAGAACAAAATATTGGATGTAATTAGTTGATAGTTTTACAAAAAGAAATGATGTAATAACAATGTTAAGGTTGGTGGTTCTGTAAGAAGATACTCAATTTTAGGGATCATGACTGTAATAAAAACAAGGCTATAGCTATTTAGATTGATGTTATTGGTTAAATTGATATTATTGTTCGCCTCGTGTTTGATGGACAGTTAAAATCCTAATGTTTAAATTTTTTGTAAGTACTTTAAATAAATTAATAAACATTTCTATTAGCAATCTGATCTTAACATATGACTTTTAAAGGCTGGCCGCGAAATATATTGCATCACTATAAGGAATCCACTGCTACCAACCTACTAACACTGAAAGTTAATACCGGCCCTCTACCTTGTGAAATAATTCATAAGATTAATGCTTCCAGTTCAGGGTAAACCTCCAATTATACTCTCTTAGTTCTTATTTCTGAATACCTTATAAAAATATCTTACTTTGGGAAACTAATGAAAAAAAATATACGTTAGTTTTAATTTGAATTTTTTTACACATTTAAATATACAGTTCCTTGTTGCTGACTCAATAAACATTTTTAATCTGTACTTAGTTCTATCTGCAGCACTTGTGTGTTCCACGACTTAATAGCCCATTTGCGCGTAAAATGAAAATCCTAATACATGTCTTACATACATACATTTATTTACTAAGTCTCACAATAAATAAAATCACTGCGAATTAATAAATTTACTTATTATTTTATGCAGTAAATAGAAACGATTGGTAAATAAATTGACGTTTATGTCGTTTCATATTTATTAATGTCTTTATGTCTAGTCATCGAACCCGTTCGATGACTTTTTGCGAAGTTTTAAATTGTTTTAATTTAATTTTGAAAATCTTTTTGGTCGTGTTTAGGGATATCCAGAAAAATGTCCCCTAACTTTGCATCACAGCTGCGATCATAAAGGATTAAAATGTGTCCCGTTTTTCTTGTTTTCGTTAATATCTTTGTAGAAATACAAAGTATTAAAAATTCTTACTAATGAAGTCTGAAGCTAAGTAAATTGTCTAAAAATACGTTTCTATTCGTTTACGCTCTATTTCAATCCGTTAAAAAAGGATTTCAAGTTAAAAATGAACCATATTTTCATTTTTTACAACATAAACGAACTAAAAATTGTCAATATTAACAATACCAATTCGTCTTTCCACCAATAACTTTTTTGTGAAAAGACGAAGTGGTGTTTTTAATATTGTAGATCATTCCAAGGCGCTCACTGAAGTTATAAAAATTGTCACTTTGACACGAAATTACTCCGCATTCACTACCATATAATAGCTCTACGATCAAACGATAAAACATTATGCTTTTTTGTTTTACTCTCTGAACAAGATAACAGTTAGGAACTTATGCAGGGTTAGAGGTGTCCGCTCGTAAAGTTTATGTGCTGTATGCATCACAATAGCATTTTCATATGCGTCGCTGTTCTTTTTTAGGTTCTGATTGATTCCCATATATTTCATGTCGGAAACTTGAATCGCACATTAATTAATTTAGTTACTGATTATTCTAAACATGACAAAAACTCTACGCTGGTCGTTGCTAGCCAGCTTCTAGTCAAGAGCAGTGGCTGAGTTTGTGGTGAGCTGATGCTGTAAGCTAATATCAAAGATATACCTGCCACTGGTCGCAGGAGGTGGCCTGGTAAAGTGAATGCAGAGGTGGCATGGTAAAGTGAATGCAGAGGTGGCATGGTAAAGTGAATGCAGAGGTGGCATGGTAAAGTGAATTCAGAGGTGGCCTGGTAAACTGAATGCAGAGGTGGCCTGGTATACTGAATGGAGAGGTGGCCTGTTAAAGTGAATTCAGAGGTGGTATGGTAAAGTAAATTTAGAGGTGGCCTGGTATACTGAATGCAGAGATGGCTTGGTAAATCGAATGCAAAGATGGCCTGGTTAAGTGAATGCAAACCTTATATTCCATTTTTACTAAAATTTGTCTAAACAGATGAGGATACGCCTTTTGCTATGTAATATTGTAGCAGTCGTGAGCTTGGTTATCTCTATAAACGAATCATAAGGAACTATACACGGTCTAAGCTCTCAAATACAAACGCTAAAAGGTTTTACAATAAAGATCATATCAATGGCAAAAGTTAATAAACTTGTTTACTTCTAACCAATATTATTCTCCGTTCGAAACCATTTAGTAACTGACCTTATACTTCTATTTCATTTTATTATGTATTACAAATTTATTAAATAAATTTTTTATATTAACTCTAAAATAGTATGGGTTGAGGCATTCTGGAAGTCTATACTATTTGTATCGAAATCAACTTGTATAGAAATAGAAATCTTCTATTTCTATTTCTATAGAAGAAGAAAAATAAATTATTGGATCTCTAACAATACCATTAAACCAGAGTAAAGTCAACTAAGTATTTAAGAAAAAGAGGTCAAATTTGCAACAACTTTAGAGGAAGATCAAAAAGATGCTGTCAGGTTATACTAACAAGGTTTGTATAACCTTGTTAGTATAACCAAATACTATAATTATAGTATTATTATAGTATATATAATACTATTTAATATAATTTTATTAGATTTTATTCTGTTTAATGTAAGGCACAAAATACGACGAACTGATAATGTACAACATCCATGTGGTTACGAGGCGGCCCCCTCAGCGCTGACGCCTCAAAGCGGCTAAGAGGGCCTCTATTTACTTTTACTGCTTAACTTTTAGGTCCTTAACCTCTTTTATATGAGAAATTTTATGTAAAATTGTTTACGCATATACACCGGTCAGAACTGAGCTGCAGAGTTTAGTCAGACTTTACCTTAGTAAAGGTCACTGGACCAGTTTCTCATTTTATTGCTACACTATATATTCTCTTGAGCAATCAATAACAAACTTACTTTTATTTTTTAAAATAAAACGAAATATCATTAATATGGCAGTTTAATTAGCACAATGGTGAATGCATCCAGTGAACTTTGCCTGGTCAAGTGCTTCCAACTTTTCTCTAGAAACCCTAAAAATTATACAGAACTTATTCTTCACCTAAAAACTGCCACTAATTCCTTCCCTACACACTCGTAATTTTGTACCCTTCGAACCGTCAGGTTATAATCATATCCAAGTACCTAAGAATCTCTGAAAAACGTTGGTCAATTTTGCCTTTATTCTTCTTCCTCCTCCACCTCCCAATAATACCTGATACTAATCATCAGAAGTAGAAAAGTAAGAAGGGCAAGTAAAGCATATAGTATTAATAAAACAAAAGACTCCAAAAGACTTTTCTTTTATTATAAAGAAAATAATAAACCCAAGACTCTCCACATATAATATTTATAGACAAAGCCAGCTTTCAACCTTTCGGTCATCATAAGCTTTCAACCAATGGCCGCTTTGAGCCAAGCTTGGAGTCCGCGTAGCAACTAAAAGACCGAAGGCCCTTTTTTCATAAAATAACAAAAAATATTTAATGCAATTTAACCCTAAATTATCAACAACCCAACCTTTAAGACACCGTAAATGAGGACAAAATGGTAGGAATACAATTAAATATAACGTAAACACATAAAAAGAGTTAAAAACTGTACATAAGGATTAATGTAAAATTTTATCAGGATGGTTTCCCAGCAAATGTTATATGATGTATGATGGAAACTGTTTTATAACTAAAACTAACGCAGATGAAACAGATAGTACCTTTTTATCCAAGTTATAATTTATACTTCCCTGTTAACTTATAAGTTAACTTATAACTTAAAAGTTAGAAGGTCAAGGACAACTTCTTTTATTAGGTCTATTATAAATTAACCGTATAGGACATCAAACTTTTTCACGACCATCTATGAGAAAGTGAAATACATTTTTCAAACACTGTGTCGAAAATGTTTTTTTCACTGAGTCGTATTTTTAAAAGGAAGAATGATTTAGACGCTACAACGTCTAGTTGCACTAATGCGAGAATAATGTTGTATACTGTGACGAGATACAAAGTCTTAAAGGCTGCACTTGGTCCAGTCATTGAACTTGAAATGGTTATATAACCTATATCTTTAGTTTAGGTCCTTACTCTGGTTAAGTGAGAGGCAATGGACATTAGTTCACTGAAGGTTATAAAGGCATTAGAGAACTCTTTAAGTAAATACTCTTTAAGTTACTCTGTAAGTAACTTACTTACTCTATAAGTTACGTTAGTGAATTAGGTACATACGCGAAAAAATCGGGTACTTGATAATATACATTCTTATTTTAATGTTTTCTGTGATTAAGATCATGGTTATATAATTATAACCTAATAATTTCTTTTTTGATTATACAACGGATTCGATAACTATACACATCAAACATGTGATTTGGCTTGTTTTTAGAGAGCAATGTATTTATATCCACAATAAGCTACAAGCTCTCTACTCGAAATCAAAACAGGCTCTTAAAGTTTAAGAACTAACCACCAAATTTTGTGACCGTCCACTCCCAAAAGATTAACTTAGATTGACTCATTTTGCGGCTCCAAAAGTAAGAACCAGGTAGTCAGCCATATCCGGGTGTATCAGGGATTTGAATTTTAGACCCCGGGCCGCTTTAAAGTCCGAAAAATCCCTTCAAATTCAGTTTTTGCCCGTGTCCCTATGGGTTTTATTAAGTTAAAGGGTCCATTTTTTAAGTTTACTTAAACTATATTAATAAAACCAGATATATAAATGTTAAAATATTACTGAAAATACAACAGAAATCAATAATAGGTTACTAAATTTAAGATTACTTCAAAATACATAAATTGACTCTATTAGTATTATTAGCTAATAATATTGGTTAAGTTTGTCACCCTGGTAGTATTAGTGTAATACACACATGTTTATAATAATACAGTACTGAACGTGGGACTGTTGACCCACTAACCCAATGCAGCGGCTCTATGTGATGCTGGGCACCCACTTAAATACTTGTTAGTTTATCTTATATAACTTGATTCTGTGACAAACGAAACCGCGATACTAGACTTATCACCGGGATTTTTAGTAGAATTAGAAGAAATATCCCAACATTATAGTACTTAAGAGTGTAAAATAAAATTAAGAGTTGAATACTTACTTTAAATGTAAGAACGCGATATAAAACTATTTATATTTATAAATTAATTAGATAAAACAAGAAGCTTTATTATACATAACAGTTAAGCTAGGGTTTATTTTTTTACTTATTTAAAAATAAATTGTTTACTATCAAATATTTTAGAATTAAACAAAATTGTTTGAAATGCGTATGCAGTACTTTTTCCAATTTTCATTGAAATTTTTAAAAAATTTCCTTCAGAAAAATATGGAAGCCACAAATGCGTTGAAGGTCATATTTGGTTTTTCAATAATTTATATATATATATATATATATATATATTATATATATATATATATATATATATATATATATATATATATATATATATTACTATTATTTATTATTGTTATCCAGGGTTTTTTCTCACTGTTTCCACTGGATAAAGTGAGGTATCCAAGTCAAGCCCTCTCCTTTTTTTTATAAAAATTAGTATTTTATAACTTATCACAAGTTTTAAGAAGTCATTAAAAGAATTTCTTACTTATGTGTTGTAGCTTTTTGTGGATTATATATATATATATATATATTATATATATATATATTGTTATGGGTGTGTATATATTTAAATAGTCTACTAGATTATAAGTATATACTAAGTTTGATAGAAAAATAGTGGTATGTATTACGTATCGTGTTGACAGTTGATACCAAATAAAGATATAATGAGTAGTAAAAGTAGATAGTATTCTAGTGAAAGGTATTTCCTTTTGATGTTTTTTGTATCTTGTCCCCGTCTTATCTTTACACGTCAAAAAACCATTACTACTAAATATAAATAGTTTTATAATGCGTTCTTATATACATGTCCCCAGTAATAATTGTTGTGATTTGTGGGTAAGACCAGAGTCTTGGAGGTTAATTTTACACGAAATAGTAATTTTTGGCGAAAAGTAGTTAATTAAAGTAAAAAAAAATAAAATAAAATAAGAGAAAAAGTAGAAAATCCCGAAAATCAGATTTTAAAAGTATCCATTTCAGGTCTTCTAACGACCTTCAGAGAAGTTTTTCCAAATCGTTCTGTCTTTATGTGGGCGTGTGCGCGCGCGTGTCTCTCTTTGACCCATTGGGGGAAAAAATTTCCATCGGGAGATTAATCGTCATTCATGACAGCATTAAGTTAAAACAATTTTTTAAAACAATGATGGAAAATGTTTGGATAATAAGATTCATGAAAATTAAAAACATGATACTAATAAGATACTAAGTCGCATTTAGTTACTCAGCAGTAGTTAAATTTTAAATGATATACATATTTACTTAATAAAAATTGAGCCGGATTAATATATTATCTTATTTTTCAAAATAATATACTAAGTTACACTTAGTGCTAGGATTATATTACTTTTTTAGAATCTCTATATTTAATTAGCATTCCAGCGAGTAGTACGCGTGGATAGACCGATTGGAGTAAAAATCGACGTTTTTAGTATCTTAAAACAAACAAAGAAGCGAGTTCAAAGAAGCAACCTAATAAAAAATTAGGTATCATTATTTCCATATTATGATAATGAGTAAAGCAAGTCCGAAGTGGTGATGATGTGCGTATCGAATACGATATGGTGAGGAATAGTTTGGAGATACCCCGTACCCGATTATTTTAGTTATATATTTGTCAACCGGTGAACCGAATCAAATTTTCTCCATTTTAAGTATGTTCTCCTAATTTTTTACTCTTCCTCATCATTTATAGGTTTTATATAAGAACAGTATTGTGTTTACAAAAAAACACAATATCCGAAACCAAAATAAAACCGGAATTATCCGTTTCAAGTGTTTTCAAGGTCTGAAAACAGAGTGGTTTTCACAAAGTTGTCTGTCTTTATGTGTGTGTGTCTATTATCATCGTAGCGCCCCACTGGGCGCTACGATAAATAGCATAAATACACTTATTTATGCTAAAGAGTTGGAAATTTGTACAACAATCTGTCTACCACTGTAGTTGTGCTATACGAAAATATTTTTTTTGACGTCATAAACCCGGAATAATGACTTTTTTGAAAAAAATTTCGAAAAATCATAAAGCGTGGAAAAATGATTCGATCGGATTGAGATTTAGCACACATGTGATTATATATAAGACTAACATATGTCCTAAGTTTTATCTCATTATCAGCATTAATTTAATTTTTATTGAATGACTTGTGTACGTTTTTTAAAAAAAATGGAAAATGGTCCAATTGAGTTAAAATTTGGTACAAGTGTATAAACATAAGTACACTAAGTTTCGTTTCAATACGAAAAGTATATCCATGATTTTTGTTCGATTATAAAAATTAAGGAGTATTGAGCATGGTCAGTGCTGTATGGGTCACCGCTGAGAATGATACAGATGCATTTACTAAGTCTAGAAGACGCGATGCAAGTCAAAAAGGCATTTTTACAGTATAAAATTTGGTGAACTGTATTTCTGAGGGCGAGCGAAGCGAGTCTGAAGCAGGGAGGATGAGCGTAGCGAATCCGATGTAATGAGTAAAAGTTCTGTACCCCGTACCCGATTTTTTATGATGTACTAACTTTACACAGAATATATCAAAAATATATGTAGGTTTCGTCGGGTAATACCTATCAATGAGTTTATACTCAATTAAAAGATTGAGTAGATCATAGTCAATATGATTTTGAACACTGTCTGTGTACAATTAAGTATGAACATTTTACAAGCATTCAATTTCTACATAACAAATTAATACATAAATAAACTCTATTACACATATTTAAGTGCAAAAAAATCCAACAAGTTATCATTAAATAAAATTACAATATTGTATAATTTAAGATTGCAGCTATAATATTAAAAGGAGTTCTAACCCATTGGTTCCAACTTGATTGACATTAACTCTATAATTATTATTTTATAAACCCTTGAATAGTTAGCAATCAAGTTTAACAAACACTTTCTCAGTATATATTTTAAGTTATTGAAGTTTATCTTTATATTTTAGTGATTGTGAAATGTATAAGTTTTAAAGATAATATGCAAGTTCGTATTTATTGATCAAATAGGATCGAACTAATTGTGAAAATCTTTGGCAGTAAATATTAAAAGCATAAGTATGATAAATCAATTTTAATGAAAATTGTTTTGAAATTCTGAAATGTAATCATTCCTTGATTTCGTAGTTAAAGAACGCACATGTTTTTTAATTTGTCTATCATTCAAAACTTTATGCTTTTATAAAGTATTTACTCCAACGAAAAGTTAATTTGATGCCAGTTTAAGTTTGACTAATTTAAAAAGTGGCGGATAAAAAAGAAATTCCACATTTGGTAGCTTTACTTTCTTTAAACCACTTATTTCCTGCCCCAGCTGAAAATCATTCTTTAATCAATCACTAATCAATCTGTTTTCCAATAAAAACCGACTACAAGCCCAGACATATTTCTAAACTATTCACGCTCTAATAACTGATTAAACTAAACTCTATTCGATTATAATTTTATTGTTTTATACGCAGGATATATCTGTATCTAAAAGGATAATCAATGCTTAGGTTATTTTCTTTTTAGTTCCGATCTTTATCCTTTTTGAACGGTAAATATTTCTAGAACCATTAAATGTCGCAATGCAAAGTGGTTTATATTCATTTTGTAATAAGCTGGACTTGTTGTTAAATATATAAAACAATTTATATCAATATTGAATGCAGCTAATTCTGTATGGTTTTAACACAGGGACGTATGAAATAGTTGTAAAAGGGCTTAATTACCACTTTTGGTTTTGATCTATTGACATTAGGCGAGAATCAACAAAGAAATTCTATTGGTGTATGCTCTCTTATTGCTCATCTCTCCTATAGACAGTGTTAAAAAAACTTATAGAATGCTGTCCATTACTTCTTTTAGGTGGACTGTCAACTGATTAAAACCAAATGATAGTCTAGTAGTAGTACAGAATTTTTGTAATATGATTCAACTTGTAGTACTCGTATTCTGTGGTATTTGTTCATAATCTTATAGGGCTATAAGATTAATAGATATTTAACTATAAATGTTATATACGTATGTATCTGCGGTGTGCAGATTATTTTTTTTATGCCGGCTTAAAAGTTAATAAGTGGTACAAAAAGGAACTTAAAATCAAGGAAGTTTTTACACTGTACGGAGGATACTCTTTATAGACTGTCAGCTATGGCTATGGTCCATAGTCATGGCCATAGCCATATGGCTATGGTCCATAGTCATAATCATAGCCATAGCCATATGGCTATAGCCAAAAATTTAATATTTTTGGACCATCCAAAAATATTAAAAGATGGTTGTGAATGCCTTATGTGCTTGACTTAAAAAGAATAATGACCTTGCTCCATCTCACTTCCAGCGCTGACTGTTCCTTATATTTTTTTCTGTAGCGAATCTATTCTTTATTTGAATGGGATTTGTGGTTATCGAATTTAAGGATTAACATAACCTGTACTTAGATTTTACTAATAAGCCATAGAGTTATATTACATGGGCCGTACCATATCTGAATGCATTGAGATGCTTGAAACATTTTTGGGGTCTCAGAGACTTTGAGAGTTCAATAAATCAATCGTCCTCCGCTTTCCACACATTGTTTGTATTTTGTTTTGTACCTTAAACGCTCTACTATATATTTACACCTATAAAGTTTAATTATATCTTAGGTGTTCAGGTTAATTTTTCGATGTTTCAAAATTAAAATTATAGCCCTCTAGTTACAATATCTCTATGGTTTTAGCTAATTTTATATAAAATATTACGGTGTTGAAACTTTTAACATAGAGATATTATTACTAGAGAGACCCAATCGGTTGAATTATAAAACATCGACAACGTAACCCGAACCTCTTCGATTATTAAAATAATCAAATAAACGGCGCAAATTACTGTGACATATAATAGAACGTCTATAACACAAAACAAAACACATACAATGTGCGCAAAACCGACAAAGTTTGATTTGAATAACTCTTAGAGGTTTTAATGAGGATACAAAGAGACCCTAAGAGACCCAAAAAGATGTCTCACGTATTGAGATAGGGAATGGCTCCTCTAGTAATATGTATCTCTATGGTATTTAGGACTTACCACATTATAGTCAATGTTTCATTACAACGTAAGACATTCTGTAAAAGACAATTGACTCATATAAATCCAAACAATGATTATAATTTAAAAAAATAATACCCTTACGTATTTTGTGTTCAATAATTTCTATTGTTTTACTTATTTAAAACAATAAAAATAAAGAAATAATAAAATTTACGCAAAAATTACGTTAGTGTCTATTAGTGATTATAACATATTTTCACTCTTATAGTAGTCAATTTATAACTTACAAAGTAAAAATTGAGACATTTAATTATCTTTAAAAATCAGATAATGAGAGGAATGAAACAATTAAGAAATGGGATTGCATAGTTTCCGTATTAAGTGTCCGGCATTGACCTCAGTCTAGTAATGAACCAACTGGACCGAAACCAGAGTAACCAACCTTATCAATTTGTCTTCCTTTTATAATATTATCACTGACGATTTTCATTACCTTATTTATTGTTTTGTTTCCATGCTTAATTTATTGTATATAAGCTGGAACTTTATTATTTTTTCATTTAAATAAATGTATGCCAATTAATAAATGTAATAGCAATATTTAATTCATCATGAATAAAGTCTTGCATAGTTTAAAATTAGCTTTTAATTACATTTTTAAAAATAAATAAAATAAATAAATAAAATAAATAAAATAAAACAAATATAAATAATAAAATACATACATAAAATACATTTTTTAAATACATAAACTACGTACGTTAATGTCTATGGGCTGGTAATTTAAAGGAGTAGCAACTTATCTACCTTATTTTTGAAAAGCGAGAGCTTTTATTGAAAGCTCAAGTTACTACTGCTAAGGAAATTAAGTTAGCTTTTATTGGTCTTTATATCTACAGGGCTAGCAGCTTCAGTGCTTGTCCTTAACGCTTTATCTCATTTATTTAAGATCTATTATTAAGAAAGATTCTCTTATGATATCAAAAGATAAGTGGTCCTAGAGAAGCTCTATTAGCTAAATTTTAAAGCATTGAAAAATTATGCTAAACCTGTACAGCTTCGATTAATACAATAAAATAAACAGTACAAAATTACAGTAATAAATCAATATCAGAACATTTCCAATGCAAAATACAAACAATTTGTTAAAGCCCACAACACTAGATATTTAAAATTGGAATTCTCATGGCACTTATTTACTTGGGCTCCAACCATTTTGTTGGTACTCTTGTAAAGAAGAGACTACACTATAGGGGCAATTGTGTACTTAAGTATTAACAATGTATTTGCTAAAAAATACATAACCTTAATAGGGGATATGGAAAAATAAGTATGGGGGATATAGAGGTTAGTGCCCATGTAAATAAGTACCGCTCTCTCTTGGAGAAGGTTACCATAAGGGTACACAGAGCCTCTGAGAGCCCTAAAAGCATGTATATACGATCGTTTATATGTATATTGCACTATCTGATAGTATCTTCTTGGTCTTATTAAAAATTTGTTCAAAATTAAATAAAATATTTTTGAGCATCAAGTTTTCCTTAGTCTGATTTTGTAGGCACTCTAAGCTCTAGGTTTCTCTTACATAGCTCTCTTATCTATGCGCGTACTGATATGTTAACATATGTCACATGTCTCACACTATGCAATATTTGACTTATCTATATATGATATATTATTGATTATTCACAGTTCATTAAACCTGTCATACTTCTGTAACTGACACTATAATGTATGAGACACTTCATAAACTATTTTACAAAGGGTAATTTATAAAAGTAAGCATGTACCTAATTTGGTCATGGAATAAAGTAAAATACTTAAATTTTAAACCAGAGTTCCTCATTTCGTCTATCAGTCTCGCGTTTTGACACAAAGATAAATCAAAGTGAATGAATTTTTCGAATAAAAATCAATTTTGGCCGGATTGATTCATATTTAACGCTTATTTTCTTCGAAAATCGATTTGATATACCCTTCTTATAAAATTACTCTGATGGTGTGGAACACCATATAAAAAACCTAATAAGCGTTGATGATGATTTTTAAGCTCGTTTTAATAATGTTAATTATTTTAAATTAAGTTAAATAATAAAATCTAGGAAAATATACTGGAGTACCGCGACTGAAAGAAAAACACATTGATACAAATTCAAGATTATTATTCTTGAATATACACTGTATTATTTATTTGTATTATCATAGAATCGTAATGTTTGTTTTTACTTAATTATATTTACTTCACTTCTATAGAGCATGTAGCGTCACAAGTATTCTTTTAGCGAATAGAAATTTCAATAAAAGAAAATTCCATGATTCATACAGTTCTTTGAAAATTTTAATTTAATTTCTAAATTCACGATGAAATCACGAAAATGACGCTTATGAGGTTGTTTTTTATCACGATAAACTACTAATTTATTCCCCCAAAATATTTTTAACAGAATCGCATTAAATTTGGTACCCACGTCATTCAGGACTGAAGAATGTGTCCAGCGCCGTTTCGTTAGTAAAAAGGGATTTTCCATACAGTGTCATCAGCATTATTTTTGGATCATCAATACAAAAATTCTAGTATCTACGACAAATACGAACAGAGCAAATTAGGGGAATTCAGTACAAACAACACGGCCATCTTAATTTTATCTTTGTTTACATTTACTCATACGTAATGTATTTATGTATACGTACGTCGTACGTGCTGCACATTTATACAAAATAAATATGTATACTGTATACTTCATTAAATTATATTATTTAGCTTGATTTTATATTCTTGCTTTAATATAACAATTAGAGGTGTACGCAATGATTAAGCGAAAATGTTAAAGACACATATATTTTTATTTGTGTTCTAACAATCAACACGTACTAATTAAAGATTCCTATCTTTATTCTACATTTTAAAACCACAAAATTAAACGGTTTCAAATAATAAAATAAAAGCGTCAATGCTTGATGAAAAGTCCCTACATCGTTTAATACTTTGTTTTTACGTTGTTATCGCAATATCTGTAGATAATTTACTTTTTAAATAAGGCAAATATGTAGAATAAGGGCTTTGCAAAGTAAGGAAAGATAGTCTATGGTAAAAATGTCTATGGCAACTTAAATACCTCGTAGGAATAGGTAACAACATTATGTAACAAAAATGACAATTTTAAAGATGCCCTCAAACAACTTTAGAGAACTTGAAACCTATATGATGTAATAGGAACTTGATACACGTCTTGGTATGCACTTCAAGTTCTATACTATTACTTATTTCTATACTTTATTTATTACTTCGTTCACACGTGGTGTTTGGCAAGGGGTTCAACCCTATATTAAACCCCCGGCAGTTGTCGTATGAACGGGATTGAATACGAATTTTAACTCTGAAACTCATTTTTATCAGGGTAGAGTATAAACTATAGGTTAGAAATAACGTGTGAACAGTTGGGGTGGAACCCTAAAGGGGTTGAAGACGGGCTTAAAACTCCTGCCAAACCCCGCGTGTAATCGAAGTATATATTATTTTCTTCGGTCTTAACTCTGTTTGATGCATAATTTTTATTTATCATTACAAACCGGAGTAATCTATAGGGTTCGAAAGAGTTTAAAGAAAATTCTTTTTTCTCTTGACTATCTTGAGTTTAAAAAATTCGCGACCTCAACATAAGCTAAGCCTATATAAAAATAATACGAACCAAAAAAAAAATCTTCGGCGCATTATTATGTACATTTTGTCCTGCTGTTTGGGAACCCAAAAAAAAATAGGACTTGGTAAAAGTGAAAATTTTAAAAGTAAATGCTTACGTTTACCAATAATTACATTAAAGCAATTAATTCTTCGTACCTGTAGGGTATTCTTCGGTCAATGGGAGTGAAAAACTGTTTCCAGTTTTCTCAGACCTCTGTTAAAATATTTTAAGTCATAATTTAGCGGCATTTTCAGCTGCGAATTTTCAAAATGCTTTTGAAACCTGTAGGTTTACAAACCTTATCGTATTTTCTATCAATCATCTAGCCTATTTACTATTTGACTCAATTTATCTGACTACTAAGTACCTCACTTTTTTCCACAAAAATCTAGTAAACTAATTCGTATATACTTCTTATTTCACTTTTCCGCATTTATACTTTAGGTATTTTGGTAAAATCACGAAACCGCGATTACAACTGAGCTATCTCTTTCAGGTTAAGATGTCCTGTGTGGTTTTTACCAAGTTGTCTGTCTGTACATGTGTGTGTGTCTTTTATCAATCGTGCTTTGCAGACTTGAAAAACTAATACATACTAATAATTTAGCGTCATTTTCAGCTGAGAACTTTATAAATGCTTTTGAAACCTATAGGTTTCAAAATTAATTAAAATATATTACAACATTGATTTCAGTCTTGTATTTTATGGAAGATATTTTTTGAATGACTTCATTAACTGTCCAAAAATAATGGCCTTTTTCATACAGAGGGTCTGAAGCGGTGAGGACGAGCGTAGTAAATCCGATCCTTTGAGGATTCCGATTCCGAGGTACCTTGCACCCTATTGTTTGAATTTCTTTTAGATTAACTTTCAAACTAATTACAAAATATAAAATAACAAACTAATAATTAAAAAAATATAATTATACTTGATCATGATATTGATAAAATAAGCCTTATTTTGGAACTCTCGTGTCAAAAGTATTATTTGTCATTTTCTTATAATATAAACTGACATTAATCCAAAGCCTTGACCATAAGGAATTAACCGCTACAGTTGGCCAAGTGCTTTTCGACGTTCTGCTCTGTTGACGTTTTCAAGGTTCCAAAACTTTTTTCTAGTTCCTTTAATTTCACAATACGATAAGAAAAAGCGCATTATCATTTAATGAGATCTATCTTTAGGGATTTAGTCACTATTTTCGCAATTGATATCTGTTTTATAGTTGTGGGGATACTTTTGTTTTCCTGCATCCTTATTGAACATGTATAGGAATAAGTTTAGTTGTTTGTTATATCTCTCGTGAACCTGTTCGTTTTGTATAAAAGGTAAAATTAATTGGTTATAGGTTTTTATTAGACACGGAAAAAACTTAAACTAAGTGGATAAACAAAGTGAAATATACCTCATTTTCTTTATTGAACTTCGCTAAATAAAGTAGCTATTGTAAATTAAGTTTACTAAAAATGACGCGATTTTTCGCTTTAAAATGCTTATAATACAAACTAGGTGGCTTTTACCAATGCTCATTTTTAAAACTTTTTTATCTGGTTCGATCTTCTTTTTCAACTTCTACTCCCTCTTATACAATTTCTAAGGCATAGCTCTAAATTTTTCAAAATCCTTTGAAACATGTTGTGTTAATTTTAGACCCTCCTTATGTGCAGTGTCTTCGTAATTGAAGAATTCATTAAAATACCTGTTGATTCAATCAATAATAAATATTTATGGTACTATAGACAGGGAAAACGGAATATTCCTGACAAGTAATAAAGTAACCCCCGGCCTGTGAGTGATGTTTGGCTATAGAGGCGAAGCCGAGGCAAGTAATTAACACTTTCGCGAGGCGTTGTCACTATAGTAATTTGCATACGATACAGACAAATATGCTACGTGTCTGTAATAATTCTTTTCCAGCTGTGATGTATGCAACTTTTTATTTACTGACGTTAAAATCGGGGTTTAAACTTAATTATACCACCAAAATTTGTTAAAGAAAGAGTTTAGCAGGTGCGAATTCCAAAAAATGTAATAAAAAAGTACAATAAATGCAATTTTATTCAATATTAAATTTAAAATATAGGAGCATCGTTATTCTAAATAAGTTTTACTGCATATTAAATTTTAAATCTTCCATTTGAATTAAACTTTAATTACTAGTCAAACCATCATTTAAATTAATCCCCTAGGCCATGGCCGATAATACTATACTTAGCTGTTTATTTTTGGCAAATACGGAAATGCTACTTTCCTGTCTATGATTAAAGTGATGAATTTTTTCAAGCCGTAACTCTATAAAATAAATTCTTTATCTTTGTTTAGATGAGTGGAGGAGTAGCGGTGCAGATATGCACCCAGGAAGAGAAAATAATACCTCTAAAAGACGACATAGCAGTCGTAGCCAAAGAAGAATTAAGAGAAGACAATGGCACGAGGACTGATGCTCTAGCAGCATTTAGATCTTGGATTAGTAAGAATAAAGACTTAGAAAATATTAGAACAGGTCAGTAAAGAGTATTATTAATTGGTTAATCACTTACTATTTTTAATAAGTTCCTACAGAGTACGTTCTTATCCTCCATTGACAACCTTTCACATAAGAACATTTAGACACATAAATTTGTTCCGATCTACGATAGGGTATGAATACGCTATTTATGAACAATTGCTAATGACAATTTATGTCTAGACACAAATCGACTGACATCAAACCTTCTTTTTATTTTTTTACTTTTGCGTTCTGAACCGATCAAAATTCCCTTTCTTCACACCTCTGTACTTCTTCTTAACCTTAATGAACCATCCCATCTTATTCTTCAAAGACGGATATCTTTGAAGAATAAAAGATTTTTTTCACAACCAAACAAAGTGGAAGAGTAACGAATAACTTCATTTTAATCCTGACTAAAAATTATAAAAACATATAAACATTACATAGCGGTCATAACCTAGACGAATTTTCTTTGTAGGGTAAAGAATAGTTTTAGAAATAAAACTGATTTTATCGGGTAATAATTCGTACAGTCAATGGTCTGAGTAACTTCCACATAAAATTAATTAATAGCAAGGAATATTACTGTCTCGAGTTTAAAAGTTTACCCAAGAATATATTTGCCAAGCCGAGGAGGCAAATATTTCGACCACGAGAGGGTCGAACAAACGAGAAAGCATATTATTGTATACGTGTCAGCTATGTTTCCTTTCTTGCCTTATTGCACACTATATGTATATATTAGCAGCTAATATATATATTAGCAGCTAACATATATATTACCTGCTAATATATATATTAGCTGCTATGCTAGGCAGTGATCAGTTAATAATTAACTAATCACGCTTAAAGCCCTGACGCTAAAAAAAACATTTTTTTCATCAAACGACGATGTATGGGATCTGTAGTTGTCAATATATGGAAAGAGTACAATGGTACCTAAGACGGTACTTCGCGCCTCGGCTACTTGATTTGAATATTTTAGCAAACTTATTATAGCTCCGAAGTCTCTTTGATAATAATTACTTAATCAAGTCTCTAAACCAGATTAATGAAACAAAATATAGGCTAAAAGAATGACAAAGAGTATTCGGTTTATTTTGGAACTCGTTGGTTGCTTCACTGACTGACTCATGAAACCGGTTTCATTCATCCCAGACCAAGTTTGTAGTACACATTTGTTTTAACGCACACTGTTAAACCGATATTGTCGTTATATAGATCTATAAGAAAGATATTTCTCTATGCAACAAAGTAAATATTCTTTAAATTAACCAGTTTCAATTATACTTGAGTTCATTGGACGTTGTTATACTTAGATAAAAAATTTAAAGGAATAATCAATAATAAGGGGAATCCATACATATAGATTACTCTCTATTTAGTAAGGTTTAGGGTTAAAATGACTTGAAAATCAGTTATTCAACAATGCATGCAAAATTTATAACGATTAAGATGAACTAAACTTTAAATCAATGCACAAGAGCTGATTTTGGGAAGCATAAGAAAACCCGTAGCCTGCCAAAATATGTAGGGGGGAAACAAATCCCAGATGGGGCCAGATTTCACACAATTTAAGATATTGCACGGAAAAATAATTTGTCAGAACGGGCCAAATTTTTTCCAGGGGTGGAGGGTGAAGTCCCTCCCTGACTACGGGCCTGATCTGAAGGCCTCGACATTGATTTTCTTTGAAATGGCTAATAGGGTGTAATAAAAATCATATTGGAAAAAGGGGGGAGAGTATTCAAGAATATAGGGCTTCTGCGTCAAGGAATTTTTTTCTGGGAGAAAGGGGGGGGGGCGAAGCCCTGATGCCCTCTTCTAACTACAGGCCTGAGCGTAAGTATGTTTTTGTATGGAATGTAGTATGTAATATAAGAATGGAGATGTCCTTTAAAAAAACTTTACAAGTGTTGCCGATCAAACTATAATACATAAATCGAATAATCAAGATAAATAATAAAGCCATTTTCCAAATGATTTTATTTGCTTTATATCTTTAGAAGGATGTTTTTCTTATATTTAAAAATTAAATTAATAAATATTTTACATTTATTGCATTACATTTTAATTAAATTATTCATTAAACACTAAAGTCAATATTTAATCCTGAATTGGTATGGAGGTTTTTGCTATTTCGTATACTAAATGAAATTTGTACTAACAGGTTTTGTAGCTTAAAATGGTAGGAACGTTTTAAAAAATAAATTACATTAAACTCGTACGATCCCAATATTTATCTTGCGCTAATACTGTCGAGCCAAAAAAGTTTTAATTCATAACTTATCAACTTGTTACACCAAATAAAGTATAAAAAAGCACATTGCCTGCGCAATAAAAATACAGACCAAAAAACATGGCCATGAAAGTAGGCCTCGGGTTAATTCTATTTCTTTAAGTGGTTCTTCAGTTGCAAAACTAAATTGCAGCGAATAAGCTGCTTTGACCTTGTGGTTAGATTAATGATCATCTGATCATGATTTTCTTTCTAACTTTCATTAAATATAATGATCTTACGCAGAACCTACTAATTTATCCGTTAACAACATTCTTTGTAATATATTTCTTTTAAAAAAACTTTTTTATAATGTACTTTATACGTTAGAATACTAAAACTGTGCTAATTACAAGTGTTGTAATAATTGAGACGGCGTGTAACATTCTATTACACATTTAACTTAAATATATTTTTGATCTTGATGTTTAGCGGTTTTTCAAATATAGCTTACTTGGCAGAAATGGAATGAACCCGGGAAATGTATATTGGAGTAAAATATAGTTTTTTATCACCAAATTTGTATTATATAGTTGACATATCCAAATCAAGTTCTGACGCGGATGTCAGAATTTCCGAGCGAGTTTCCTTGCGTGCTTCCACGCTTATCAATCCATGTTCGCTTAAGTTTGGGGTTTATACTTTATATATTAAGCAGTAGCATTGCTACTTGTTACTCAATTTTTTACTTTTCCTCATATATACCGTATAGGTATATAAGAAAAGTATTGTGTTTGCAAAAAAATCGAAACCGGGATGATACCGGAATTATCCGTTTTGGGCTTTTTTTAAAGCCTCCTGAGTGGTTTTTGCAAAGTTTTCCATCTGTATAATATGTGTGTGTGTTTTTGTATGTGTTTGTGCGTGTGTATTTATGTGTGTTTGTCTATTATCATCGTAGCTATTACTGTATTTATGCTAGAGAGTTGAAACTTTGTACAAAAATCAGTCTATCGCTGTAGTAGAGCTATTCAATACGAGTGTATACCATTACATAATAAATATATACACCAAGTTTTTGTTTGAATACGACAAGTTTATCTTTAATTTTCGTTGGATCATAAAATTTAAGCTGCATCGAGTGTGGTCAGTATCTAGATGGGTGACTTCTAGAATGAAATAGATGCATTTACTATCTAAGGACGAGTGAAGCGAGTCCGAAGACGTGTTGCAGTATAAATTTAACGACTTTTATATTATGAGGACGAGCGAAGCGAGAGGATGAGCGTAGCGAATCCGATGCAGTAAGAGAAAGTTCCGAGTTGCCCCGTATCAGATTTTTTTCAAACAAAATTAGCCAAAATTATTTGATTACTTAGAGTACTCATAACATTCTTTTACCTGACATAAATTAAACTTAAGTTAAAAAAAATATAAATAATCTTAAAACAAAAGTTACACAAACACCACCGATCATATTAATTAACATTTATGCGATTTAAGATTTTTTTTTTCTTTTTAGCTGGTTATTTTGGGTTTTTAGTTGCATAAATTGGTTTGAAAAGAGTCTTAATTAAGATTAACAACAAACTTAGATTTAACAAAAAACGGCAACTTATATAAATATTTTGGACTCTCGTCGATCTATAGTTATTCCAGGTGTTTTGATTGTTAAGTATCGATTGCAAGGTTATTGATTCTGCGCCCAAAAAACATAAAATAAGACTTTTTCCCCGCCAAAAACGGTTATTACTTAATTTTACTAATTTTTGAAAACTCAGCAAAGAATTGATGTCAAAAGAATCAGGTTTTCTACTGGATTCATGTCCGTCTCGAGGTTGTTTTTCGTGCTAGGCTTAATTTAAAAATATTCATCTGTTCTAGAAAAAGCGTGTATATATACACACACACACACACACACATACATACATACATACATAATATATATATATATATATATATATATATATATATATATATATATATATTATATATATATATATATATATACCTTTGAGTAATTTTTAATTGTACTGTAATTTTGAATAAGATCTTATTTAATAATTATTTTTTGCTAATACTATTTACCAATATCACGTATTTATACAGTTTCCGCAAAACATATGTTTTGTGGTTAAGCTAATGATAAATAAATGTAGTTGTTAATGTGTACCATGCAATGAATTAGCTAAATATAAAAGTTAGTTTGTAACCTTTGAATATAGTATATAAATAAACTAAAATTAAGAGCAAGGTACAATGTCAAATCTGTTATTAAATTTCGATTTGCTTAGTGAATATTATGTGTTTGACTTTCAATGGAAGCGTTACGTCATTCATAACTGTAGTAAAAAATTGTTTCGTTAAAAACGTCATCAAGAGTTAAAACATTGCAATGCATTGCTTCCCCAACTGCAAGGAGAGGGAAGTATTGCATTAGCAAAAAACCTAGACCTAGAACTCTCTTGTTTTTTTATTAAATGCTCGCGTTAGGCATTCGGCCTCATGGCCGCACCGCGGAATCGGCACTGGGGGATGAAGGGTCACATAGCGTCCACGCTTTCCAATGGCCGCTATGTGGCCCCATGATTATTGTCCTATATTAGTTCGTCATATTACCAATGTTTATATAAGTTCCATACTGCCACGATATAAGCGAATTTTCAAAAAACGTATATATCAAAAAACGTGATTTGTTTACATAATGTTATTTTTTTGTGAATCAATAACACCGGAACTAATGCTGATAATAAAGTGTAACTTCGTATTAATGTTAACCATACATGGTATAGTATATGTGTAAAAAATTGCAACCCGATCTAAACACATTTCGAAGATTTGTGATTTCTTAAAATGATTGTGGGGTCATTATTGTAAGATAATGACGTCACACATATTTCATATGTGTATTTTATATATATATATATATATATATATATATATAATATATATATATATATATATATATATATTTAAATGAGATTGAGATCTCATTTCGAAGATATATATATATATATATAATATATATAATATATATATATATATATATATTTAAATGAGATTGAGATCTCATTTCGAAGATATATATATATATATATATATATATATATATATATATATATATATATATATATATATATATCTTTTAGACCCTCCTCCCCTTCCAAATTAATCCTCTCCACCCCTACCCCCATCCCCTAACCTCATTAGCTCATTTTTCTTCGAAAATTTGCTAAAATCGAAAATCGATTTGGTGTCAGTATTTGGATGTACTGGATCCAAAGTATTTGATCTTTATTGGATGTTCACATTTGTTGTAAACACGCTACAGCTCAAATTTGGTCCAATTTTAATACGCTTATGTAATTTTAAAGAAACTTGGCAAAAATAATAAATTCTATGAAAGGAAGAACTAATTAGACTTTAGACTTGAGATTAATCGAAGACAGCGCATCACTTTAAACCTTTTAAAAAATCATAAACATTCACGAAAAAAATATTTACTTGATAAAAAGTGAAACTTGGCTCAAAAATCAAAACCTTACGTGGACAAGAACTGATTATATTTTGAGTTTAATCGAACTTGCCGATATAAGAAGAGCGTTGTTTCAAACTTTTTAAAAAAATTACAAAAACTGCGAAAAGAGGAATTTCTTGATGGCAGACCAAATCAAAAAGCTTGTCTCTAAGGGCCCCAAAAAGCCTGCTGAGGGCAAAGCCTCAGCTCGAAACTTGGCCCAAACAACTTCCCATTCAATATGTTTTACGATTTAGTCGGCCTGCAGAATTTCAAGACAGAAGAATTTCATGTCGTAGTTCACGAGTCATGCAATAGTTATTTGCTAATTGAGTATGGAACAGAAGAACCTTACTATGACCCCATTAATTGTATCTGAATTGTTTTTAATGTTACAGATAGTAATTTTCTCTTGCGGTTTCTCCGAGTGAAAAAATTCTCCGTACCCATGGCTCAAGATATGCTACTCAAGTACCTCAACCTAAGGCAAACGTTTCCTCATTTTTGCCTCACACTGGATCCATTAGAACCTCGTATTTCTATGCTAATTGATAATGGGTATGTAGTTGTATCAATTATAAATATAAAACAATTATACTTCATTTTGCATTTCTATAGATCTCCCTTGTAGACATAGAGATATTATTACTAGAGGGGCCCTATTGGTTTAATTTTGAAACATAAAAAAAGTAACCTGAACACCCTTGGGTATTAATGTGATGAAAATAAACATTAAAAAACACAGTAAGTTATGTAATACAACGTTTAAGATAGGAAAAGAAACTCAAAAAATGCGAGAAAAGCTGACAATGATTGTTTTGTTATAACCAATATAATATGCGTACCAAATCTAAAAATTTATTATTTTTCGAAAAGTCTACAGAGTCATTATTGCAGGTTAATAAGGTCATTAATTTTTTTTTCGGATAGCAAAACTATACCTACAGACTGATTTTTTTACAAAGTTCAACTCTCTAGCATAAATACACCGGGAGCTACGATGATTACAGACACACATACAACCAGTCAACTTTGCCAAAACCACTCAGGAGGCATTAAAAACACCTGAAACGGATAATTCCAGTTTCATCCCGGTTTCGGATTTTTTAGCAAACACAATACTTTTCCTATATACCTACGATATATACGACACAATCGATGTGTCGTATATATGTGTACACACACACACATACATAGACAACTTTGGGAAAAATACTAAAAAGACCTGAAACGGATAATTCCGGTGTCATCTCGGTTTCGAATTTTGTTGCAAACACAATACTTTTTCTATATACCTACGGTATAAATGAAGAAAAGAAGAAATAGACATTTTCAAGTTTCATGAATCAACTTACTAAGGGGTTGAAACCATTTTCGAAAGTCTGAAGTCATAGTTTCCCATATTTTTAAAGATTTAATGTTGGTTCATCTGAGTTTTACCCGTAGTTAGTATAGTTTGTAGAATAGATTATATCTAGTGTCAAGCATAGAGATATACGTATACTAGAGGAGGCATATCCTATCTTAATACATTGAAAGGCCTAAAATATATTTGAAGGGGCTCTCAGGGGCTCTGTGTAACCTCATTAAAACCTCCCCCAAGATGAGTTAAGGTTATAATAAATCAATTGCTTTCGGCTTTCCGCACATTTTTTTGTTTTGATTTATATTTTAAACGTTCTGTTATATAAGTTACTGTATTTTTGTTCTGTTTATTTTATTGTATTAATAATCGAATGGGGTCAGGTTATTTTTTTAATGTTTCAAAATTCAATCAATAGGGCCCCTCTAGTAATAATATCTCTATGATGTGATACAATATACAACTAATATTAAGCATACGGCAAAAGAAAACCACTAATTATTAAGAACATAATAAAAGACTGGCATGAGTACATTAATAATAATATTTAGCCGTACTTACGTAAGTACTATCAATAAAATAGTATTTTATTGTGCACTTTGTAATTTTGATTTTAATGACTACAAATAACAATAATTTAAATAAAAATGGCTTGTTTAACGACATAATGATAATGTTGCTTTTATATTACATATTTTATTACTTATACATAAATAGAGGAACTTAATCACTTATGATGAATCGTTTTCAGGTATTTATTCCCGTCACCAGTTCGTGATCAATTTGGAAGAAGAGTCATAATCGGCATTGCAGGTATTATTCTAGTTGATTTTCTTCTCATGCAACATGTTATTCTATTATGCAATAGTTGCTTTTCTTCTCATGCAACATGTTATTCTATTATGCAATAGTTGCTTTTCTACTCATGCAACATGTTGTTCTATTATGCAATAGTTTATTTTCTTCTCATGCAACATGTTGTTCTAATATGCAATAGTTGATTTTCTTCTCATGCAACATGTTATTCTATTATGCAATAGTTGATTTTCTTCTCATGCAACATGTTGTTCTAATATGCAATAGTTGATTTTCTTCTCATGCAATATGTTTTTCTAATATGCAATAGTTGATTTTCTTCTCATGCAACATGTTATTCTATTATGCAATAGTTGATTTTCTTCTCAAGCAACATGTTATTCTATTATGCGATAGAATAACAACAAATAAATAATGCAATTTTTTATGATGTAGTGTAATTTAATATGTGAACAATGAAATTTAATAAGTAATTTAAGCGAAAGTAAGCGTTTAGGTAAGCGTAATGATAATATTTAGAGCGTTCTCATGATAAAGAAATTTAGAGAAACCAAAAAAGTTCTCACACACAGTCCTATATGTTAATTTTTCTGAGGAAATGCGCTTTTTTATCCTATGATGCTACAAAAACCAAACCAAACAGCAAGGATTTTATTTTATAGTAATCACAAAATTTTATTTTAAAACTATCACAACTAGCCCAGATTTTTTTTTCTCTTTATCATCATTTTTAATAAATATTTATTGTAAAATTGATAATGTAATAATTAGTGTGTTAACAATCATTTTAGTTTTTAATAAAAAAAATATATTATAACTCACAACATTAAATTATCATAACATAACTAACCCTAAAATATTCAAAATAAACAAATAGTAATAATACGTATATAAAAATGTAATCGCTTCTAGATTCAATCATTCTACTTATTGGAGGCGTAGCACTTATTAAATATAAATGACTATATACCTATAAATAGCAAAAATTAATAATAACAAGAATGTACTAACAAATAATTTGTTGAAATGTATTAATCATGTATTTTTTATTTGTAAATAAATTTACATTATTATTATTATTATTTATTGCAATATTTCAACGGTACCACGATTTGAATCGGGGCTTTGAGTACTTTATTCTCAGAGGCTCAAAAAACAGGATGAATCCTATCCAAAAGCATGTTAACTTATTTGTACCGATTATTCAAACTTTGCTGACTCACCAAATATCCCTAAAATATTTTAAAATATAAATCCGTTCGAAATACAACGTGTTTACAAGAATAGCCTAGAAATAAATAAATATATATATATATATATATATATATATATATATATATATATATATATATATATATATATATATATATATATATATATATATATATATATATTATATATTTATTATTTATTTATTATAATAAGTATAATATATATAAGTATACTCAAAATTTAATTTTCGATATTTTGTATGGAGGCAACAGAAGCTGAAAAGGTCCCAACAAGTTTCAAAATAATAGTCCACTTTTATGATTAGATTATAAGTTTTTACAAATGCAGTCTAGAAACTTCCACGGTCTTCTTAATATCAACCAGAAATACAAAGGATACAACGATGAAGTATTAATTATTTGTTTAAAGTAAAAGATACACACAAAGACCATTTTCTAAAGAAATGAAAGAAGTGTGTTCATTTTTTTCTTTAAAGTTCGTCTAGACGAGTTGTCAATCTTTTTCTAGAATAAAAAACTAGTTATAGAACTACAAATAAAAATATTTTTTCTTTATTACATTTTAGACACGACTTAAGAAAATTCCTTTTGAAATAATATTTTGTGTATTAAAATTGAAAGAAAGAGCCAATTATTATTTCATCTAGTATAATTTTTTGGTGGTGTTGTGTAATAATTGAAACACACGTAAAACTGGGTATTTTGTTCATTTTGTCAACTAACAATTTACTACTAAATATAGCTAGTATGCTTTTATTGAAAGTGAATGGAAAATCTCAAAAAATAGGTTACCGGTTACCCACCCGAAAAAATATCTTTGTCAAGTTATTTTTAACATAACTTTCATTAAGCTTGTTTTATACTTTATGAATAATTCTTCTTTATTCCTTGCAAACAATACCGGTACGAGCAGATAATAAAAACTTAAACAGAGTAGGAGTAGGAGTTTAAGATGTATTTCTAAAAATCTGGAAGCGAATAGTTGAAAACATGGATTTCGTGGATATACATATCCACGTGTTATTGGACTCATGACACTGAATTCTGGCTTGGCTTAGACTATGAGAAAGGCTTTATAAGATCGGACAAAGGCATAACAACAACAATCGTACCACTGATTTTACGAAAATTGATAGCTACAAGATAACACGAAAAACAAATCAGACTATTATCCAAGTGCAAAGAAAGCACAATAAAAACTACAACGTTAACAGCAATATAAAGCATATTTTAAATCCCATTGCAATAGATAATGCTAAGCTCAGTACTGAGTACAATGTAACACTCAATACTAAGAACAATGTAAAGCTCAATACTAAGTACGATGTCAAGCTCAATACTAAGTACAATGTAAAACTCAATACTAAGTACGGTATCAAGCTCAATACTGAGTACAATGTAAAACTCAATACTAAATACCATGTAAAGCTCAATACTAAGTACGATGTCAAGCTAAATACTAAGTACAATGTAAAACTCAATACTAAGTACAATGTAAAGCGCCTAAACCATAAACCAAGTTAAAAATACCAAAAAAGGCCAATGAAAAATGGCCTAAACCAACTTGTCAATAGCCCTAGATTAAGATAGATATAATTAGTGAGGGAAATAGAGGGTTTACTAATCGTCTAGAATTTAGAATGCTTACTAATCTGTACTTTCTAAAAATATTAGATTTATCTTTAGGTTGCAAAGTTTCAATATACCTTATTGATTGTTTTCAGGAAATTTTGATCCGAGTAGATTCTACAGTAGAGATATGGCTCGAATGCACTGTCTGACTTACGAAGCACTGCTTGACGAAGAATCATCACAAGTTCTGGGCTTTACACACTTTGGAGATCTAAAAGGCATTACTACTTCTCATGTAACTCTGTGGTCCCCAACGGAGTTTGCTATATCCTTTAAATGGGGCGAGGTATGTACAGTAATCACTTCATTTTTCATTTATATATATATATATATATATATATATATATATATATATATATATATATATATATATATATATATATATATATATATATATATATATATATATATATATATATATATATATGTATGTATGTATGTATGTATGTATGTGTGGGTGTGTGTATACTAATGTTAAACCTTCAAAATTAGCGTGACTTTCTCTTGGTTGTTTAAATAGGCCTTTCTTTATTTAAGTTCGAATCTTTTATTAACAGTTGCGATGTCAACTTTACAACGACGAATTTCTTCCATATCTGTCGATTGTATAATATTGAGTGATCCAGTAACAATTATATTAATTTATAACCTCCTGTAGAGAGCAAATAACCGATTGAACCCCGAACTGAGGTTTTTACGACTCGCCCCTTGAGCAGTGTTACCTTAATTAGTACGGATCTTGTAGACCCTAGTCAGTAATAAATAAATCAAGTTATTACAAATTAAGTTACTCCAGTCTAAACTTTTAACAAACTATAGTCGTTGACCTTAATGTACAAAAGACTTCAAGTCGCAGTGCATAGAAGGATTACTTCTGCCCTCCATACTAAAAATAATAGTCGCTGACGTATAATCAAACTCCACCTAATATTGCCATTTAACTAACCATTTCTTTAGATGGATAAGACTGACTAGATCCTCAACTGATGGGATCTTTTCAAAAAAATGAAGTTAGACCTATGACTGTAAACCTTTAGTCTAAACCTTAGATTATAATCCTCTACGATTTTTTCTATATTTTTTTCTTAATAACTTGAATTCAATTTACGTGTATACTTATAATTAGTCAAGAACTAAAAAATTATGGTTAAAAGTGAAGAGATGTCAATAAAAAACGAAAGTGGATGATAAATCTCTTGTTCATACAAGAGTTCATACTCAGTAGAGTTAACATTGGGCGGAAATTTAGTATATTGCCTTCAAAATTTGAAACATCACTTTGATCGTCTACTTAAAACTCTTTTTCCCCTCTTATAATGAATCAAAATCTGTCTCTTATCAGTTATCTTGACTCCTTGCAGTTATCATAGAAGTAAGGATTTGAACCAATACTATCTTTAAGCGACAAGTTTTGGATAATTTTGTATCTAATAATTTTTTGTATGTTTCATGACTACAAGCAATCCGTTCCAATGAGGCATAAGAAGGTTCACTGTGTTAATTTCCCCACTCCTTTGAAGTACGTCTACGACTTCGTTAGATCAAGACTCAGTCCTAAGATTAGAGAAAGATTTATGGTAATGTATAACGTATTTTAATAGTCCTAATGTAGCTGTATACCTCGAAAATTAAGCTCGAATTTACTGCTTGTTAATATTAATTGTTACATTCTAATAATATATAAAAACAAATACATAATGCATTATTGTACCTCTTACTACCTTATAGAACTCTTTTATTAAAATGTGCGTAGCTAAAAAGTCAGAGGCTGACTGTCCCACTGACAACTGTCAGTGGGACGGTAACGCTGGTGTAATGTAACTACATTATAGCAGGAGCTGTGTCAGCACTGCGATGAAGGCTGTAAAGCCTTTCATCTGCTGACAGAGTGTAAAGCTTACACTTTTCTCCTTGCCAGGGTATTTGGAGTTGGCTTGTATGGAGAAGAATTTTCTTCTTTATGTTGAAAATAAATGCTTATTAACCTTCTTCAAGATACTCGGGTTGTGTTGCTCGAGAGAGAACCAACAACGATGTTATCGATTGAACTTAAATGAAAAATACTCTGGACATCTTAAAAGTTTTATTCTCAACATATTTATTTCTAAGTTGTAGAAAAGCTGGTGTGGCTTATGAAAGAATATAAGCTTGTGGAAAGTATAAGCAAACTTAGGAAAGGAACATTAGTTCTTTCCCAATAAGTGGAAAAAATATGTTTTGTATTGGGAGGATGATTAAACAATTTTTGCCCACTTTACTCATATAATTAAAGGGGTAAGTTTATTCGATATATAATGTTAATGGTGTAACCGATGGTGTTGTAAATTTATTTCAGATCCACGGCAGCCTGGATGAACTTCATGAGAATTTGGATAAAAAATGTTTACCAAAAGAATATGGTGGGGACATTCCTATGGCTGATATGATAGGTAAATCTCTTTACATAAAGTAAACAAGGATGAAAGTAGTCTTATACCATTGGGTGATCTAAAGCTGTCCTAAGAGGACTAGTAGTTCTAATTGTAAGCTAACTTGTCTGAGGCTTACTTTTACGTGTAGCAATAATCTTGGTTGATTAATGTCCACTTAAATTATTGCTTTTTACAATAATTGTCCACTAACCTTAATTGCAAGAATTCGTTTCACTGCTAACTCTATGTAGTAAATCCCTCTGGCATTACATTATTCACAAACATTCCCCGTGCCACATGCTGGTAGGACACCATTTTAGGAAGTGTTGGGAACTCCTTCACATAAGGAGAGAACACCAATTCAGCTACACAATTTATACTTCAATTTACTCCCTGCCTCTCGCCAGCTCTTAGGTAATAGGCACCTTAACTCCCATCAATTTGCACTAAAGTAAAACCAAGAAAACCAAAAAATTGTTTAAATCCTAAGTTACGGTTATAAAAAACATAATGTTGAGTAAGGTGTCGTTTCTGTTGTTTTTTGGGTTGCTGAATCCAATAAAACCGGTCTGGAGTCAATAAGACTTGTGCCCACCGGAGCAGCCGGAAGATCTAAAATTAAAGGTAAAAGGTACAGGGGAAAGAATTAAGTACTAATAACAAATTACTTGATATTCGTATCCTTACATTATTGCACTTAACTTTTGGCACCAATGAGGTAAGAGCACAACGCACATAAAAAAACGACCGTGTACAGCAGCTGCAGCTGAAAACATACACTGACTTTTCTTCTTGAAAATCCAGTCCATTTAGTTCCGTTTGGTGTCGATAGATAGCAGCACCTCACGGACTACATACTAAATTGCGCCAGTAGTACTTTAGGATAGGAATAGTGGGTAAGATATAGAGTAGACTTAACATTCCCCCCACCTATATTAAAGTGAAAGAATGAACAGTGATTTATTTGTAAAATATCAAATAATTAAGGTAATTAAAATAAGAGTACAAGTAAATGTAGTTCACTCGAATGATTCACAGTAGAGATATGCTGCCCCCACAAAACTTTAGGAGATATAAAAGATGCAAACATTTCCTTGCAGATTATAGCAAAAGACACAAAAATAAAATTTATGAAATGCATTGTGTTCATGTCTTAAAGCTTTTTGTAAAATGGTTCATGCAGTCATTTTATATTATAGGGCTCAAACATTAAAACTCTTTTGTTAAGGTAAGCAGTTGAGAAGTACATTTTCCATTAAATTAAGAGGTGCGTAGTTGATGCAATCGATTTTAAGTACGCTCAGTTAGTACCAAACATGTGCAGTTTGTCTTTGCCATATGTTCTGAATAGCTCCTTCTCGGATTTTGTTACATCACAGGGGTCACTTAGTTGTATGGGTAATTTAACACGTAATCCCTATTATAAAATAACATTGTTTTATTAAAACAATTGTTTTAAATGTTATTTTTATTTCAGCTGAATGGAAGCAAGAGATTTACGCCAAGAAAGACAAACTAATGGCTCTGGACAGCATGAAACTACTTGATAATAGATGCATCATGAAGAAGCACGATAAAAACAACAATGCTAACAAGAACATTGATGTTTTCAACCTGACTGGCAGCTTTAGAAAATTAGAAGTAGATTAATTAGGGGCTAATAATTTCCCAGATATGTCCGGATGTGAAAAATATTACTTTTCAAGTTTCGGCTTGTATGTCATTTTTTAAACCAAGATTAGAAAATGTCTAAAGCTAAAAGGAAATGCCAAAAAGAAGGATAATAATAATCACTTAAAGTAATATCTACGGTCCTAAACCAAATATCAAAAATGTAAGATGGCACTTCTTAATGTTATAGAACCCAAAGTAAAGACAGCTTTTATACGAGGTGAGATTTGAAACCTAGTTCTTAACTGTCTCCATTTTAGGCTTAAAATAGATATACCAGAGTTTAAAATATGCAGAGTTAAAAGTTAAAGATAAATGCCATCTTACGTTTTTGATATTTTATAAGACAGGAGATGTTAACATTAATTTATGAGTATGTTACCCTCCCTTTCAGGGAAAGGTTATACTGTAATACCCTTATTTGCTTTAGTGTAAGAATTATGCTGAAATTGTAAAGATCCTAAGTATAAGTGTTATAATTTTCTGCTTTAAATGCATCATAATTTTAAGGTCGGAAATATTTGATATACTATTTTAACACAATATTAAAAAGAGAATAAACTGAATGACGCAGTAAAATAATAGACGAGTAGGATTGTCGCAAAGAGGAAAGAAGAACTCACATTGAACATAATCAATCCTTCCAAGCTGAGGCTCCATGTGCCTAAGTTGCTAATCCTATTGGGGATTGAGACCTAACCGATTGGTTAGACGTTCCTAACACAAGACAGCAATATTTATTTCCACCTGTTCTCTTTTTATCTATTCAAACTTAACATTGACCTCCATAGTTTTAATGTTAACACGCTTTCATATTAAACTTAACATAAAACTCCAACATTGACCTCCATAGTTTTAATGTTGACACGCTTTCATATTTTATTATTAAAAGGCATTTTTTCATTCTCTTATTATACAACTCTACTCTCATTTTACTTCTTCCGTATTCAATAGATCTCCTATTACAAAGTTACCATAAAATAAATAGTAAATAACTATGGTACATATTCAGGCTTTCTCACTAAAAATGGGGGGAAAGTTTATTTTAAATGAAATGTCTACGGTTATATAAAAAATATCAAGACTTTCCTCCTTTTAAAATACATTTCTTTTCTAATTATAATTTTGCTTAAAATTAATCCTGGTTCCAGCTGAAACCGGGCGTATATTTAATATCTAAAAAGCAAGATTTCAAGGTGCTCAATCTATAAATCTAAGTTGTAGTTGTTAGGTTGTCAGTGCTCCTAACCGCTAGTTAAGAATCAAGATTTTAAATGTTGTTTAAAAAAATATGCTCCTATTTAAAAATTAAAAAAATTAATCGTGATGAAATTGTAATCAAAGCAGGGGCATCTATTCTGCCCTTATCAGCTTCACAGGCCACTGCTTTGCAGACCTTCTTTCTACTCAGAAGAGTCTTACCTTGTGAATTGGTTTTTTTTTTGTTTTTTATTATGATTTATGATTACATAGTATTTTTTTAAATGAGAGGACCAAGCGAAATTGATACCCTACACTTCACCCCTCTACTTCTTTAATCTTAACAACCACATAAGTGTTAATAATGAAATAAAAAGTACCTTTGACTTTAGCGGATTTCCATAAGAAAAATACAGAGGTTGTTCTGTTTTGATATTTCGCTTAGAACCGAAGATAATTCAATTTAAGTAAATTATAGCTCTACTTTAGGCGAAAAAGTTTTAAAATAAAACTCTCCCAGGTTACGCATAGAGACCAAGCTTTTACTCCATAACTATAGGTTAGAATGGCTAGAGGATAGGCAATTATTTTAATTTAGTATTTTAAGGTTTTTGTTGTTAAGTTACCCTTAAGATAGTGTAATTAATTTGTAAACTTAAAAATTAAGCTCACTAACTACAAACTGTCAGAGTGCAATTTCTTGGAGAAAGTCACTGCCAAATCGAAATTACTTAATTAACTATTTAATTATACTTTATCAATAATATGGTTTAATAATAAGTATTATTAATCATTATAATTAGCAACCACAGTAATACCTATGAAAACTTTATTCTATTTTCATATTATTAGGCAATGGAATAGTTCAAAAAGATGTAAGCTCATACAAAAATCTGTAACTATACAAACCTGCTTAATAGTACGAAAGACGTTGAATATGATATGACTTAAAAATATGCACCACAAATGTGACTCGACAGAACTACTGTGAGACAACAATTAATACTTTAATGGGAAGGTAGCTTGGTCTACCCAGTCCCATACTTTTTTTCATTAGCTTAGGCTAGGAATTAAAAGAAAGTAATAATATTAGACCAAGGAGTATGTATACTACACGAGGAGTAAGTATACATACTTAACAAGGAGTATAGTATGCATACTACTATAGTGTATATATTATACAAGGAGTATGTATACTACACAAGGAGTAAGTATACATACTTAACAAGGAGTATAGTATGCATACAACTATAGTGTATATATTATACAAGGAGTATGTATACTACACAAGGAGTAAGTATACATACTTAACAAGGAGTATAGTATGCATACTATATAGTGTATATATTATACAAGGAGTAATAAACAAGGAGTAAGTATACATACTCCTTGATTAGACACATAAATTTCTAATAAGTAAATTTTAATAAATAGGTTAAATCTGAAATTTATTAATAATAAAATTAATTTGCTTACTTCACATATTTCTCATTTTTATTTCTGTTTTCTGTTTTTTATTTAATTATTTTGTATGTTTTAGTTACAAAGATTATTTTATGTACTTATTTACTAATTGTGATACGTATTATATTTTGTCTTTCTATGAATGTAATATAAACTGCCTTTACTGTATTTTTTTTTTTGTTTTTTTTTCTTCTTGAAAACAAAATATTTACCTATTCTCCATTAGAAACATCCTTGGTTTGTTTATTAATATGAATGAATAATTATCACAATAGGAATGAAGAAAACCTAGAAATTTAAAAACTAAAGTTTTAATAATATATCGTTATTAACAAGAGCATATTTAATGTTACTTTCATTTAAAAAGGTTAGATCAATATGATCAGAAACAATGGAAGTACACCTCATTATGGTGGAAAACGCCTAGTATAATTTATGTATACTAAACCCACATAGCACATATGTATTGCATATTCAAACTACCTTTTGTATAAAGTATATTTGGGTATCATCTCTGTTTTCAAAGTCGGAGGTGAAATTTATGGTTTTTATGTATTAAAAAAATCAGGTACAGGGTACCTCGGAATTTTTCCTGACATCATTCCCTACTCTTTATCTATGCTATACTCTTATCACTCCCTGAGTAGTACCATAAATGTACATTGGTAATAACAATTTCTTGTAAATATTACATTATTTTTTGACCATTTTGTCTTAAAACAAGTCAAATTTATTTTAAATAAGTTGTAATTATTATCTATGGATGTATTTTTTAAATATCTGTGTTGTATAAAGTGATTTAATGTGACGTCATTTAAAAATGCCCGCCGTGTGACAAGTGTTTATAAATATTTGCCCCGCTAGGTGTTGTAGAGTTGTAGAGACAAGAAGAGTCTAGCCTCTAGTCTTCCTCAAGAGAGACTCTAGTAGGAGTAAGTACTGTTAGATACACACTGGAAACTGTCTAGTTTCTAGACCCCTTATAGCTATGTTATATTGCTTAAGTACTCCCTCTAAGTATTAGTTTTTTGGAAGGACCTAAATCTTCACTTAATATTGCCTTTTCCATAACATTAAATCATGGGCCTTAGTTACAGTAGAACAACATCTTTCGCAGTAATAGTAAATGCATCCGTTTCATTCTCAGCGGTCACCCATACAGCACTGACCACGATCAATGCTGCTTAATTTTTATGATCCAACAAAAATAATAAATATACTTGAATTAAAACGAAACTCAGAGCACTTATTTAATAAGTAAAGATATACATCTGTACAAAATTTCAACTCAATTGAATCATTTTCTGATTTTTTACAATTTTTTTAAAAACGTACACAAGTCATTAAATAAAAATGTAACTAATGCTGATAATGAGATGACACTTGGCACATATGTTATTCTTATACATGCCTATATGCGTGCCAAATTTCAATCCGATCACATAATTGTTCCGCGTTTCATTATTTTTCGACATTTTCGTTGAGTCATTATTGCGGGTTAATGACGTCTTAAAAAATATTTTTGGAATAGCACAACTACAGCGGCAGATTGATTATTGTACGAAGTTTCAACTCTCTAGCATTAATACACTGGGCGCTACGATGACAACAGAGACACACATACAGACAGACAACTTTGTGAAAACCACTCAGAAGACCTTAAAAACACCTGAAACGGATAATTCCAGTTTCATCCCGGTTTCGGATTTCTTTGCAAACACAATACTTTTTCTATATAACTACGGTATAAATTAGGAAGAGTAAAAATTTAATGCAGTAGGACCTTTAATGCTGTAGCTACGCCTTTGATAAGGAGTAAAGTTTTACGAATCGGAGTATAACTCAGGTTGAAGGTACCCTATATATACCTCAATCCCAATCATCAATCATAATTTTTCTCCAATCCGAAACAATCTCCACTGATATAAACTAAAACACTAATTTATTTACACAAATCGTGTAATTGTCTATAATTAACTAAACTCTCGTGAGTGGGAGGGTTTAAGAAAAAGATAAGACAACGATGAACCTTGTTCTTATGGCACACACACTACAAACAAACGCTCTGATATCAGTCACAGCGGCTGTCTAGCGTAGACAGTCGTTCGCCGCATGTATTCCAACGCGAAATTTAATTATTCTCACTTTTAAAGATAAATTTAAAAACTTAAAATGTACATGCTAACATTTACATTAATCTTAATTTTAAATATTTTAGTATTTATTTAGTATATTTTTTTTTTAGTTTTTAATTTAATTTTTTTAGTTAGTTTATTATGGTATTTATACTTTATTTTATTTACTACATTTTAGTTTACGAACTTTAGTAGTAGCTACAACAATTATTCATTAATAATTTATTTATTCCACCAACTTCATTTAGAATAACAAAAACTTCTTAAAGAATTTTATTTAACATGTTTTAAAAAAAATCTGCGATAATTATACAAAATAAATAACACTGAAAAAATATTTCTTATATTTAAAAGTAGTTAAATAAATTTGTTCAAAATTGGTCGCCTGGAGATCCCGTGGGGGAGGGTGGGAGCCCTTACCAGAAGACGGAAGCCACCCCAAATACCCAAAAGAATGGTTGCAGCAGCTCAACCCGCTGTTAATCAATATTGGGCAGCTAGACAACTCTATGAAGTGGATACCTTATCCATGTACCTACGTAAGTTTCAATTTTTTTAACTCATAAAATTATAGAGATTCATTACCAAAGGGGGCATAGCCTATCTCAATACATTTAAAGTCCTAAAACGTCATTTTGGGGCTCTCATGGGCTTTTTGTGACCTGATTAAAACCTCCTCCAAGAGTTAATTAAGGTTATAATAAATCAATTGTTTTCGGCTTCCTATTGTGTTTTAGCTCTACTATATATTTTACTATAAATATGTTCTGTTTGTTTGATTGTATTAATAGTTAAAGGTGTTCAGGTTACTTTTTTAAAGTTTTAAATTCCAATCAATTAATATTCTATTAATAATATCTCTATGCTTAAATAATGCAATATAATAATAATTTATGATAAAGACACTTGTACTAATGATGAGAACTTATGATAAGACACTAATACTAATATTTATAAAATAATAATATAAAAAGCACTATTGATAATCAATAGTCAATTTCTAGTGGTCTTAAGTAAGAATATCACCCATAGGAGATTCTAAGAGGGGGGGGGGGATCTTTAGCCCCCCTCCGGATTGTAATTATTTGCACTAGTTTAAAGCTCAGTTAGTGTTTATCTTTAAACGTTCCAGCGCATTTCCTTTGAAAAATACAGAAAAATTGAGTTACGAGTAGTGCTTGATAATTGAGTAACTGCTTAAGTTATAAAGCATAAACCGGTAACTTAAGCAAGATATTGATTGTTAAGCACGGAAACACGCATTCCAAAATGGAGTTCGCCCAGCATGCAGACCACCGAGCCGGAACTTTAATTTCAAAATCTTAAAATATAATTTTCCAGACTTATATTTTAAGAATAAAATAATAATAAGAATAAATAATAATTTTAAGAATAAAATAATAACTTATATTTTTATGTGAATAAAATACTTCACATTATATTCTTTGGCGCCCTGTTGAGTTAGACGTAACGAAACAGAGTGGGACATGACATTATGTCGAGCCATCAATGATGACGAATGTCGTATGATGGAACAGTTCCCAGATGTTGTATTACATTTTGCTTGTTGCATTTCCTAGGAGCCTCCCGCACAATTATATTGTGACAACTATTTATGTTGTGCAAAATTCGGTAGGATCAAATGATTAATAAAATTCGTTCAAACTTAGGTGCGGAATAAGCAGCTTGATTTTAGAAAAGGATTCGTTGATAATGACTAATAAGTAATTAATCTAGATAGTGTTAAAATGTCAATGTATAATAATGATTAATTGCTGTAAAGAAATTAGAGGACAAGGGTAAATCTAGTTGAGCTTACGAAGTTCATTAATCAACTAATAATAGATTCTGAGGTCACTTCCTTTATTGTCGCAGGCAAACAACATAAAAGGTTTTTTTCGCATAAACACAATGATCGGCATTGATTTCTTATTATAAAACAGCAAATGATCAAATATGTATCAAACGAGCTTTAGAGAGTTTATGACGCAATATCTGATCGTTATTCTTATTTTAATTGAATAATTAATTGAATTAATTTAAATTATTAAATAAATAAAAATTCCTTAATTTCACTAAAATTCTAACAAACTTTTATTTATTACCAATATATTTTAAAATTTCAAAATTTAAAATTACACCCAACGTTTTATTTATTTTCTACCTATATGTCACTGTTACATTATCTTAATTTTTAAATTTGACTATGGTGGCAATTATTTATCGGTATTAATTGTTATACTTTAATTGTATATTCTTTTTAAGTTTAATTATAAATATCTTATTTTTAATTATTATACTATTTTAAATTTAAATTATTTTTATATCTTAATAACACTAATCTATTATCATATTCATGTTAAATTATTTTCTTTATTATTAAACAATTTATTCTTGTTAAACTTTTGGATTATATTGGAAATTATTTCTTTTTTTAATCTATTCATATTTTAAATTATAATTTTAAATTCTTTTTTTTGTACTTTAATATTTCGTGTGTGTGCAATTTTATTTAACTTGTTGCAATAATAAATATATAAATAAAAATAATACGAAATGAACGAAATAAATTTTGAAATGGATCTTTATTCGTATAACATAAATAAAAATCAACTTGAGATTGAATTTATATGAAGCATCCAATTTTTTTTATGAAATAAATGAAAGACTGATTTTATTTCAAAATATCTAAATTTATAATTCAAAATAATAAATAAAGGATTAAATTCAATTTATAATACTTACATTTTTACTATGACTAAATTAATGTAGTATTGGACAAATTTGAAATATCCGAATATTTATTTCAACAAATTTAAAGGAAGTAGTTTTTCTTATTTGTTTATTTACTGAAGTGTATATGTATTTGTTTAATTAAATAAAGGATATTTTTTATTTAAAAATAAAAAAAAAGTTTGTTGCCTACACAACTCATGTTTATTTCAGACTCACGCACATTTTTGGTATAATTTGGTCGAAAGATTGTATAAAGAGAAGGCATCGGTCTGTGGATGATACTGCGGATGATAACAAAATTTAGTACAGGTGGTATACAGTTAGAGGTATAATTATCGCATTGTATGATTATCACTAAAAAGGTGTTAAATAAAAAGTAAATTAAAAACGTTTACTTAAACGAACCTAATTTTAAAGCAAATAGTAAAAAAAAATACATAACATTCTAGTGCTTGCTTCGCTCGCCTTTATGTGTTTGCTTATCAGTACCTTTCTGTATATGATTATCAGTACCTAATTTAAAAGCATAGAGTAAAAACATAACATAATGTTCAAGGCTTTATGTGTTTGCTTATGAGCATATAATACAAAAATACATTAAAAAACATTAGGGCTCGCTTCGCTCGCCTTAAATAACAAGCGCTTGCCTGTTACTAGCCAAATTTTTGTGAAAAAGCGATGCAAATTTGTGTTCTACCCATCAATACCTACAGTTTGATACACTACATGGTTTTTTAAAAAAATATTTATTTTTTGCGCGCATGTGCAATTTTGAAATTGCCAAAATTAACTTATACAAATTGTTATCCAAATAATTTCAATGGCCCATATAAGGCGGCTTTTATTGAGAATTTTTTTCAAATTTTTTGAGCTGATCCTTATGGGTTAGTTGTGGAGGGGGAAACCAGTTTTAGTGGTTTTTGATATTTTTGGCGGGTGTAATGGTCGCCATTTTAAAAAAAGCGATGTATATTTGTGTTCTTCCCATCAATACCCCACATATTTGCGCCTGCGCGTATGTGCAATTTTCAAATTGCTATAATTAACTTTTGAAACTTTTTATCCAAATAATTTCAATGGCCCGTATAGGGCTTTTATTGAGAATATTTTTCATAATTTTAGGGCTGCTCCTTATGGGTTAGTTGGGAGGGGAAAACCATTTTTTGATATTTTGGCTGGTGTAATTGTCGTCATTTTGAAAAAGCGATGCATATTTATGTTCTACTCATCAATACCTACAATTTGATACCCCACATGATTTTATTAAAAAAATATCTGTTTTAGCAAATGTGCGCATTCGCTTATAAATCGACAAATGCGCATGCCAAATAGTTGGCTATACTTTTCCTGTTGTTGGATAAAATAGTTACACATGTGTACCAAATTTCAACTTTCTAGTAATCGTAGTTCCGGAGATGTGAAATCGGACAGACAGGCGCTCAACAGAAAGAAGGTTTCGATGTTTATCTTCGAAACCCTAAAAATATAAACCAAGAGCACAGGGGTGTTTTGTTCATAATAAGTGTAATGGCTGGAACCGATCTCAATTTTTCGTAAATACCTTCCTGAACAAGAATCTGCAATTCTGCAGACTCGTATCGGATGGGTGTCCCAGGCAGAACGCACTTTACAGGTCAAATTTATCACCCAAGTTAATAAAAAGTGTAATGGCTGGAACCGGTCTCAATTTTTCGTAAATACCTTCCTGAACAAGGATCTGCAATTCTGCCGACTCGTATCGGATGGGTGTCCCAGCAGAACCTTTGACCCTAAAGTGCGTTCTGCCTGGGACACCCATCCGATACGAGTCGCAGAATTGCAGATCCTTGTTCAGGAAGGTATTTACGAAAATGAGATCGGTTCCAGCCATACACTTATTATGAACAAAACACCCTGGGCTCTTGGTCTAATACAAAGAATTAACAGATTTATACACATGTTTTTAACAAGCAACAAGTATAAAGGATGTAAAGTATATTACTAAGATTTTTCTAGATACTACTATCAAGATACAACTAGATATTACTAAGATACTTCTAGATACTACTAAGATAATAACCGATCTTATCAAATTCCCAGATAACGAACAGGGTCGAAGCTTTCTATCCCAAATACGTCATATTTCCCTCCCTGTTATAAAACTCAAACTAATGAAATAAAACAGAGTCTATCCACTAATGATATATATTTGACATAGCTAGCTTTCAATCTTGACCAGCAACAGAACATCATCAGTGCCATGCGAACAGCGAAGAAAAGTCAGGAGACAGCGGTCACAGTTTTGTCTAGAGGTTTGTAGCTTGACACGGTTTGTAGTCAGCTACAAACCGTGTCAAGTTACAAACCTCTAGACAAAACTGTGGCAACTGCTGTCTCCTGACTCTTTTCTTCGCTGCTCGCACAACACTGATGATGATCTGTTGTTGGTGAAGATTGAAAGCTGGCTTTGTCAAATATATATCATTAGTGTCAACCCTTAGACTAGAGATAAAATTTAGGCTGCTTCACAGTTCAACCCCCCCCCTCTTTCCATTTCCATTACTACACGTACATCTTTTTGAAAAATAAGCGTTATTCTTGGTTCTCTATTTTGTTAATCTTTCAGCATAAAATAAAAATAACGCACAATAACCTCACAACAAAAGTTAAGTCTACATTAAGGCAACTATGAAATAGGAATTATGCAAAGAGGTATCAACACTGTTTACTTTATTAGAACCATTGCCGTAACTTACATTTTAACTTGTGCGAGTGTATGAACTCAAATAAACAAAAAGCTAATTATTAAAAAGTTGTTATTTGTTTAACGGTATACGATGTTGATAGAGTTGTTCATTGTATTTACAAAATATCAATGACACAGTGGTGGGTGGTGGGTGTGTGGAGGTGAAGGTCAGAAGAACGGGAAGTATTGCACTGGAAACTGGGCGCCTAGATCTTCGCCTGACTTGTATCTCCCGTCTTCCGGTATCCCAACAATACCATCATAACTAGACAATTTGTTAAGCTCGTCCCGTATGTTTCCGGTTTTGGAATTAATAAAGCAATATGTTGTACAAGTATTCGTAGTCAAACATCTTGTTTATTACAATTGTTATTTCCTTGTGTTCTTATTTTTTTTTCAATCAGTTATAGTTATTGATTTTTATAATTTTTTCCTAAATACGTTTTTGATTTGTTTGTAATCATTTAAAGTCTTCCGAATTGAAAACAAGAGAGTTTCGGCATCTTAGCTGCTGCGCATCCCTGTAGCCGCTATGAGACCCCGTTGTTGTTGCACTTTATCATTTCGTCATATTATTGGTTTATATATAAGTGTCTTACTGCCAGGATATAAGCGAATTTTCAAATTTATTAGTCAAAATGGATGATTCTAGCGAATCGCCTTTGGGAATAATATTCGCTCATTGGATAGGCGTCATGGCGAAATTCGAAATTTCGAACCTCGGACCACGACACCAAATTCCGTTTCAGTGGTCCTAATGACGAAAACATACGTTTCGCGAAACTTATATATATATATATATATATATATATATATATAATATATTATATATATATATATAATATATAATATAGTAATATGTATATTGTAACACTATGTCTTTTGAATAGATTAATATTTTTTAATCAAACTTGGTACAAAAATCAACTTTCAAGAGGACACAAACCCTATTGAAAACCAGGTTTTTGTGATGTCATTAACCCGGTGTGCTGAGTCAGCAAAATTTTCAATAAATCGGCAAAATTCAGGGTTAATATTTTTCGCCGCGAAAAAGGTCAATATAGCTTAACCAAGGAACTTTAACAAAAGGGAAGGATCCCATCATACCTCCACTATGTAAAGAACTGTCTCTCTTCTACCACCTCAGTATTTTAAAATAAAGTTGCTTCCGCTATATCTTTTTGCTATATCGCTTACATTTTTTAAAACGGATGTTCTAATTGTTTAACGTATGATCGTTTAGATTGCTCTTGTCTTTTCTCGTGAGGATATTAAAAAACCTAACCTGGTGATAGACATAACCTTGTGCAGCGGAATGGACTTTTTTCTCGAGCGTTAGGATTCCTGCCCCAACCTACGATTCATTTAGAAGCTTCATTTAGGAAAAAACTACTGCATTTTTCTTATCGTCAGGATATAAACGAAGCTAGCCAGATTCTATAGTTCTTTATTATACTGTGTAGGTTAGACGTATTTAATTTTATTCTTATTACGTTTAGAAAGTTAAAACTTCCAAAAAAAATCCTAAAATTTAAAATTACTTAGATTAAAGTTTGTTGGCATTACGAGTAAAAAATCACAAACTTTACGGGCTTTTCTAATACTTTTGAACTTCTATGTAGTCTGGGGCTCTCTATTGTCTTATGGTGTCTGGGGCCTCTCTACTGTCCTATGTTTGTCTGGGGCTTCTCTATTGTCTATGTCTGGGCTCTCTATAACCTATGTTGTCTGGGACTCTCTACTGTCCTATGTTGTCTGGGGCTCTCTATTGTCCTATGTTTGTCTGGGGCCTCTACTGTTCCTATGTTGTCTAGGGCTCTCTATGTCCTATGTTGTCTCTCTCTACTCTCTACTGTCCTATGTTGTCTGGGGCTCTCTATTGTCCTATGTTGTCTGGGGCTCTTTATTGTCATGAAAAACGGTAGCAACACGATATTGGATCTATGAAAACCCCCCGAGCTTATTCCAGCTTATCTCCTAGCTACTATCACGACTTTTGATTAAAGCGTTTCCTGTTCCAAAAAACGTATAAAAGAATACGCTTATATCTAATTACGCATCAAAGTAATGATATATAGGCCAAGGCATCATATTCGAGACATTTCAAATGCGGTTCCTTTTGTTACACAAATCAAAAGAGAATACAGGAACTTGGTGACTTCATATTAAAGTCCTTGTCTTTAATAAACGCTTTATCTGCAAATTAGATGTTATCCAACTTTTTCAGTTCACAAAGGGAGTAATAATGACACCTTTATACCATCTCTGCACGATCTAATTTAGAGTGACGTAAAGAGAGATAATTCATGTTAGGAAGGATTCTGTACCGGAATCAAAGTGACGCAAATTTTACATCCGTTTTTAGAGGTCAAAGAAATAAATTAATTTTGTTGTGAGACCTAATCAAGGTTTTTTTGACAATAATGTGAATAGAAAATCTTAAAGTTCAATCCCGCTACGTATCCTTATTCTAATATTTCGCTGACGCATTTTTTCAGTGTCTTATATATATAATATATATATATATATATATATATATATATAAATTATATATATATATATAATATATAATATATATATAATATATATATATAACATACAAAACCCCATCAGTGTGTCCCCAGATGGGGTTGCCTATCGTGTAAATGACAAAAAAAAAATTCAAAAAAAAAGTCATTCTGATAAAAGCTCCTGCATGTTTTTAATTTAAAATTTTTTATATTTTTTTATTCTTAATAAAAACTCAAAAATTACAATATTTGAAAAATGGACGAAGAGTAAAGTAGGCTTAATTATGGCTTTTCGAAAAAAGTATTCTACATAAAATTGTTTAATTGTCCCCCTACAAAAAATTTTAAAATATAAATATTCAAGATTCACCCATTTTCACCCAAATGTTGGAAAAAATTACGAAACTGTCGCAAAGAGTAAAATGCATTTCACGTACTTTTTTTGAGGATGTAATGTGCCTACTTTACAGCCGCCCGGAAAAAAACTATTATCGTCACACAACATAGGTTTTCATTATTAGAATCTTTGTTAGCCTCAAGTAAATAGGTTTTCATATTTGCAATTGATGACTGACATTTATTTCAAAGCGAATATAACTGAAAATTGGATGAAACCATATAACAAATATTCTTACTAGATAGGTAGTCCCTAGAGGTTGATCCGATAAATACTGAGATGTGGAATAAGCTTATAAATAAATAAAGTTTGTCTTTCCACAGATGATTTATTATTATAAAACAAAGCCAGCTTTCAACCTGAACGGTCATCATCAGTGCCTAGAACCCAATAAATTAAAAGAATAAAAAATAAGAAGTCAAAAACTAAAATAACAAAACAAAAATGTACAAAAAACGTATAAAATAAATGAAAAAAGAAGGAAATAAATTACCGGTGAGATGAGTCTAGATTACTTTTTTAGCCGGTTTCTGAGGCCAAGGCATGTATACGACTGAAGATCGTGGCGCCCCCACCATAGACCTTACCACAGAGGCTCCCACACTCTCACTCTTTTCATTCCATTTCTCTTTTCTTTCCAGAGCCTTATATCCATTTTCTTGCACGTTTCTTAAAATTTCAAGATTTTCGAGAGCTGTCATTTGATTGCTTTTATCTATGAAGTGAAGAAAAGCAACTTCATGTGGTACGTAATCATGTTTTCTCTCGCTAACATGACGATAAAACTTGCTCGGGGCCTTTTCGTGCTCAAAAAATCTGGTGGAAAAAGCCCTTCCAGTTTGGCCGACATAAGCACTTGCGCAGGTACCGCATTTAACTGCATAAACCTAGAGGTTGAATTTTGAAACATCAAAAGAGTAACCTGAATACCATCGATTATAATTTTATTAAACTAAACGATACAAAATTTCAGTAAGTAATACAATTGTTTTTAAATTAAAAAAAAGACATGAAATGTGTTTCAGCCTAAAACGATTGATTTATTATGAACTTATAACAGACTCTAAAAAAGGTTTTAATGAGGTTACACAGAACACAGAGAGCCCAAAAATATGTTTCAAGACTCTCTAGTATTGAGACAGGGTATGGCCGCTCTAGTAATATATCCATATGAATAAATCTAAGTCTTTATGTGAAAACAATAACAACCTATAAGATAACCTGACCTCTGTAACATCGTTCTTACCTAAATAATGAACGAATTATGTTTTTCAATAATTATTGTAAAACAGAAATTTACTGGAAAGTGTAAAAAGATTAGTCTTTTTAATGTAATGATAAAAATTGTAGTGCAGTTTATTACATTGAAATATAATTGATAAGAATATTTCGTTACAATTAAGATAAAATTATTATGTGACCTACTTTTAGTTAATAAAAAATAGAGTTATGGAGTCCAGATATAAGGAAAAATAAGAAACAAGTCTCTCCACTGATGTTTAAGTATAATGACAAAGCCAGCTTTCCGACTTGACAGCCCATCATCAGTGCCGGCGAGATGCGAAGAATGTGTTAAGTGTCTTAACACTTTCTTCGTATCTCGCCGGCACTGATGATGGACTGTCAAGTCTGAAAGCTGGCTTTGTCATTATACTTAAACATCAGTGGAGAGACTTGTTTTTTATTTTTCCTTACTTTTAGTTAGACCTGCTTTATAAAATAAAATTTTATTTTCTATACGGTTTCTTTTAAAGGGTTACGATAATTATGTAAGTTATGACATGTTTTCTTGGCACACCTGTGATGCTCGCTGTGATAACTTATTGTCCACATCATATCATGTAGGCTAACCAGGGCAGAACAAGAGGTAGGAGAACACACACATACATATTTATACATACATACACACACACACACCCACACACACACACATATAATATATATATATATATATATATATATATATATATATATATATATATATATATATATATATATATATATATATATATATATATATATGTGTGTGTGTGTGTATATATATAAACTTTAACTATATAGATTGATCAGCAAGTCCCCCTTGTCACCCTAAAATCCACCTCCCTTCCTCCAACACCACAACCTCATAATCTAATTTTTCCTTATGAAATTCACTGAATGTAGTGATGACTAATAACATTAATCTTTACATAATTTTACTACGCATTAATTATGCATCCCAATTATGAAAACATTATCTAAATTCTTAAGTAATGAAATTAGACAAAAACTAATTCTATCCTCTGCATTCTATTGGTATCAAAATATTAAATTACGCAAATTTTTCGCTCTTTTATAACTTATAGGAATATTTTGTTTATAATAAAAAACATCTGTCGGGCGTATTGTTTTTTATTGCTATTTAAACATACTATCACAATAGTTTCGTCATTAAGGCATTTTGATCAATGGAATGGTAGAAAATCTACGAAACCAGAACTAATAGAGATTGATAGAAGACAATTTATCATTTAGCTTAACAAGCTTAATCACACCAATTTATTTTTACAATTAAAAACGAGCAATATTTAGTTTAAAACAATACGTTGGACCGTATACGTCAATACTCGTGATAAAAACGTTTTGTCAAATATTAGCTTTTAGTAAATATTTGTGTTAGAACCCCAACACAAATTATAATTAGTATTTCGAGAGTGCATTTTATCAAGGCACGTATCTAGGAATAATTTAACTTTTAATTCCGTCAATTTAAACTCTCCATTTTTAAAATTAAAAATCAGTGTTGTCTCAATTTTATTTTGATAATTTATAAATCTAATTTATCATTCTATAGTAATAGTATTCTTAGTCTATTATTTAAACAGTATTTTATTAATTAGTATTTTACCCATATTGTATTTTATATTTATACTAATATATAAAATAATTTATATATGTTTATTAGTATAATATTATATTCCATTAATATTTTATCATTTAGTATTGTATTATACTAATATAAAATATATATATATTTTTATAGTATAATATTATATTCGTTAGTATTTATCCATTTTAGTATTCCATTTAGTATAGTATTGTATTACTATTATAAAATATTTAAGTATGTTATAGTACAATATTATATTCATTAATATTTATCTATTTAGTATTGTATTTATACTATTATAAAATATTTAATATATATTCATCTTTTTTATGTTTTTATTTTATATAATATTTTATTTCACTTAATTTTATTTGTACACTTTTTTATTTTCACTTATTTTAATTTTTTTTAAATTTGTTATTAAATTTCTTTACCCTTTATAACATTTTATATTTGCCAATACAGAATTTTTTTTCAAAATATTTACTTTTATTTATCTCTTATTTAATTATTAACATATATTTTTCATTTGTTGCATAGTAAGAAATACTATTACATAACAATTCTTTGATTCGTTCATTATTTATTCTATTGATTGGTGTAATGCATTCATTCTAGCACTTAGTTGTAGTAAATTATTAAACGAACGTAATAATATTCACTTGTTGCAATATTAATTTAAAAACAGTAAATTACAATTACAATAAAAATGGAGAGATGTGACGTGTGTGTATCGAGTACTTGCCAGTTTGGTATTTATTGCTTAACATGGCAAGTTGATGACGTAAACTTCTTCTATAACTTGAGAGGTAATCATTCCTTAATAACTTATTGGGTATTTTATCTATTTCAATTATTATTACTAATTTTTTTACGTATTTAAGTTGTTACTTTACGGTTATATTATTTTTACGGGTATTTATGTTGTTTCGGTTATTTTTACTTTAAGGTTATATTATTGTTCGTTTATTTATGTTGTTTCGTTATGTTTTACTTAAGGTTATATTATGTTACGTATACGGTTATTTGTTACTTTAGGTTATTATTGTTACGGTATTGTTGTTCGGTTATGTTGTTACTTTACGGTTTATATTATTGTTACGGGTATTTATGTTGTTTTCGGTTAAGTTGTTACTTTAAGTTTATATTATTGTTACGGTATTATGTTGTTGTCGGTTATGTTGTAACTTAAGGTATATTATTGTACGGGTACTTATGTTGTTTCGATTATGTTTTACTTTAAGGTTATATTATTGTTACGGTTTTATGTGTTTCGGTTATGTTATTAAGTTGTTACGGGTGTTACTTTAAGTTATATTATTGTTACGGTATTATGTTTCGGTTAGTTGTTATATTATTGTTACGGATTAATGTTTAGTTTATTATTGTTACGGGTATTATGTTGTTTCGATATGTTGTACTTTAAGGTTATATTATTGTTACGGGTTTTATTTGTTTCGTTATTTGTTACTTTAGTTATTATGTTACGGGTATTTATGTTGTTTCGGTATGTTGTTACTTTAAGTTTATATTATGTTCGGGTATTTTATGTGTTTCGGTTATGTTGTTACTTTAAAGTTATATTATTGTTACGGGTATTTATGTTGTTTCGTTATGTTTTATTTACGTTATATTATTGTTACGGGTATTATGTTGTTTCGGTTATGTTGTTACTTTAAGGTTATATTATTGTTAGAGGTATTTATGTTGTTTCGGTTAAGTTGTTACTTTAAGTTTATATTATTGTTACGGGTATTTATGTTGTTTCGGTTATGTTGTTACTTTAAGGTTATATTATTGTTACGGGTATTTATGTTGTTTCGATTATGTTGTTACTTTAAGGTTATATTATTGTTACGGGTATTTATGTTGTTTCGGTTATGTTGTTACTTTAAGTTTATATTATTGTTACGGGTATTTATGTTGTTCTTTAAGTTTATATTATTGTTACGGTAATTATGTTGTTTCGGTTATGTTGTTACTTTAAGTTTATATTATTGTTACGGGTATTTATGTTTTTGGTTATGTTATTACTTTAAGTTTATATTATTGTTACGGGTACTTATGTTGTTTCGATTATGTTGTTACTTTAGGTTATATTATTGTTACTATTTATGTTGTTTCGTTATGTTGTTACTTTAGGGTTATATTATTGTTACGGTATTTATGTTGTTTCGGTTATGTGTACTTTAAGTTATATTATTGTTACGGTATTTTGTTGTTTCGTTAATATTATTTTTAAATTATAATAAATAACATTAATTAATGTTCACTTGGGGTTCGCATCCTATAGGATACACTTCAAGTTTACATAAGATTATTATTCAAATAAATTATATAATACAATTTTTATGTATTATACCTATTACAAATATATTTTGAGCGTAACCTACATTATTTAATACATTTGAGAGAGAAAAACTCAAGTATATACGTAGAACTCACAAAACATTTTTGGAAAATGTATGACTTTATTGATCCATTTTTATGACGTTATCGAAGTGTTTGAGTTAAAAATGTTCCATGATAAAATACTTTATTATATGTAAAAATATATTATATTTTTATGCTGTTTATACATATATATTTTTAATATAATAATGCCCATTTTAGGGCCTTTCGGCCCTTCAAAGTATTCGCCCTGCGGGAATCACCTCTGGTGTGTCACATCTCCTACGCTCAAAGTAAAGCTAAAGTTTGCGAAATCTTTTACAACAAATACTATTCATAAAAACTGAGAGCATAACCCGGGTTGTGAACCCCAGACCTCCGGTGCCGATGTCCAGTACTATACGACCGCGGCTACGGAAGCAGCTATATATTTTAAATAACTTTAGTAAAAAAATTCAATTTGTACATAACTTTATTTTTAATTTTGTTGTAGGTAACATTATGTAAATAGTTTAACTATTTTATATATTTTGTACTTATATATGTCAAAAAAAAAACAATAAAAGGATTTTTTTATTTGATTGGATTTGGTTAGAAAATGGTGTTTAAAGAAGGAGTCATATATTTTAAGGTTGTTGATATTGACTCGCTAAATCGGTTGAGAGAGGTTTTAAATCAATCGGATTATCATCCTAAGTGTCATAATAAAAATTATGTGTTTGTCCTGTTTATTCTTATTCATGGATGTTCTCATGCACTGCAATGAATCTCGGGAGTGCAATAAATGCCCGCAAAGAGGCCAAAAACCAACGGAAATTTTATCAAACCTATAGAAGTACTTTCCTTAATGATATTTAGGGAGGCATTATCTGTTCTACCCCAAAACAGTCACTATACATGTTATCACTATATTTATTCTATTTTGCTTCTTATCTTCAATAAAGAAAAGAAGGCTTGTTGATATATTTAAAATTTACAATCAGGAATTTATCCATTTATTTTTACCAGTGTAATACTTACTTATCACTTTATCATTGTACAATATTTTAAAAATGATAAATTGTTTGAAAATGATTATTTTGGTTTTAATTAGCTATTTCACTATCTTAATTCATAATACATATAACAAATTTATTTTATCAATTTCCGATTAAAAAGACCTCCAAACAATAAATATTAGGCTCAGTTAAATATCTCTATATATTTTGTCTAATATCTTATTTTCATTTAGATACAGAGGCAGGGGAAATAATAATATTATAAATTTATAAACCAATTGATTGCAAACATGTACATATTATTGATCAGGATAAAAAAATAAATGGGAATTTATTCAATCTTTGGACTTTATGGAGTGGTAACGTCACAGTGTATTGAAGGAATAGTATACTTTATCTTTCCAAGGGGTAACATACTCGTTAATATCATATTACGCATTCATTTACATAACTGTTTAATTTTAGATAATGCTGGAATAAGCCGGTTATTTTTCATGGTAATTTAAATCCCCATTTTCTTGTGCGTCATTGAATTATCTGAAACACTTAACTAGGCCTAAAGCCTAAGACGTATTTGGCGAGTTTTTATAAGTTACCAGTTTCATAATAAAATTATCTATGTAATTAGAGAAAATTTTAATTAATGAAAAATAAAAAGTCATTTCACACAAATAAAACTTTATCACCGAATTTATAAAAGCTTTTGAACTTTGTTTTGGTCAAAATTATTTTTGTTATTATAGTGATAGTAGTGATAGTTTAAAGTGATAAGTTAGCCAAACGATGGGGGCACCTCTGTCAGCTTAAGGTGCCAATGTTTTCATACACTATTATAACCACGAAAACGTCAATAATCACCTTAATTCGTTTTGTAAATACATACATTTATGCAATACGTTGATGATTTAGTTTTAATTTAGACGGGAATCATGGATGTTCTTAGCTCTTTTCCAGACTATTTAAAAAGTTTTAGTAAATCTATAAACTATTTACTATCTATATATTTACTTATGAGATTGAAGTACAATTTACTCAAGACAATAGACTCAATTATCAGGACATTTTTATAGTAAGAAAAGAAGACAGCCTAAGATTCGAGAATTTCAAGAAAGCTACTGCGACAGATAACATCCTGGTCTACTCTCGTCACCCGGAGCCACAAATGGCCGCTTTTATACGCATTAATTCACAGACTTCTTAACTTCCCTCTTAATGACTTCCCATACATCAAAGAGCTACAATTCATAAAATAGCAACGAGAAAACAACAAACGGTTATAAAACACGCATGGCCGACTCTTTTGTAAAGGAGAAAAATTGTATTGACTCTGAAAGGTATGGCCCCAGTAGTAGTAAGTAATAGGATGGGGAAGCAAAGCCAGGCAAATAGGCCAAGTAGTTGGGCCCTTTTTGCCAGCCCCGATTCCTTAGCCTACACCAATTCTACCGCGATGTAGAGCTGTCTCCTCATAATGCCCGCAAATGGGACAGTTAGCCTCTGAAATTATGCCTAAAATATAAAGATGTTTATTTAATCTACAGTGACTGGTCAGAACAATAACTAGGTTCTTAAGGCAAGGCTTGCTGAGGTTAATTAGAAAATTTGTATTTTTTTACAATTGGCCCGGTAATGAACATTTTTGCATGTCTGCAATCAGCAAATGCCAATTAAGTTTTAGGGGTTCATTAACTAGCTATTCAAGAATGTCTTAGGATATGTAACTGGGAGGGGAAGAGCAGGTTCTGTAACAATGAATGGGGTTTCTGCACAAGAGTAGCAAGTTTATCTGCTTCCTCATTTACTGCACGGTCTGGTACCGACTTAAGTTCAACAGTTTTACTCTTTGCCAAGAGTGACAAGTGGGCTTTACATTCTCGAACAAGGACAAAGGAGTTACTATAGGATTGGAAGTAAGGGCATTAATTGCAGCCTGACTATCAACAAAGATTATAAGGAATTCTCATTACCTTCTTGCACTACTAGAAGGGTCGCAACCATCAACCATCAAGATAGCGTACACCTCTGCTTGGAACACAGTACCATGAAGATCAAGAGAGTAACTAAGTTCTACAAAATATTTAGAATATAGACCTCTGAACCAGGAATATTCTCTCTGCCTTTCTTAGAGCCTCTGCTTCTTCTATTGTGGGTTCAGACTGGTCAGACTGGGTCAGCTGAGGACCTAAAAATTAACAATGGTGTTCTATTATCTACATTTCTAAGTATTTTTAAGCGCATACCATCTGTACTTAAAAGAAATAGTAATAAAGTAAGCTTTCCTGTACTATAACTTAAAGGACTATTTTAAACTTCGTTGGAACTCTCCCCTATGTCACCGTTAAACAGGAGCAGAGTTAAAAGGTGCAATGGTGCTTATACAAAGCCGATTATGTTGGCTTGTCAGGAAAAAACATACATACTAGGGCTTCTTCTCCTTGAGTCATCAATCCAAAGATTGGTTTGTTGCAGCTTTCCAATCATTTTTGCTCACGGCTTGAGTTTTGAAATTTAATATAAATGGCAGCGGACATCATCCTTAATTCTATTTATAAACTCAAGTCGAGGCCTTCCTCTACTGTTTTGTCATTCTATCATTCTTAGAGTATTGTTTTTAGAAGTCCCTCGTGGTCAAGTATGTGGCCAATGCAGGTATTATTCATTTTCTATATGAAGTGTATTAGAGATGGAGTATCTTCTATTCTTCTAAAAACTCTTTTATTACAGACCCAATCCATGCAAGAAATGTTCAACATTCTCCGATAATCAATAAAGGCTGGATGATGGTTTTTTTTGAGAAATTTGATGTTTGGATGATTTAAGCAAGTGATTTAATCACTTGCTTAAATCACAAGCAAGAGATTTAATCACTTACTTAAATCACAAGCAAGAGATTTGAATAATCACCCTAATAAAAGCTATGCTACAGGTGTCCGCGCCACCCACTGCCAGTTTCACTTTGATATTACGTAAAAAAAAAATAGACTCATATTTCTTTCTTTCGAACACCCTTTTAACACAGTGACGATTACTTTTAATCTTCATCATTGATATTTTGTTAAATTTGCAATATTTCTTTCTTTAATATTTTGTATAATTTTTTTTCATTCTAGTGCTTGTTCATAGGTTTTGCACTGATGATAACCTCTTCATAGGTTGAAAGCGTTTTGCCAATAAAGATTTATTTTTGAGAATAGAATTCTTATTTTTGATTAATTATAATTGATTATTTTCAAGCAAATTCCAATCATTTAGAGAAATTCACTATTACAAAGCCGCCTGTATTGGTTGTTTAGTATTTCTCGTTTTATTACTATTTTTTATTACATGGCATTTTGCCATCTCGTTTGGAACTCGTCATCATGTGGGCTTCGTTACTTCCCCAGCATATCGCCAATAAATACAATTAAATAAAGTATTTAATTGTAGTATTTAATCGCTAAACCCTGGGTAAGGAAATAAGAAACATGGTTTTGTTTGGAAATTAGAATACATCGCCGCCACCATACATTAAGTAGATTAGCTATTTTAGTAACTTGTATTAGTGTGTTTTTTTATTTAAATAGTTAATTGTTTGTTTTTATCAAACTTGCCAAGTAATTATTTATAATATTGTTATCGTTATAATTTTATTTTCTTTTTCATACATTCTAGTCTATAGTTTTTAATTGTTTTACTTAATTAATAAATGGATTTGATCTATTCATGTCACAAATGCGTCAGTATTTTGGATTATGAATAGAATTGTAAAGTCGTGATCCATAATTATTTAGCTGCTTGGCATAGTGTTACTAAGTAATATCAACTTACTCCAAAGCAAATTCTTGGGTGCGCTTTTGCACATAATTCTTTGCTTACCTTAGATTCGTAGCAGCTATGAGTAAGTATCTGAACTTAACAACTTAAAGTATAAATTATTTTTAATGCTTATGCACTATGCTAAGACACATCTTTTAAATAATTTTTAATTTTAATACAAGTCGTAAATCACAAGCGGTAATAGAGAAAGATCGCCCCTGTTCCATAAATAGGGGAAAATTCCATATTAAAGGCAAAAGAAATAATCCATTTTTGTTTTAAAAATTTTATGTTTGTTTTGAAATTGATAAAGTATTTAAAATTATCTTTAGATCATTTTAAAACGTTTATGCTTACGCTAAAAAACGTAAAAAATGTATATTTGAGTATTTCAATAATTTCTTTGTAGATGTATCATTAAGTTTTTCCATGCCAAATATTAGAAAACGTTTTCATAATTTTATTACAGGATTAACCTCAAAAACCTTGTCTAGACAAGGGTAAAAAGAACGCAATAAATCACTCTGGAGTGCACTGACTCAAGTGCATGACAATGTATCGAATTCGAATTTCAAGTTCGTTGCCCTAGATTTCAAGTAGGCAATGCAATTCCTCACCCAATGAAATTTCATTTTAATACGCAGTTAGTTGAGTATTTCAGTAAGTGATGACGGCCAAAGATATAGATAATATTAATTACATAATTATTTATTTTTGGTTCAAGACCACTGGGCGATTCCTCCTATCACATCTGCCAAGTCACTTGAACCAGTATGAGCAATTTACTGGTACTCAAATACATTAAATTTAAACAATAATCAATAAAGTTAACAAAAATAAAATGACGTAGTAAACAAAAGGCCTTCGGCCTCGACGCTTCGCGCCTCGGCCACTACACGGCGTGGCCGCTGGGGGCCGCTTCGCAGCCACATAGTTGTAATTTATAACTTTGCAGTCGCGTCATATTGCTAGAGTATATAAGTGGCATATTGCCACGATATAAACGAATTTTTGAATGTATTAGTAAAAATACGTGATTTTTTTACAATATTTCAATCAATGAAATAATGTTTTGTTTGTCATATTTATGTCAATTAATAAAACCAAAAGTAATACTAATAATACAATAAAACTTCGTATGACTTCGTAGGAGCTATGATGATGAGACACACTCACACACTTACAGACGGACAACTTTATGAAAACCACTCAGGAAGTCATAAAAAGACTTGAAAAGGATAATTCCGATGACATCCCGGTTTCGGATTTTTTCGCAAACAAGGAAATGTAACAACCAAAATGCAAAGCTACATCTGGGAACTGTTCCATCATTCAACATTCGTCATCATTCAGGCACTGTCGGCGTCCTGATGAAATAGACGTAACGAAACAGAGTGGGATATGACATTATGTCGAGCCATCAATGATGACGAATGTCGAATAATGGAACAGTTCCCAGATATAGCATTGCATTTTGCTTGTTACATTTCCTAGGTGTCTCTCGCACAATTATATTGTGTCAAAATACTTTTTCTATATACCTACGGTATAAACGAGGAAATTGATAAAATGTAAGGGTTGATTTGTGTACTCTCCAGGTAAATTTAATAAAATTTTTCTCTTGAAATATAATTCTTAGAATTGATATATTTATGGCAGTTTAAGTGTAAAACGTTTTGGTTTTATAACATTAAGCTCTCTTCTTAGTGACAAGATAAGGTCTTCGAAAATAATATTTTTGTGATATAATATTTGACAATTATCACTAGAATCCATACCTGTTTCAGAATGCCTGAGAGGTCTTCTCTTTACATCCTCTCAGCAAAACAGAAATGTTTGTTCCGCCCGGGATTCGAATCCAGGTCATGACGGTGTCTGTTACACTTTCTGTGCCGGCACATGGTGTACTCAAAGAGTTCTGTTAGGGAAAAAAGTTAGAGATAAAGTTCTGCTTAAAGAGTTCTGATACATGTAATGTGCATCATGTTAAAATTACTGTCAGGCACAATACATTAATAGAAATTCCTTCTTCCCAGAACGTAAATATTATGAATGATAAAAGAAAAGAAGTCTCTCCACAAAACATTATTGGCAAAGCGCTTACAACCAAACTAGAGGTCATCACAATGCAAAACCTAATAAACAAGATGATGGACTCTAGTTAGGTTGAAAGCGCTTTATCAATAAAGTTTTGTTTTGTGGAGAGATTCTTTTCTTTTATTATTTGCGATGGACTCCATTCACGCTCATTCTACTAGTAAATATTTTGCTTTATAGGAGGAAAATCTTTTAGTCATTGTATCAGATGAAAAATAAAAAGAAAACATGGCAAGTTTCACAACAGTGTTATCCCAGCCCATGATTAATCTCGAAACCCCAGAATGGTATTTGAAGATCCCTAAAACATTTAGGGCCTTGAGACCTTAAGCTGAAACGTTACATGAAATATATCTGGTAACAATTTAAGGACAATGAGATCACAAATGTAACAGAAATGGTTATAAAGACAATAATTATTTGTGACTTTGAATACTGAGTGCCTCCTTGAAAACTAAGATATCAATATCAATATATCAATACCTTTATCTCGCAGAGATAATATTAATAATATTATTAAAATTGGTGACAAATACTAATAATGATAAAATTTATAATTATAATAATTAAATTTAAACTTTTACTCCAAGGCCGTGCTGTCAGTCCATTTTTTTAAATTCCCGAATAGCACTGTCCATAGTCTAATATCTTAAATTTAAGTGACTGACTTACGAGACTACTTTTTGCACTCTGCAAAAAAAATGTCTAGCAACACTAAACGCATTCTACATATATTAATAACGCATTATCAAAATTACCTGCAATTCTAATATAAATTTTGACTGTACATCCCAAAAAACATATGTTGCTAAAATTGTGATGTGTGACGTCACAATTAACAATGTAAACAATATGAAATGAAAACATGACATTATGAGCGTTTCTCGTATCGCTATCGATTAAAATTTTTGCTAATTCATTATTGCGGGTTAGTAAAGTCGTAAAAACATATTTACAACTATAGCTATTGAATGATTTTTGTACGAAGTTTCAATTCTCTAGCGTTAATACGCTAGGAGCTACGATGATAACATATACGCACACATACAAAAGTACAAAGAGCTTTCCTAATAACCACTTAGGAGGCCTTAAAAACACCTAAAAACAGATGATTTAGATAACATCCTGTTCTCGCAATATAAATTTGCGCAATACAAATAAAAATTTTATATTGCGCAAAATTTTTATATTTAAGCCCAGCTCAGACTATTTAGTAATCTTAAGTTCAGGCAATGTCTTTTTATTTTGTATCGTAATCCTATTTTGTTAAAATAAAGAATTTATTTTAAATTAATTATAGAAATGGCTATAATTACAGTCATTTTATTACAGGACTAACTTAAAATATAAACTTAAAAGAAGAAACACTTTCTAATTATGAAGTGTAAATTAATTCAACTTATTTCCAGGCCGTTAAAGATGGTAATTTATTGCACCTAGTCTTGACATTTTATTTTGATTTGAGACGAAGTATATGAGGTCGATGACTTGCCATAGCCTCTAGGGAAGCAAGCTCCACACATCTTACTTACACTGTACTTTTCCATTCACGGAAACCATTCTTTAATCGCCTAGCCTAGATCTAGACCAATCACCTAAATTATGACGTAATCGGCACTTCCATACATAGACGTGGGTAAAAATCTAAGGGGGAGCGGGGGGGCAGTCCCCTTTACTATGTATATTATATATATATATATATATATATATATATATATATATATATATATATATATATATATAATTACCTTATGCTTAAGGCGAAAACTGTGTTTTTATTCCGTAAGTTTTAAGCTTTATAATTTGTATTTGTATTTTTATCTCTTTAATTTCAGTTTTATTTTAATGATGTATTTAGTTTAAGTTTTAAGATTGGGTTTTTAAGAATATTTTATTGTATTGTAGGCCCTGATAAAGAACTTGTAGCTAAGTTCGAAACGTTGGCTAAGTGAATAAATATATGGTTTCAAGTAAAGCTGTGTTATTATTCTAACCTCATCCCGAGATTGGTGCAAAGTGTATATATATATATATATATATATATATATATATATATATATATATATATATATATATATATATATATATTCGTATTTTTTGTAAACACGCTATTTGTATAAAGGAATAACATTTTTGAATAATTTTTTTACAAATATCAACCTCGTGGAGGACGCGATCCCTGTTAAAACCATATTGTTGTGACCTGGCTTGCTGAGTCAGCAAAATTTTCAAATAATCGTAATTAATTTTTCTGTATATATTAAAGTAGCGTTAGCAGTAGTGTCACAACTTGTTATTGATTTTATTTAAATTTTTGCAAAGCATTATTTGCACTCATTTGAAGCTCAGTTTATGCTACTTTTTAGCGTATTTTCTTTCAAAATTAAAAAAAAATCAATAACAAGTTGTGACACTACTGCTCTGGTTTATAAATATGTACTGAAACATTAAGCGAAAATCGGGTACGGGGTACCTCGGAACTTTTCCAAATCACATCAGATTTGCTACGCTCATCCTCCCTACTTCAGACTCCTCAGAATATACAATTAGCCAAATTTATACTGCAACATGTCTTCGGACTCGCTTTGCTCGTCCTCAGATAGTAAATACATACATTTCATCCTCAGTGGTCATCCATACATCACTGACCACGCTCAATGCTACTTAACTTTTATGATCCAACAAAAATTATAGATAAACTTGTCGCATTGAATCGAAACTTTTTGTGCTTACTAATTAAGTAAAGGCATACACTTTTGTACTAAATTGCAGTTTAATTTAATCATTTTCTAAATTTGTACATTTTTTTAAAAAACGTACCTTAGTCATTCGATAAAAATTGAACTAAAGCTGATAATGAGATGAAGATTAGCACATATGTTAGTCTTATACATGTGTACAAAGTTTCAATGAGATCGCATCATTTTTCTGTTTTATGATTTTTCGAAATTTTTACTGAGGCATTATTGCGGGTTAATGACGTCATAAAATATATTTTTCGAACAGCACAACTTCAGCTGCAGATTGACGTTTCTACAAAGTTTTAACTGTGTAGCATAAATAAACTAGGAGCTAATATAATGACAAAAGACACACACACATACAGACAGACAACTTTGAAAAAACCACTCAGGAGGCCTTAAAAACACCTGAAACAGATAATTCCGGTTTCATCCCGGTTTCGGATTCTTTTGCAAACATAATACTTTTTCCATATACCTACGTATAAGTAAGGAAAAGTAAAAATTGGATTGATAAACAAGAATGCGCTCATTTAAAAAAAACTTCCCCCGGCTTTCGAATCTCTGCACCAGAATTATATTACTAAATAATAAATATAGATTATCTCTTATCAATAAAATTGAGAGCAAATGAATGTTTCAAAACTACGAATAAGCAAAATTAATTATATATTAATTAAATTATAAAATTAAAGTAAAATACTTAAAATAAGATATTTACAATAGCTCCTTTTTGATTTTAACTACTGTGAAAAACAAATCCTACACACACACACACACACATATATATATATATATATATATATATATATATATATATATATATATATATATATATATATATATATATATATATATATATAACTACTAGCGCAGTAAAATTTAATTCCTTTTTATGACTTTATACCAATATTTTCTTGAGTCTTTATTGCGGGTTAATGACGTTGTAAAATATTTATTTTTCGGATAGCAATACTAGACCTAAATATTGATTTTTTGTACGAAGTTTCAACTCTCTAGCATAAATACACTGGGAGATACGATAGTAACAGACACAGACAGACAACTTTGTGAAAACTATTTAGGAGGTCTTAAAAACACCTGAAAAGAATAATTTAGGTGAAATCCCTGTTTCCATATTTTTTGCAAACACAATACTTTTCCTATATTCATTCGGTATAAATATGGAGAAGTAAGTACGATAAGTATGGAGAAGTTCAAATATCATTGAAAATGTGTAACAGCAAGAATTTAAAAAAATCCCTCGTTTCCTTTTAATGCTAATGAGAGTTTTGTTATTTCATTTTATTAACCTGACTGATGAGTGCGCCGCCGTCAATTTTACTGGGCATTTTCAAGATGATCGAATTTATAAGGTGATTCAATTAAAGTGTTTTTATGAATGAAATCAAAATTTTCCTTGTTATAGGTTATAGTCTAATAAGTAGTCAATTTTCAATGCTGACCGCATAGAGATAATATTACTAGAGGGTCTATATTAGCTGAATTTTGAAACATCGAAAAATAACCTGACTACCTTTACTAAAAATATAATCAAATAATCATTACAAGATTACACTAACTTATATAGAAGAACGTTAAAAATACTAATCAGAACACAAACAATGTGTGGAAAGCCGAAAACAATTGATTTGTTAAAACCTTAACCCACTCATGAAGGAGGTTTCAAGGAGGTTACACAGAGCCCCAAAACGATGTTTAAGACCTCTCAATGTATTAAGATATACTATATTCTATGCCCCCTCTAGTATATATCTCTATGGCTGACCGCCTATTTCGATTCCTGCAATGACGTCTCACGTCATTCATATATAAGTCAGGTTATAACCTCCTATTGCGTTTGGCAAGGATCTTGAATAAAGGGGATGACGCATTAAGGAACATTTCTGACCCCATGGAAGTTGTATGAGATAGAGAAATAGGAGCAAACTTACCTTACCCTTGGTAATAATGAAAAAAAGGTGCCAAACACAGGTATAGCAAGGTTCTCGAGTTTACTTCTAAACTTTCTTCTGTTCTTCTCGTGATTGTTACATTTGTGGTGCTTGTTAAGTCATTTGTGCTTATTTAATTTTAAATTTTGAACTATACTTTGCCTCTTCAATGAGTGATAATTTAAGCGTGTTTTGTTATAACCTTCTCAAGCAATAAACAATGGAAACCATTGTGACATAAGTTTGCCTCTAAATTTTAAGACCTGCGCTGTTATAAGAATTGTAAGCATGCACAGTTTGTACCAAGCATGTGCAGTTGGTTTTTGACGTGTGTTTCGTGTTGAATTCTCTCTATTTTCTGGTTTTCGATGGGGTCACTTGTTTGTATGGCAAATCGACTTAGTGTGTCATCCCCTTTATTCAAGATCCTTGGCGTTTGGTTTGTTTACATCGAATGGAATCACCTTATAAATTTCTATCATCTTAAACTTAAATGACTTAGGGTCGGTAAATTAATGACTAAAAACTATTACATATAATCCGTTTTGGCTAAGAGAACCATTGGGATGTTTCCCTCTTTTTCCGCACTATCAGTTTAAAAATCGACTAGGGGGGGGGTTAATTTCAAAATTTGCAACTTCAAGATTACATCTCTACATTACATTACATAGCATTGAAATGTTTTACTATAATACGACACACGGCTAAAATCAGTTGACAGAGCGGGAAAATAATGCGAGGGAACCAATGAGGTTAGTCCTGGATGTTAAACCCCGCCCTCAATTTCAAATCAGGCCAACCTTATTGGTTTCTCAACATTATTTTCCCGTGCTGTTAACTGATTTTAGCCGTTTGTCGTACTATAAATACAAAACATCATAATACTACATTGTACTGCATGTCATTTCAGTAGAGATTCATCATAAAGTTCCTTTTGATAAGGTTTGTTGATGGAAGAAAGACTTGTTACTTACGTTGTAGTGGGGTAAGTCTGGGAGGGAGACTAAGTACGGGACCTTGGACTTGAGATGTATCACACTTGAACCTCACTCTGTTCGCAACCTATTCCACCGTTCCGTTCAACCCGTCCCTGAACAGCAAAAAATCGATCTAATAAAAAAACACTCAAAATTAATGTGCAAATGATAAGCGATAACATCACGCGTTTGATTATTTTTAAATATTGATAACGTTTTAGTTGTTATTTAGTGTTGTGAATCAAAACATGGGTGTTGACGACGAATATTTTTCAGGCGCTGAATTGAGCCCTGAAATAGCGGCCCTTACAAGGGCCTCGGAACTTACATCACCTGCAGCTGTCAGAAGACTTCAAGCAAGGAAAGCACTTCTCCAGCTTCAAGATTCCATACCGGAAGGCTTTATACCTCCAAAACAACTTCTTCTGTACTTAGTCAGGTAAGCAACCAACTTCATGTATTTGTTTTATTTCCTTCTGTTGTCAGACCAGCCTTCAGGTACCTTATGCGCACCTTGACAATGTTGTATCCCTTCTTACTATTGCTATATATCTCTTAAAGGAGAGGGACACTTTGGCGCCTTGAGTCCGTTTAAAACCTGTCTCTAATAAAATGTATTTAGTAAATTAATTGCTTAGCTATACAGTATGTGTAAAAAGAAGCGACATATACGAATTATTGGGGCTTTATATTTGGTGAGGTACTTTCCCAAATTTAATAAGTAATCAGGGGCTTATTATAAAGTCTCCAAAAAGCTTTATGAGTGTCAATACCCTTTCAGACCCGTGACGCTTGTTAATTTTAACTACACATCCACGCTCATTTTCTTAAAACTACCTCAAAAATGTTTTTATTCCGCTCTCCTTGCTCTTCTCTTCTGTATGTGGGAGACTCGCCTGCAAAGGTTGGATTGAGACAGAGATTGAACTATTTATAACTAAACTATACGACTGTTTGTGCAAAACTGGTCAGTTGCAAAACCGGACTGTAAAAAGGTATATGTAATACTAGACTTTAACACTGTTTGTGTGTAACACGATTTTAAGATTTTTTGGAGAAAAAATCAACAGACTATTTTTATTCTGTTTGGATAAAACTGAACGGTTTTAAGACTGTAAGAAAAAACTTGACAGACTATTTCAACACTGTAAGACTGTTCTTTTAATACTAGTGATAGTTAGTATTTGTGTGTAAGACTGGACGGAAAACAGTCTGGACGTCCAGTCTTACAGACTGTTTTCCGTCCAATCTAACAGATTGTTTTCTGTCCAGTCTTACAGACTCTTTTTGATAGACAGTTTTTTTATCAGTTTGAACTACGTACTTCTGTTCCTCTTATTTCATTTCTTATAGACAATTTTCTGTTCACTAATAAGATGGTTCCAAGAGAGTCGAATTCAACTCTCCTACTTATCTTAGTAAATCTTAAATATTCACTAATTTTTAATTTCCCGCGAAGCCCTTTCAAACTGCCTTTCTGGAGCAACCTCGGGTGGCTAAAAAACAAAAAGAGAGCAAAGCCATTTTATTTGTCTAATTTATCATCTTAGTACTATTTAGCTCTTAAGAGATTTTTAAAATTAGTTTGTTCTATTAATTCAAATAATTTGTAAATTTATAAAAAAAAATTACAATCACAGTAAAAGATAAACTAAGGTTAATGTAGTTTTTTATTTGGTTCATATCTTAACGATCAAACAATAAACCTTTTAATTGATTATTACAATTTAACCAAGGAAATTTGGCTCTTCAGAGTATTGGGAATGACGTTTGTTTGATAATCTCACACAAAAATGGAGGATAAACGACTACAATATGACAATCAATAGTTATTGATGAATAACATTAACAATGAATAACATTAATTATTAACAGTTAATATCAATACCCAAAGTAAAAAAAAAAAAAAAAAAATATAATATATATATATATATATATATATATATATATATATATATATAATATATATAATATATATATATAATACAATACAATCAACATACAATATAAATATCAGTTAATATCAATATCAAATTAATAAAAATCGGATACTGGGTACCTCGAAAATTTTCCCTTACCATATCGGGTTCGTTACGCTCATTGCTCATCCTCTCTACTTCGGGCTCGCTTCGCTCGTCCTCAAGATATACAATTCGCCAAATGTATACTGCAGCATATCTTTGGACTCGATTCGCTCGTGCTTAGATAGTAAATATATTCGTTTCATTCCCAGCGGTCACCCATCCAGGCACTGACCATGCTCGATGCAGCTTAACTTTTATTATCCATCAAAAATCATGGATATACTATTTGAATTAAAGCGAAACTTGGTGTAATCATTCATTCAAATTAAAGTATAAATTTGAACTAAATTTCAACCGAATTGGATTATTTTCCGATTTTTAACAGTTTTTCATACGTATAAAAGTCATTCAATAAAACTTGAACTAATGCTGATAATAAATGAAACTTGGCACATATCATTCTTATACATGGCTACATGCGTGCCAAATTTCAATCGGATCATATAATTTTTCCACGTGTTATTCGAAATTTTTAACTGCGAATCATTATTGCGAGTTAATAACGTCATAAAAAAGTTATTTTTGGAATAGCTACAGCAACTACAGCGGTAGACTGGTTTTTCGACAAAGTTTCAACTCTCTAGCATAAATACACTGGGCGCTACGATGATAATAGACACACACATAGATACAGACAGAAAACTTTGTGAAAACCACTCAGTTTTCAGACCTTGAAACGGATAATTCCGGTTTTATTTTGGTTTTGGATTTTTTGCAAACGCATTATTTTTCCTATTGTATAGCTATGATATAAATGATAAAAAGTGAAACAATAAGCAACAATAAATAACAATGAATAAGATTAACTATTATAACAGCTTAAAGCAATATTCCTCTTCGTCAATAACGAACTGTGAATTACAACCTTTCCAATCAATAAGCTACTGAAAATCAAGAAAATAAGAATAAAACAAACAAAGAATAGCAATAACTTTCAGCGGCTAAACCAATATTTATTAATTTATTTATAATTTATGGCGAGAGCCAATATACAAAAATCAAGAGACAAAAATTTACAAAATTAAGATAAAAAAAATAAGTTACAGTATAAATTAATAAAATATAAAAAATAAAATAAAATAAATAAAGATAAAATATCGCATTCATAGAGGAGGAAAGTAAATGGAAAAAAAGAAAAAAAAACAACTATAACATCAAAGTAATAGTGATAAAAGAGTAATTATGATGGTGAGAAAGATAACAAAAATATGATTAAAGAAATAATACAGACAAATAATAAACTTTAAATAAAAGAATAATATAAAAGGTAATATATAATATAAAATAAAAGAAATATAATTAATGAAAATAAAAAAGAATAATATATAACATAAAATAAATCAAAAAGATATAAATAATATAAAATAAAATAAAACATAAAATTCTTGAACAAAATTAAAAAAAATATACCCCACTATTTCAATAGCAAACAATCAATTACATCGCTAGCAAACAATAAGACAATCGATGGCTACAAACAGTTATGCTGTGAATAACAATGAAAAACAATAAATAACATATCAATATTTATTGTTGTTAATATTGATATTAACAAAAAACAATAAACAATAATATCAACAGTTAATATCAATTTTGTTATTATTAGTATTTGTAATCAGTAAATTTATTAAAAATGACACCACATTGGACAAGAATAGTAAATTATTGGTTAATTTATTTATTTTTATAAATATTTAGTAACATTTTATAAAATATAGTCTTATTTAATAAATTTATTATTCTTGTCCCATCTAGTGTAATTTGTAAAATGATTAAGTTAATATAAATATTGCGAAATGAATAGCAAAACATAAGGCTCTAGGCCTCTAGACCGCTACGCGGCTTGGGGGTCGCTTCGCGGCCATATAGTTGTCGTCCTATATCAGTTAGATTATATTACCTATATCAGTTTTATAGATTATAAAACCTATCAATTCGCTAACTACAGTCTATCGTTTAGTTTAAAAATCCCCAAGGTCAAAAGTATTTTAGGGATTGACCAATCAGAGAAGCCGCTGCCAACCTCTCACTTAAAAAGAGAAAAAAAATCCCTACCACAATAACCACTGTAAGGAAAAAAACCTTCTTCCCGACAATGGTTCACTTTGTTTGTGGTTCTTCTTTTGATTACATCGCTTTGAAAACTACTTTCAAATTAATCTATCAATGATATTTAAAATAAAACTACACAAAAGAAATGTAAAAAACATCTCAAAAAAATACGGGTAAAATAACCTGATTTGTTTACATAGTTTTTCCCGCTCCTTCTTGCAGGGATTTTCTTAAGAATCAGTGGTGTCTAAACTGACCTGTCAAGATTTTTAAACTAAACGATAGACTGTAATGCTTATTATTAACTTTATATATGTGTCAACCATACACATTAAAACATGTGTATACCATTTTAGTTCGATCAGACAATTTCTGTTCAAAAATTTTTTGAAATTTTGCACCGTTTCTTTTTTTTCGAAAAATGCAATTAAAAGTTATTGTGTCCCATAGAAACATCTAGAATAGTTATTTACACTGTAAGGGGAAGAAGAAAGTTTTACAGCTCAAGGCCTACGACTTAAATAATAAGCAAAATATATTTCTTTTTATATTTTTTTGTTTATGATGTTGTGAATGAGAAGTTACAATATGAAGGGTAGTTAATACCGATTGTAGGCAGGGGGTTTCCATTTTTTTTGTACACATTTTCTTTTTCATTCCTTACATTATTTAGAATTTATTCAGTGACTTTGATTTTATTCAGCATAGATGACTCTATACAGCCACTGCACTCTATTCTATTCTATTACGTCCCTAGGGACGTAAATATATGTTTACAGGTCCAGGTTGCTACAAATGAAACCCTGATTTACAACTCAAATCGTAGGTAATCATACATATATATATATATATATATATATATATATGAACCTAAAAATATTTATATATAGTAAGTCCCCTTCCCAAAATATTCACCTACCTCCCTCTATGACCTCAATCTTACAAGCTCATTTCCTGAAAATTTGCTAAAATAACAACTTTAAAATGACACAGAAGTAAACACATTGCTAAAAAATACAGATCATAACACAAAGTACACGCCATAAGACAGAAGTCATAACGCAGAAGTAAACATATTGCTAAAATATACAGATTCATAACACAAAAGTGAACACGTTGCCATAGAACACAGAGTCAAACGCAGAAGTAACATATTGCTAAAATATACAGATTCATAACATAAAAGTGAATTCATTGCCATAAGAACACAGAGTCATAACGCAGAAGTAAACACATTGCTAAAATAATACAGATTCATAACACAAAAGTGAACACGTTGCCATAAGTACACAGAGTCATAACGCAAGAAAAACATATTGCTAAAAAAATACAGATTCAAAACAAAAGTGAACACGTTGCCATAAGAACACAGAGTCATAACGCAGAAGTAAACATATTGCTAAAAATACAGATTCAAACACAAATTGAATACATTGCCATAAGAACACACAGTCATAACGCAGAAGGTAAACACATGCTAAATAATACAGATTCATAACACAAAAGTGTACACACCATAAGTAACAGGTCAAAACGCAGAAGTAAACATATTGCTAAAAAAATACAGATTCATAACACAAAAGTGAACACATTGCCATAAGAACACAGAGTCATAACGCAGAAGTAAACATATTGCTAAAATATACAGATTCATAACACAAAATGAATACATTGCCATAAAACACACAGTCATAAAGTAAACATATTGCTAAAATAACACTGAAGTGAACATATTGCTAAAATTACACAAAAGTAAACACATAGCTAAAATAACACGGACTCATTACAGAGAAGTTAACTCATTGCTAAAATAACACAGAAGTGAACAGATAGCTAAACTAACACAGAAGTGAACACATTACTAAAATTAGACAGAAGTAAACACTTTGCTAAAATAAGACAGACACATTACAGAGAAGTAAACACATTGCTGAAATAACAATACTTGGTAGTAAGTAAGAATAACAACCAATGACGACCAGTCAGTGAATTTGCTACGTTTTTTTATTTTAAACCGGAATTTAGTTACTAAGTTACTTAAACTATTAAAAAATCTTGGACACTGTTTTTCTCTTATCAATGATCTGATATTATACCCTTGGTTAACTAGAAGTCAATTATCAGTTTTTTTTTGAGAGATATAACAACTCTAATAATTATATTATTTTAAAGTAACAATAAAAATAATCCCTATTATTATAAGTTATGTAAATATGATAATAAAAAGTCTAAAGTACTAAAGCGCAGCTCCGGCTCAGAACAGGTTTAATTTTAGACTTGACCTAAAGACCCTAAGCCATATAGACGTGAGTTTAAATCAAATTAAGTCCCGTTAAAGCAGGAAACAGATCAAGTTGATATAAACTTGTTTGCCATAAATCACCTCCTCTCTTGCACTTGCATTGTTTATTTTTTATTGTTTATTCTTTCGTGTATACCATTCTGTTCCTTTTTTAAGCTGAAATATTTTACACTGTTTAGTTATGAAACGTTAACTTTTTGGTAACAACGAAAAACTCAAATTTTTCGAAACTTAACTTATCGAAAATAAACTGCGTAGGCTTCCGCGGTTATTGTCATGAAGATGGGTTGTTGTTGGTTAGGTCTTCCGGTGGTGACCGCGTCAATGTAGATGAAGAATCCGAAGTTTCGCTTCCACTGTAGGAGGCATCTACAGGGATGTAGGACATCATGGATAGAAACACAATACTCAGACATCATGCAAAAAACACAGTTCAGTTTTGTAGAGAAACGTCGAATTCTTCATCTACATTGACGCGGTCACCACCGGAAGACCTAAATCTCCTTAACTTATCAAAGTCTTCTCTGCAATCCTAGTCCCTCGCCCCTCCTACTCTCTAACAGTCTAATTACAATACATTTGGATTCTTTTTAATCACACCCATTTTATAGCATCACCTCCATAGAGATATTATTGCTATCCAGAGAGGCTCTATCGGTTGAATTTAAAAACATCGAAAAAATAATCTGAACTCTTTCGATTCTTATCAAATTAAGAGTACACAATTACAATAACTTATAGTATAGAATGATTAAAATGCAAAACAATAGCAACTTTTTCGACAGAAAATTCGCTAAAACGCAAGTATTGCGCAATAAATCTAGAATGATTAATTCAACATCAAAACTCAAATCAAAATTTTAGCCCATTCTTGGAGTAGGTTACAAAAATGATACACAGAGTCCCTGAGGGGCTTTAACAGATGTTTCAAACCTATAATTGTATTGAGATAAGGCATGCGCGCACGCACACACCACACAATCACCCACAAACACACATACACCCAGACAGCACGACGAATGCCACTCGAAACGTTAGAAAAAATGTCTGAAATAGATAATTACGTTGAAACCTTGGTTTCGAATTTGTTTCTGTTCACTTAATACTTTTTCTTTTACCTACGGTAGTAGTTAAGAAAAAGTAAAAACTGGATCGAAAAAATCTGTAGATACACTTAGCTGTATTGAGGTGAAACTTAATACACTTATTTATTACATAAATGGACAATTCCAAACTCCATTTGACAATTTGTTTTACGATTTTTAAAAAGTATTCATGTCATTCAATAAAAACTAAACTAATGCTGATAATGAAATACAACTTGGTATATTAGTATAAACTAATAACAAGTCTCTTCACACTAACTGTTTTAGTGTGAAGACTTGTTATTAGTTTATATATATACCACTTCACATTGCAGCAACCTATAATTATGGTATATTAGTGGTTTATATATATATATATATATAATATATAATATATATATATAATATATAAATGGATTATACTCAAATCGATTATACTATCGATATATTCAATTCGATTATACTATCAATATATTCAAATCTATTATACTATCGATTTATTCAAATCAATCAAAACATTTTCCTTGTTTTATGAAATTTCGAAATTTCTGCAGTTATTATTACGGGTAATGACGTCACCAAAAATGTTACTCCGGAGAGCGCAACTAGACCTAAAACATGATTTTGTAACAAGTTTCAACACTGAGAGCAACGATGATAACAGACACATGTGAAACCACCGAGGATGTTCTAAAAACACCTGAAACGGATAATTCGAGTGGAACCTTGGTTTCAAATTTTTAGTGCAAATACAATACTTTTCCTACATGCCTGAAACACAAACGGCATGAAGGAGGAAAAGTAAAAACTAAAACATCGAAGTCGAGAGAACAGAAAATACCTTGTAAAATTAAAAAGTAGGAAGTAGAAGTATAAAAAGTAGTAATAAGTAAAGTAATAAGTAAGTAAAGTAATAAGAAGTATAAGTAATAAGTAAGTAGTAAGTGTAGTAAGTAGTAATATTAAGTAGTAAGTAAAGTAAATAAGTAAAATAGTAAGTGTAGTAAGTAGTAGTAGTAAGTAGTAAGTAAAATAAATAAGTAAAGTAGTAAGTATAAAAAGTAAAAAGAAGGACAAATTTTTGAAAAATTTAAACTGAGGAATACTGCGGAATGAGTTTTCTAATCGATATCTGAGTAAAGTCAATATTTATAAAACGATTGAATAAATTTTACAAGGAAGGTTGTGGCGTAATTTTACTCTAACAAATAACAGACTATTTACTAATTAGAACATTGCGTTGTATTCTGATGTAACTCGAAACATGATGTGACGTCTTGTGTACTTTCTATCTTTTGAGTAGCTGGAATTTAAATTCCCATTGTCAAAACATTTTTAATTTTTAGTTATGAATTGTATAATTCCATTTATTGATTGTATACAAGATTTATTGACAAATTGTAAACTATTTTCCTTGTCTAAATAAAAACAAGAGGCCTTCGGCATCTTTGTCGCTACACGGCGTCGGCGCTGAAATGTTTATGGGGTCATTTTTTCAGGTTAATGACGTCACACATATTTTGTAAACAATAGGGTTAGGGACATTAACAAGGAAAGATTCATTTCGATCCAAGAATCCAAAATCTCGTTCATACATAAGCACATATATATATATATATATATATATATATTATATATATATATATATATATATATATATATATATATATATATATATACATATATATATGTGCTTATGTATGAACGAGATTTTGGATTCTTGGATCGAAATGAATCTTTCCTTGTTAATGTCCCTAACCCTATTGTTTACAAAATATGTGTGACGTCATTAACCTGAATAAAATATATATATATATATATATATATATATATATATATATATATATTATGATATCTATAGTTAGTTGCAGGCTGTATATTATAGCCGTATACTTTATACTACTATACTCCAGTACCAATATCTATTGTTACTATCTGTAAATTATTACAGAATTATAATAAGCCTTGTACTTACTGCCAGGAAGTACACGCTGATTAACTGAACATAATTTTTACCGAAGATGTAATCAGCAATTTTTTTTACTTTTTCAACAAAATTCTCATTGACGATTTGGTTAACATTTTCTATTGAAAAATGCGACTACGGTATACTAATGGACGATTTAATGAACAATTTTTATTAAAGAATTCTACTGTGAAAATTCATTGACGATTTCTTGAACAATTCCTATTGAAAGAACGAACGATTTCATTGACAATTATTTGAAAGATTTATATTGACTTATTGCAAAAAATCCTTTAGTTTTCTCGCACTATTTCTATTGACAAAATCTGCACCAATTTATAATTAAAAAATAATACGAATGGTTAATTAATTGTGTAACAGGCCGTTTTACTCACGCACTACAATTTATTAGGTATTCAATTTATAACAACTTTTTCAAGGCAAAGAAGAATAAACAAAAGAAGAAAGTGAAAAAAAAGAAGATAGTATAAAGAAGAGAAAATATTTTCCTCTTATAATTTCAATAACTTTGATCACTTATTTTTGGTCTATTGATGTTTCAAATATTATCATTAAGTAATTAATAAATGAATAGTATATTGTTATCAGACACTTTCAAACATTCCGACGCTATTATCTGTGTTATTATTATAGTGTTTATTTTTATATTCACGGTCATGATCTAAGTATATTTGTTTTCTACATATTTAATAGTTATTTAGGGAGTAAATAATGCTATTATTTCCCTGACCAGTTAGTTATTTAAAAAGTTAGTTAAAATGCTGAGCAGTTAGTTAGTTAGTTAAAAAGTATTTATCTCTTAAACTTAAAGCCGAGAGAGTTATGACTGTTAACTTCCGAGGCAAAGCTGAGGGAGGTAATTATAGAAAAATAGCATTTTACTCCCAAGTTGTAAATTTATAAGGTGACCCCCTTATAAATTTAGAGGGTGCTACCTCCAAACAAAATTGCCCAAAACTACTTCTTTTGATCTGAAAGGATTTTGAGCCAATCAAAAATTTTTTTGGTCGGGTCCTCCTATTAAATTTTGAGGGTGCTGCCCCCAAAAAAATCAACAATTTTTTATTGCTCTAAATAATTCTTGGGCCCTGAAACGGATTTGAGCCAAATTACAAAAATTGATTGGTCACCTGTATAAATTTAGAGAATACCACTCCCTGAAAAAAATTATATAATTGGCTCTAATAACCCAATAATAGAAAACAATTTTTATTCCCAAGGGAGAAAAAGTTACTTTATACTCCCAAGGGAGTGAAAAGTAACTTTCTCTTCCTTGGGAGTGAAAAGTGCTTCTTTACTCCCTAAAAACTAGTCTATAAAGTTTACATTATATACCGTCTGGAGATAAACGTATTACACATCAATTATTTTCAAGATTTGTTGATCAAGTTCTTTTGATAAATAATCGAACATAATTTAGACAAAAGTTTTTTTAGACTGATAATTAAGATAAGATCAAGACTAGTAAAGTCTGGAGTCCACTATTGTTAATTTATCTCACAATATACATTATAATTATGAATGGCAAAATAATTAGCCATTCATGGCCATGGAATGGCCGCTACTCAGCGTCGGCGCTGGGGGCAGCTTCACGGCCCCCGTGCGTCACTGTGGCTGCTTCGCGGCCACATGGTTGTTGTCGTATTTCAGTTTGTCATATTACTAGTTTATATTAAGTGGCATACTGCCACGATATAAGCAGTAGAGAGATATAAAAGTGGAAGAGTTGTATGGAAGAGAGTCGCTATAGATAGGATAGATCGGAAAAGAATGAAGCAAGTTTATTTACAGGTCTGGTTGTCTAAAGACTAGTGCAAGTAATTATATTTATTAGCCTACTTATGTTTGAAAAAAATCCTATCTTAATTTATTTATTTATTTTGCTCATTATAATAAATAATAATTAAATTAATCCTCCCTTATTTAATAAATAATTTAATATAAAAATGAATGTTTACTTAGGCTATTAGTTATGATTTAGTTATAATTTTATTATATGTAGTTATTAATGAGTAATATCTTTTAAGTAATATAAATAATATTGATTTATTTTTTAATTAAGATATTGAAATTAATTAATTAAAATTAAAAAAAAATAAAAAAATAAAATAAAATGTTTATAATATCGTCTTGTACATATCATTAAAAGTTAATCAATTTAATTTTGAAATTTATATAAAGATAAATTATATGATTATGTATATGTTAAGAATTAACATATACATTAAAAAAAAATATTTTAAGAAATGATGTTTTTTTGGTGTTAAATTAAGTTTTAAGAAGTCTAAAAATAAATAAAAAAAATTTAAAACGTCTATAAAAGAATTAAACTTAAAAATCTTCAGCTTTATGCTGATATAAATAAATATTTATGTAATTTTACACATTTATGTTGTATTATGTTATATTATGTTGTATATTTTCAAATGATTGTTTGTTATTTATTTAAATAAACGGATATTATTATTATTATTTTATTATACACATACACACAATTCACACATACATACATATGTACACACATACATACACACACACACACACACACACACACATACACATATATATATATATATATATATATATATATATATATACCACATACACACATATATATATAGATATAAAATAATCTCACATACGTACATAAATACATAATTTAAAGAAAAAATATAAATTATAAACATAAACGTTTAGTTAAAACTAAATGATAATTATATAATAAAGAGGAATAAATATATAATGATGAGAAAAAAAAGAAATATACAAACTATTTAGATCATTAAATAGGATACAAGTTATAAAAATTCAAGTTAAATAGGAAGATAAGTAACACTGGTAAATAGTAACAACGTAACAACGAAAATATTAGATTAGATCTTATTCGAAAATACAGCATTAAATAATCGCCTATGATTATTTAATTATGATCTTCTATTAAATCTCTATAGAGTGCTATGTATCACCTGTCTGCTGCTGCACTCTTATGTTTATTTGATGTAACTTTACGTTTTCCCGCAATATTCTATCTTTCCCGCCCTTTTTCCTTACACTTTCTTGTAATGTTGGCCGCGTGTTCATTACCAACCTAGCTGTCGTACGGTTCGTTCTTTTAGCTACCTTTTCCTTCCAAGTTTTAATAATTTTTTACATATTTCATTGTAAACTATTATTATTTTGATTTTTAACTTCCCGTGTGCCGGAATAAGTGCCGTGGTCTCTAAGCAAACTAAATATCCTGTGTGTTGTGTACCCCGTGCATCCCGGTCCGTTTTAGATACGTTTGGTTTCACCCTACGACAGGCCTGACCTACTTCATGCCTCATCTTTACTTTGAAAACAAGTAAGTCCCGGATTATTATACATTTATCACTCTATCTCATCATCATTATTTATGTATTTGTTATCTCTACCTCTCTCCCTCTGACCATAAGGCGTAGAGATATCTCTTAAAATATTCTGCCATAAGAAAGTTATTAGTTATAAAAAAATGTAATTTTTAGCATTAGTTCTGATTTTATTGATTGGAATGTATGACATAATGTAAACAAATCATGTTTTTTGACTATAGTACGACAGACGACTAAAATCAATTGACAGCGCGCCAAAAATCTGTGAGGAAAAGAATTCTATTGGTTCAGACCGACCCCGCTCTTTCCCCCTCCACCTCATGCCAACCTCGGTATAAAAAAATACCTTTTTCGTATAATAAAATCATAAAAAAGGCAACACTGGTTGTAAATATTTGTAACCTCGCGTCGCTTTTATTTCCCTCATTGTGCATATTGATCTGTTTGATTTCGTTTCGTTTCATTCCAATCTGTTCAATTCATCCAATTATTTCGAAGTTGTAATATGATCTGAGTGCCTATATTTGACGCTTGGACATTGACGTATTCTTCAAGCAGTTTTTTTTTTGAAAATGCCATGTCTTTCAATAGATGACAGTCTTGACTTTTTTATGTCTTGAATGCATATTGTGTCATATTATTTTTATAATCTGAAATAATACGCATTCAATTATACAAACTTGACACAAAAAAGCAGTTTGTTTTGGAAAAAAGTAATTATAGCTGACAATTTATTTAAATCGTCAAACTTTTATCAAAGAACTATTATGATCCATTGCATTACGTAATTAACAACTTTAACTCCACTTAATTCATACTTCCCGAACAAATTTAAAGCAACACTTAGTTGGAAATTTATAAGATACAATATTCCTTCTTAAATAGTAAATAATTTTTAAAAATAAAAAATACGATATCAAATAGAAACAAATAATAAAATTCAAAACATAACCTGACTTTCAGTGTTGCCAGAGTAGGGAATTTTATTTGTTACATAAAAGAAGGGATTTTTGTTATTAAAAAAAGAGGGTTGAAAGCATTGAGATTTTGGCGGGCTGTCAATTGATTTTAGCCGTGTGTCGTATTATAGTACATTTGAAAATTCGCTTATAACGTGCACCACTGGGTGATTACTCCTACCAAGCCTGCCAAGTTACTTTAACCAGTATGAGCACTATGTCTAATACATTTATTGTAGACAATAATCAATCAAATTAAAAAAAGCATTTATCGTGGTAGTATGCCATTTTCATAAACTAAGAATGACGAACTGATATAGGACAATGACCTTGTGGCCGCTTCGCGGTCACAAGGTCATTGTCGCTTCGCGGTTCCGCGACTCCTTGTGACCGCGAAGCGGCTTTTTCAAAGAATGTGAGTGTGTTGGATATGAATATATATTAGTACGGTGTATTTATACAAGAAAGATTATAATATCTACTGTCTGATAAGTAGTACTCCTGCATGTATCTTCCAGACTCCAAAAAAATGTATCCATTAAGCAGAGAAATAATAAAAAATTTTGTTTCACGAAATACTTTTAGTGCTAAATAAAACATTTTTCGGCGTTGGAAACAGCCATCTTAAAATAAAGATAACGCAAACATCTGTTTATAAAAAACATAAATAAAATGCTAATAATGATAACCTTGAACAAATGTTAACATGTCACAATATTTATAACAGACAAAAAATATTTAGCGATGGAGTGGGTTGACTTAATTTTATTCAATTTATACTATATAGAGAGACCTGAGCAAATTGAGACAAAAAAATATGTAGTGCGAACCGAGCCGGCTAAGCCTGTAATCTACTGTAAAGTAAATTATCCTCAAAACGTGTGGATAAGATTTATATAAAAAGCTGAGCTTTGGAAATACAGTATTTCGGTCATAACCAAAATTATCGCCAAACGTTAAAAACTTAAGACTCCAGAAAAGTGTACTGTAGAATAACTTGTGGATAGACTTTTATTTACATCCTTGTGGTAAAAAAATCCACTAGCGCTTATAATTTAAATGTAGAATAACATTATTTTGAGAGCATTCATTAGTTTTAATTGTATTTAGATAATTAAATGAGACGCTTGTTAGTGATTCTAATCATTGTTTGTATAATGGAGGAGACCAATCGATCCCGAGAACCAGCCTCCTGATTTCCGAAGCCCGCGAAATAGTGGCATTATTCGAATCCTCCAAATATCTACACCGTCCCTAATATTTGTTGAAGAGCATAGGCCATTCTAGGTGAAAATCTCAGAGGGAATTTCAGCCTCCTAATATATATATATATATATATATATATATATATATATATATATATATATATATATATATATATATATATATATATATATATATATATATATATATATATATATAATATATTAATATATATATATATATATATATATATATATATATATATATATATAATATATATATATATATATATATATATATATATATATATATATATATATATATATATATATATATATATACATATATATATATATATATACATACATACATACATACATACATACATACATACATACATACATACATACATATACATATACACTGTATTTTTGAATAAGATCTAATCTAATCAACTTTTCGTAATTACTATTTACTAATATTACTTATTTTCCTAACTTAACTTTTTTAACTTCTACAAAAGAAAAAAGTATGTTGAATGGTAACTTTTGGTTGCAAACTAAACATATTAAAAGTAGAAAAATAAAGTCATAATTAATTATTTATTTAAATTATATAAATATTTAATGTCATTATTTATTTCCTCAATAAAATTTAAATAAGTTTAGTTGGCGATATGCTTCTATTGGAGGGGGGGCTAATTTCAAATAAGGAGGTCTTTAGCCCCCCCCCCTTGGAATCGCCTATGTTGTAGAGACCTACTTTTGTATATACGATTACACTTTTGTGTACATATATATATATATATATATATATATATATATATATATATATATATATATATATATATATATATATATATGCTCTACACTTTTATACATGCCGATAAGCCCATTGCCTTCCTGTTCGCTGAGCTTTAACCTCAGAGAATAAGAGAAATCCCAGGGAGACATTTTAATTTAGAATTTAAGTTAAACGCAATACTTTCTTTATAAGATTAAAGGAAATTTTTTTTAAAGATATTTTATTTATTATTTTACGTTGTAACAAATTTACATTACGTTGAATTGTTAAAAACATCACACACGACTATCATCAGTAATAATTTAAACATGTATCAGCATAATTTAAACTTTAAATACACGATTATTTTTGCATCATATATCCATAAAAATGTTTTTATAATAAATAAATATAGACTCGAGCTTGTTAAAATATTATTAGCTTCAATAAATCAAACTGTGCAGACACTGTGGCGCCACGCAGATGTTTAGTTCGTCCTTCGATAAAATTTACTTAGGAATTAGTTAATATCGTAAAAAAGTAGACCTTATAAATATAATTTAATATATATATATATATATATATATATATATATATATATATATATATATATATAGTGTGTGTGAATATGTATATATATATATATATATATTATATATATATATATATATATATATATATATATATATATATATATATATATATTGTGTGTGTGAATATATATATATATTATGTATGTTATGCCTGTGTGTGTGCTTGGATACAGGACCACAAGCGAAATCGATTCATTCCCCTCATAAGCGTACTTTTTCATTAAAAACGCGCTAAAATGAGGTTTTTGTTCTTCCATTAGAAAGCTTTAATTTATTAAATTTAATTACTGCAATACAAATTTTAAAAGCCATCTGGATTTTTTTTAAAAAAGGTAGAGTGGCACTTAATGATAAAATATTTGTTTGTTTAATTTTGATAAAGTTGTAAGTTGTTGTGTATTAATTTGATGTCATTTAAAGGTCCCTCTTTTTTTATCTAAATAGATAATCAAGTATCAAGTCTAGATTTTTATTTAATTTAATTATAAGTTAAACTTTGCTGTTGCAACTAATGCAGTAGGCGTGAATTACAGTGTACCCTACGTAATTTGTTTTTACATTGAAAAGATAACAATTTTTAACTTCGCTCTGTTGCATATCAAGTTTATAAGGTAAGAAGGTTTGACTCGGTTTATTTTATTCTACGAGTGTTGTCCAGAATATCTTTTTGTTGGACTGAGAAGCTTTTCCTTTGTTTTATGTTTTGCGGTATATAGTCATCATCTTCGGAGGAGTAATAGCTATGAAGTTTTAATATCTAGGAGTAGGAGGGGTTATAGTTTGCTAATGTTATTAGAATTTGTGATAGTCTCCATGATTGCAAGATTGATGTTATGCCAATAGTTATCATCAGTTTTAACTTTTGTATTGGTAAACCTATAAAAATGCCCCATTGTAAGTCAAGCAAGCAAAAAATTAAGTTATAATTAAAAAGGTTGTATTTACCGCAAGTTGAAGAAGCAATCGAAGAATCAGCTACCGTCGATACTTGCTGTTACAACAGCAAGTATCGACGGTAGCTGATTATTCGATTGAATAAAATTATACTATATAGTTATACTAATAGTTCTACTATAAGTTATACTATATTTTGTTATAACAAAATTTAAAATTTGTACATAACCTAGTATGGGAATGTATGGGAAAATGTATTTATGTATGGAAAATGTATGCATGTATGTATGGAAAATTTATGTATGGGAAAATGTATGTATATATGGGAAAATGTATGTATGTATAGGAAAATTTATGGGATATAGCAATGTAGTTCGAGAGAAGTTTTTATACTAAGAAGCTACAAAATTTAACCTTATTTCGAACTGGGTTGAACGCAGGTTCGACCCCGTATTAATCCTTATTATTGCTTATCATTTTACTTAAACCACATGGCTGGGCAGTTTCAGTTTTGAAATAGTGATAGGCTATGAGGCTATACATACACCGTGACAAATGGTGACAAAAGCTATAAGCTCAGACACATTGACCATTTGTCTATGGCTGGTAACAAATAAAACAAAATCTCATATATTTGCGATCAGCCAGTTTTTGCAATTGTATTTGCGATTCAAATAGATGGCTGTACGGTTGGAAATACCAATGGTGGGAAAACGAAAGGGTGATTAAATTTTTTTTTATCATAGGATTAGCATGGGAGCCGATAAAACTTCTTCTTTTATTTCTTTATTGTTTGTTAATTTGTAATAAATGAGTTAAAACGATGAGTTAAACGATTTTAATGTGATAAAATTAATAGAACGACCATCGGGTCTAAAAACAATTGCCAATATTTCATAGAATATAGAATCAGGCTCTTATCACTACAGACTTGGATTTGTCCGATTTAACCCAGAAATAATAAAACCTAAACGTATAATTTAAACAAACAGTTTATAAAAAAAAGTGAATTTAGTGAGTTATTATTTATTTTAGTGAGTAAATAAAATTGATTAACAATTACTAAATTAAAACACCATAATGGCAAAAATGAGCTTGTTATCAGTTAATTTAAATACCTGTTAAAACTAATAAAAAAGTAATTTTGTGTGTTTGTGCAAACTAAAATTATTTAAAAGTAACATTAACTAGCAATAAATAAAATAGGTGATTTTCACCTTCTTGTCACTCAATTTAAATACTCGTGACAATCCATTAAAATCCTATTTTTCAATGAAATAGTGATTCTACTGAGTTTATACGCCCTAAAATTAATTAAATTAAACCACTTTGGGGAAAAAATTAAAGAAATAATCGTTTCAAATAAGAAAAACCAAAAAAACCCTATAAGGACTTTAACAACGATCGCCCTTTCGTTATCAATTTCTTATTAGCAAAAGTAGGGCTGCTACGGACTTTGAATAGCCGATCGTTATGATTCGCGATTCGAAGTCGTAAAACGTTTTGCAGTTACGAAAGATCATTAGGTATCCTCCAGAACAATCCATGAAAACAACCTTTATTTAGACTTATGTTCTGACATATGATAGCATATCATATGTGAACTCCCAGAAATTGATGCCTGGAATTTATAATTACGTGAGTAGCCTCTAGTTCTAGTTCAATGTTCATCTGGGACAAGTTTAACGACCAACTTAAACACCAATGAAATAAAATGAAAAATCTTTATTTCCACCTTAAACAAAGAAATAGCACTTTAACTTAGTACAATACTAACTTTCATAGATTGAGTACATTATAAAAATTTAGGTTGAATGGTCGATGAAAGTACTTCCATCACTTCTTTTTCTCGAGATACTTAGATGCTTTAACGAAACATATTAGAGCACTAGAATAAAAAAGTTTAAAAGAACAACAGAAGTTAAAATCACCCCCGCCTCACGGAGTAGGAAAATATTATAATTATTCAAAGATTATTCAGTACGGATTGAACGAAGATAAAGTGAATGAATTTCACGAATATGTAAGCTGCACCTGATTTCGTATAGTTATTGTCATTGTCCAGTCTATATCGAGATATAAATAATAGATTGTAATATCATCCATTGACACTTAGCTAATAAGATTTATAACAATTGCTAATAAATGTGCAAGGTCATTATTATGCCCAACAGCCACAATCTGTCGCGCTGACATATTGTTTACTCTTTCTATTATTAATTTTTCCCTTTCATCTAACTTCCTAGGTTTTTATTTATAATTCTTGCTGTTGTTATATTTGACGACAAAAATAATATGGCGGAAGCGTGACTTTATAAATTAATTTTGACTCATGGCAATCATAATATGAGCCAATTATTTAGTTGCTTGTTCTATTTTGACTAATAATTTTATGACCTGATGAAAATTTTTTGGTTAGAATCCGTCACGTGAATAAAACGTCTCAATTATTAAAGCCTGGCTCTTATTAACATAATAGGCCCGGTATACCCGCACCCAATGCGGCAGGTTCTGGGGGGTCCATTTTTACTTTTCCTAATTTATACCGTAGGTATATAGGAAAAGTATTGTGTTAGCGAAAAAATCCGAAACTGGGATACTTGCATGCATAAATACTTACATGCATGTGAATACATATATATGAATATATAAAAGTACAACACGTACAAGTTTCATATCATTATCAGCAATAGTTTTTAATTTATCAAATCACTTGTATATGTTATTTTTTTTAAATTGTAAAAAAATTAATTTGAGTTTATATTATGTTTAAATTTAGTAAAAGTGTATACCTTTACGTAATGAATAAAGTACAACAATTTTCGTTTCAATACAACAAGTAATCCATGATTTTTGTTGGATCATAAAAGCTTGGCTGTATCTAGCGTGGTCAGTACCAGGATGGGTGACCGTTTGAAACAAAACGGAGATATTTACTATTTGAAAGCGAGTTCGAAGACGTGTTGCAGTATAAATTTAACACAAGTATATTCTGAGGGCGAACTAAGCGTTTCCGAAACAGGGAGAATAAGCGTAGCGAATCCGATGTGATGAGGAAAAGGTGCCGAGGTACCCCGTTCCCGATTTTATTATGTATTTATAATTCATTTTGAATTTACAAGTTTCCTTTTTCAACGAATACTATTTATTAATTCGAAAGAAATTTAAAAATTTTTAATAAGAGTTATATAAATCAATTATATCATAAAAAAATGTCGATCGGGTCAATAGGCGATTTTTTTCTTTACTATAATGTAAAATTAAATCCATAACACTTATTTCATCAAAGATACGAAATAAATTAGTATATATATATATATATATATATATATATATATATATATATATATATATATATATATATATATATATATATATATATAATATATATATATATATATATATATATATATATATATATATATATATATTATATATATATATATATATATATATATATATATATATATATATATATATAATATATATATATATATATATATATATATATATATATATATATATATATATATATATATATATATATAATATATATATATATATATATATATATATAAAAACTAAATTAATTTTTAAATTAATGGACTTAGTTTTTATATTTTTTTTTTTTAAACTTTTATTTTAAATTTTGCATGGGTCTCCTGGCCCATAGTAGATGAAGACTGTGATTATTTCGTAAGTAAAATGTTTTATTTATTTATATAAAAATATTTAAATTAAGTTCTCTAATTTCTTGGTTTATTTTGTTATTGCTCATTCTTATTTAATTTATCTATTTTCATTTTACACTATCTAAATAGATTGATGTTATCTTGTGTTGCAAAGGGCCCTGATGAAGAATTTGTAGTTAAATTCGAAACGTTGGCGAGAAATAAATATATAGTTTTCATGTAAAGCTGTGTTTTTATTCATAACCTTATCCCGAGATTGGTGGAGACGCGTATATATATATATATATATATATATATTATATATATTATACGAAGATAATTTTAGAAAATCGTATATAACTGAAGGAGAACAAGGTGAAAAAGTCCAGGTACAAAAATGGCTATCGTTTCTATCTTTCCTACTTCTTTACTTTCTTAACTTCCTTATTATACTTTCTTATCTTCCTTAGTATACTTTCTTAACTTCCTTGGTATACTTTCTTTACTTCCCCAGTATACTTTCTTTACTTCCCCAGTGTTGGTTATTTTCTTTCCCAATAAACTTTCTTTACTTTCTTTCTTATGTACTTAGTAGTATTCTTTCCATTCATGGCTGCCAGCATTTTTTTGTTTATCTCGCCTATACTAAAGCATTTTTGATAATACCGTTTCAATATTAGGTTTATCTAGTGTTGTGTACAATATCGGCTTTGGTTAAACAAGCTACTCTCTATCATCTTTAGTATTTTATTTGTTTACACATTAGTGAAAGGAGGTAATGTGATACAGCAAGGTTATAATATTGTACATCCGAGACAATCTTATACGATCTTATATCAAAATAAATATAACGGTTCTTTGTTTACTTTTAAAGTTTTTTTTAACTATTAATTATATGATAATGTAGTCAACCGTTATAAAAAGCAAATCTAACATCTTAATATTCTTCTGTGTTCTACACCAGGAAATATAACTTCAATTTAAATGTTTAGACAAAAGGTAGCTTTTAATTTTAAATAATAAAAAAAAGGTAGGACACACCTTGGAAATTTCCTCAACAACTTCGGATTTGCTACGTTCTTCCTCATTGGGTAATGGTCACCCAAAGCTTGCTATTGTTATATTTCGGTAACACTTATTCTTAAGCTTGGCTTAAGAATAGTAAATTAAACGCTGGCCACAAACGCTCCTCTTGGTCTACAGTTACGAAGTTAGAAGATTAAAGATGGCAGGTAAATTAAGATTATAGGAGATATGATACCGCTATAGTTAAAAAGGCTGATTTAGCATGAAAACAGTAGGATGAAAAAAATCCTAAATGAAAAAATTAGGATGAAAAAAACAGTAGGATGAAAACAGTAGATGAAAATCATAAATAAAAAAAATTAGGATGAAAAAACAGTAGATGAAAATCCTAAATGAAAAAAATTAGGATGAAAAAACAGTAGATGAAAATCCTAAATGAAAAAAATTAGGATAAAAAAAGAGTAGGATGAAAACACTAGATGAAAATCCTAAATGAAAAAAATTAGGTTGAAAACAGTAAATGAAAGTAAAACTAATCGGATTCTGACGATAGATGACACAAACAAAGATAAGATAATTGAAGAGCGAAGAGTTAACACATAACACATAAACACATATTCACTCGAAGTAATATATATATATATATATATATATATATATATATAATATATATATATATATATATATATTAATATATATATATATATATATATATATATATATATATATATATATATATATATATATATATATAATATATATATATATATATATATATATATATATATATATATATATATATATATATATATATATATATATATATATATATATATATATACATTTATATTAATACATATATACTACTTTTGTCTAGATAATTATTGAGGTGAATCAATACTAACTAAGGATAATATTACTTAAGGGTAGCTACTGAAACAATTAATACTTAATAATGCTTGTTCCTGTTCGAAATAATATTAATTCGAATCTAATCATAATAATAGATCATTGCCTGTTTATTCAAGACTGGGGTAACCAGAGAAGTACATAATATACTCAAACAGTACAAACACTTGGTAGCGGTAGTATAGTAGATAATACAGGATAGGACCTATATTATCAATAGAGTTAGTTGACAGTGAAGATACAATAATTGATAATAGAGTGAGGTTCTTTAGCTATAACAATCCAATATTACGGTAACTTTCCTGAATGTAAGTTCTCTAAGTCTATTTCCCAGAATGGACTTAAAGGGATGCTTGAGAATACTTATCCGTCCCAAACATTTTGTTAGCCTCCCTTTCCCCTTTAACAAGCTTACTATAAAATTTGAAAATATAACTTCCGAAAGCCCCCCCCCCCTCCCAGTTAGTAAATAAGTAGTGCAAACTCTCAGACTCATTACCTTGGTAATTTATACTTCAAGTAAACTACAAGATATCTCATATAGTCGCCAACATCTATATTATCTAGATAGATACATGAATAAATATACAAAACAAAAAGAGATATGTTATGTATTAGCATGTACAATGTTGTATATAGCTATTCACTTGTAGATGAGAGTCTTATTCAAATAACTAGTGCATATATATATATATATAATATATATATATATATATATATATATATATATATATATATATATATATATATATATTATTTACATACCTATTATTATATGTACAACCTATTAGCCAGTGTTGTTCAAGTCGTATTCAATAACAATCATATCGTGCGAACATCTATTTTTTATGTTAAACACACCTGTCTACGCTTTACAAAGCAAATACTATGCTTCAGAGCGTCAAGTTTGTTGTGATTTGTTTAACTTTTTGAAATCCTAGTTTCAAAAAGTTGAGCCTAACTCCTAGTTGAATCCTAGTTCCTAGGTTAGTTCCTAGCTTGAGTTAAGCCTAACTCAAGCTATGAGTGGGGTTCAATTTAAAAAATCTAAGACGGGACTTCTTCTTAATTTTAATTCTGCACAATTTAAGCCCAGTTCTGACTTTAGAAATTATGAAAACTATAGCTAATAATTAGTAAGTTATGAAATAACTTATTTCATATAAACTGATGCTAATAAAAGACATTGGCATATTGACTCGAATAAAATCTTGTTTTAGTGAAAGATATTGGCATAATGACTAAAATAGAATCTTGTTTTAGTAAAAGATATTGGCATATTGACTCAAATATAATCTTGTTTTAGTAAAAGATATTGGCATAATGACTCTCAGAGGCTCTATGTAATATTAAAACCTTCTTAAATGGTGTTTTAAGGTGCCTGCCCTCCGTACTTTGGTTTTGTTTAGTATTATACACGTTCTATTTTATAGGTTACAGTAATCTTATACAGTTAATTTGATTATATTAATACGACAATATAACCGTGTTCAGAATCTTTGTTGGAAAGAGACAGGAGCATGATTGGCTCCTGTAATTCGTCAGGGTTACCAACATTAGAAAATTACTATAGCAGTCGAATTTTTAATAGTTTACTTTTCCGAGAACTAGCTTCTTTACTAAGTTTTCAACATATACGTGTTCTAGGAGTAATAAAAATAAATTAACTATACAAATTTTAGGTAATCCGTGAGCAAAATAAAGCTGTAATATAGTAACTAAATAAAATCTAAATAACCAATAATAGCTAAATAATAACTAAAGCTAATAAATAGAGTTGTAAAAGCTATTACCAAATAATTAAATCGACGTTCCTTAAATGGTTTTCTTTTTGCAAATACTTGAATATTTTAGATAAATCCATGAATCCAAAAACAATTTGATAATTTTTCATTGGTTAACAAATATATGGTGTAAAATGTATGTGCGTTTAAAATGATATATATATTATTATATATATATATATATATATATATATATATATATATATATATAATATATATATATATATATATATATATATATAATATATTATAATATAGATTCGCATGCATATACGAATGCATATATTCATATGAATATATCAATGTAGATTCATACTTATATCTGAATGCATATATTCATGTGAATATATGAATGTAGATTCATATGTACATTATATATAATTGTAAGAGCTGCAAGTCTAGACGCTTCCTTTGACTCTTAACTCACAAAGCTAGGTCTACGGATTTATCTTACAGAGCCACATTTGGTCCATAGGTGTGCCTCCGCAAAGTTTGCTGAATTTTGAAGACAACAGTCTTCTTTGTTTCATAAAAGTTTACGCCAAGTTTTGTGACACTCTTTTATGTTTAATTCGTTTATGTGATTTCATTACGGATCGTTAAACGTATTCGAAGCTTTTCTTGATGGTTTGAACCATATAAATTGAAATTTCAGTAAAAAAAATGTTCTAAAGTCCAAGCTCTCAAAGTGCTACTCACCCCGATGTTAAAAATGTTAAATCCGTTTCAGATCTATTACGGCGATGAGAACGATATAGGCTCTCCAAGCCCAGATTTATGAAACTGTTCAAAACCACTAAAATTGTGGTTTTGAAGTATGCATATCCATAGATGATGCTACTTAACTCTACCGCTACGTATTATATGCGCCTCTGCTTGCTTTTCCGTAGAATGGCGCTATTTATTTCCAACGATCCGTTCTTTCTTCAGAAGCGCTAAAATATTATCATAATGTTAAATATTATATTATATGCTGAAATTCTTAACTTTTTTCTCTACCATTTGCAATTTAAACGCCAAAGAATTAAGTTCTCAAAACAAATGTTTTAAGTTTAGCCAAACAGTGACGAATTAAGTTGTTGTATGAAATTTTTAGCAAATAAAAATAATTGAATAATAATTTTAATTACAAAATTGAAGTGAAAATGTCTAGAATGGAGCCCAAAGTTAGTCTTCAAATGAGAAGAATAATTTTGCAAAGGTATAAACTTTTTGTTAATTATAGTGTTAATCGATACTAAATAATTATATAAAAATAATTATTTCATTTTCAGTTACATCTGCGAATAATAATTATAATAATAAATAAATTATCTTAAAACAAAAATACAATGATATTATGTTCTATATATGCCTCCGTGGCCGTGATCGTAAAGGCGTTCGATTTCGGCACCGGAGGTCCGGGGTTCGCAACCCTGGCTATGCTCTAAGATTTTATGAATAGTATTTGTATTAAAAAGATTTCGCCAACTTTAATTAATTCTTAATTCGTAGGTAGTAGTCTACCCACCTGAGGTGGTTCCCGCAGGGTGAATACCCTGATGGGCCGAAAGGCCCTAAAACGGGCATTTATTTTATTTATTATTTTATTATGTTCTATGATTTAGAATGAGGACCAGTGAAGTTGTTTATGATTAATTAATCAATGAAAAGAGTCTCATTACAAAACATTAATTTATTTAAAGCGGTTTTAACGTAATAAGGCCATAATCAGTGGCTGTATACAAAGAAGTAAAACAATATGTAAAATATTAATTTCGCATATGTTTTTAATTTTTTGTAGAGGCACTGATGATGGCTTCATAGTAGGTTTTAAATACAACAATTTTGGTGGAGAGGCTTTGTTTTCCTTTCTTTAATTACAAGTGTACTTTTCTCATGCATGTTTTCTCTTTCTCTTCTTCTTCTTTCTCTTCTTCTGTTTTCTCTTCTCTTTTCTCATTTCTCATGTTTGTAGTTTATAGTTGTGTATAACTTATAACTTTAATCCCGGTACGCACGACTTAAGAATTTGTTGGTAACCCAAAGTTTACGGTAATGAATTAATTTAAGTTAATTAAAGTTTCAAATTTTATTTTTTTCTATCTTAATGTTCACGAATGCATTAAAAACCCTGTGATCATACTTGAAAGCCTTGTTATTTATTAGTTTTATTCGTTTTAATTGATTCAGAAGAATATGTTAATATTATATCATATTATATGTTAATTTGATTAATTGCGGTTAAACGTCATATTTTTGACAGATAAACAAGCTTTTTAATATATTTTAAATTTCCCACCAATAAATATATATTTCAGACAATATCTTAAAAACTATCAAATTTTTCCTAGTAGTTCATTTTTATGCCTTTTGGCGATATTTCGTACGTCGAAAAATCTTAAATATAGCCCACCAAAGTTCATATCTTGAAATGACAATATTTTTAGACGTCGACAGGTATCACGATGAAACTCAGTGGATCGCTCACATAGAGGCAAGGATCTTGAATAAAGGGGATGACGCACTAAGTCGATTTGCCATACATAAAAGTGACCCCATCGAAAACAAAAAAACACTCGTCAAAACAGCGCAGGCCTTAAATTTTAGAGGCAAACTTACCTCTCAATAGTTTCCCATCAGTGGCGTAGCCAGGGGGGGGGCTGAGGGGGCTTCAGCCCCCCCCCCCCAAATTTTTACATAACCTAAACCCGCAATAAATGTGTGAAAAAAAGCTATAAAAACATATAAAATAATAAATTAAATAACATATATTTTTTAACAATAAACTTATAATATAAATATCATAATATATCAAATGACCTAATATGACTTATGACTTATGATATATAATATGACTTAATGACCGACATATAATGCTGAAAGATAGGTAAACACTTAAATTGTAGAAAAATACACTTTTTTTCAGCATTATATGTCGGTCATTAAGTCATCACATATTCGAGCTGTACTGATTTCTTTCTCTAGAACAACTCCATATTACCTGTAGCTTAACAGAATATGCATAATTTTTAAGTCTGCCTAATTCCTAAACATGTTCATATGGAAAAACATGACATTTTTAAGGTTTTTGTGCGTTTTTGGACAAAAATGTATGCTTATTAGATGTTTTTTCGGTAATCTTTCAACATTTGTATCTCCGGTTTTACTGGACCGATTTTGATGGTTAAAAATGGATTTATCACAAATTTAATAAACTTTAAAAAACAACCCCTTAAATTTTTGGATAAAATCAATAGGAACACCGTTATTGGGCGAAAACAGAATTTGAGTTCATTTTACGGATTTTAAAGGGGCCCCGGGGCTAAGATTCCCTTATCTGAAACAGCAGACCACCTGATTCATTATCAGGGAGCCAGAATAAGTCGATCTAGTGGGTTAAACCTTTGGGGCTAGACGGTCACGTTTTTTGCGTCTGGCTCTTGGACTATAATATATGACTTATAAAGTTAATTTCAAATGGAACGTAGCAAAAAGCGAGAAATTAAACCACGCCTACTTAGTTGAAAAGTAGGTCAGCCGAGGCGCTAGCGTCGATCGGAATCCAAATTTTCCCACCATGGGGTCGACCATTTGGTTCTAGGCGTTGCAGATTTCTTTGCAACGTCTGGACCCACATTAAAGCTCTGACAAAAGGAGACATAGGGGGGTAACATGGGAGGGAGCCGGAAGGCTCAAGATAAGACCTAGCCTGAAGTAATGTGAATAACGGTTCCAGGCTAGGTTCAAGGGGTTTCGCGGAGTGAGTTTTAGTTGGTATGAGGCAGACCCTGAGTCCAACACTGTTGACAGACCGCTGTCTTCGTGCGTAAATGCATTTCTCTCTCTTTTTTGGTAACATTTTTCCCGCAAGAAAAATTTTGCCAAAAAAAAAAAAAAAAAAAAAAATGGGGTCGACAGTCTTACTGTTTAAGTATATACGAGTATAGTCTCTGGTTTGTACAATCCGGTTAATGACATGTACCCCTGATGTCGCGGACTACTCGTATTTAAAAATTTACTTAATATAATATTATAATAAAAATTAAATGTTTTATTAATTTTACGTTATAAAAATTTTAATACATTATGTGCAAAATATAGTTTGTGTTTTATAACTATGTGTATTTTATTGATTATATACTTTACCAGAAACAATTTATTTATTTAATAAAAAATAATATTATTATTTAATAATAAATAAAAAAAACAATGTATACATTGTAATCTTGTCTATATTTTAACGGTATATATATAATATATATATATATATATATATATATATATATTATATATATACATATACATATACATATAAAATTTTTAACATTCAGCCCCCCCCCCCCCCGAAATTAAATCCTGGCTACGCCACTGTTTCCCATTGTTTATATTGCTTGAGAAGGTTATAACAAAACCCGCTTAAATTATCACTCAATGAAGTGGCAAAGTATAGTCCAAAATTTAAAATTAAGTAAGCACAAATAAAATTTAACAAGCACCACAAATGTAACAATCACGAAAAACACAGAAAAAAGTTTAGAAGCAAAACTCGACAACCTTGCTACATAACTTGCGTTTGGCGCCTTTTTTTATTATAACCAAGGGGAAGGTAAGTTCGCTCCTATTTCTCTGTCTCATACAACTTCCATGGGGTCAGAAATGGTCCTTAATGCGTCATCCCCTTTATTCAAGATCCTTGCGTAGAGGTCATTTTTTAATTAGATTGGTCACATTTTCGAATTAAAAAAATTAAACGTTTAGTGACTCGCTAAAATCGGTTAATGTGGTATAAAAATATTTATCTTTTATGCAACACGGCTAAATCTAAAGTCCCATTTTTGAACTAAGCTCAAACTCCTGCAAAGATAGCGGAGTGTTTGACACATGCGTGGCACACACTTACAGGCGCATAATAGAAAGCACTCAGAACTTCATAAAAATTCCTGAATCGGGCGAGTGTGATGAAGTCTCGGTTTCGGATTTTCTGGAAGATCACAATACATTTCTATATAGCTAAGATAGTTGATAGGGAAAGTAAAAAGTTAATCATAATTCACTGTAACCCCTTTAAGTACGTCTTGTCCAGTATCACCAACCTAACAAAAATAACTAAAAGTAAACAAAACTAAACGATATGTTTTTATACCTCCACAGACATTGTACAGATACACAAAAGGTTGTACATAATAGGGCACTATTAAGGGCAGATGTCGAACCTCAGTCACTCACAGACCTTCGGCTCCTAAGGACCTTAGTTGTAGTGTGTTGGTGCTCGCTGTGCCTTTTTATCTTAACTAAGTTTAAAATCGAATACTTTATGAGTAAGTCATTCTTATCAGTATTATAATTAACCTTTATTTAACTTAAAGTAGTTGATAAAGCCCATGTCTGCATGTCATATAGATTGTCAAATGTTTATAACTCCTAAAATACTTATTTCATTGTTAAAAATTATTATTGACAATTTACTCGAGTGCAATTTTTACTTTTCCTTTATACCGTAGGTATAAAGGAAAAGTATTGTAATAATCAATACGAAAAAGCCTCTCCACAAAGTTAATTTACAAAAAATTCAAACCCGGCTTCCAACCTTAACGGTCATCATCAGTACCGGAGAGAAGAATTAAACTATAGATTTTAGGTAAACTATAGATTAAACTATAGATTGTAGGTAAACTATAGATTAAACTATAGATGTATATTTTATCTCTATGTATATCACCTACAACTATATATTCTTCTCTCCGGTACTGATGATGACCGTTTTGGTTTTTTTTTTATTTTTGTGAATTAACTTAGTGGAGAGAATTTTTCGTATTGATTATTATAAAACACTCCACTTGCGCTTTACCTTAATAACGAAAATGATTGTATTTACAAAAATCCAAAACAGGGATGACACCAAAATTATCCGTTTCAGGTCTTTGTAAGACCTCCTGAGTAGTTTTATCTATATTGTCAGTCTGTGTGTGTGTGTCTGTTATCATTGTAGCTCTCTGCAAGTTTTCTTGCAACGTCTAGACCCACTAAAAAGCTTCGACAAAAGGGAAAATGGAAGGGTAAGATGAGAGGGAGCCGGAAGGCTCAAGATAAGACCTAGCCTGAAGTAATGTGAATAACGGTTCCAGGCTAGGTGTAAGGGGTTTCGTGGAGTGAGTTTTAGTTGGTATGAGGCAGACACTGAGTCCAACGCTGTGTACAGACTGCAGTCTTCGTGCGTTAATGCATTTCTTTCTCTTTTTTGGTAACATTTTTCCCGCAAGAAAAATTTTATCTAAAAAATAAAAATCATCGTAGCTCCCAGTGTATTTTTGCTAGAGAGTTAAAACATTGTAAAAAAATAATTTACAGCTATAGCTGAGCTATTTGAAAAATATTTTGTATGACGTCATTAAACCGCAATAATGGGTCAGCAAAAATTTCAAAAAATCATAATACGCGAAAGAATGTTGCGATCAATTTGAGATTTGGTACGCATGTGGCCATGTTTAAGATTATCACATATGCCAAGTTTTATCCCATTATCAGCATTAGTTTAATTGTAATGAAATTATTTGTATACATTTTTTATAAAATCGGAAAATAATCGAATTGAGTTGAAATTAGATACAAGTGTATACCTTTACGTAATAAATAATTACATTGCGTTACAACACGACAAGTATATCTATGATTTTTGTTGTAAGCAACATTAAACGTGGTCCGAGCCTGGATAGGTGACCACTGTGAATGAAACGGATACATTTTTTATTTGCAACAGCTTAGTCAAAAGTTGTCCTGTAAATTCGACCAACCTAACCTGCTTAACGATAATAGCTAACTTAATTTATTAGGTTCTATGCTAATTTATCTTATAAAGTTTAATATTATTGCTTAAGTATTAAAAGTCACATGTAATTATCACCGACTGATATGTGATTTAATTGCAAATTAGCACTATATTAATATTAAAACACTAATAATATTTAATTAATAGTAATTACTCATTAGCAATAGCAATGTGCAACTACTTTTAATTATATGTAATTACATATTACTGTTGCCAATAAGTAATTATTATTTTTATATATTATTAATTGCTTGTCTGTTATTCTACATTTGCTCATTTGTAAATGGAGGCACAAAATGAAAATTTAACACACCAATTTTAACTCCACTTAATGTTTACATCAAAATTAAATTTAACATTTTAAAAATAGATAACAAACGCTGGCTTGCGTCCATAATGACAACTCGAAATAGTTTTATTAGGAAACCCGCGAAAATCTCAAGAGTTATTCATTTTAGATAGTCATGATTTCCCGCGTGAACAATATTTTTCTCGTCTCACACGAAATAAAGAATAGTGCATACGCAAAATTTTGTTAATTTTCTTTTATAAATTAAATCAAGTTTTATTAATTTAAGTACAGTTTAATTTTTAAAACTTATGTTTACAGACGCCGCAAAAGTTAACGTGCTATAAAGTGAACGGATATCAATGACAGGATGCTAAACTAAACTTACTTAAGTTACACCTAAAAGTGAATTAAGTTTAGAAAAAGTTCGCCCTATATAATAACTATAGCTTAATATCGAAGCCACACAAGTTTATTTGGCTTCAAATAAGTTTACCTAAGTATAGATAATAAATCAAAATATTTCATATTGGTTACACGTTAAAAATTAATAGTGCACGAAGGTTTGAATTTACGCGGGAGTCTAAATTTACTAACATAATTTATTTTTGTACTATATTAATTATTTATCTTTTACAATGATTAGTGGAAAACTTCTTAATTCATTATGACAGGCTTAAAAGAATTTTGATGTAGTGTATTAAAAAAAATAAAAAGTGTGGAAAGGTTTGAATTTCGGCGGGAATCGTGATTCACGTAAAACACGGAAATAATTTAGTTGTTAAGATAGAAAGTGAGAGGTGTTTAGTTGTTCTCGTGACCGCGAGGAGCGCACATTTGTTCTTATTATGTGTCGTTTATATTGAAGTATGGTAGCTGCACTGCTAAGAACTTGCGCACGTCTACTGCGCAGGTGAGTTTATATGCTGTTATATATAACATTATTGTCATTGAGTGACGTAGCGTTGTGACCTTGCATGACCTTGGCCTTCTCTTTGAACATTGGCCTCCATTCTACCAGTTTTCATGACAATATAACAAACTGATACAAAAATTTAGACCATAACTCATTACTATTGAAAATTGTATATGAATAAGTATTTTTTTCTATAAGAATTGCCAAAATAAAATAGCCGAATTTGTAACTAATCTTACCTGCCTCTATCCCTATCTCTATCTATCTCTTATTTCAAAGATTTTACGCCAAACTTATCCACCAACTCCAAAATGTTGCCTAAAAAATAAATAAAAAATAGAATATTCATAAAAATTTGACTTAAAATTTATCAAGTTAAAAATTTAAACAACAGAGAATCTACATCCATCTAGACAAAAGTGGGTTTTGGAATATTATTTTTGGTTCCACCATAGTTTGCTGAATAAAACCACAAGGTAATAAAAAACACGACCCGAAGTCCGTTGAAGTTTAAGTGTAAGCTATGTTCACTTACACAAGTTAAATTTACGTTAAATGTAAGGAAGGCAACGGCTCTCATAAATTAAACAGTGTCATACCTGATGAATGAAACCAAGAAAAGAGTGTCTCCTCAAAATCATTTTTATTATTTATGCTTATTTGTACAGGCACTGATGATGGCCTCATGTTGAGTTAAAAGCACTGTAATAAATTAATGATATCGCGGTGAGACTCTTTTCTTCGTTCCTTTCATTATGAACAACTCCACTGGTGCTCATTCAAAATAATATCAAGTGTAATACCTGTTTTTATGATATAAGCCTCTTATTTTCCATAACTTATACTTATATGGATAAGTAAAACCATATCGCTATGGATCCGCCATATCGCTATGGAGCGATAAATAACTAGAGGGAGCATAGCCTATTTTAATACATTGTGAGTCTTGAACATATGTTTGGGGCTCACATGGGTCAGTGTAACCTTATTGAAACCTCCTCCAAAAGCGTTAAGGTTATAATAAATCAAGATTTTTTTCATTTTCAAAGCGGGAGTTTAAAGTTTAAAACTTTCCTTAATAAGAACGTCGAGGTAATAAGACTTCATTAATTTGTAATCAGTCTTTTCCCTGATAAAACTTGATCCTAAGATAAGTCCTATTTTACAACAATTAAACAGATTTAATCGTTTGATATAACGTAATGTTAAATAAAGCAAACATTACTCTTATTTACAAAACTAAAACACATTTTTTTTAGACTTTTGAAGAAATAAATGGATGTCACATTATTTCTATTACATTTACTTCACTTGGGAGGAACCAAAATTTAGTTTTAAAATCCTTTGTACAAGATACTATTAATACATAAGTTTTAGTTTCACGTTGGCTCCTAATTTAGGACCCAGGTTGTTATTTGATACCTATTATGTATATACTTACATTTAGAAATAAAATAAAATACAAGAAATTTATACTCAGGCCAAGAGTAAAGGAGGATTCCGCTTCACCCAAGGCTATGAAACAACGATAACAGACCTGTAGTCAAAAAGTGCCCAGGGGCGTCGCCCCCTCCCCCTGCTGGGGAAAATTGTCCCCTCTGATGAAATAGTTTTCAACTTTCTAAAAGTGTGTGAAATATCGCTCCCTCTGGCTTTGGTTTCGCTCCCCCCTCCCCCCTAAACGTTTTGGCTAGCTACGTGCCTGAAAGGAAAGCATGTAAAAACAAAAACTATGAAACAACAAATACCATGAGATACCACAACAGTCCCAAATGAGAACACCTCGAGCATACCTATAAACCACGAAGTAAAGTAGCCGCAAAATTGTTATTTTCTCTTTGAAAAATCTTCAAAAAAAAGATAAAGATAGTAGCAGTAGGAAGTCAATAGTAGATAGTTGAAACAGACGTTTAACACAACGAGGTTATTTCCTACCTTCCTTGATCTCAACACAAGGCCTCCGGGCCCATTCAGGGATCCACCCTCCATCCAATTCTTTTTAACCATTTATTTTGTATTTTTCTTTTTTTTTATTTATATGTGATATCTAAAAGAAATATTGACAATCTAACAAGGCTTTTGAAATAAGATTACCTTGACCTAGCCCTACGAGAGATAAAATAGAAAAATATATTTGTCAACAATAATATGATGAAAAAGTTTTTTAGAATCTTTTTACAGTGTTAAGGTCGATATATATTATTTATTTAGTCTTAAATGTGACCTCAGATCTAATATTTTATTCTGGCATAGTTACATATACATATATTTAAGAACCGAAACCCTTGTACATATACAAGGAGGTTCTTATTTGTTTATTTTTTAATTTAATGATGATCCGTTTTTTACTCGTAGTTAGATATTTCCTTATGGTAAGGCAAAATTATAGGATAGAAATAGACCCCATTTAAGGGTTATAGGTAACAAATTTTAGGTTGAGATCCTGGTTTTGTTGGACACAAAACCATTCCGTTGTCAAGCTGAAAATTTCAGCTAATATTAATCAAATTATTAGCTTTAGGCCACAAAATGACCACCTTCGCTCGCTCATAAATATAAAATTACAGTAACTTACATAGGAGAACGTTAAAAATACAAATCAAAACATAAACAATGTGCGAGAAGCCGGAATCAAATGATAAATTATAACTTTAACTCTTTCCTGAAGAAGGTTTTAATGAGGTTACACAGAGCCCATGAGAGCCCCAAAAACATGTTTCAGAACTCTCAATGTATTAAGATAGGCTATGACCCCTCTTATTATAGGGGTATATAGTATAAGATAATATAGTATATATATATCTATGATTTGTATAGGTTAATTAAAAGGTTTATTGCATATTAACGTCTATACTTATAAACCTGTATTTACCCATAAAATTGAGAATTAAAAAATAGCGGTTTTGGTCATTATTCTGGGAGGGATAATCTCAGGATGAAAATGATGACCAGAGAAGGGGATTGATAAATGTACTTATGGTAATTTATAAACGGTATAAATGTGTATATAACATTATTAAAATATAAAACTGTCCTTATGGCGAGCGAAGCCTAAAGAAACTTAACGTTTTGCTTCCCAGTCATCCGAACAACCTCATTAGACATATTGTCTGACAAAAATTCGCTGAAATAACTCAAGAGGTCTTAAAACACTTGAAACGGAATTAGTTACGTTAACTTAAGGGTTATTTCCGAAATACTAACGCTATCAATATTATAATCAAACTACTTACAATTAATGTTATGGATTATTTCAAATATAATGAATCACAGTGAAAATACTATAAATTAAATAAAAAGATTTACGTCTATGGAAACCTTATCAGAGTACATTTATTTTATCATCTCATAAAAATAATGATAATGACTGTCCTATTTCTAAATTCTCGAAAACGTAGGAATACGTCGAGACGGGTCGGTTTAGTGCACCTTAGTCTAGTCTACATGTTTGGTTAGGCTGTTCCAATGCTTAATATTTTTTCCGACTAAATTGAAGAATGACGAAGCGTATGCGGTGTAATACAGAGACACGTGTTAACATAAAGTGTGTGAAGATCAAGGTTAGTAATGAACGAAAAAGTTTTACTCTGACTAGTTAGGTTATAACTAGAATACTTTTACAGTTTCTGTTATAGATGCCTAAAATAAAGCAAAGTTCTACTTAATTTTGAGTGCAATTACTTCGATCACTCGCGATATTTGGCTGGCGCTGGGGGTTTAACCCTGTGTTCAACCTCCTTAGGGCTCTAACCCCAAATATTCACGCGAGGTTAAACACGGTGTTCAGCCCCCACCCACAAGAAACTTGTTATATTCTTACCTTTTATGTGTTGTTTTTATTTGTAATTACGTTTATTCATTGTACACAGTTAAGTTACGAATTTATTTATACCTTATAACTTCTAGAAACAGGTTTTGTTCATTTGGCGAGTTTAGAAAAATACTCCGTAATCTGATAAACATGCTGCCAACCGCAAGTTTTAGAGAAACTACGAACTTTTTCAGATTTGCGAATCTTTTTTTAGTTTAATGATTAGAGTAAAATAAAATTAGCAGTAAAATTACTTATTTTAATGCATAACATTATAAGCTCATCAATTAATTAAGTTATTATTAATTTTTTTTTAAAAAATAAATAATACACGTCAGAGGTGATAAATTAAAAAAGGAGGCCTCTTTTTACAAAGTTGTGTGTCTATGTATGTGTGTGTGTGTATGTGTCTGTTATCATCGTAGCTTCCAATGTATTTATGCTAGAGAGTTGAACCTTTGTACAAAAATCAGTCTATTCATCAGAAGCGTTAATTTTTAAAAAACGCACACAAGTCATCTGATAAAATTAATGCTTATAATGAGATAAAACTTGACACATATTTTACTTTTATACATTGCTACATGCGTGCCAAATCTCAAATTAATCGCAACATTTTTCCGTGTTTTATGTTTTTTCAAAATTTTTTGGGGGTTAATGACATAAAAAAAATAAAATCATTCAAAATCATAAAAAAAATATTTTCCGGATAGCACAACACCTATAGACTGATTTTTGTAAAAGTTTCAACACTCTAGCATAAATATATTGGGAGCTACGCTGATAACAGACACACAACTTTGTAAAAAATCTCTTATGAAGCCTTAAAACACCTAAAATGGATAATTCAGATGACATCCCGTTTTTGGAAGTTTTTGCAATGACGATACTTTTCTATATACCTACATATTGTATAAATGAGGAAAAGTAAAAACAACAGGTGTTTGTAGCGTTGAACAATTTTTGTTGAACAAAAAAAGCAAACAAATGAAAATAAATTAACTTTACTAGGGTATTGTAACGAAAATAAATAGATATAAAGGATTCAAGTAAATCAGTGTAGGTATTTTCTTTAGCCCTGTTACAAAAGTTTTAAACTCCCATTAATACTCCGTGAACAAACAATAAAAGTGTATATTTAATTAAGAAAATGTCTAGAAACTCTTATATTACACATGTAATTTATATTCCTCATTATCTTTTTCTTTATAAATTATCTCAAATTATTTATCAAATATCAAATAATAACACCGTTCTGACACAATAGCTGAATTGAGGATGCTCAGAAAATATTTTAAAAACACAGTTAGTTTGTCATATAAATCTTGGTGTTTAAATAATAAAATACTTTCACTCTTTTATTCTGTACTGTCCTTCACATTATCAAGCATTTTTTTATTTTACTCATCTTTTAGACTTCTTTCTTAATAAACATTAATTCAGTTCTATTTTTTGATTATTTGTGAAATAGTTTATGAAAATAGTTATGGGTCATAATAATTATTCAATAACGAATAATAACCCGTAAGTTTCATTAATATTTAAATTTATTAAAATGATTGTAGGTATATATAAAATACAAATCTGCCCCTTCGAGGAAAATGTATTTTTTTAATTCTTTTGGGTTTAAAAACAACGTAGATAAAACTGTAAACCTAGTGCTTTAAAGCTATGATTAGTTAATTTACAAAAAAATTTTAACTGACCACTTACCATTAAATTCATAGATTAAGTTACGAAATTGTAAAAATATCATAAAGCATTTCTCCGACTTTTTGATTTTTCTTTTCATTACAAATATTTCAAAATGTCTTTCAACCTTTTTCAAGCATTCACACTTTTAGAACTATTGTAACAATTTGCTTTATTTGATTGTTATTAGGATGGGAAGCTTTACATCAGCTCCCAAGGTACTGAATGATGACAGCCAAGATGATGATTTAGACTTACCACTAAGCATGACTAAGGAAGAACTCCTCTCCTACTGTACTTCTCATCTAGACGGCACTCCTTCACTACTTCAAAGGACATTCGCTAACAATAGTCCGTGTAAGTATCTTACACATAAGAGAATTTAAATACTCTTATTGAACTCTAGATTGAGAGTATGTAAGTGAGAAATACAGGAGGGTATATATCTTCCTCTTTTTAAATAAATAAACGTTTATAACTATCCGATAACATAATTAAACTTACAAAAAAGATGTAACAAAAAGAAAACACCAATATACATATCTCTCAATCTTATATTTTATCCCCAAACTACAGCTACAGTAGTTTTTATCAGAATCGAACCAAATATGGTATATAGTAAATATTAAAATCTGCTGAATGCATCTAGAATCTTTAAGATTTTTCATAAAGGTAAAATATACTTTCTAACCATAATATCAAAAGTCAAAAGGCCCTAGCCTCATTAGCATAGTTTGCTGAGCATGTGTACTAAATTTCTACACCTAATAGTGACTAAGCAAAATTTCTGGGAATTTGAAAAACAAGAGACAGCTGTCACCTTTTCAGGCTTATTTTGCCTTTAAAAAAGCTATGTTCATACATTTGTTTGTAGCATAGCCTACAAACAATGCTAAGGTGGAAAATTCCAGGGCACTTAGACCTCTTAGGTGGGTCCATTGTGCCATAAAAAAAGCATAGCCTTACCATTGTAAGGCTATAGAATGTATGTATGTACATTCTAACAGAAAATAAATGATTTTTTATTTTGTTTTCTCACAAAAGAAAATGAAACTTTAACTATAATTTTAAAAATACGTGAAAATACACTTTTAACCTAACAAGGAATAATTAAATAAACCAACGGAACAAAATAAGACTTATATCAGTTTTACAGACCATAAACTCAATTTCTCTTAGACAGTACTTCTCCTTATCTAGAATCTCAACTTTAAGATTCCTTAATCTTCCTCATATTTCTCTATAACCCACTGATGATGCTCTATGTTATATTTGAAGAAATTGCAGAAGTTTTTGCCATTATTAAGACAAACTTTATCTAAACCGCACTTTTTTATTCAGGCTTTTTAAGTAAAAAAAAATATTTTTTTGTTCTTTTTTAATATGCATATTAATTTTTAATAATTATTTTTAAATGTTTTTTTAGGTGCAGATACATATATTCCTAACGGTAGAACCACTCTAAGAGTACTTCAATGGAATCTACTATCACAGTGTAAGCTTAATTTTATAGATTTTCAATGAATATTATATACTATATGATAAAAGTATACTATACCTGTTTCATAATATCAACTTAGATAAACTACTCTATATTTATCTTATGTCATATCTATTTATTTCTTACACATAGTATCCGAATTTCAGTGCAAATATATCCTGATTATCAGACCTATGAGATATGCATAAAAATAATTAATTATTCATAATCAGACAATAATTTAACATTTACAGCAATGTTTCAATTCATGTTTCTACATTCATTTTTATTTTATGTCACCCATAAAATCAACAGATATCTATAATTACAAAAAAAATCAGTCAACTAAAAAATAAATATATTATATCTTTTCATAAATAAGAATTAAATAATTTGATTTTAAAGCAACTGCAAGAAGTTTATGCGTAGTGAGCTTACTTTGATAGTGTCACTAAAGATACCTCATCCTGTAGAGATATTCCACAAATTTGTTAATTCCTCTTTAACGTTTATTTACTTCCACTTTAGTAAGAACGATACAGGTACAATGGACCCACATACGAGGTCTAAGTACATAGGAAATTATTTCCTACGGAATTTAAATAAAGAACGATACAAATTACAGAGAATTGTATAAAATTGTTTTATGATTTGGCACAAACCAAATACAAAATTTAGTAAACATTTTTATTTGATTATTAGCATTGGCACTAGCTCGACCAACTGTTTTCGTAGCATTGCTCTCCTTTACTGGTAAAAGCTATGTTTATTCATATTTGTTTGTAAGGAATAATAATAATAGTTATTAGTTAGAAGACTAACTTAAAGATGTTTTTATTAACACTAATCCTGAACTAACTTTTTTAATAATCGTTACAAAATAATTGAATATGTGATAGAGATAGTATATTTAAGAAGGTTACTCGTTAGCTGAAACTTTAATAACCAAGGAACTTGAATAATAAATAGGGAAGGAACCAATTATAATTCCCTTTCCTGAACTACTGTACATATGCACTACTGCACCCTCCTTATTGTCAGGTTATAAACAAATTGTTAGTTCTTATTTTTATGTAATGGATAATTTTACACATATAATTTTATTCTTACTTGTTTGCAAGTTTTAAAATAAAAATTTACAAAAATTTAGCGACTTGGTATTAAGCATGTTAACATGCTTAATTTAAATTATGTACATAAATTATGTAGATATCTAAAACATTAAGTGGGGTTCATTGATCTTTTTAAATTTCAACGTTGTCCCAATCCCGCTATTTTCCAGAAACTGGTGACGACATGTTTTTGGGTTTATGCTACCACCCTAGGGCAACTAGCCCTACTAGTCTTAATAGGACAGATTTTACCCACTATATGGTATGTAATAGATACCTTTATCTCTGGGTACTATAAGGATATTATAATTATACAGTCTAGAAGTGTTCAGAATTAGTAAGTAGTAAAAACCCTGGTGAAATTCTTTACTCAGAACCGTTTTCTGGTTGGAACCAGTAGAATAAACATTTGTGAAGCTTAATTTGTTCTGCCTCAGGTCTCGGAGTCAATAATGATAACTTTGTTTGCTGTCCTGAGGAAGCTTTAGCTTGGGATAGAAGGAAATATTTATTAGTTCAAGAAATTATCAAGTACTCCCCTCACGTCATATGTCTCCAGGTAAATATCATAATTATAAAGTAAATAAAAAAATATATAGTTCCCATTATGTGGATAGTCTGATCAATTAGGATGGATTTTATCATGTAAGAAATGGTCTGATCAAGACCATTAAATAAATAATATGACCATGAATAGACCATAAAAACTATGAGTTTATCTAACTATATCAAACTATAATAATTATAAAACAATAATAATTAACTCTAAAACAAACATTTTTTTTTGACAGATATTTAAATTTTGAAGAACTCCATTCTAAAATAATAATAGTCACTGAACCAGATTTAGTTCTACAATAGTTTTTAATACTTCTTTATTTTATTACAGTTTGTAAACCACTGTTTACATCTTCAGAAAACTAAATAAAGTTTAAGTCATAAAATTAATAAAAGAAACTAGTCTGTTAAAATAATTAAACTAAAGTTACGTTTTAGACAGGCCTGGTTTTTTTAAGTTCGCTGTTTGTCCTCTGCAGCGGGTGATTATTATATAAAATATATAAAATTATTATTTCTAAATATCTAAGGTTAAAATTATTTAAAGAGACTTTTAACAGCGTAAAAAAATATTTTAGATGTAAAATGTTCATCAAATAAACCAAAAATATATATTATGTGTTATACTTAACTAGACCAGATTTCATGATAAACATGATGTGCAGAAATCTAAATTTAATTTGTGGGTTCATTTGGGAAAATGCAGAATTTATTTTATTTTTTTTTAACAAATGATCTTATAAACAACTAAAGTAAGACACACGGTTAAAATCAGTTAACAGCGTGGGAAAATAGTGTTGATGAACCATTAAGGTTGACCTGCTTTAAAATTGAGGGTGTTGTTTATCAACCACACCCTCAATTTTAAAGCAGGCCAACCTCCTGGATGATAATCTAGGAATAACTCCATCCTTCGCTTTATTTTCCTACGCTGCCAACTGATTTTAACCGTGTGTCAATCTATAAAAAGAATAAAAAATATTAATAAGTTAAACATTTTCTTATTAACATTCTTTATAAGCATAAATAGACGGCTCCTTTTAAACTGATAACAATATTGATAATGACAGAACAAAGTGAAAACAAGAGATCGATGTAGTAGTTCATGCTACTAGCCTCTGTTTGAGGACCACCTCAAACCAGGGAGTTGGAACACTGTGTCCCACTCCTGCAGTACAAATTTTTAAATTACTTAAAATTAAACATAATAAATAATTAAAATATAAAAACAGACTAGACTTGATTTTAAAAACCTAACCTAATTTTTTTTTTTTTTTTTTTTTTAAATAATATCCTTTATTAAAAGTATAAATTTTACAATATAAATAGCATTCTAATTTAGGATAGAATGCCACACTTTAGAGTTATACACTCTGCGCTGTGTGGCAAATACTTAATTAACTATAAGACTAAAGAACTATTTTTTTTTAATAACTAACATGCAGTATTTTTATTTGTCTAAATATTCACATATACACATACATATTACATACATACACTCATACACACACATCATATACATACATATACACACATATACACACATACATACATACACACATACATACATACACACATATACATATACACTACATACATGCTCACATATACATACATACACATACATATACAAATACACACATATCCATATATACATAATTATTTTAATACATTTTTATTAATGCACAATATTTTAATTTTAATAAACATTTTGTCTTATCCTTATCTTTGAATGAATCTTCAAATTGATCTTGATCAAAGGGAAGAAATAAGAACAACAATAATTGAACAATTAGGAAAGTAATTAATAAGTAAATATTTTAATAATTCTTTTTTCCTGTATTTTGTTGGTTTTGTTTTTGACACAGGTAAGTGCGAAGGTGTTTTTTGAATGAGTCCGTTTTTAGTAAGTCAGTTGTTTTAAACGTTATAAATAACTCTGTAGGTAGTTGATTAATAAGATTCAGTCCGTAGTAAGTCCAGTATTGCTGTGCTTTTACAGTGTTAGTCTTAGGTAATTGGTATAATCTCTTTGTTTCGTTTCTTGTTCCTTTGCCGTGAAGTATTTCTGTCAGTTTATTCCTGTTTTTCAGTCCGTATAGTATGCATGTCATTTTGTAAATATTGTCGATATTAAGTACGTCTAATTTAGTATATAGTTTTTTAGTGCTGTATCCTCTGGGTTTTTTAAATATCGTCCTGATTATAGCTTTCTGTGCTTTGAGTACCATCTTCTTAGCCGTATCACAGGCAGATCCCCAGGCTATTATTCCATACTGGATTATAGAATTTATGATTCCATAATAAAGGGATCTTACCTGGGATATAGATAAGAATCCAGTAACTCTTGCAAAAATATATACACTCTGTCTAAGTCTAGTTGTAAGTTGTTGAATATGAGGCGTCCAGTTTAAGCATTCGTCTATTGTTAGTCCTAAATATTTTGTATCTTTTACTTTTGCTAATGTAGGACACGTACAGGGTAATGGGTAGGTAGCGTGACAGTCCATCTCGTGCACTCTAAGTTTCGTGAATTCAGGCTGTCTGTTAGTCTGGTTAGTTATTGTCATATAGCAAGTTTTGTTTATGTTTAAAGTCAGTAAGTTAGTACTAAGCCAGTGTTTAATAAGCATCATGTCTGTCTCAAGGAGTCTTAATGTTTCCGTGAATGAGTTGGTAGCGCATAATATTGCCAAATCATCGCAATAGCCAATTATTTTCGAATTTAACGTTAAATGGAAGATGTCGTTAATATGGATTAAAAACAAAATTCCGCCGAGTACCGTACCCTGGGGTATTGAGTACTCAGACGAGAACTCGCTTCCAATTTCCTTATTAACTTTAACCCTACATCTTCTTGAATATAAATAACTTTTAAACCACTCGAGTACTGTTCCTTTAATGCCAATAGCTTTTAATTTCTTAGTTAGCAGTTTATGAGAAACCGTATCGAATGCTTTGGCTAAGTCAAGCATTACTACTGCGGGTTTCTTGCCATCATCATATTACATTTATTAAATATTCCTGGTTTGTTTTTATAAATTCAGTAGTTAGTCCGTCATGTCCAGGGGCAGCGCTTAGTTTTAGGTCTTTTATAGCGTCAGTTATATCTTGTTGTTTAAATATCATGTCTTTCCAAGTGTTACTATGTTTGTCTGTCTGAATATTTTTCTTTAATTCATGATTTGTGTTAGTCATAATCTTTTCAGCATAAGCTTGTCCAACATTAGCAAAGTATTTAGCCATAACATCAGCAGCTTGTTGTGGTTGTGTGTGTGCGTCTATTATTGTGTCAGTAGTCTCGTTGTATATGCTTTGTATTTTAACGTTCGACTTAGTCCGTCCTGTTGCTTCGTTTATCACCTTCCACACTTTCCCGCTGTCATTGTTGGCTTTTTCTATTTTTTTAGAATAGTATGCATTTTTTGTTTTCTTAATTAATTTATTAAATTGTTTGTAGTAAGTTTCAGTCCTTTGTTTTAATTGACAGTTAAACGGTTGTTTTTATTGTTTTCGTTTGAGTTTCTCGAAGGTTCTGAGTGATTTCATGAGTCCTTGCGTCATCCATGGTTGTATAGGTTGGTATTTTCGTTTCGGTATTGGTTCCATTTCTGTCGAAGAGTCAATGATTTGTTTAAGTTTTTGTATGAAATTATTTGTAGTGATATTAACTTCGTCATTGTTAGTAATGTCTGTCCAAGTCTCTTTTTCCAGTAGTAATTTCAGTTTTTCTTGGTTTATTTTGTATTTGTTAGTTAACGTCGTGGTGGTCCTCTTTGCTTTAATTTTAGGAAAATGTAAATATATGGTATAATGATCCGTTATATAGGTCTCAATCATAGAAGCAAACAAATTGTTAGTAAGCGAACTGCTGACAAATAAATGGTCTATGGTCGTCTTTGTTTCCGGTGTCACTCTAGTCGGTCCGTCAATAATCGATTCCATCTTATATTTATTAAATATACTAATGTATTCGTCAGTTAGTTGGTCAGTAGGTCTATATCCGTAGTTTAGTATATCCAGGTTTATGTCACCTGTCACAACTATTCTATTATTATTGATTTTTTTGATCAAAATATCTAATTCTTTAAGAAATAATTTTATAAGACCACTAGGAGACCTATATACAGATATTATTTTAGTTTTAATACTTTTTATTTCAAGTACTAAGCAATTAGCGTCAGTCATGTCATGTTCTGTTACCTCTACGTCATTGTACAGTTGATTTTTTATGTATATTACTATCCCGCTGTTCTGATTAAAATTATTTTTGGTGTATACATGTTTGTAGTCTTTAAGTACGTATAGGTCAGTAGGTATGTCACGTATTCTTGCTTCTGTAAGTATTAGTACGTCGGGTTTCATTTTGATTTCATGTATTTTACAGATAAATTGATCTAGGTTTTTATGAAGACTTCTAATGTTCATATGCATGACATTGAGACCGCTGTTCAATTGACTCATTGTTTCTTTGTCAAGATTTTCGAACTTAATATATTTCCCCTGATCAAGATCAATATTATACGTATTACTCATGTATAATGATACTAAGGATAAGACTTGGTAAGCAAAATATAGAAATAACATATAAACATCTGTAGGTATTACATGAACTATTGAGTTTTATAGATATTAATTTAGGATCACTAATAAGATTTATGTAGTAATATATATAGTAGAATTTTAATAGATATAATAAAACGTTATTAAATATGTAATTAGTAAAATATTTTGGACTTAATTTAAATAAATAAAAAATTTGGTTAGTAAATTGATTGTTAAATAATTTAGTAGGTATAACATTAATAAATAATATTTTAATTAAAGTATAATTATAATTTAAGATATTAATTTGATATGGAAATAGATAAATGTAAATAAAATATGCGTTATATTTAATTAAACAAGATAGTCAATTTGTTATTGGAAGGGGAGATATAGGAAGTGGAGTTGCTGAAGGAGATGCATTAGCAGAACCAGCTGGTGTGGCAGTCAGTTTCAGCAATTCCAGGTCTCTCCTATTTTTGATGAGGAAGACTTTACTTCTGTCTTGATGTCGTGTAAAAATTTTTCCATCCCTCGACCAAGTATATTTAAACCCTTTAGCTTTAGCTACTTGCTTAGTTTGGTACAGCAGATCCTTCATACCAGGAGCTAAATGTTCAAAAATCAATACCTTCTTATCTATTAATGACGGATGAAGATCTTTGGCAGTCAGTCTTGTTTCTTTGCTAGCTCTTAACCATTTATTTTTCATATATCTGCTAGCTAAGTGTACAACTATGTTGGGAATCTTATCAGGCACCCTGGACTTAACCCTATGAGTGACCTGAATATCTCCCTCCTTAACCTGTATACCTAACTCGCTGGCTACCTTCTCCACGATGACACGGCAGTCTTCACCCTGAGTCACAGGAACTCCAATAATTTCTATGTTCTCCAACCTGCTTCTCTGCTCTAGGTGAAGAACTCTTTCATTATAACTTGTCTCGAAATCCTCTGTTTTTTTTATTATCTCATTATTTTCTCGTTCATTGTTATTGATCTTCTCTTGCAATTCTTTAATTTTACTATCAAAGGATATTTCTATTTCTTCTATCTTTTTACGAAGTAGAATATTTTCCTGACCTAATTGCTTATTGTTTTCTTCAATCCTATCTACTTTTTCCTTGTATCCATCCACCATCTTACTCATAGCAGCTACAGAATCGTCAAATTTTTGAGATATCTGCAGAAATCGTTGATTGATTTGTTCCACTTTCTCACTCATTTCCGCTATTTTTGTTGCCGATAATAGAATCTTTTCCTCTTTGCATGCATCGCATATCCAAGTCTCTGCTTTTTTTCCTAGTTTAATTAAACTTCTGTTTGTCTTTAACCTGGTACAGACAGCATGATAGTGCTTGTAACATGAGGAGCAACAAATCCCTTCTTTATCTCTTATCTCTTTATCACACATATTGCAGTCGATGTCCATCTTGTAGAAGTTTTTTTTTTTTTTAAATAATAATATTTTATTTAATTTAAAAAAAATATTATTAATTATTAATAACTTTTAATATTTAATAATGATTATGTTATAACTGTTTTAAAATCTGATATAAAAATTATGTTAGTCGATTGCGGTTCGATCCTGTGGTACCGACGTGTTAATTAGCACAAACGTATTAATCCACTGGACCACCAAGACCAGTGTATTGCGGGCTACCCTTTTACTGGATTTAGGCTATTCTTCTGTAAGTTTCTATCAAATTTCACTGTTTAGAGGTTATTTTTTATTGGAAACATGCAATTTATTTATAAATTATTATAAATCACTCAATTTATATCTATATAATTCAGAATAGAATGACTCCTACCTTTTGTGAAGTATGAGAATGAAATTTTTATATTTAAATTTTATAAAAATAATGAATAAGTATTATCAGAAATTTTAACGTGTCTTTTACTACTTTACTTATATAAATTAAATGAGTAAATCCCAAATAAAAGTAACTATTACACACTGAACACTAATAGTTAATTTATAAGAAGAAACAAAATTATTCTTAAAATAAACAGTGATAACTGAACAAAACTGTAAAATACGCGGAGCACTAAATCAACAATACCGATGTGTGTTGCGGAAAACACAATTAATCTAAGTTCTTCCTCTGTCAGCTATTATAATTGCACCGTAGTCATCTGAAAATAAAAATAAAAAACACCTTAAGCTGTTCCACAGCTGCCTAAAGGACATTTATAAAAATTAATAATATTATTGATCCTAAAACAGAGCCTCGATCAACTTGGACTAAGAGCTTGATAAATCTACATACTGGAACCAACCTTCCAAGTAGAAATTAAAAAAATTTAGTGCTGTCGCCAAAAATATAAAATAAAATATGCTTTTTCTATTAAAATATATGTAAGTACAGTGTCCAAAGCTTTTGTGAGGTCAAATGAGTTTGCAACCACTAATTTTTTCAGGTCATAATTATTTAAACACACTGCTATAAGTTTATAACTGCAGTAACACTATTCACTGCTAGTCCATATCCATACTGTTGTTTAAAAAATATATTTTCAAAATATTTTACAACTTACTTCTTTAGAACTATTTCATTAATTAAACTAGCATAAGGCTCTGAAATATCTACAACTATATTTAAAAAAAACATAACAATTTATTTAATATGTTATTGTATTAATAAGACTATAATTAAAATAAATAGTCTTCTATTTATTATACATTAAAATTTATTCCAAAAGCATTGTTACAGTTGGATGATTTAAAATTAATTATTACTGAATAAACTTGTTCTATTGTAACATGCTCAAGTTGAAATGCTAGACTTATTTGTGTTATATAAATGATAATTAATTGATTTAATTAACTGAATCAATCAATTGATTCTTTAGATTTTGTTTGGATCTTGTACATAATGCCATGGTTGTTTTAAATAGCTTATTAATAGTTCCAACAAAAGGACTTTACCCTCATATGATTAAAAAATATAACAACTTGAACCTTGTTTAACTTAAATAAATTATTTTAACTTGAGGTAAAACAATTAATTTTATTTCAACTTTTAACAGTGTTTCTTAAAAACAAATTAGTCAAAATAAGTAAATATAAAATTATTAATTTATGTTTTTTTTAAGTAAATATTTATATTTAAATGTAAAAAAATAATAATTAAAAGTGCGTAATAAAATTATTTTCTAAAAAAAAGTTTAAAATTGTAATTTGTGTTTCTATGATTTTATAGGCATTTGTATTTTGTTATTTTTATGGAGTCCAAATTGCAATGTGAAATTAAAAATTCAAATTAAATAAAACATTCTTTAAATAAGATGAGAATTAGTTTAGGCCACATTCTATAAAGCATTATAAAGGTATGAATAATAATTATTTAAATACCTTTATGAAAACACTCACGATTGAAACAACACTAATATTTTAATTTAATCAATTATTAATAGTAAAAAACAAGTTTAAATAAACATTAAGAAGAGGGAGGTGTTAAGTTATTATTTGCTAGTTCATGAACTACTTACAATGCATTAATCATAGTTACATTAACCATTTGTAATACCGAACTGAACTGGTTAAAAAACATCACAAGTTCTTTAACCAACAAAAATGTGTAAAGAGGTCTAAATCCAAGTTTACTATGGACCCCAATATGTTGTTTTGTAAATGCACTAAGAGGTCATATTTTGTTATGCTTCAGGAAGTTGATCACTTTAAGTACTTGAAGAGAACATTAGCTACACAAGGCTACGAAGGAATGTTTTTCCCAAAACCCGACTCTCCCTGTGTTTATATCAAAGATAACAATGGTCCAGATGGATGTGCAATATTCTTTTTATCAAGCAGGTATGAACTTGTTGCCAAGGAAACCAGAGTACTGGAAGTTTGGAATGTTCAGAGCAATCAGGTAAGGAAAATATTTCATTTATTACATATAAAATTAGGATAGATACCTATATCAATAGTTATTTGTTACGTACAGAGAGCCCCATATGTGTGACAGATATTACATGAGTCCACCATCCAACAATCAAGATTCAGCCACTATTGGAGTGGATCCAAAATTTTACTATTTCTTTTATTCTTGTTTATTATTAAGGACTAAATTAATTTAAAATTAAAGAATAATTTAAAATATAAAAATAATTTAAACTCAATTGAGCAGATTAAACATTTAAATATTATCAGCACCTGACTAGAAACCATTGCAATACAGCTGCAAAGTACTGTCATACAAAAACTATAAATGATCCCTTGGTGATAGGAATCAAACTTAACACCCTTCCACCTTTATACCTTTTTAAATCAAATTAATTAATTTAAATTAAAAAATTTAATTTAATTTTTTAATTAAATTTTTTTAATGTGTTAAAAATATTAATTAATAAAAATTTCTTAATTTAAAGCTTGTTTGACAGCACTTGCACCATATACATATTATGTATATGGTGTTTCAAGTAGAGCTTTTCAAATAGTTTAGTTTCAAGTAGAGTTTTTCAAATAACTTAGTTTCAAGTAGAGTATTTAAATAGTTTAGTTTAAAAAAATAGAGTTTTTTAAATAGCTTAGTTGCAAGTTGAGTATTAAAATAGCTTAGTTTCAAGTAGAGTATTTTAAATAGTTTAGTGTCAAGTAGAGTTTTTCAAATAGTTTAGTTTCAAATAGAGTATTTAAATAGCTTAGTTTCAAGTAGAGTATTTAAATAGTTTAGTTTCAAGTAGAGTTTTTTAAATAGTTTAGTTTCAAATAGAGTATTTTAAATAGTTTAGTTTAAAACAGTTTTCAAATAGCTTAGTTTGAGTAATTCCCTTTTTAACAAGGTAAGAAGATCTTAGGTTATCACTACCAATTATCTATCTATAACTGTTTAACTAAAGTGAGATACAGTTTGACCTGTATTCATAACAAAAATCTATAAATAATCAACATAAAACCTTTTTTTTATTTTTAAGTAAAAATTATTTATTTTCAGGTTGCTGTAGTGGCTATTCTTCGAGATAAAGATACAGGTGAGGAAGTAGCTGTTGCTACAACTCATCTAAAAGCAAGGTCAGGGGCCCTACTTGCAGCACTTAGAAACGAACAGGGTAAAGACTTAGCACAATTTGTCAAAGAAGTTGCTGGGGACAGGCCAGTTATACTTAGTGGAGATTTTAATGCAACCCCGACCGAACCCGTTTATTCAACGATGTTAAACCAACCAGGTCTTCCTTTAGCTTCAGCATATTCATCATTTTCCGGTAGAGAACCATCATACACGACTTGGAAGATTCGTTCAGATGGAGAGCACTGTACAACTATAGATTATATATTTTTTTCTAAAGACAAATTTACAGTACAAAATATTTTAAATTTTCCAAGTGGTGAGGAATTAGGAGAAGACCGTGCTCCCTCATACTCTTACCCTTCTGATCATTTCTCTTTATGCTGCGATCTTACACTGAATCAATTTTAAAATTGCTTACTGTTAATCTTTTCTTTTACATATTGTTTTATTCTTAATATTATGGTTTAAGGTGAAACCATTGATGAAGTCAATTCTGTAAAAAAAAGGTTATCAAATTATAACACTCAGAAATTATTTCCACCGAGGAAAAAATATAATATAGTTCTACACAAATATAATTAAAGACTACCAAAAAACAGCCAGGTGACATAATATTTAATGTGTCTACTTGAATAAAAAACTATTTTCAGAAAGTAAAACATAGAATTAAGTTTATTAAGTTATCATTTCATACTGAATAGTTTTAAGAATATGCCACATCACTGCTTTATTATAATAATAATAGACACTAATTCGCATTTTGGAAAATATTCCATATAGACGTGTACATAAATGGAAGAGTCGTTTAAAGTGAATGTTTAAACAACTTATTTTACTTATTAACTCCTTCCAGAGGTGTTAATTAGGTATCAGGATTCTAACACAATGCCTGATTTATAAACAATATCTCAATGACCATTTATGACGGTTCACATTTATTAAAATAATTTATATTTCCTCTCGCTTAATTTAATTTAAATTACTTTAATAGCATATATTTAGTAGATAAATATGTTATATATTTTTTATTGACCTAGAATAGATTCAGTTATGAATGTATTATTTATTAAAAAAAAACATTTTTAACAAAATATAAAACATATTGTTATCTAGTTTTAATGTCTTAAACTTTAACTGTAAGCAATAGCCTTAGATAATGTTAAATAAAGATAGAAAGAAGTCTTTTTATAAAAATAAAAAGTCTATAAAGAATGGGATTGGTCTTTATATGATGTAGAACAATTTCATAGGTTTCTATTATAATTTTATCCTCCTCACTAATGCCATCACTTATAAATCTTAATAAAATTATAAACCTCCAAAAAGAGTCAATGATCAAGAAGTTATTTGATTTTAAGGGTATTTATAATATATATAAACATAATTTTATAATATAATATTTATTGTAGCTTTTAAATTGAGGATGGGGAAATTAAAAGCTCTAGAGAGTAAACAATGACAAAAGCAAGTAGATTGGTTTATCACTCTATGGAGCCTTTAAAACAACCTGTTGAACATATTAGAAACTAGGATTTTTCTTATACCTTAGTTTACTCTCCAATAACTAGCTTACGATTCCGCTGGCTATATGTAGTAAAAAAAATAATATTCATATTTGCTTTAGACAGACTGTGATATTTTTTATTGTTATTTAAAATTATTAAAAAATAAAATGTTAATAATAATTTTTTTGTTTTGGTAAGCATTATTTAGTGCTAAAAGAATGTCCAGGATGAATAATTTATCAATTAAAGCTTAGATTAAAGAGGGATTAGAGTGATCAGCCTTTGCATATAGGGTACAGCACAAGCCCAATGTATTTAAGGTACTACTCTAATTCAGTCACAAGAAAAATAAAAGACCAAAATAAATATAATTTTAAATTTGTGACCTCTTCTGAAGTTAAATTTAACAGTAATAATGAGGAACTTGCATTAGCGTATAAAAATACTTTTTTTCATCAAACTTTACAAGGAATACATATTGATATTTCTGCATGTTTTATAGAAAAAAAATATTGATGTTTCACCTTGTTTTGTAGGAAAAAAAATATTGATATTTCACAAAGTTTTATAGAGTAAATGTATTTTTTCGTGCTGTTTTAAAGGGAGAAAATATAAATATATCACCCTGCTTTATTGGGAAGAAATATGGGTATTTAACCCTATTTCGTAAAGAGGAAATACTGATATCTCAAAACTTGTTTTAAAGAAAGAAAATATTTATACTTAACCCAGTTTTGTTGGGACGAAATATTGATATTCACAATAAAGGGAAGTATGCAGCATCAGTTATAGATTCACCTTAAAAAACTCAAATTTATTTAAGAACTTAGTAAACAAAATATTTTCACGCTTCCTAGTGAGTAATCATTCAAAAATTTTCAGGGTCCATAAAGCCCAAGTCACAAATATGCTATGATAAGAGTTTTCGCAAGTCATTTTAGAGACAAATGCATCCATTCAAATGAATAATCTTTAAAATGGGATTATCTTAGAATAAAAAGATCTTTTTTAAAACCCCAGGATTACATTCATGCAATTTTCTCATTAAAAGTTCAGAATTAGTAAAGCATATCATAATTTGATAATATTATGTAAATTGGAATAGAAATGTATCTACTTATATTATTACAGTTTTTGTTTGAAATGAGTATTGTTGAAATAAAATATAAGTTATTACCATGATTAGTTTTTTTTTATTTTTTACTTTAACCTGAACATTATAGCGATATATAAGAAGCAGATACAATAAGAGGGTTCCAACAAACCTGAATGACTACAGGGTCAAGAAACGTACTAAAAGAGGCAAAAAAAATAATAATCGCTAAATAAATATTCTATAATCAGAGTAGAATAGAATCAGCTTTTTAATACTGCATAGAAGAAAAAGAAGAAATGTAAGAAATCTATTTTTGATGAGCAACAGAAGGTAAATAATTAATCTCCATAATAAAGTTATGAGGATTATAATACATGCAGGGAAAACAAAGGATATAACAAATGTCACCATATTGGTGTTTTTGCTGCCAAAGCTGATAAATACCAACTTTAATAAAATAATAACTATTTACTCAAATTCTAAGTAATAATTTCATAATTTAAACAAAAAGCTAGGTACACAAAACTTGATTTTTCCCTGAAATTCGAACAAGTCTGCCATAGAAAATGCAGGGGATCTACATTTTTTTTAACAAAGCAACTTAAATTGCTTGAAGGTTAGATAACCCAGGAAGGTTATTTACACTGTTTACTCTTTTTCTGTTCGCACACTTATCTAATCCTGAGTTTACTCTACTTTACCCTAGATTACTCCAAAATGAACAATTTGAGTGTAAAGAAAAATAGAGCTGAATAGAGTAGTATACTCCAGTTCACGTGCCAAACAAAATAAATACACATATTTATTTTGTAAATAAATATGTATGTAAATATGTTGGTCTCCTGGAATCAGGAGACCAAGGGGAATCAAAGGAACCCAAATCCCCTCCCCCACATCTGTCATCCGAAAAACCACAAAAGGGCAATTTTTTCAACTTTTAAGTTAACTTCTAAACAACTCAAAATGCCCTTAATCTAATAACTATAGAATAAAATTCAATGATAAAGAGACTCCATTTCCACGCTCAGAAAAATATTAAAATAACATATCTTTATGATATAAAAACTTTTCTTCAAATACATATATATTCATCACAGCACACTGATGAAGCTTAAGTTATAAATCCTATTTGAAAACCAGCTCAACTTTAAATTTCATTTACATATTTTTAAATGTGTTTTTCCAACGCATATTGTCGTAAAATTTGTCTAATTAAAAAACAATTGAGTGTAATGTTCTTTGACAATTCACTAATGAAAAAAGAATTCAGCATTAAAAACAATTAAAATAAATTAACTTTATTAAAAAAACTCAACAAGAAAAATGAGGGTTCAAGGTGTAATCCTCTTGGGGTCGCGTGGGAACATGGATGTTTTCCTAATGTTGTCCAGACCAAGGTACAGCATGACGACACGTTCCATTCCAATACCTCCTCCGGCATGGGGAGGACAGCCAAAGTGAAAAGATTCTATGTATGATTTTATCTTCTCTAAGTCTGAACAATACAACCATTACTAATATTAATGTATAATATTTTGTAAAATGATAAAATAAAAATATATAATAATAACACTAACTTCATTTTGCCATAAATAACCTTTAATTAATATCTTAGTAGGCCAGCTTTCAATTAATTATATCATCTACAGTGCTTGAGTTACAGTGAGTGGTTAAGTATTCTATCACTTAAAGTGGATTTCAAAAAATTGAAAGACTTAACAACTCAGCAGAACTGTAGAAAGCCTTATTGTCTCCCTACATTATGAAATCTACTGATTTCAAAAATTGAAAGACTCAATAACTCAGCAGAACTGTAGAAAGCCTTATTGTCTCCCTTCTTATTAAATCTACTGATTTCATAAATTGAAAGATTCAATAACTCACCAGAACTGTAGAAAGCCTTATTGTCTCCCTTCTTATTAAATCTACTGATTTCATAAATTGAAAGACTCAATAACTCACCAGAACTGTAGAAAGCCTTATTGTCTCCCTTCTTATTAAATCTACTGATTTTATAAATTGAAAGACTCAATAACTCACCAGAACTGTAGAAAGCCTTATTGTCTCCCTGTATATGAAATCTACTAATTTTATAAATTAGAAGACTCAATAACTCACCAGAACTGTAGATATTGTTATCTTCCCCCAATATTTGAAATATACTGATTTTAAACATTGGAAAACTCTACAACTCATTGGCACACTAAAAGATACTGCAGAGAGACTAATCAAAGCTTCTTTGTAAAAAGGCCAAATTAGTATTTTGAATTATTGTTGATTTTTACTCTACACCTAGATTTATTAATATTGAAGTTTAAACAGACATTTCGTTCTTATGTATTTTCTTTTTCATGATAAATTATTTTACAAGGAGTTGCTACTTTATTTGTTTGTAAAGAATTAGGGCCATAGACACACAAAGCATAATGAAAACCATTTAGACCATTATAAAATGAAAACCTGATTATAATCATCTTGAAACGGATGATTAAGAAGTAAAAATCTTTCTTTATATCTTAATTCTGTTTTAAGTTTAAATGGATATTTGGGGTGAACACAATTATTACCTAAGTAATAATTGTAAATACACCTATGCCAGCCAGTAGGGCAGGTAAAGTAAAAATGAAAGAACAAACCAATATTGTGATGTTGAGCCCTCTGGGTGAGAAGCTGTGGGTCGTGGATTCTCTGAGCTCCACTCAGTATCTCTTCCCCTCTCATAAACATATCATAGGAATTGGACTTTTTCTGTAAGCATAAATAATAATACTAAATAGACATCTTTATAATACACAAGCATAATAATATCTAACTAGTAATACCAGGTAATGTAAAAACCACCACGAGAGGACAAAATTCAAAACAGTGTCAGAACCAAAAAACTAAAGCTAAAATTAAAGAAATAAAAAAGAAAATAAAAATGAAATGAAATTTGGTCCTTTAGAGTATAAGAAACTAACACTCATCACTGAAGAATGTATTTTACAGTCCTTATGATGAGCACTGAAAGATAACCCAGTATTGTAATTTTAAGTTACAGAATAATTTACAATATAATCATACAAAATGGCTCCAAAATATTTGTTAGATCTATTTACAGTATTAATTGTTTATAAGTAAAATCTTGCTATTCACATAAGCTTAAGGCTTGTGCGTGGCTAAGTAAGTGTTATAAGTCATAGTGTTAAGGATTAAAACATATGTTTTTTGAGGGAGGTTGTAAAGTGTCTACTTCACAACCTCAAAAATGTCAATAAAGAATAACCCGTGTTGAGATTTCAGGCCCAAAACACATTTTCCTAAATAACAAACTGCTGATATTTACCTTATCATGAGGGTCAGGCATAGTGTAGAAAGGCCTCACAGCTAGAGGATATTTATCCAGTACATAGAAATCAGTTCCATACTACAACAAAATACAAGCACCATGTATTAAATAAATATATATATAATGATTATACATATAATATATTGCTTAGACATATGAGGAATTCAAACCTGGCCTTGTTTAAGTCGTAGACTAATATAACTCCTTATGCTCATCAATACCCATTACATTTTATTAAAGATATAATTGATTAAGAATAAATTAATTTAAATCCAAATTTAAATTTACTAATAAAAAAACCAATTTAAAATTTATAAGAATTTATATATTAAAATAAATTACATCATGCAAAATATTGTATATTATTGTGCATTTGATGTATTTGACTTTAATTAAATTTGTTATTTATCTATTCTTATTACAAATTGTTGTATTCATCGCCCATCTCTGTTTTATTTGATTAATCATACCGTTTTCCAACAAAATCAATGTAAATAACATTCTGACTTTTGTGTGTCTAGTCATAGATTAGGTTTTCGTAATCAACAATGTGGCCCTATAAACATAATTTAGGCCCCTAAAGATGTAAAAATAAAATTTACTTTTTCAGGGACAAACATATACATATTTTTTTTCTCTTTCAGCAGATTTCATTCAATTTTATTTTATTTTGTATGTGGCTTAAAATATCCATAACAAAGCCGTTAAATGTTTTGTAATCTTAAATATAGAGACAGATTTGGCTTAATTGGTGGCTTTAATGCATCATATTTGAATGCATACATTATATTGTTGGGTAAATAAATAAAAACTTAATAATGACTCAAGTGATAGGCAAAAGAACATACTTTCTGCTTGACTAATTTGCCAAGTAGTTTCTCATCAGGGGTGGACAGATCCTCCTCATCTCCTATCTCAATACCAACCGACCTCAGCATCTCTAAGCCTTGACAATACTCTAATATAAGGGGAGGCTCCAAGAACTGAAACTCTTCCACAGGGTACTGCTCCCGCACTGCTAGTGCTTCTGTCTTATACCTGCACAGAGTCAAAAATATTTAACATAAATCTTGCCCATACTGTCAGATATTATTATTTGAGATAGACATTAAAATTAACAATGCTAATAAAAAAATGGTAAAAATACATATATATGTGTATTATATATATATATTATATATATATATATATATATATATATATATATAATATATATATATATATTATATGTATATGACACAATACAATTGCGAGACACCAAGGAAATGTAACAAGCAAAATGCAATGCTACATCTGGGAACTGTTCCATCATTCGACAATCGTCATCATCGATAGCTCAACATAATGTCATGTCCCACTCTGTTTCAATTTAACTCATCAGGGCGCCGACAGAGCCTGAACTCACAATTGTATTGTGTCAACTATTCATGTTTTGCAAAACTCGGTAGTATCAAAATGATATATGTTTTGCTGCCATGCATGATGGCGTAAGAGAGCACCACTCGTCTCTGGTAAGTACTTCACATTATATTCTTCGGAATTAATTGAAGGTCAGAGAGAGTTCAGGCTCTGTCGGCGCCCTGATGAGTTAGACGTAACGAAACAGAGTGGAACATGACATTAAGTCGAGCCATCAATATGACGATTGTCGAATGATGGAACAGTTCCCAGATGTAGCATTGCATTTTGCTTGTTACATTCCTTGGTGTCTTTCGCACAATTGTATTGTGTCAACTATTCATGTTTTGCAAAACTCGGTAGTATCAAAATGATATATATATATATATATATATATATATATATAATATATATATATATATATATATGTATATATATATGTATTATATTATGTATATATATACATAATATATATATATATATGTATATATATATATATGTATATATATATATATATATATATATATATATATATATATATATATATATATATATATATATATATTATAGCTTATGTAGATGACACGTTTGCTATTATTCCTAAAGATAAGGTAGAAGAGGTGGTAGATAAGTTAAATAGTTTTCACTCTCGCTTACAGTTCACTTTTGAAATAGAAAATGATAGTGGTGACATACCCTTTTTAGATACTAAGGTAGTTAGGAGTGAAATGGTCGTTTGGTTTTGGATTGTATCAAAAGCCTTGTTGTTCGGGTAGGATTCTTGGTTTTGATTCATACCACCCCTTCCACCAGAAAGTAAATTGTGTCACTAATCTTATGACCAAAATTATATCAATCAGTGATAACACCTTTATAAACAAGAATAAACAATTGGTTAGAGATATGTTAATAAGAAACAAGTATCCGGTTGGGTTAATTAATTGTCTATGGGACAAATCTTTGTCTAGGGTTAATGATGTTGATATTGCGCAAGAACAACCAGGGCCAATCGTTAATACTGACAACCCAGTTGTTCGTTATAGTAAGTTACCCTATGTCAAAGGTCTAAGTGAGGATCTTGGTAAAATTTTAAGGAGAGAGGTTGTGTAACTTGCGCTTTTTTATTCTAAGAGTAAAATTCGTTCTTTGTTCACGCCTCTTAAAGATGAGATTCCTTTGCCATTAAAGTCCAATTTTATATACCGTGTTAATTGTACTGACTGTGATACTTGTTATATTGGGTTAATACTCAATATCATAAAAGCAGGAAGTACCAACATGAAACTCAGTAAGGGATGTATTGCCTGTAAACTATGTGCGTAGAACTGCCTTGGCTATCCATGCTTTCAATTTAAAACATCACTTTGATTTAGATAACATGACTATCCTACGTTCTGATCCTTGTGAGGACAGATTAAGTGGTTGGAAATGCTGTATATCAAAAAAACAAGTATACCTGTAATTATCGTACTGATATAAATGGATGTCTAGGCAGTTACAATCATATATAACCATTATAGTCTTTTCACCTTATTTCATTCTATTTATTTATTTACTTACTTTATTTTATTCTATTCATTTATTTACTTATTTCATTATTTATTATTTTTTATTAAATTTATTTTATTTTATTTTTTATTATTTATTTCGTTTTGTTCTTCCTGGAGACTAAGGAGTGGCAAACCTTGTGTGGCACCTTGGGAAGGGCGGGATGTTTTTCTAAGAGACCTTGGTAGTGACAGTACCTTGGTGTGGCATCTTAGTTTTAAAAGGGGGGCCTAGGAACAAGGTTTGTGGCGGTCTTGTTGTGCATCTTAGGTCGGGGGGTTTTTATATTTATTTATTTTTATTATCATTCTAATTCATTATTTTTATTTATTTATTTAATTTTTTTATTTTTATTTATATATATATACATTTTTTTTTTTATTATCCTTTTGGGTTTTATATGTTGGCTACATTGATTTGAGGTTATTTTAAGTTTCGCCAATGCCTCCTGTCTTGGATATAGAAGGCCTTGTCATACACTTCTTCTTAGTTTAGTTTTCATGTTGTCATTTCTATTTTAACCTTCGTTGACTGTACTTCTTCTGCTTTTATATTGTGACTTTTTTCATTTTTTAACTTTTATCATGTTTTATTAGTTTGTACCTTTAATGTTTTTAACTTTTACTTTGTTTTTAATTCATTTTTATGACAAATTATTTTAAATTAATGGACTTAGTTTTTATATTTTTTTAAACTTTTATTTTAAATTTTGCATGGGTCCTGGCCCATAGTAGATGAAGACTGTGATTATTTCGTAAGTAAAATGTTTTATTTTATTTAATAAAAATATTTAAATTAAGTTCTCTAATTTCTTGGTTTATTTTTTATTGCTCATTCTTATTTAATTTATCTATTTTTCATTTTACACTATCTAAATAGATTGATGTTATCTGTGTTGCAAAGGGCCCTGATGAAGAATTTGTAGTTAAATTCGAAACGTTGGCGAGAAATAAATATATAGTTTTCATGTAAAGCTGTGTTTTTATTCATAACCTTATCCCGAGATTGGTGGAGACGCGTATATATATATATATATAATATATATATATATAATATATATATAATATATATATATATATATATATACTACATACATATATACATTTAAATTCCTTTGTGTAATTAATAAGTATAAAAAGTTTTGATAGAACCCGGCAAGTATATCGATGGTTCTTGATGGATAATAATAGTTTAGCAGCATCGAGCAAGCACAGGGCCTGGATGGATGAATGCTGGGAATAAAATGAATGCATTTACTGTCTGAGGACAAGCAAAGTGAGTCCAAACGTGGAAGCAGTACATTTAGTGACAAGTGAAGGACAAGCAAAGCGAGTCCACAGAGACAGTACCTGGTACCTGATTTTTACAAAAGAGTCAGGTGAGAATAAACACAATGAATGGCACATTTCACAGTGAGTCTAACTAAACATTTTAAATTAATTATGTTAGCGGATATTACAAGCAAACTTTTCACAACAGACCTGTCTCTAAGTCCTTTAAATATGAGGGTAAACATATCAGCAATAGTGTGAAGTACTTCATGGTAGTGATATTTAAAGGACATCTCCAAATCCAGACCTACAAACTCTGTCAGATGCCTGTGGGTGTTACTGTCTTCAGCTCTGAATACTAGAAAAACAAATAATTCATTTAAGAGGTTACATTTACTTCCTTGGAGGTTGATCCTCGCTGTTGGATATTCATACATAACTGCAACATAAATATACACAGGCCCAAAGACCTCCCTGAGGTTGTTTCACAGCCACATGTGTTATTTATTCCTTTACAGCTGTTGGTTGTAAGTATTGTTAATTTTTTAAAAAAGAAGACACTTTCTCTTGCTAAGGGGAAAATTTGCAGTCTAATAGTCTTAAAACCACTTTTAAACAATTTAGGGCCACAAAAAAGTATGTAACGACAACTCACTAAAAAAATACAAAATGACGTCATGATTATAAATCTATAAATGCATTTTTTTTTTTTTTTTTTTGGTCACACACATTTTAAGACTTATTTCAACTTTCTGGAGCAAACAACAGTGGCGCAATTTGAGAACTACTTTAAAAATTGGAGTTCTCAAATTGCACCACTGTTTTTTGCTCCAGAAGGTTGAAATGAGTCTTAAAATGTGCAGAATAAAAATTAGAAGTGAAGTACCGTCTTAGAATTTTGATATTTTGCTTAGAACCCGAGATATTTCCGTTTAATTGATTTTTACCCCTACTCTTTGCGGGATCCGATTAAGCTGAAATTCTTCTCATTCAATTTAGCCCGTCAAAGATTATAAATGATGAGTTTTTTAACTTCCCCCACCCCTGTTTAATTTTTAAATCTTACAATTTTGTATGAAAATTTAGTGTTTATACTGCTATATAAGTTAGGTGATTATTCATTTTTAAAAAGAGCAAAGAGATTCCAAAGAAATGGGAATAAGAGTGGTGACTCATCTGATCAGGGGAGAAAAAAGTTCAAGATATACTAATTTTCTTTCAAAAAATTGGAATAACAAGGAATAATGAAAAGCAACAATTCTAAATCACGGTATTCATAAAAGCCCAATAGATTTGATCTCTCGTCAATATTTTACTATAAAGAATTTGTAATTGTATACAATTTACCTGCTCCTATGGTATAAACCTTGTCAAAATCTGCAGCTATAGCCATCTGTTTGTAGAGTTGAGGGCTCTGAGCTAGGTAAGCATTAGATTTGAAATAACTAACAGTGAAGACATTAGCACCTCCCTCACTAGCAGCTGATATGAGCTTGGGAGTATGGATCTCAACAAATCCCTACCAACAATAAATCACAATAAATCATCTCAGTAAAACAAAGTTTCAAATTGTTAATAATAATACTTTATTAATTAAATTAGCAACAAGGATATAACAAATCAACAATCATATAAAGTAAAACAACGAGTTTAACAACCAACAAAACATAATAAAAATTAAAATAAAATGTAAAACTCTCAGAGTTTTCAATCAATGGTTCCTGATTAGTCGTTCATGGACCACAGGTGATCCTTGAGGAGGCTGCAAGTGGTCGGCAAAACATTTTTAAAAACTTAGAATACAATAAATAACATAAGAATAAATTAAATAAGACAATTTTTCAGACAAAAGGTAAGCTCATTACTTGCTAACAACCTCTTATCTTTTCTGAATGTTATTCCATATTTTATCTACAACTGTTTTTACAGACTGCTCAATTACTTTGGAAAAGAATAGAGGACCATAAAAATATCTATTTAATTTCTAAGAAATAACAAACATACAACATATTTTCCCTCATAAATTATTTATTAGAGGTCAGAGGATTCTTAACCTAAATGCCAGGCACAGGCATTCATAAAAATTTCAACTAAGCCTAATAATTCCCTTTCCGAATCAAAGAATTATGACCACATCATGGAAACAAAGAAAATAGTCAACTTAAGCTATAATTATGTTCTCTGACAACATAAAAGAATTCTGCAGGAATCCAAATATTTAGGTATATTTGAAAATCACCCTGTACTTAGTTTTTATCCGATCTACCTTTACAAAAATTGGCTAACGGGATGGGTGTCATGGTGGTAATCGGACCTGGGAGTGAGGCCAAAATCTGTCCCTAATAAAGGTTTCTAAACACATCCTTTATTTGCATATGTATACAATATGTATTCCTAATGACACAGAGCCATAAGATTTTGTATGTCAAGGCAACTTGGGCATGTAATAAAAAATCGGGCACGGGATGCCTCGGAACTTTTCCTTATCACATCGGATTCATTACGCTCATCCTCTCTACTTTGGACTCGCTTCGCTTTTCCTCAGATAGTATGTTTCATTCCTAGCAGTCACCGATTCAGGCACTGACCATGCTCGATGCTGTTTATTTTTATGATACACCAAAAATCATGGATATACTTGTGGTGTTAGAACAAAGAGACTAAAACTATTAGAGGGAGTACAGGACCCGATTAACACAGTGATAAGGGGTCTGGAAGTGAGACAGTTTCCATAGGTGCCCTAACTGTACTTACCCCTACTATAGTCTCCCTACAGAAAGACTAGATACTCCCCCACCCTCTACAACTCCTATTGTAGCATGCACTCTACTAACGGCGGACATTTTTCAGTGATGCCACATTAAACCACTTTATTCAAATCTAACAATTAAAGAATACATGCAATAGATAATAATTAAAACTTACTTTAAATTCATTTTACTTGATTTAAATCAAAATAGTCGAAAAATAATGTAATATTTACGTGAAATTGAAATTATTAGGAAAAATAAAAAAAATGACGTCACCAATATACCGTTACGGCGCCTAGCTACCCAAGGAATGATAAGAGCTGTTGTATCCTCCCTCTAATAGTTTTAGTCTCTTTGTGTTAAAATGACACTTAGTGTAATTATTTATAGCATAATGGTATATACTTGAACCAAAATAAAAATTGAACTAATTCTGATAATGAGATGAAACTTAGCACATATGTTAGTCTTAAACATGGCTACATGGGTGCCAAATTTCAATCGGATCACATCAAAATTTCAAAATTTTTACTTTTGAGCCATTATTAATAACATTATAAAAAAAATTCCAAAAAGCACAACTACAGCAGTAGACTGGTTTTGAACAAAGTTTCAACTCTCAAGCATAAATACTACGGGAGCTACGATGATAACAGACATACAGAACTTTGCAAAAACCAGTCAGGAGGCCTTAAAAACACCTGAAACGGATAATTCCAGTGACATACCAGTATCAGATTTTTTTTTCAAACAAAATACTTTTCCTTTATACCTATGGTATAAATGAGGGAAAGTAAAAATGTAAATTTTTCAAATTAAAAAATGTAAATTATTTCCTATTCCCCAATCCGATATTTTAGAACTTTCTTTAAACCTCTAGCAGCCTCTAGAATCAAACTCAATGGCTACACTTTTCTCAATTTCAGTCTCAATTCTGTTAAAAACCAAAACCACAAATTACACTAGGATTATATAAATTTTTCAAACCAAGTATACAACCAACAGAAAAATCCCGCATCATAGTAAACCACACTTCATAACAATAGTAGCTTACATTTCAAGATATATCTACTTTACTTAGAATGCCAATTACCTTAGAATCTAGAATCTCTCTGAAAAGTTTGCAAACACCAGCCTCTAGCCTAAAGATAGCTTGGTTAGCTGGGGTTCTTAAATCTAAAACTCTGTTATCCAGTCTTGTGTCCTGATTAACTTTTATGTTTAATCCATCTTCCTGAAAAACATTATGACCAAATCTTATTAAAATTGCTCTAAATTCTGTACATAATAAATTCTGAATACTTAATCTATACACTACAGAATATAGTTTTTTTTATATTTTATATTGAGTAAAAAAATTTAACAAGTAAACTTGTTCATTAAAAATTTAATGAACAACATATTCTTCTTAGTTCGCTTGTCATTTTGACCTGTAGTTAGAAAACTAAACATTAGTAAGTTTCTAATCAAATTTACATCTCATTTAGATAGTTTAAGTTTTTCTATACCTCTAAGATTGATATGGCAAAGCCAAGTTTTTATTGGCATTTAATTTTTAAACATAAGTCTCACTCAAACTTAAATCATAATTGAAAAACACAAATAAGAAGACATATTTGAAAACTAAACACAATAACAAGACACTGTGCCAAAGAAGATAAGAACAGCAATACACAAGAAAAATAGAAACCGAATATAAGCACCTGTTCAGAGATTGGTCTTGAAGCATCTTCAACCTGTATAGGTAACTGAGGTTTGGCAGCACTCACTAAATATATCTCGCTACAAACTAACTCGACTGTTTTCTGACTACAACCCTCCACAGGTTTTGGCACTTTGGAAACGACTCCACACACATCTACAAGTGATTCCTTGCTAATACTGAAACAGTAATATACTAGTTACCAAATCAAAAATACAAAAACTCTTAAGTAGAAAATGACTTGATACTTGTCAAAATGCAACAGCTGTAAAGCTAGATAGAATACAGCAAAATATATTTGATTGATATGCATTAACCCAGGAGTTCTCAAACTTGTTGTCACCACGTCCCATCAACCATCTAAATCAATCTAAAACTTTTATTTTGCTTAAAGCAGAGCTTTTAAAACTGACACCTCCACAACCTTCCTATAATGAGTCATATCCTAATTGTTTTACTTGCTTTTAGCAATATTTAATGACGTCGACTTCTGATCTTAGCAACATTGTTCCTTTTCTTGTGGTGAATAAAAAGACCAATGAATGTCAAAACAACTAATTATTAGTAATAACACTTACTTTGACGCAAATTTGACCATTTGTTTACTGATACTTTCACTAACAGATAGAATGCACTGTATAGTGTACTCTTGTTGCCTCAGCACCAGAAAACACTGTTTACCTATTAGAAACATATAGTACTAAGTTTTAAAATACCAAAAAGTTTTAAAAAAATAAAAGAAAATTAAAACAATTTTTAGGATTGCTGAAGTCAGTACATATCAGTATATATACAGTGTGTAGTCACAAAATATATATTTATAGTTTTGAAAGATGTGTCAATTAAAATAAAATATGTAAAAAAACTTGTCAGGTCACTAATTTATTCAAAATTGACAACTACTGCACTAATAATTTAGTTGTAATTCTTGGTTGATCTCAAACAATAAATAAAATACTAGAAGACAGTAGACTGAGTAGGGTAACTCAAGGGTATCACATTCCCCAAGTCACCTGAAGGTTGAGGGTTCAATACCAACTGAGGGAGGACCTTATATATGTTTTTTGTCCAAGGCACAAAGGTCTTGAATTTACGACTAGTTAACTCTGCATAGGGATTATGAGGTTTTATAGGCAAATAATTTAGAAATGCAGGATTTTTGTAAAATTTTGTTTAAGAAAAACAATTTTTTTCCTCCAGCTGAGCAAAGAGAATAATGGAGCCGACAGTTGCTACTTCTGAAGTGCACTATACACATTTTTTACAACCTTTAGTGGGAAAAATGAAGATACCTTTAGCTCTGGAAGTATGAAGTCGGGCTCTGATCCAAACACTGCAGTTGGTTTTCATATCGTCAAGTTGTTTAACATGAGTGAAAACCCTCTGTCTAATGGGAGATTCAGGAGACTCGGAGCTGGTAATCAACCCTGAATTTCCGTATTTCCCAGCTGAACAATCTGGTTCTGAAGTCTCCGACTCACCACCTCCCTGTGGGCAAAAAATCAACTCTCAAAGTAATAAATATTTTAAGAGTAAAACAAACCAAATCGACTGCTGTGTTTCAATGTAAGTAATACCATTAAGATAAATTAACTTTTACTCAACATACAATTATTGCTAAAAAAACAATTCAGTTTGACTTTAAATACAATACCTTAAAGGTCTTTTTAGTTTAATTTAGAAATAACAAGTTAGTTTTATTTTCAGTTCCAACCAATTTTTTAGACACTTAATGCATCATAATGATTTTATAAGATTTGAAAGCATAAATAAAAATTGACAAAAAAGAAACGGTAGACATAAAAGGGAGAGGGGAACCATTTGTTTAAACCAACAATTTTTCTACTAATTTATAAATTTTGAAGGCTATTAGTAGTATTAAAGATTGACTAATTAGGGAAGCTCCTCCCAACACCCACTTTTGGAAAAACAGAAAAACTATAAGTATCACATTATGGAAAATACACTTCATTTTTAATAACAGCATGTTCAAAAATAAAAATACATCATAACATTAAAATAACACAGAAACAATAACATAGTTGATTCCTGTCCATTTTTAGAAGGATACTTATTTCAGATTCAGTGGTGCCTGAACTACACACAATATGGCACCCAAGTAAAATAAAGAGTTATTGGGCTAATAAAGATTCAAACCTTGATCTCAAACAAACCCATAGCTTTAAAAAAATTGTTATCGGACTGTTAAGAATTAAATTCTGGATTGATTAATAAAGACTTCAGTCCTTTAATTTTTTTTATTTACATAAACAATAAGTAATAAAAAACATAAAAAACCCATAGCTGTTTAGCTCAGAGGATATCAATCGAGCTCCTAAAACTAATTTGGGATCTTTTTACATCCACTGTATTATAAGATAGTAGAATGATACGTGTAGTTTTAATTTGATAAGAGTATTCAATGTCTATGTATTTTTAAAAATTAAATGTATATTACTGAAGAAAAAACAGTAATGAAACCAGACTTGGTAATAAAACCTAAACATACCCGAGCATTAGCCTTAGCTTCTTTCTTGGCAGCCTTTTCAGCCGCTTTTGCATCTTTCTTCTGCTTCTTCTTGGATGCATTATCTCTATAAATTAAATCATAATATATTTCAGAAAACATATTTAATAAAAAATAAATTAATTAAAAATGGTCTGATTGAGCTGAAACCAGTCCCTATAGATTCAGATTACCTACGACTTTGAAGGGTGATTAACACCCCTGGGCTCTTGGTCTACATATTCTATTAATATTTTGTTTTCAAATATGTGTTTTAGCAAGGGAAATAACTATCACTTAATATTCCTTAGTCAACACGTTTGTCTGTATATAAGCTGAACAAATTTCGTTACTTTTACATAATTTCTAGTAAGTAATTTCTAGAGCTCTTAAGCATTATAGAGCTTGATACTGACAATTGTAGGGTCCTTTTTAGTTTTCTCCAGTCTTCTAGAGAGAGTAGCAATATTGTTAGCATTTCTAGTAGGAAAATGATAAATATTGGAGTTTTTTGTTTGAGCAGATAAGTGAATAACAAGACTGTTATATAAAATGAAAGGTCCAGTAACAGTTAAAATTGTCTGTTCTTTAAAAATAGGTTTGCATAATTTAAGCTGATGAGTCTTAGAAATTATCGGAAAACACGTTTTTGAAACATATACTTGTCCAAGTTAGGCAGAGGTACCAAAAATTTTGATACAGTAAGTTAATTTTGAGTGTATGTGGGTATGATAAAGCTGAATCAACTGATTGAGGGATAAAAATTTCTGTAAAATTCTGAGAGGGTAAAGGGTTTATGTAATATGAGCAGCCCAGCTGAGTTTTGAGTCCAGAGTCACTCTAAGAAGTTTGACTGTAGTTGGTTCTGTTTTATGGCAAAGAAAAGAAAATAGTTTAACTTTTAGAATGCCAACCTTCGATAGAGACTTTAAGCCAGAAGTCCCGAGCATGAGCGATGTCAGATACTCGTAAAAGATCCCTAATCTTGGCTTTAGTCCGATGAACAATGTCATAGTTTCCTTAACAAGTTTCCCCTCATTAAGCTCAATTCCAGGTCAACAAGGTCCAATCCTAATTAAGCCCTAATAAAAATGTTGTCAACCATTGACATTAAGCATGAAAACGATATCAAACCTACGTTTGACCCTGAGAATTTAGAGCATGAAAATGAAGTAACTAATTATTATTTATTAGTTAATTCATTTATACAATCTGATTTCTTTAAGAAGCGACTGTCAAGTTATCAAAATTAATGAAGAACAGTGAGACTCCATTTAAAAGAAAATAGCTAACTCACCCTTCAGCTTGCGAATTCACCGCTTCTCCGGTTAATTGAACCATTATCAAGAAGTAATTGCGTAAAAAAGTTAAGAATGAAAATCTAATCTTTTATAATACATGCGATCTCTTCAAACTCCGGAAAAATCACAATACACGCGTCTTGTTTCTCCTATTTCTCTTTATTTTTATAATATTCTTTGTCTTCTTTTTTTACTTCACCAACAAATAAAAGAAAAAAAGAAAGAATGATAACAGTGATAATTGTGAAATGATCAAGCTTGTTGATTTATTTAATTGAATTTATCTGAGTTTTTATATGTTAAGGTAATATTAGAGTTATATTATGTCGCTGTTCCCCAAAAGTAACGTGCCTGGAATATTGAAACAGTTTGTTAGATTTAGGAGTCAGCGTAGATCTCTTGGCAAGCCGCCTGGGGTCGCCAGGACTCTGCAACAGAGACTTGAAGGTATAACAAATAAACTTTGTTTCTATGCCATTGCTCATAACATAGGTCTTTCATAACTGTTACATCTTTACACTTTATAGTAAAATAGAATCAACAAGTGAGTTTACTTAAGCTGAGAGATTTTATAAAATGATTCAACTGGAGGGTTTATATAAATGAAACCAATTTTTTCCATTTTATGTTATTTATAGTCCGGTGATGATTTCATTCCAGGAATAAACAGATAATTTGTAATTAGGGTTGATGTTGGGCTCCGTGGTGCAACGGCAATATAGGCAATACATAACTGTATTGCGTAGTTATCCTTGATGCCTTGGGTGATCCTTGGGCCTTGATGCCCATCAAGGATAACCCTTGCGGGAACCACCTCTAGTGGTCGGCAATATAGGCAATACATAACTGTATTGCGTAGTTATCCTTGATGCCTTGGGTGATCCTTGGGCCTTGATGCCCATCAAGGATAACCCTTGCGGGAACCACCTCTAGTGGTTGTGGCAACCGCTACGCTCAAAGTGTAATCTAAAGTTGGCTATAAGTTATTTGAACAATAATCTTATATTAACAGAGAGAGTAACCTGGGATGCAACCCCCAGACCTCCGTGGTGTCAAAGGTCAGTTTAGTAACTGACGCCTTAACGGCAGCTAATTAAATGATAATCCAAGATATTTCTATAACCACCTTTCCAAAAATAAATTTGACTAGCAATAGAATATAGCAAAAGCTTTTGAAGCAGCTTTATTTTGGTAACTGTTGGCTAATATGTCACAGTTTATTTATCAGGTATGTGCTATGAGCTTTAGCTCTCTTTTGTTTATACTCCTGTGCTATCAAGAAACGTAAAGGTCCCTTGTATCTGTCTTGCATATAGAGTTGATTAAACCAAGATGTTCTAATAACTCTCGTAATTGTTACGAGAGTTTTTTAGGGTCCGTCGACCCTAAAAATCTAGGGTCAGCGGGAAAAATCACATAAGTCATTATTATAATTATTAATTCTTATTTAACAAATTGATTAAAATTTGGATTTAGTCATAATTTATTTTGACTCATTTATCTTACTTCACGATAGTTTTAAGTAAGGTTATTAGTTTTAAGTAAGGTCTGGAAAATACTTTCACTGTTAAAAAAAAATTTGAAAAATTTGACTTATGTGCTTTTTCCCGCTGACCCTAGAAATCAAGATGTCCAACTGTGTTAAGGGCTAAGTAAAAACTGCCACATTTATTAATATAAAAAACAAGTCACTAATGTTCTTCACATGACATTAGTGCAGAAGAGAGGTTTTTGTTAGCTTTTGATTCTACAATTACCATTTTTCAATGGTAATTGTTTCAATGTTGTATGTGTTAATTTCAGAGTTAAATTTCTTGGATCCAGCTATCCATTACAAAGTAGATATTGGTTTTGCTCGTCCGCAAGTTAAAAGAAGAAAAGTTTTATCAGAAAGAGTCGAGATTTTAAAACAAAACAAAGCTGACTTGGAACTCAAAGCCAGGAAACAAAATTGTAAGTCATCTATCTAATAATTAACTGTTACACACTCTTATTTTTATAATTATATGAGTTCTATAATCCTTAAAGATTAAAAAACTATTTAAATAGTGATGTACAATTTTGCATTGCCAAAATTTTATTTTTGAATATTTGTTTAAGTATTCAGTTCACTTACTTGAAGTAACCTTAAAGTAAGTTTTTGATGTCCTACTTTTAGCAAATTTTCTTTGAAAAAATTCACTAATGAGATGTCTCGTGTTGTGGGGGAGCCAAGAGTGTGTCCAAAATCCGTTTTAGGAGTCCCTTATGAAAAAATTTTGCAAAACTTTATATATATATATATATATATATATATATATATATATATATATATATATATATATATATATATTATATATATATATATATATAATATATAATATATATATATATAATATATAATTATATATTATAATATATATATATATATATAATATATGTTTATTTCTCTTTTTATTGAATTTTTAATCATGAAAATTGGCGCTCATTAACCTTATATGCAGCTGTTTGAAACACACGTTTGATTTGGGTAGACTTGACTGAGTGTTTTTATAAATTGACTTTGGGTTTGTCTTAGATGGACCATAGAAATAACTCGGAGTAATATTATTTACAGCTGACTTATTGAACAATTGTTTTAATTTTTAGTTAAAGTAGGTTTAAAAAAATATCTTTTTTAGTGTCAAAGCTATCTTTCTTTTACTTGATTTTTGAACGAACGTCAGTGAGTTTTTATTTTTCAGAGACAATTGACTTTGAGTTTGTTTGTCTAACAATAACTGCCGTAAAAGTTGACCGATTTTCATAAAATTTGGTATGCTGGTGCGTCTCACTATACAGCACTGTATAGTTTTAGGAAGGAATATAAAAATATTTTCAATATGGCGGACCAGGACCACTTAAACATTTTGTTGAGCTAAAATCATATTATATATGTATATATATATATATTATATATATATATATATATATATATATATATATATATATAATATATTATATATATATATACCCACATATTTCAAAATGGCGGAAAAAATTGTGGATGTATAAAAATTCCTATCTCAGTGCTGTTTGAATAGTATCCTTAAATTTTGTTAAATTGGTCCTTGAACTCCTTGAAATATGCTTGAATTTTGAAATTTAACGTTGCTGGACACCCTGTATAATGAGATTTTTGTGTCCTACACGTTTTTGTAGGACACAATAACTTTCGAACGCTTTGTTGGATCGAAATGAAACTTGGTACAAAATGTCCCAATATATATATCCAATATATGTATATATATATATATATATATATATATATATATATATATATATATATATATATATATATATATATATATATATATATATATATATATATATATATATAATATATATATATATATTATTATATATATATATTATATATATATATATATACATCTACCTCTCGAACGGAATAATATTTTTAAATCAAACTTGGTACAAAAGTCAACCTTGGGGAAGACACGAGCCCTATTGAAAACCAGGACACAGCGTAGCAGCTGTGGCTCCAAGTCTCTAGGCTCCTGATCTGTCTAGAGGCCGTGGTGACACCAAGAGGCCGTGGAGCCGCCAAGAGGCCGTGGTGACGCCAAGAGGCCGTGGTGACGCCAAGAGGCTGAAAGCCTCTTTTTTTAACAAAATGATTGTAACAATTATTTCACAGAATTTGATACATTTTACATACTAATGTACCAAAACACAATAAAAAGTAAAACTCACTGTAAATTATCATTGTTGCCAATCAAATTAAACACTAAAAGGTAAATTGTAGAGGGCTCATATGCAGTTATTCCAGTTTTAGCAATTTTTATGTTTTTGAGCCAACTATCAGCAGATCACGCATTGTTGAATTTTTTCATGGGTTAGTATAGGTGTTTCCCTATACTTGGTTTATATATTACTTTAGTGCAGAGCAATTTGGGAAAGAAATTGTATGACAGATAAAAGCTTTATAAATGTTCTCCGTTTTAAATTGACAAATTAAAGTGATGAGATTTGTTTGATTTATTATCTTTCTGTGTGCAGTGTTAGTTCCTCTGGATGAAGTAAGGAGAGAGTGGAATGGAGCTCAGACTCAGGCTGCAGCAGAGCATTATCATATCTATCAGCATTTATATGGGGATGCTTATTTCACACCGGCTTTGAATGTAAAGATTAATTATCCAGATGGTTATCCCGTGTATTGGGGCAATCTTTTAACTCCCACTCAGGTATAACTTTCCTCATGAAATCAAATTTTAATTAATTCCATTCTTTCTATAGTAAAATATTTTTAGCAAACTCCTCCATCATTCTTAATATTATTTTAGATTCTCAAGCTACAACAACATGTATCAATGAATTTTTTTTGTTAAATATGTCCTTTTATACTGAAATTGTTTAAGAATCATTTATATATATAAAATTACTGTTCTCTATTATTTGTTGTATGGCCTACAGGCTGGCACTAAGCCAGAAGTTAGTTTTGAGTCTAAAGATTCTAGCTACTGGACCCTGGCTCTCACCACTCCAGATGGCCACCTCACATCATCTGACCAGGAATATGTGCTCTGGCTCGTGTATGTATCATTTAACTTTCTTACACATAGATATATTTATATATGCATGTATGTATATAAAGAAATACATATATAAAAAGGATAAAAAGATAGATTGGTAATAAAGATTGATAAGGTTTAAATTTCAGCCTAGGTATCAGTTTCTTTTAGATAATTAAATTAGTTTTTGATGGGTTTTAAAGTGAAGTTGCTAGGTTGTCAATACTAAAAGGCCTTATTCAAACTGTGAAGCAATCATCAGCTTCTTCTCCTCGGCGGCGAACAAATTGTATAGCTTCTTTTACTATATTTTGAGATACTAAACAATTCAGGTGTTCGTGGAGATTAATCATTACAGATTTTAGCAGTTGTCATAATTGCAGCAGTTTTACTTACCTGCATAGATCTAGGAGTACAAAAAAGAAATGAATGAAACCATAAAGGTACGATATAATCAGGCACTACACCCTATATATCTTGCCAACTTTACCTCTAAAGTTGATTCACTTTTCTGGCACACCGCGAAGGAGAAGAAGCTGATGATCCTCACAATTTTAATAAGGCTCTTTAGTATTGCCAACGTAGCAACTTCGCTTTAAAACGCCAATGACCGTCTCCACCCAATACCGACATGCCTTAGTGGGACAGGAAAGTTGATTTCCTTACTTTTTTGGACCAAAGAATGGCGGGGAGTTTTTTTACCACGTAAGTGGTCATTGGTAAGATTTCATGACATACGACTCCTGTTTTATGTAAAAACAGAAGTAAACAAGATACGTGTTGTAGATAAAGCTGTAAAGAGTGTTAAGGTATTCTATACACCAATCTTAAGCTCTGTTTTTTGCGTCTCGTACAGCATAGGAATTATGAATTTGGGATGTATGGATACAAGAATGTAAAAAAAAAAAAATATATATAAATTATTTAAGAGAGAAAATACTTTCCCTATCAGATATGTACAGTAGGGTGGATCGAAAAAAACTTTTTTTTTATTTTTGAAAAGTAATAGTGCGGAAAAGTTGTGCACTGGTCTAACAAACAAAAAGAGCCCAAGAAATCGAAAATCGGTTAATATCTTCCGTTCGCGCATCGGCGGCAAAGTTTACAAAATTTGAAAAAAACATCCATTTTTTTAAAAAATTAAAAATTACAAATTATTTAACTACTAACTTGTAATAGTATTTTTCGTGTTGGTCAAAGGTAAAAGTAAACAAATATAAATATTATTATATATTTATAACATCTTTCGTTCGCGCATTGCGTAGGAAATAGGTAATTTGTACCGTTTTTCATGCATTTCTGCAGCCTTTCGCCGTCCCGAGGAGTTGTCTGCAAGAAGTTCTACCCATGTCCAACCCAACCAACCATCATTGTAGGCATGCTATGTGATTTTGAAAGAAAATATTTTTAATTATTTTTTTATTTATTTATTTAAAGATTTATTTAAACTGGCGAAATTGAGACAAAAGTCTCCTCTTTCATTCCGCCAGCACTCAAACAATACAATTAATACATAATACAACATATTCTTACAACTAAACTAATTTAAAGGTGTAATTAAACTAGTTAAATTAGCAAATGGATTTTCTTTTTAAAAATTTAGTTTAAAGAAGAGAAAAAGCTATTTTTCATTCTAAAACAAATGACTTGAAGTCAGATTTTGTGGAACAGTCAGTCATTAAAAAATAGAGTAGATTTTATAAATCCCTCTCTGTTTGTTAAGCCACACACTTTTGTTAAGGCTTCAGATACCAATTTCTCTCAACAGCCACTGTGGCATGGAAATGGCTATACGTTTGAAATCGTCGTTACGTCGTCATTAATAAAGGATTTAATATTATTCTTGAAATTTTATGTTGGTGTCAAGAAGTACACCTTTGTTCTTTGAAGGTTCATACTGTCTTGCCTTTAAAATTCTCCTTTAACCCAGCGTTCGAATATCTTTTCTATCATCTTCGGTTATTACTAGCATCAAGTTTTGAGGGTGAGCGAAGTACGGGTTTCTCTCAATTACTGGGTCGACAACTTGTAGCAATTCTTTAGGTAAGTACCCCGTAGTTTGGATTATACTGAAGTTTTCGGCCGTCTACTAAATTGTGATTTTACTTTAAGTAAAGATCAGCAATATTTGCTTGACATATCTCACGCAATAAGAACGGGGCATTGTTTAACTGATTTATCTTTTAATGATCCAGGTGCTAGGTCTCATTTAAGATTGTTAAAGGCTGCAAATGCAGTACTGAAGTTGTATGTAAGCTCTGCCAGTTCATCGGAGCAATTAAAACAACTAGTTACGTTTATTTAACTAAGTTCGTAAATGCCGGTTTGGTTTAACATTTAAAAAAAAATCACAGCATAATAGAGGGCCTTTAACACATTTTCAGCATAATTCAAACTACCTAAAGAATTGCTTCAAGTAGTCGACCCAGTGGTTGAGAGAAACGCGTATTTCGCTCACCCTGAATACATTTGCTTTTCGCGTAACGACGTAATGTCGACATAACGTCAATTTCAAACGTATAGCTATTATCCATGCCACACACAGGCTATTGAATGATATGTAAAATTGGTATCTGAAGCCTCAACAAAAGTATGTGGCTTAACAAACAGAGAGGGATTTATAAAATCTACTCTATTTTTTAAGATCTATATAATGACTGACTGTTCTACTAAATCTGACTTCAAGTCATTTGTTTTAGAATGAAAAATAGCTTTTTCTCTTCTTTAAACTAAATTTTTAAAAAGAAAATCCATTTGCTAATTTAACTAGTTTAATTACACCTTTAAATTAGTTTAGTTGTAAGAATATGTTGTATTATGTATTAATTGTATTGTTTGAGTGCTGGCGGAATGAAAGAGGAGACTTTTGTCTCAATTTCGCCAGTTTAAATAAATCTTTAAATAAATAAATAAAAAAATAATTAAAATATTTTCTTTCAAAATCACATAGCATGCCTACAATGATGGTTGGTTGGGTTGGACATGGGTAGAACTTCTTGCAGACAACTCCTCGTGGACGGGCGAAAGGCTGCAGAAATGCATGATAAAAACGGTACAAATTACCTATTTCCTACGCAATGCGCGAACGAAAGATGTTATAAATATTATAATAATAATTTATATTTGTTTACTTTTACCTTTGACCAACACGAAAAATACTATTACAAGTTAGTAGTTAAATAATTTGTATTTTTTAATTTTTTAAAAAAAATGGATGTTTTTTTCAAATTTTGTAAACTTTGCCGCCGATGCGCGAACGGAAGATATTAACCGATTTTCGATTTCTAGGGCTCTTTTTGTTTGTTAGACCAGTGCACAACTTTTCCGCACTATTACGTTTTAAAAATAAAAAAAAAGTTTTTTTCGATCCACCCTAATGTACAGTACACTGAAATCACCAACAATTAAAGCTGATATTAAAAGAGCTAAGAAGGAATACAAGCGATTGCTAAAAACTGAACGAATGAAATCAAATAGAAAGTTCATTTCAGATAACTGCCAGGATAAAAAAAAGTTGTGGAATTTTATTAATAAGGAATCTGGTGTACAGGATAAATTTTGTGACTCCAAATTAAGTCCAACTGATTTTAATAATTACTTTTCCAATGTGTCTGAAGACTTAGTGAATGACCTTCCACCAACAAATTCTAAACCTGACAATTATCTTAAGGACCCTAATCCTAATAGTTTTTTCCTTTTACCAACCAATCCAATTGAGGTTAAAAAAACCATATCTTCTTTAAAAAATTCCTCTTCTAATGATCTTTCATTCTTTAATAACCAACTGTTAAAACAAATAATTTATGTGATTTCTTTACCGTTGAGTAATTTAATTAATTCTTCTTTTACTTTAGGCACCTTTCCTTCATGTCTTAAAGCCAGCAAGGTGATTCCTATTTTCAAAAAAGGTAGTCGTGATGATGCTAATTGTTATCGACCTATTTCGCTCACTTCAGTTTTTAGTAAAATCTTTGAGAAACTTCTTAAAGTAAGGATTGTTAATTTTCTTGACAAATTTAAAATTCTTAACAATAAACAGTTTGGCTTCCGCCGAGGTCTGTCAACTGTCAATGCTATTAACTGTCTCACGGATTTTATTTACGACGCTTTTGAAAACAAAATTGACGTTCTTGCTGTTTCTTGCGATCTTAGCAAAGCTTTTGACTGCGTAAATCATGAAATATTACTCAATAAACTTTATCATTATGGATTTAGAGGTGTTGTACTGGAACTTATATCTACTTTCTTGACCAATAGAACTCAGTCAGTTTTCTTTAATGGTCACTACAGCCCAAGCTCTACAATTAGACACGGAGTTCTCCAAGGTTCAGTTCTTGGGCCTCTTCTTTTCTTGATTTATGTCAATGACCTACCTGGTTTTAAGTCCTTGAAGATTCAATTTGCTGATGACACTAACTTTGCCCTTGCTGGAAAATGTAAAGTTGATCTTACCACCAACATGAATCAAGTTGTTTCTTCTGCTAGTGAGTGGTTTGTTGCTAATAAGCTTACTCTTAACATTAATAAGAACCAGCAATTGTTGTTTACAATGAAGGAAAAAACTAGCGGTCCTACTCTAAAAATTCTAGGAGTTTACCTTGACTCCAAGTTAGGATGGACTCCTCATGTAACAAATTTAGCTAATTCTCTGTCTTCTACTCTGTTTTTGCTAAGAAAACTCGCTCGGTCATTTGATAAAAATATTTTGAAGCTAATTTATTACGCTCATTTTCACTCGAGGCTTTCATATTGCATAACTGAATGGGGCAGCGCTACTAACAGTCTTCACATTTTCCTCTTGCAGAAAAAAGCCATTAGGATTATTTCAGGAAAAAAATGGAATGATCCATGTAGTCAGCTATTTAAGGATCTCAAAATATTGACTCTTCCTTCTATTTATATTTTGAATCTGTTGGAATCATGGCATCCTCATTATCAAGAGTTAGTTGAAAAGAGTCATAATTATACCACCCGTTCAGCTCCTAAAGTTATAAATCTGCCAGCACATCGCCTATCTAAGACAACTAAGTCCGCCAAGTATCAAGCCATCCAACTTTTAAATTTGATTGACATGGAGACTCTTAGGCCCGTATTCAGAATGATCAAAAGTTTCAAAAAAAATCTCTCCTAGGTTCTTCCTAGGTTGTTCCTAGCTTTTTCCTAGCTTCTTCCTAGCTTTAGTGTCCATTTCAGTAACATTTTTAACCGTCCCTAGGGCTAGGAAGAGATCTCTCCTAGGTTTCTCCTAGCTTTTTCCCAACTTTGCACCTTAAATTCTAGGAAAAGGCTAGGAAAAAGCTAGGAACAACCTAGGAAGATCCAAGGTAGGTAGAGAGGTACCTTAAATCGTCCCTAGATTGTCTCTAGTCATTTTTTGTTCAATTTTAATAATTTGCTAATAAAAAAAATTTTGTTTGGTTGTCACCCCTTATAAATTTTGGGGGGACTGCCCAAAGAAGTCAATTTTTTTTATTGCTCCAAACAACTTATTTAGACCTGAAACGGATTTTGAGGCAATAAAAAAAATTCTTTGGTCGTCACCCCCTTATAACTTTTGGGGGTGCTGCCCCCCAAAAAAAAAATCAAAAATTTTTTATTGCTCCAAACAACTTCTTTTGACCTGAATCGGATTTTGAGGCAATAAAAAAAAATATTTTTTTGGTCGGGTCCCCTTATAAATTTTGGGGGTACCACCCCCGGGAAAATTACAAAAAAATTGATCGTTCACCTGTATAAATTTAAAGAATACCATTCCCCTAAAAAATTGGTATTATTGGCTCTAATAACCCAATAATAGGAAACACTTTTCACAATTAAAGTAAAGTTCCTGTAAAAAATCACAATATTGGTAATATGATGACTATACATGCCAGACAATTAACAACATTAATAACTGGGTATTCAAACTTCCAGTTGTCAACTTAGTGGGGTTGTAACGAATTTTATCCCAATAGCTCCACACGAAGCTGAGTTAATCAGGCTGATGTATTGGTGAAATGCACCAGTGCAGGGTGAAATGCACCAGTGTGATTGGTGATTTGCACCACCCTGTATATCGATGTACTTCATGAGCACTGTGTTAATCGTCGCGATAGTGTAACGTCACAAAATAAATTTTGGCTCATATCTAAACAAAATGAACAAAGTATTCATTTTTTGTGATTCAAAAGTGACCAATAGCATTGCTTTATTGTGTAAACAAAGAAACGTTCTTCAACAAAACGTAACTTCCGTGACGTATTTATATTTGATATGGTCGATTATAAACCTGAAGCAAATTTTTACATTCCATTCCCATTTTTTACTTTTTTGTTGAGCTATAACAAATGTTTTTCCCTAAACTAAACTAAATAATTACAGGCAAATTGGCTAACTTATAAAGGTAAACAAGACTGAAAAGTATATTATACATTTTGTTTGTTTTGTGTAGTTTTTAAACTGCTCACAATATCAACCGCTTTTAAAACGCCTAAAACGAACTAATTGCTACGTAAACTAGTTTGACTTTACGTGATATGACTTTATAGATCAGTGTGAAAAATGGAAGTACCAACTGTACGGTTTATACAACCCTATAATATGATGATTTATTTTTGTCAAATATAATAATTTCTCCTATAAACTTACAATTCAAAAATGTAGCACCCATACACTTTACGAAAGTTTAACCTGTTTTTATTATCACTAACTATGTTATTGTAAAAACATTTAAATAGTACATTAATGACATATAATGATTTCTACATAAGTGAAAATAAAATGCAAATCATTCTCTAGTTTCAAACCTTCACTTGGTCAAGGTCACACACTTTCACATTAGATATACTTTAAAATAATCGGCAACTATAAATAAGTTTGTTGATCATTACAAATTTACGTATTTTAAGGGAGTTTATTCTATGCCAGGTTTGTTTACAAATCATTTGTTTATTTTTGTAGAATATCTCAATATTATTAGTTTTACAGTTCTCTACTAGGTAGCGCTAGTTGTCAAAAATGTCTGTTTACGTAAAATTGAGGTTCAAATTATTGTAAAGATAAATAATAAAATTAAGTTATAATTAACTCTAATGCAAGTTTGTATTCTATTTTTGTTATATTAACGTTTTAGCACGAATAAATTTACGTAAAATCATTCCTAGGGTTGATTTTTTAAAAGCTAGGAGAAGGCTAGGAAGAAGCTAGGAACAACCTAGGGACAACCTAGGAGAGATTTCAAAAACTGATTCTGAATACCGCTAGGCCTAGGAGAAAGCTAGGAACAACCTAGGAGAAGGCTAGGAACAACCTAGGAGAGATTTTTTTAAAATGATTCTGAATACGGGCCTTAATCTTTCCACAAAAATGATTAAAAACAAAGTAAAAAACTATTTGTTAGAGAACGCTTTATATTGTGTTAGTGATTTTTCAATGTTGTAAATATTATTTCTTCTTTTTTTATTTGACAAAGTGATGCTATTTTTTTTTTTTATTAGTTACCACTGATTTTGTAAATAAATAAAATAAATAAATAAAAGGAATCAGACAAATCCAAAAAACCTCAAACACCAAAATCCATTCATTAGTAAAGATTTATTTGTCATTCATTAGTCGAATTTGAGATTTTATCAGGTAGGACTACACACGGACATAAGACAAATTCAAAAGTTCAGGCTGTAGTTGCGTAAACATATAAAACTAACGTTTGCTAGCTTAGTTTTTCACTCCGCGTTTAGCGTAGGAATGTCAAATTTGAGATTTTATTAGGTAGGAATGCACACAAGTATATGACGAATCCAAAAAGTCTTCATACGTCAAAATCCGTTCGGTAGTTTAAGCTGTAGGTGCCAACAAAAAGTGCAGGAAGAAAAAAAATAAGAAGTATAATAAAAATAATAGAAAAATAATAAATAAGAAGTCGTCAAAAATGCCATTTTCAAACCTCTTTTTCTCAACTTCTGCCCTTTAAAGATATTATAATATAATATATATACATATAGCTATTTACACGCTACAGAGCTTAAATTATTAGTGAAATACACCGGGTTACTGTAAAAAGCTAATAGATTGATTTTATATATTTCATACTTTATCTTTATTCACCTGACCTTCCTCAATGGATTTTGGAAATTTGTCTTCTGTTTTAGTGGAAACATCCCAGGGAATAAGGTCGATAAAGGTGAAGAGTTAGTTAGCTACTTGCAGCCTTTTCCTGTACAGGGTATTGGTTCCTGTAGATATGTCTTTGTTCTCTACAAACAAGAAGCACCTATTGATTTTAAGAACGATTCACCAATAAAGTCTAGTAACTGGTAACTTATTTTCCATTATATTTTCTAGAGGAATCATTTAAAATATAAAGAAAAGACAATTTTAACAACTAATAATCATCTCATCACCAAATATTTTTTTACTTTTAAAAGTGTTAATTTTGTTTTGGAAATCTGTTCAGGAATGCTCAGAATAAAAGTCCCTTAACTTAGATCACAGCTACAATTGTATTGGACCGAAAGACTCCCGCTTTTTACAATAATGATTTTGACTCATCTCTAATTGTTAAATGTTGTGTGCTACATAAGCATAACTTTTTTGCTGTTAAGTGAATGCAAATAAAAAAAACAAGGAAAAATAGTGAAAAGTGATTATAGAGAAAGTGATAAAGAAACGTTATGGGGTTATTCATCAGGGCTGTTATCTAAAATTACATATAACAATTTAATTTTATTAAAAGTCTTAATTCACTATTTAAAGTTGCTTTTTATCTAAGTTAATTCATTGTTATAGGCGTTATACATATAACAGTCACACATATACTCTTTGTTATCTAGTGAAATAACTCTCTTATTGAGGAATTTTACTAAGGGATAGTGGGAAAACTGTTAAGTAAGTAAAAATAATAGTTACTTACCAAGGGAGTAAAGAATGCTATTATTTCTCTGAGCAGTTAATCGGTTCCTAAGGTAAAACCTGAAGGAACCAATCCATTTAACCCCCGAGGGATAATATCATTTTACAAAGACTTATTTTCATATATTTACTTTTATTTTATTTAAAAATTTGTTGGGTTGGACTCTTTCCTCTTCTAAATTTAGGGGCCCCCCTCCTAAAAAAGTTTTTTTTATTGCTCTATACAACTTCTTTTGACCTGAAACTGATTTTGAGCCAATATTTTTGGTTGGGTCCCCCTTATAAAAGTGGGGGGTGCAGCTCCAAAAAAAAAGGAAAAATACCCTCTCCAATTTAGATTTGGGGGCTCTAACTCCAATTATATGAAACACTTTTCTCCCAAGGAAGATAGTTTCCTCTTTCTTCCTTAAAACTAGTCTGTAAACTTAACATTATATACCGTTTGGAGATAAAAACATTTTAGAAAGTTTGTTAAAAATATTGAATGTAATGTAATATTTTTCTTCATTGTAGGAATGATCCCAGTTCAAGAACTTTCTCCACTTATGATTTCTACAAGAGATATGAGTCGAAGATAACACCAGCTGGTTTGTCTTTCTTCCAAGCTGAGTGGGATGAATCTGTCAGGACATTGTTTCACAAAACTTTTAACCAAGCCGAACCAGTCTGTTGCTATGACTTTCCTGAGCCTTATAGACCCAAACAAACATGGTTCCCTCTGAGACAAGCTTTTAATTTGTAAGTAGTTCTGTATTTTTCTGGGAACTTACCAAGAAATCGATGAAAACTAGAGAAATTTTGTAACTCTGAATATCGATCGACAGTTTCTGTTGTCATATTTTACTAGTTCATAGTTTTGATAATTTAAATAATCATGAATGTTCTTAAAAAGTGTCATTTAAAAAATGACTACCGAGCAACACCAGCCCTTATGGCAATTTTTTTATTTCTTGCCAGCCCAGAATAGGTAAGAATAACCTGAATTACAACTATTGAACAGATATCTATGAAGAAATGAGAGAACAATAATTAATTTATTTCCAATTAATGATTCTAGATAATTTGTTGGACCATCTCAGACCAAAGGAAATAGTTAATAAAAAAATATTTATTGGACTAATTTCATAAAAGCTTTTACAGGCTAGTCTTTAATATTTTCTACCTCTCCATTACAAATGTGTTTTACAAAATTTAAGTGGTAACCCATTTTTTAAATCATCATACATAAGAGCTGTGCTGATACCATTGGTACAACTCTCTATTATTTTTAGTTTGATAGAATATGCTTGTTTTTATCACAATAACATGGAAAAATATGCAAATTTATGGACTTTGTAAGTTGTAGGGTATAAAATGTTGAGTAATATTTTCTCTGGCAGTGTAAAAGCAATTCAGATGGTTAAAAATTTCCCTTGTCACAAATTTAATAAACTTATAAATATAACTCTTTTAGCAATAGACACCACTATAGGACGAAAGCTGAATTTAGGGCTTTTCTCCTGAGTTTAAAGGGGCCCCGGGACTGAAAATTCTCCTGAATGACAGACCAACTGATCAGAGAGCCAAAACAAGTCAATCTTGTGGATAAATCTGTGGGGCTCAACAGGCAAGTTTTTAGCACCTGGTTCTTGGATTGTTATAAATCCAACTCTCCTCTCCCTACATAGACAATCCACTGGGAGCCTAAACTAAATGTCTAATAGACAAAACCCTGTTAGAAGAAAGTTTGTTGTTTCAACCGAGATTTTGTGATAATTGTGCATTTTATATAATAAATGAAACATTTTAATTGTTAAAAACTTGTTTTAATTATACTTGGTCTAATATCACAATGGGATACTTCCTGAAAAGCGTTTGATTATTGTATTTTTTGTGATATTAGACCAAGTATAATTAAAACAAGTTTTATTTATTATATAAAAACCCCTGTTAGTCAAACAACAGTTCTTGTGTAAAATGTATTATGTGGGTAAAATGTAGGTGCCTTTAAAATGTAATTTGATCCCCAGATTTTAGTGTCTCTTTTATGCCCTTTAAGACTCTCCTGCTATGACTTGAGGTAAAATAGAGAAAAATTGAAGTATCTCCAGTTTGAAGCAAAATATTGAAATACTTCTTTTCTAATTGAAATTTTGCACAATTAAACCCTGTTCAAACTTTACAGGTCTTTAAAAAGAGCACAATTTGAGGAGTAGAATGTGAAGGTATTTAATTTTACCTAGTAAAACATTAGAAAATAATCATGTATAAACAAAATAATAACTATGGTCAATAAAAAATATTAAGAAGAATCAAATTATCAAATAACAATTCTGTATAGTCATACAATTTAATTTACTTATTATGTAAATTTAGTTAGAGTTTAGGAAGGATTTTCTATTCTTATTTTATTGAGTCTCTTTTTAATACCTGGAGGGTTGACATTGGTCCTTAAAGAAGTTCCATCTTAGATTTATGTATTTTGCTTAAAAACCTAGATTTATCAGTTCAAGTAAGTTTTACCCCCCACTTTTAGAAGTTGGGCTTCAAGACATCCTCTACATTTTAAATTGATTTTTATTGAACAAAAGGAACATTTTTGTTATTTCTTATTGATTGCTTTCTTGACAATGTTATTATAAAAACTGTTCTAGGTACATGGATAGATATAGAGACGAGAAGCAGATAGCTAAAGAATACTTACTAAAGAAGTTAAAGCACTATGATCCTTGGACTGGATTCAAACCTCAGCTCCAGTTCCCAAATGCAGTCCCTTTCAAACCTAATACTCCTTCCTGGCTTAAAAATGAAATGATAAAAGAGAGACTGGGGAAAGCCAGGATTCAGGACTATTAGTTTCATTTAGAGAGATGATCTTAGCGATTTCAAGAACATTACTAAAGATTAAGTACTTCTTATAACAAAGGAATGAGGCAAGGCGTATGCTGAAGTATAGATTATACCTACTATTTGAAATTTAGTTAGTTTACTATGTATTGTTTTGTAAATATAATTATATTTTGTAAGTAATATTTATTTTAATTAATTCCTTTCAAGTATTTTTGTAAGCTTAAAAACTGTGTAAAAACCATACCAGTCATAGACGAAGTGTCCAGAATAACCAAGAAAAGCAGTGCTTCCGTTTTTTTAATTATAATATGAACTCAACTTACTTAATATAATACTCAACTCAGCAATTGGACTGCTTGCCATTCATACACCATTATCTCTGTAAACAACCTCAAGTGAGGCATTTTAATTTCTTTGAATATTCGATATACTCAATACCAGCTGCCAATGTGAGAACAAAGAATTAAAAACAAGCTCTGCCTTAGTAAACCTCTATGATATCAGGAGTTTCAGGATTGAGTTTCAGACAGTTGATTTTTATGAATAATCTGTAACGAGCATCAACCTAGATAGTTTTTGCCTTAACTAGATATGACCATTTCAGGAGTTTTGTGCAGGATATTTTATTCCTTTTTCTTGGCCACAGATAAACATCAAAGTTTTGTCATAGGTGTCATGATAATGAAGATATTGGTGCGTAATATTATATAGCACAACTTAAGGAACACAAATAAAACAAAATAACACGTGATCATTTCACAAAATAACACACATGAGGACACAAAGGAAAGAGCCCTAAGTATGAAAGGAAATATAGCAAATAAAAAGACTAACATAGTCCTAGACTAGTGTTTTAATAATTCATAATAATTACCTAAAGCAATAAGATTACAAAATAAAAATAAGTCAAAAAAACTGATACAACAAATTATTGTAAAAACAGTTTTTTTTACATCTTTTTATACAAATTTATATATTTTATAATCATAATGCAAACCTTAAATTTGCATCAATCTAACTCCGATTGTCATAAAACAAAATTAAACTAAAAATATTTTTGCTTTGTTGCATTCGGAGAAATACAATTACTTCAATAACCTAAAAACAATAATTTTAAGATTATATTAAATAATAAAATTTCAACATAAAAATTATGACAAATAATTTAATTAAAAAATTAATATAATGAAAGTAAATACTAAAAAATCAACAAATAATAAATACATTATTTTGTGCCTTAAAATATATTTACAATTTTCTTTCCTATAGTTATTATATTAATAAGAGTAAAAATTAAAACCAATATCTTCCTTATATTGAAATTATTAAAATAATCCTAAAACTAATTAAATAAAGATAAATTATTATTGTAAAAATAATTCTTTGATGTGATAGAAATGTGAAAATAGAACTTAAGAGTTTTGTATATTGGTTTAAATAGTAAATTAAGAGAAATGGTTTGTAAGGTGTAAAGAAAATGATTCCCTAGAACAAAATGTTATGCGCTTCATCGTGTTGATATTTAGGATTTTTTTTTCTTTGTGCGATTAGGATTGTTTTGTTTTTCTCATTTTTTTTTAGAATTGTTATCAATTATTTTATTATATTATAACTAATGACAAATTTAAGTTGGTTCTGCTTCTATTTGTAATGCAGGTTTTAGTTTTATTTTCATTGGCTAATTTTAAATTAGTCATGCACAGTGGTATCCAATAATATTCCTTGATTCTGTGGCATATGACAAGAAATAGTTTTTTATCTTACTTACAAGACACTAAAATTTAAGTTAAGAATAACTCTTTTAATTGTTATTGTACAAAAAAGACTGGCAAAAACTTAATTAATCATCAAGGGTACCACAAAATATAGTGTTGTGTGTTTACTATGTTATATAATAGTTTTATACTTGTTTACTAATCAAGTTATCAATATAACTTGATTATGTTTATATATTATAAACTAAAATATAATTAGTACTACAAAGTACACACATACACACATTTATATTAGTACTAAAATTATATTTTAGTATAAACAATTATTAGATAAATAAAAATATTAAGGATAATAATTTATTTCTAAACTAGTTTATTGTTTGACTTCAAATTTAAATAATTAACTAAACCAATTTTTTTAAATGAGCATTTCATGGAAGACAAAAAATGAATGATTTTGTAAATCATCCATTTACAAAATCCAAAGAAATTATGTGAGCTATCTTATCTATCTGGTTCAAATTGGAACCATTTCATTGGAAGACAGATCATTGATTATTGATAAAGTGAAATGTCATTGCTATTATTTTTTACCTATAAATTGATATATCGTTTAGGCACAGATAAGATTGCTATAGTTCTAAGCCAGTTTAGTTATAAGTAAATATAAATTTAGGAGAAAGACAAGAACTGGTTTAGATTTATTATTTCTTTTCCACAGTTGTACATTTGGTTTAAACATTCAGGTGAAGTATTCTAGTTATAATTTCTCATTTTTAGGGACGATACATTTTTTAAAATAATCTCGTGCATATCAAATGCTTCAATAAACAATATGTAGGAAGTAATTGGGTGGGGAGGCAAAAGCAGTCAAATAGGCCACATTGTTGTACGCTTCTTTCCAACACTAATTTTTCAGAAATCTATTATGCCTCTAAAGAATAAATAAATGCTGAGGACAAACTATTCAAAAAATTTCAAATTCATTTTCTCCAAAATAAAAAATCTAAGAAACATTGCAGTAAAAATTAAAATAGTATTTTTTTATTCACGAAAAAATACGAGACATATAGAATATTGTTAAAACATATTATATGTACTACTATATGCGGGATATTATTTTATATAAAGTTACAAAAAGTAGATAAGTGTTAACAACCTATAAAAATACTGATTCTTTAATTATTATTATTTGATTATAACATTAGTTTTATGATTTAATAAATTAACTTATCTAAAATGATTATGAGTAGACATTTATATTGTCCGTATATTTATTTGTTGATATAAAATACACAACCTTATATTTATTATGTTTTTTCCAATAAATAGGCACTAAATACAATATTTTAATTAAATACATGATAAGCAGATTTTCTTATGGATTATATGACAGGTGGAAAAAAATATTATAAAAAAGCATAACAATATGATTGGCAACTAACTGAAAAAACAGAGGAGTCTGTACAAAAACACAGCCTATGATTGGCTTCTCTCAAAAAGAAAATTTGAAATTGCAGCAACACACATTACAAAAAATATTGTTACAAAAAGCTGATTGGGTTGTGGAACAAATCTAGAGTTGGTGTAAGCTAGATCAATGACTCACACCATCAGGGTTACCTCACTGTCAGGTATGTGACAAGGTTAGTAAGCCCTATTTGTAGCAAGAGTGGGAAGGTCAAGCCTTGTGAGTAAACCTCACCTTTAGGTCCTTTTTACTAACCCTGAATTTTTTAAGTCCAGTAGCTCTATGAAATAAATTTAACGAAGTAATTAACAAGACTGTAAAGTCTATATTTTAATCATGAGCACAAAATAAACAAACCAACCAGTGTTATGCTATTTGCACAATCAATTTACTTCTTTAAACCTTTACATAAATATAATAATTTTACAATTTGAGCTATTATAGAGTATTAATTTCAATAAATAAATATTATATATTATTAAATAATTAAAGCTAAGTTAGTTATGTCTAGGTTCATAGAATATACTAAAAGCTAAAAAATATATAAATCAGGAATGGGACAGAGACGATTTTAAACCAACCGTATAGTTAGTTCCATGGGAAAGTATTTGTTTCATGTTAATCTGCAGGGATGTCAAAGCAACAAGATAGATTGCTTCCATTTAACAATTTCATGATAACCACTTGATTTTATAGAAACTTAAAGTACGCCAGATTTATAGATATTTGGCTCCGAATTTGACTTTTAGACATGGGTTACATACTAAAAATGACACTTTGCATAGTTACTCCCTCATTATCTTCAATTTGCTACTACTGCGTAACTCACCGAGTGTATATATTAGGTCCATAAATCCTTTATCAAACAATTGAGGAGAAGCCATCTAAAGAAATCCATGAAAACAATATTAGGGTTGCACTGATGCAGCTTAGTTCAGTTTAACTTGTTAGCAGTTTTTTCCCACATATTTTGATGACAATTAATAGACTTTTCAAAACTGTAAGTAAATAGAATGTGTCAACAGAATAGACTGACTTCAGCAGTAATTGGAAATAAAATATTTTCTGTGGCAAAGGGTGTACTTGGTAGAACTATTCATCCAGAAAACTGTGCTAACAATTCTCCCATATTTATATTGCATTTGTTAGCCTTTAGTCTAGATACAGTAAATTTAAATTGTTTTGGAAAAATCAATTGCTTCAATTGATTTTGAATGTACAAAAGATTTTATAATTCCCACGCTATGGAAGGCCAAGGTGTTTCATACTAACTTAACTTCTGATACCCTATAGTAAACAGATTTTTCACACATGACAAAGTATAAGCTATAATATTTAACTTATTTGAACCAGTAAAACATAATACTGAATAAATAACAATAACAAAAAATAATTGCATTTATAATTCCAAACTGTATCAACTAGGACGGTTAAAATAATTTAATTGGAAGCATAATTTATATGATTAATTATTGAATTTTTACAATCTATTATTTTAATCACAAATATGACTAAATTAAATATAGCTTTGCACATTTTTAACAAAGGTTTTTTTGTTAAATTGCAGCAATAAAAAAATAGGTTAAACATTTTAACAAAAAAAATTAAAAATACGAACAACCAATAATAACAATAAAGGAAAACTAAGTTTTTTTTTATGATTGCCAAAAAGTTAATAAATTAATTTGGATTTCTTCAAATTGATTTGAGAAATCAATGTCATGATTTTGAGATGTTGAGATGTTATACCGAAAAATAACAAAATGTATTATCCTACATAAGTTTGATCTGAAGTAATCAATTATACCTTTATAAATATTGGAAGCCACCTTTGGAATATATATAAGGTGCCAAGACAAGACATATGGGACACAGTAATATAATTTAATTAAGTATTAATTAAAATAATTATTTTAATAAACTTATAATTATTTCAGAAGTCTAAAATAAAAATTAATTTCACTTTCATTTTTAATATTTATTTACCTTTGCTATCAACTAAAGCTTAAACTTTTTTCGGTTACATTAACATATTATAAAAACAGTTAAGAGATGGAAGCAATCAGATCGTTACTAAATCAGATTGCTCTTTAATAATTTTCCATCCTCAATAAAGCCATAATTAATTTATTATGTAATAACAACTATAAATAACTTAAAAAATACATTTTAAAAAATTTCATTAAGATTATCAATAAATCTGCAGTCTAATATAAATAATAATTTATATATCTTATAATTTATCAAATATTAATTTAATATACACAAAAAATATATTATTTATAGAATAATTATTTATTAATTAATATACATTACATATATTTCATTACAACCAGATTATTCTCACATGAGTTGGCGGTGGGTTCACAAATATATAAAAAAAATATGAGAATAATCAATACAATTGTTTAGAATTTGTTTTTATTGACACTTGTCGCTTGGTCGGACTCAATCTCACAGTTAAATAATACTTTTTTAATTTAAACTTACGATAAATAATCTTATTTTATTTATTTAGTAATAAAAATTATTTTATTTATTTATAAAATACTATAATTAGTAATTGTTTCCAAAATAATTATTTTAAGAAATTCTACACATTTTATAGATTGAAATGGCTGAGTAGATGTGAGGAAATAAATTATTTTATTTCTTTTCTTTATTTATATTTGAGATCACATTTAGGAAAGGGAGGATTTTTGATTTCATTTAAATATTTAAATAATTAAGGCTCTTCTGCAGAAAAAGGGTAAACACTACAAAAGTAAATCTTTTGTTTTATTTAACAAAAGATTTAATAAAATTTAAATACATATTTATACAAAAAAATAAATAAAAGATTTTACAATTTAATGATTTGGTAATATTGAGGCAAAGTAGAAGATTATTAAATAACCATAAAAGTTACAGTAGATTCCGATGATTAGATTTTTTATATTTTACTTAGAATAGGAGATGCCTAAAATATTTACTTATCAGTGGCTTCTGACCTCTATTTCAGCAAAAGAGCTTTAAATTTTAATTTATTTTGCAAGTTGTCAAATTTAATCTGAATAAGTTGATAAATCATATCATTAATCGTATTTATACAAAAATCATAATATGTGGTATTGCATTTCGTTCTTTTAGAAAAATATAATAAAAAGTCTCTCCACAGGTAATTAAGTTTATTTTCAACTAAGTAAGGGATGTCAACTTAATAAATACCCACCATAGAAGATTAACGTGCAAATTTAATCTAAATAGCACTGTTGGAAGTTTAATTGTAAATTAACAATGTTCAGCCACAATGGAGAGAATTACTATTATTTAGATAAAAAACAATAGACTCAATTTATGCCCATCAAAGAGCAAATGTTCTTTTAAATTTTTAGAAAAAAAATCCAGTTACTTAGTATATTTCTAATGTAATGATTTACATTTGTATAAAGGGAAATAAATAAAAAAATACATGGAGTTGATTCAGCTTCTTTATTTGACCAGAAAGAGTTGGGCAATGCAACTCCCAGTGTATTTGTCCAAATTTGAATTCTAAAAAAACATAAAATTATAAATAATTTTTTAGGGTGGACATAAGACTGAAGAGATTATTGCATATTTAACAAGTTCTTTATTGGCTCAAGTAAATAAAGTTATACTGAGAGACCCATATTCTTTTGAAGTCAATTTTTGCCTCATAATTTTTTGAAATTATTTTTTGGATTAAAATAATTTTAAAAATTTTATGAGGCAAACATTGACTTCAAAACAATATCCCACTTTCAAAGTTTTTGCAAACACAGTACTTTTCTATATATCCACGGTATAAATGAGGAAAGGTAAAAAAATTATTAATTAAATTATTAATTATTAAATTATTAATCAAATTATTAATTAAAAAAAATATATTTGTACGATAATTTTTTTTTTTAAATGCTCATGGTAAAAAATATTTTTTTAATTTGTATTTGCAATTTTTTATGGAAAAAAAAAACAATTTTATTATTATTAAATATCTTACATAAAGAGTCCCGGTGATTTTTCTTTTACTGGCAGTACATCCTTTACAAGTTAGTAAAGGAAGACGCTTAAGTGTTTACCTCCAAAGAAAATTTGAATCAAAATTGAATCAAAATAATTTAATATTGATTTTTTAATCATAACTTTAATAGCAAAATATGAATAATATGAAATACAGAATTAAAAAGGTCAGTGATTAAAAATATTTGTTAAAGGCAAGACCCTACAAACAAATAAAAGTAAATAATAATTTACCTTATTCAAAAGTTGTTTTGAAGTTATAAATGCGTTGGTTAGAGTTGAGACATTGGTCAGCACCAGTCTGCCATGTATGTGAAATCTTTGAATAGAGACTGCTCAGCTGAAGTTAAAGTTCTAGGGTCTTTAGGAGGACTTAGTTGTGGTTTCTCAGATGTGAACTCTTCATCAAAGTTACTCACATCTTCAACAGAGTGCTAAAAAGAAATAAATCAAATTGATGGATTATCAAACAAGATTAATAGATAATCTTTTATAAACAGATCTATACTCAGTTTTCCTCAAGGGAACACTGAGGTGTCCCTAATAATATGTATGTATATTTTTATTTCCTGTATCAGAAAAATAATTGAAAATAGGCATCACAAAAATGAAATGGAGAAAAATGTGTACTTTTGTATATTTGTTAGTTTAATTAGCAATAATTGTTTTTATTTATTGTGTTACTCAAAAATTCCTGACCAGGATCACAATCAGACTGGAATGAAAGAAAATTATTGATTCATTCTGATCCTCAAAAAGTGAGGTCAGAATGACTCTCTCTTTTTTATGGCTGCCAGTAAATCAAAATCAAAACAATTTCTTAAAATTAATACAATTTATTTGAGTGAAGACACAAACAAAAATGGCAACATTCAATGTTCAATGAATTGAAAGAAAATAAGATATTAATAAACAGATATTTATACAGACAACTTACTTAAAAGGGGGAAAATCAAAACAATCTAAACCCAAACCTACAGACAACACTGTAGTTTTACCAAAAAAGCATGAATTTTTAGGTATTCTATTTATGAAAAAAATGTATTTTGTTACAGGATAAACACCATACAAAAATGTACTAAGCATGGCAGAGATGCATGTAGATTGAATAAAGTATGAAAATGTATGTACTGATGTTTTAATGTCTCAAAACGTCTAAAATCATGCAATGAATCTCATTTCACGTGAGCTCTAAATACACAATTATGTCAGTGACAGTACATTTCTATTATAGCTAAAGCTGTTTGGTAAAAAATAAATTCCAAATTTGTTAATTTAATACAATGTTAAGAATGTATTTTTTGCTAAAAATAATACATAATCTCACTTATGAGTGATTTCAAGAAGAAAAAAAAACTACCAAAACAATTCTGCATTCTTTATTGTTAGGCCAGAAGCAGCATCTACACTAAAGTTATAAATTTCAAACGTTAATTTCAATTTAAAAAATAACTTAGATTCAAAAGGAATGATCGGTCAATGAAATGATTAAACTGAAATGAACTCACAGATTCATTGTGTGATTCATCTTTAGTGGAGGCAACCTAAAAAGGTTACAACACAATAGTTTTATACAACTATGTACAAATATTTAAAGGTTTAGAATTGTAAATTATGAGTTTAAGATTACTCTAAAGTTTATTTACAATGTTAGATATAAATAGTAACAAAAACATGGTCAAAAATAAATTTAAGAAAACTATAGATTAACCTGGATAAACAAATAAATTACACAAATTTAGTGATGGTTTCAATATTAAAACATTATTCACACTGCATTAGTTATCTATGACTTATTTTGGGACCCCCCCCCCCCCCACTTTTCTTTTTGCCACTTTAAACATTGAAATATTATTACTAGAGTAATAATATCTCTTAACCAATAGGGCTCTATTGGTTGAATTTTGAAACATTGAAAAAGTAACCTGACTACCTTCGTTAAAAATATAATCAAGTAATCAGTACAAAATTACAGTAACTTACATAGAACGTTAAAAAGACAAATCACAACACAAACAATGTGCGGGAAACAAAAAACCATTGATTTATTATAACATTAACTCACTCTTGAAGAAGGTTTTAATGAGGTTACAAAGAGCCCTCGAGAGCCCCAAAAAGATGTTTCAGGCCTTTCAATGTATTGAGATGGGCAATGCCCCCTAGTATATATCTCTATGACTTTAAAGGTTAAGCCATGAAGGTTTTTAAATTTGTTGAAGAAGCACAAGGTATTTGTGGAAGTAATCTCACTATTTAGACAAAACCGGGAAAATTATATTTTGTTCACTGATGCATGATTTAAGTTTCTTTTTAGTGGACTTAAAATAATAAATAAAAACAGATTAATTATACAAAAATCCTTTGTAACAAAAGTTTACACAAAAGCACTTTTGTGTAATTAATCTGTTTTTACTATTGTATGATTTGGTTATAATATTAATGTTTTTATTTTAACATTTTAAATGCATACAAATTGGTACGTGTGTACACAGGTTTATTAAGGGTAAAATATATTTTAAAAGTTTCCGACACAATGGCATTGGAATCACACCCAATAATTTTAATTCTTCGTGTTGTATACAACATAGATGCCACATAATGAAGCAAGCATAACATAATTTGAACCTTCTTACAACAAGTAAACTCTAAGGCAACTCGAACCCATAATGTATTTACAGGTTTTAACTTACAATAGTAGGAACAAAAGGAGGTTTGACTTTTCTCAGGAGTAAATCCTGCCACTGTATCTGTCGAAAGAAAGCTTGTTTCTTGACATCCTCAGCATCTCTCTCACTTGAACCAAGCCTTCTTTCAGGGTTTTTACGCAGCAACTGAACAACAAAACAGAATAAACTAAGATAAGGTTTATCACAGGTTATACAAATACAATTATAGAAAAATTAGATAACATTGAAGTAACATAGATTTGAAGAATTTAACTAACCAAAGATTTGAAATATTAAACGAGCTTACTATAAGCAAAAAAATTAATTTGAATTTGATCAATAAATATTTGGTCAAAAACATAGCAAGGGAGGAATATAGATGCATTACTATTTAGTTTTTTAAATATTTATATTTATAAATAGAATAGATTTAAAAATCAATTCTAACACAAATTTGTAATATACGATTAATGGAAACTGTTAATAGTTATTCATGCACCAAGAGAGTAAAGAATGCTGTTACTTCCCTGAGCAGTTAGTTGCTTCCTAAGGAGAAAGATGAGGGGACCAAAGCATTTAACTCCCAAGGCAAAGCTGAAGGAGTTATGACAATTAACTCCCACAATTAAGGTAATTAATTTATCTCTAGACGTTGACGGATTTAATTATAGTTATTTTCTTATTTACAAATTGTTTATTGTATTTTATTTTGAAATTTTTTGGGTTGGACCCTTAGCATAAATTTAGTGGGCTACCCCTAAAAAATGGGGGACAGTTCTACCAACAACACGTCCTTTTCTCTACTTTGCATAACGTTTTATAAATTTAGGGGTCAAAATTGTGTCTGAAGCTAAAAATCAACCTTTGGGGCGATAGTGCTAAGTCGTTAAAAACGAATCATAGAAAGTTGAGACCGGGCTCAATTTGTTAGAAATGAAGTATGGCAACTTTCCCTTAATGCATGATTTAACAAATTATATTTAAGTGACCCATTTGTTCAGAACCAAAGCTGACGATTGATTTTTACAAACTTTTAAATTAAATTGCAGAAAAACTGTACAAGTTAACGAATTCGTTTCAATAAGAACAAATAGGTAATAAAAATGTTTCAATAGGTGGATTGATCAACTCCTCTGTAATGTGAAGGTGTTCTTCTCAAGTTGACATATTATTAGTTTTAATTAATATTATTATTTTTATGGCTTTTAATTTTGACAGAGGTAAAATAAACCTACAGAAAATGTAATCTTAATTCAAACAAAGGAAATTAGCTAAAACCAATTAGCTGTTGATTTTAGATGAAGTGATCAATTAGATGTAGCCATCAAATTGACCTAAATGGAATCTCTTCCAGAGATAAGATATACTCCTGCCTAAAAGACTCTTCATGGGCTGAAGGTAAAGCATTATTTCATAAAAACTCTATACTTAATCCTAACTCCTAATCTTTTACACGTTTCTTATCAATAATAACAGTATTTAAGAGACATTTTTACTAATTACTTTTTAGTTTTTACTATTAATAATTTAAAACATAAAAATAATGGTAGATAAAATTGAGTTATGGAGTCTCACAATAGGAATTGAAAGAAAACAGTCTCTCCACAATAACTTGTTATAATAAACAAAGCCGACTAGACAAAAATATATATAAGGAAAAGTAAAGAAGTAAAAACGAAAATACATAAATTAAATTAGGTGCAAAGGTCGGTGAATTAATAAGTAGAAGGAGATGAATTACCGGTGAAAAGAGAAAAGTTAGGCTATCATTTGTCAGGAAGCTTTATATTATAGTAGGACAGAGTCCCTATAGCTGACTGAAGGTATCCTGGGTGCATTGGCTAGAGTCTCTTGCAGTAGGGAGACAGCCCCACTCTCTCCTCGGACATTAAGGGCCTTATCACCATGCTCTTTAATATTTCTATGTATTTCAACATTTTCTAGGTAGTTCATATGCTTCCCTTTAGAAATTAAATGCAAAAACGCAACCTCGTGTTCCTGGTGCTTATTGCTGTGATTCTCAGCAATTGTGTGCTGGTAAAATCGGCTTGGCCCCTTTAAGTGCTCCAGAATTCTAACACGGTATGGTCTCCCTGTTTGGCCAACATAAGTTGATTTACAGGTCCGCATTGCATAGAATAGATGCCACTCTTGTCAGCGGGAAGGACTTTATCTTTAGCATGAGATAGGATGGTGCGAAGTGTGCTAGTGTTTCTGAAAGCTACTTTAACGCCATGATCGTTCATGATTTTACCTAATCTATCAGAAACTTTGCCTAGGTAAGGAATAGAATACCAAGGCTGTACGGCTGAGGTTGCTCTGTTCCTAAAGTACTCTCGGTAATGTGGAGCAAAGCAGCTTTTCTCTTATGACGTCTGACAATAACATCTATGGTATCCTGATTGTATCCGTTGGTGGAAGCTATGTGTTTGATATTGGCAAGTTCTTGTAGATACTGCTCTTGATTTAATGGAATGGTGATAAGTCGATTGACAAGTGAATGAAATGCCGCCATTTTATGAGACCAAGGGTGAGCAGAATCTCTAGGGATGACGGTATCAGTAGTAGTAGGTTTCCGGTAAATACTGAAAGTAAGACTATTCTTGCTTCTAGTTACGGTAAGGTCTAAGTAGTTCAAAGAATTATCTGCCTCGATTTCATGAGTAAAAGATATACCTGAGTAACAGTTATTTAAGTATTCTAAAAACTTATTTAGTTTCTTTTTGCCACCTGTCCAAACACAAAAAAATGTCATCTACGTAACGTTTCCAGGTTAATATATGTTTACGGTAAGGGTTGTGTACGTCTGCAACAAACTCTCCATAAAAGTAATGCATAAATATTTCCGCACATTTACTTGACAATGGCGCGCCCATGGCTAAACCTGCCTTACCTTCATAAAAAACTCCGTTAAATAAAAAATAATTTTGATCAAGGCAAATCTCTACTAGTGCAAGTAATTCTTGAATTATTTGCTTATCAACGTTGTTTTTATTCAGTATCACTTGGAGGAGTGTAAGGCAAACTTTGGGTGGTATACTCGTAAACAGGTCTGCTACATCAAAAGAAACTAAGATAGCGTTGTCAGGTATGTGGAGAGACTTCACTTGAGAAGTAAAGTCTATAGTATTTTGACAGCATCCCTTGCTATAAAGTGTTAGTATATTTATTTATTTGTTTATTCATAGCTTTTGCTAGTTTCTCGCAGGGTGCCGAACAATTAGGGACGACAGGTCTTATAGGTATGTTATTTTTATGTATCTTTGGAGCTCCATAAAAGTCTTGGAGCAGAAGGTTCATGTTGATACATTGGTTTTTTTGAAAGTCATCCTTAAATATAAATTTGGTATCACGCAATGCTGCTCTAACTTTAACCTGGTGACTATCCGTAGGGTCTCCATCTAAAGTTTTAAAATTATGTTTTTTTAAAAACTCATTGACTTTATTATTGTAATCGCTCCTCTTGATAACGACACTACAATATCCTTTGTCAGCTTTTATAACTATGTATTTTCTAACTAGCTTTTAATTATGTATTTTCGTTTTTACTTCTTTACTTTTCCTTTATATATATTTTTGTCTTAGTCTTTATACTTTGTTGTTTCAGACACTGATGATGGTCTGTAAGACCGAAAGTCGGCTTTGTTTATTATAACAAGTTATTGTGGAGAGACTGTTTTCTTTCAATTCCTATAAAAATAATGGTTATAAATGGAAATTAATAAAATAAAAAAATAAATTAAACCCCCCTTGTTAAAACAGGTTAAATTAAAACCTGCAAGCAAATTGAGCAGTGTTCTCTTTAGGTTTTCACAGCAGAACTTTAATAGTCTATTCTTAGATTTTATAAAAATATATTATAAGTAAGGAATACTAACCCTGCGCATGATAGCAATGGCTTCTAAAGAAAGGAATCTGGGATATCTGACTTCATCATTAACTATGCTATCAAACACTTCCTCCTCATCATCTCCTGGGAACGGAGACTACAACAAAACACATTTCACTCATTTTAAAAACAATAAAAAAAACACAATACATGGTAATTAACAGTACAGCAATACATGTGTATAACAATACAGTGGTATAACAGTACATACATACATGGTGTATAACATACACAATACATGGTGGTTACAGTACACATACATGGCGGTATAACAGTACACAATACATGGTGGTATAACAGTACACAATACATGGTGGTATAACAATACACAATACATGGTAATATAAAAATACAAGATGGCCCTCATCTTAAGAGGGCTTGTCGTGCTCATTGAGACTAGGAGTTATTCACTGATATAACTTTAATAGTTGAGAGTTAGAGTGTTGCCCCGTCTGCTGATGATGGCATTATGCCGAAACCGGTTCAGGGATATTCATATCCAACAGCAAGTTTTGACGGTAGCTGATTTTTCAATCATTTCTTCAACTTGTGGTAAGTAAATACAACCTTTTTAAAAATTATATATATATATATATATATATATATAATATAATATATATATATATATATATATATATAATATATAATATATTTTCTCCCACAGCTCAACTCAGGTAATCGGTCAGTAAATAAAGACAAATTTCACTTAAGCCGACGTTTCGTAACTTTATTTACGCTACCATCATTCAGGGCGAACAAAAACACAAATTACATAGACTATAAGTAACAAAGTAAAATAAATACAAGAATAAATCATGAAATAACAGATAAGAGAAAGAAATAAGCTTACGTGAATAACTAGAAAAATATAAATATAACATCACTATCAATTACAAGAAAAAATAAATGAAAATTAACAAGAAAATATAAAATTTGACAGGTGAGAAGTGCGCCGCTAGGTGGTGAAAGCTTGAACTAAAATTTAAAGATGTCGGACGGTTTTGAACGGGCCATAAGAGTAAACACTAAACCAACTGTAAAAGATGTTTATATGGTTCGCTGATTCTAGAAACATCCGACCTATTGTTCATCGTTACATATATATATATATATATATATATATATATATATATATATATATATATATATATATATATATATATATTATATATATATATATATATATATATATATATATATATATATATATATATATATATATATATATATATATATATATATATATATATATATATATAATATATATATATATATATATATATATATATATTATATATATATATATATATATATATATATATATATATATATATATATATATATATATATATATATATATATATATATATATATATATATAACATCATTCCAAACATATGTTTGATATAACATGCTACGTGTTGATATAAATTCTTAAATCACCTCGAGATATCACACAAATAAAATAATAGTGCCATAACCTGGTATTTTCATATAGTGGTCAATGCTTCCTAGTATATCTTACAGTAATTACATTTTTGATGAATTTTTCAGTATACTTTTATTTTAAAAGGAATATTTCAGGATTAAGAAATAAAAAAAAAACAGTGTGAATGCTCTTGAAGACTGCAGTCTTCAAGTTACTCAAGTAAAAAAATGAAATTTAAATAATAAAGTGTTTTACCTCTCCAACGAGCATTTCAAAGATGAGTACACCAAGTCCCCACCAATCAACAGCCCTAGTATAAGAGGTCTCGGTGAGTACTTCAGGAGCTAAGAACTCAGGTGTACCACAGAATGTACCGGTTCTGTCACCAAAACCCATGTCTTCCTTACAGAGACCAAAATCAGCCATCTTAACATAACCTTCTGTATCTAATAGCAGATTATCAAGCTTCAAATCCCTGTAAAGCAAATTCAATAAGAAGAATATCAAAACAAAGTCAATCCAATAAAATGTCCGTCACAAAATGTATGTTTAAACTTCACTTCACAATTTTCAAAATCCTAATTTTATTTACTTTTCTATTCATATGACTTGGCATATTGCTTTAACTAGATAATTTGTAAAGCAAATCCTACAATGTTAATAGCTAATAAGAACAATATAACATCTTCTTAAATTTATTGATAGTTCTAAATTATCCATCTTAATTACAATCAAAACATTACTAAGTCTGACAGTTTTCTCTGGACAAAGTAACTTTTTAAGTAGGTTTACTTTAGATGGTGGCAACATCATTATTTTTATTAGACAGTAATTTAATTTCATTCCTTTAATGACAGCAAACATTTTGCCACAATGTTTCAAATTTTATGCTGGCACTAATTGCAGTAAAATTGGTTCAGCGTTGCAAGATTTTGGAAATAGTAGTAAAATATTATCAGGATTTAAATATTTATAACCAAAAAATTATTGGCAAACAAAACATTGTAAGAAAAGTAAAGGAAATTAAAAGGAAAAGGTGTTTTCCGGACCTCCAGAGTAGTTTTTGTCTGTCTGTATGTGTGTGTGTGTCTGTTATTATTGTAGATCCCAGTTATGCTAGAAAGTTGAAAATTTGTACAAAAATTAGTCTAGTTGACCTATCCAGAAAATAATATTTTTATGATGTAATTAACCCACAATAATGACTCAGCGAAAATTTTGTAAAATCATAAAACAGGAAAAAATTGTGATTTTTTTAAGTTTGCTATAGATCATAAATTATAGTCCTTGCAGTTCAAAACTCAATAAATACCTGTAAATAATATTATTTTCGTGGAGATACTGTAGCCCTAGGACAACACATGCAGCATAGAAAACAGCCCTAGGTTCTGTGAATACGTCAGCATGTATGTGCATCATTAGATCTCCTCCCGCTGCATATTCCATCACAAAGCAAACATGTTGCTGCAAAAATACAAACAATCAAACTAATTATGCATGGCAAATGCATTATGACCCAAAGAGCTAAACAAGGCTTATTCCCGTGGATTTACTTTTTAATTCCATTATTACAATTAATTAATTATACTTACAACCAAGTAAGGAAAAATAGCCATAATAGGAATGAGGTACTTGCATTTGTTTTAAATTGTCTGTTTAACCCTTTTTTATTTTTTTTTTTGTAAACGGGAGTTATGCTATGTTTTAACTTTTAATAAGTTTTAAGCTTGGTAGTGTTCAATTTATTTTTATATCGACTGTTTGGCACTTACCAGAATTATAAAGCCCATGTACTACTGATTGCAACAAAAGTCTCAATACGACATACAAAATTAGTGCTTGAATATACACAGTGTGTCTGTAAGTCTAATAGGAAAATAGCAGTATTGAGAAGACAAAACAGTGCATCAAGTTCACCCTAAAGCATATTTACAACTATACAATTTATAATTTTCTTTAACCCCAATTTAATTTTTAGTACAAAAGACTTAGATATGTATGTGTTTTCACACCTACTCTGACAATAGAACAAATAGTAAGTACTGGTCTTATGATTTTAGACCCCTGTATTGTCTATGACATATACATATTGTTTAACAGTGAATCCAGAGCCAAAAATTTAGGGTTACAAGATAAACTGCAATGCAAAAAACACAAATCTCACCTCAGTTTGAAAGCAAGCGAAAAGGTTAACTAAGAAAGGATGTCTGTTGGAGTTTGCCACTTCAAATATTCGTTTCTCAGATAGAAGGGACTCAACCTCATCTCTAACTATTATATCTCCTTTCTTTAAAGCTTTGATGGCAAAATATTCACCTGTGTTCTTATACTGTGATAATATAACCTAAAAAAACAAATGCACAGAAAATAATTATAAGAAAGAAAAAAATAATGAATGGAAATGATCAAGATGAATTGAATGAATAAGGAGATATAGTTCTCATAACAAAGTTAACTCGCTGTAAACATCCATGAAGGTTTCTGCTGCAAGATACATTCTAAACGCCTAAGTATTGAATATGGAGGGGGGGGACTGACTTGGAATGGGAAATGTATATGTATGTGTATATTTTATAGTTTATGTTTTTTTCTGTTTTAATTTCTTTTTTTTTTCTTTTTTTTTTTAATTTTTATTTTTTCAATATTTAAGTTAGAGACACCCCTGCACTCAGACTCTACTTTGAGGGTTACTTGTATACTTTTGTGTAAATTAGTTAAAAATATTTGTTTTGCATTTTTTACTTAATTGTATACTTGTTTAAATATTTGTGGTAATTTGTGCCTCTTTATTTGCAGTCTTTGTTCATAATATCTGCGTAAAGATATATATAATTACCAAAAGAACTAGTAAATAAATGATTTGTTAAAAAAATTTAACTATTCATGTTTATCAAAACTGGATAGTATCAAATGATATAAACATTTAAACTGCTGCCAACTTCAGAAATTTGTTTGTTGCCAGCAGACCTAATTATAATCCCTAAATCAAGTATAAGTGTAAGCACTGTTATAAGAATGACAGTGTCATTCTTCAGTGTCATCATCAATTATGACTAATTGATGATGATTATTCAATTCTTAGTTGAAGTAATTTTACTTATTTACTTTGGTAATAAGAGTTTATTTGAATTTTAAAAATTTGTACTATTTTTACAATTATTCATAAAAAAACTTAAAAAATAAAATAAATCCATACTAATATTATATTATAAGTCTATAACATTCATAAAGTATAATCTATAAACATTTTTTCAAAGAATAAATGTTTAGTCTTTGTGAACAAATTATGCATCAGACCCAAACAATTTAAAATTTGGGACATAAACCATGAATAAAACAGATTAATTGTTTATAACAATATAAAAGTAATATAACAATATAAGTCATTGTTTATAAGTTATACAACAGTGAAAGCAAGAGAGCAAGAGTAATTACTGCTAGAAAAATTATTACAGATTTAAGAAAACAGATAAATTGTTTATAACAATATAAGTCATTGTTTATAAGTTACACAACAGAGAACAATTATTACAGATTTAAGAAAACAGATTAAAAAAAAAGAGTTTACCTTCCCAAAATGTCCTCTGCCAAGCACAGAGAGAAGTCTAAAGTTATCTAAAGCTATGGGCTGATACTGTGATTGTCTCCTAGACTCATATGCACTGTCACGATTACTTCCTAACAGCTCTCTACCTCGTTCAAACTCAGGCTGAAACATTTCAAATAAAGAGCCCGTGGAAAATAATATTTTTAGGAATCATAACAAGAGGCTTTCAAAATACACAGGTGTCTTTACACTCTACACAAGCTTTCTTTAAATAACAATACCAAAGTTATGCTCTGATTTACTCCAGCTATATTCTGTGTAGACTAAACTATAGAAAGCTTGTATGGGGAAATTCTGATAAACTGAATTTTAATTAAAAATTACACTATTGATTGATTATTAAATTTAAATTTGTACGCCAATGATATGGTTTTTAAGTGTTAATTACCATTTCAGGTGTTATTTCTTTCTAGTTTTTGATAAGAAAACTCTAAGAAATAGTGCGTCCTAGACCTCTGAAGGACTATATATAACTCGGAACTCAATTTAGCATGACTGAGGATGGCCAGAAGTGGTCGAAAGTCGGCTCTTGTTTTATAATTAAAACAGTTATTGTGAAGAGACTTGTTATTAGTTTACTCTAAGAAATGTCCTAGAAAATGATAACCCCCAAAATATTAATATAAATAATTTTTTTGTTATTTAGGAACAAAATTGTTTACTTAAAATAAAATATATAAATTGAATTATCTATATGAACCATTTGCGTCTCGCATGAGCTCAGGGCTCCTGCATGATACAGGATATAAACAAGTCTTTTTGGGGGATTGGCTTTAAACAAGAAAATCCCTTGAGCACAGTATTTGTTAAAATTCAACAACTTTGGAATTGATAAAAAGGTGTATTACCTGTTCACGGGGGAATTCTATGATGGGGGAAGGCTGCACAGATGAGGATTGAGAGGTAGAAGATCGGTTGGATAGACTACTCCTGGGAGCTGGCACTGGTCTCTCTTCTTCACCCAGAAGATCGTACTCTCGAATTAACTGAAACCCCATTACAAACTAAGTGATACATCAAATTAAAATCTACATCATCATCAACAAAGTTTTCACTAGAAGACTTAGTACTTCTACTTTCTCGTCAGCACAGAACTACTTTGTTATCTCATCATGACAACAATAGAAGAAATGTTTGACTTATTTATTTATGTTTAAATGTTTAGAATTTATTTCTTTTAATTAGCTTAAAAAATATGTCATAAAAAGATAAATGTCATTCATTTATTGTTGATCAATAAATTTAGTCTTGTGTCTGGTATGAAGGTGACTGCTATGAAGTTTTTGAGATTAGCCAAAAATTGATATCGCACTTTCTCACTTGCCTCTACGTCATTACATTTATTGCAGTATATTGTTATTTATTATTGAAATAAATATTAATAATTCAATATAATTATTCTGAGTTGTTTGTTTTTATCATATGTTTTGTAACAATACATTTTTTCAGGTAAAAGTTAAATAAATAATATAATTTAGATTGAGTATGCAAGAATGCTATGAAATAATAATATTAAAAAAAAACATTGTTCAAACAAAAATGAAATTATTAACATTTAGTCAAAAATAGTTCTTGGTAAGGTTTTTACCTAACCACTTTTTATGGTGGAGTAAGGTTATTTTTAACCTTAATCACCCCCATCTACACACCCCCCCCCCCTGCAGCTGTAGGGACTTTTTTCTTCCCTTTAACTGTGTAACAAGCATTGCATTTTTCCCTTCCCACTGATTTTCAGTCATGTGACCATGTCGAAAGATATAGCCTGAGGAGTATTGGTAACATTCTCTCATCATACAGTACACTAGTGTCACTAGTTACAGTACAAAAAATTGTCAAGATATAAGAAAGAGTACCTTAAGATCTAGACGGGGAGGTGGAGGAGGAGGAGAAGGTAAGTTGTGTCTCTTCCTGAAGCTGTCCTGTGGAGGTGGGAGGACCAGAGGCTGTGAAGGAGCAGATCTAGCAGCTGTTATAGCCTGAGGTCCAGGTACTGGTGGAAGAGTTATAGGTCTCGCCCCACTCAACCCTCGCTTCTCTATATCGCATGCTTCTCCTGGTGTTAAACTCTTTTCTTCTGTAAAAAATGCAGCACGATGTTTGACATTAAAATACACTCCGTTTTATGTATCATAAAAGTACGATTTAAATTAAAACACAGTATTTAGAAGTGACTACAGTGTATTTTCTTAGAATGCTGCCTATTTAGTTATTACTACAGTGTATTTCATTACAATGCTGCTTATTTAAAAAAGAATCCAGTGAATTTAAATAAAATAAACACTATTTAATGGTGACTTAAATAAAGTGTTATATAAGTGTTTTAAATAGAAAAAGGTGGTATATTTGAGTGAGACAAAGTGATTTAAATTAAAACAGTAGATTTAAATATACTGTAGAATACACATTATTCAGTTGTGACTTAAGTGACATAAATTGTAAAAAATAGCATATTTAGGTGAGACAAAGTGATTTGAATTAAAACCTAGTACATTTTGATTGGCTGTAGTGTGTTTTATTAAAATATTGCCTATTTAGTTGTGACCACAGTGTATTTCATGACAAGTAACATTATTTAATAGCGACAAGAGATTCAAATTGTAAAATACAATATGTTGGAGTGTGACAAATTAAATCATCAGTTGATTTAATTGAGTGTAATATAAATTAAAATCATCAAATTTACACTGCGAATATTCTTTGGACTCGTTTCCTAATCCTCAGACAGTAAATACAATGATTTTATTCACTGCAGTCACCCATCCATGCACTGAACTCGCTCGATAATGCTTAACTTTTATGATCCAACAAAAACAGTCGATATACTCGTGGTATTGTAACAAAACTTGATGTACTTATTTATCACATTAGGGAATATATTTGTAATAAATTTACACTTAATTGGATTATTTTTAAATTTTCTAAGAAATTAATACATAGGATAAAAAACGAAGTCATAGGATAAAAAATAAACTAATACTGATAATGAGATGAAACTTGGCACATATATTGGCTTCAAATATAACTACATGTGTGTGAAATCTCAAATTGATCAAATCATTTTTCAGTGTTATATGAATTTTTGATAGTTTTTCTGAGTCATTATTGCAGATTAATGATGTTATAAAAAATATTTTCTGGATACCACACCTAGATCTTAAGATTGATTTTTCTACTAAGTATTAACTCTTCATCATAAATGATCAGGGAGATAAAATTATAACAGACACACAAAGAACTTAGGAGACACACTTTAAAAACCACTTAAGAGGTCATAAAACACCTGAAACTGTGTTTTCAGATTTTTTGCAAACACAATACTTTTTCTATACACCTATGGTATCGATGAGAAAAAGTAAAAATAACAATAAAAGGTTTACTAATAATATAATTATAACTATTGATTTATGATGGAAAATATGGTATATTTTGTGACTTATGTGAGTTTAATACGTTACACATTTCAACAAAAATTAAATATAAACATTTGTTGCTATTTAAATTAAAATTTTTCAACAAGGACTGAGGTCTAAAATTATTTTCATCTATAATTTTAAAGTTAACAGTCCAATCATTAATTTTTCAATAATGATATTAACTTTAATATTAAATACAAAAAGTTATCCTATAACTCTGATTTACAATATTTTATCTCACATTTAAAATAGTATTATTATATACTAAATGATGTAGACAAGTTATTCTATCAAAATTTACAAGGAACTAACAGACTCTAGTAGGGTGGAAACAACATCACAAATGCAAAAATAAGAAACTAGATATGAAGTAATATAATTAAATTTACTGATATTATTGACTTTAACTAATAGTACTAATATAGGCTAAATTTCTAAGTAACTATTGACACTACAATTTTTCTTAATGGTATTTTCTAATTATTTAACTTTTTATGTAAGTAAACTTTAATACTTCTAAAAATGGCACAAGTCCAAGTAAAAAATTAGAGGCTAATGATAGAGCTGATAAGATTTTTATTGAGATAAAAATAAAGGTACTAAATGGCAAGTACTTCAAGAATTCAATCTAAAAAACAATTTCAAAAGTTGGTACAATATCAAAAGAAATTAAAGGCACGTTTCAAAAATTTAGTTGCAAATCTAAAGCACATTCAGATATTAGGTACCAAATCTAAAGTATATCAAAAATTGATATCACAATTAATAGTTTTTGTTGCACATTATAATGGACTTTTTTGTAACTGAGTCAATGAGTAAAATATCACAAACAATTTTTAAAACAAAAAATTAAAAAAAACTATTTTCGTGATGAAAATACATCATTCCAGATAAGACTGTGGTGAATTGTGCAATAAAAATTAATTTAAAAAGTCCATTCTGCAATTTCTTACCATAATAAACTGATGGACTTCGTAATATTATTTTGAAGCAAGTAAACGCTCCCGCTGCATGCACAATATTCTTAATTTAGAAAAAATCCAAATAATTATATAGAATTATTATACTTTTCACTGCCTTAAATTTAATATTTTTTTAATGTTCAGTTCAAATCTCTTGTAAAAGATCCAACATTGAATTCTAAATCATACAATAATCAACATAACCGGTTCATATTTATTTTTCATTATTATAAACTTATTTTTAATTTACAAGTATTTATTGTTGTTTTATTTATATTTACATTTTTTAAATTAATTTTGTTCATACTTATTTTTATACTTTCAATATTTATTAAGTTTTTATTAATAAAAACAATAATCTACTCGAGCATGGATCAAAGGCAAAATTGGGGAGTTCAACTGAATTGCATCACAGGTATACATTTCTCTAACACAAGGCATAATTAAAGCATTTTTATTATGTAGTTTTATTGTATTTTAGTGAAAATCTAAAGAAAAAAAGTAGCTAATGAGCTTGGGGTTATGGAGGAAGGAAGGTGGTGTTTCTAAAAGGAAGCTTCACAGGCCAACAATATATTTTTGTTTCCTTCTTTTTATTGCTGATTTAACAATGCTTAATAATAATTTATCAATATTATTTAATTTGTTATTTTGAAACAAAAGAGAATACAAAGCCAAAGGGAGTTACAACTTTAATAGATAATTAATGGTTTCTAACTTTGAACTAAATGAAATTATATATGTCAGGAAGTAACTACAATCAATAAAATAAAAGATTTTAGTAACAACAATTAACATCGATATGAGGTAATTATATACATTAACAACCATATGAGGTTATCATGTACAATAACAACAATATGATGTCATTATTTTTACCTCATCACCCAAATTTTGGAAATATTATAAGTTGTTCAATCAGGATAAATGATATATTGTTTTAAAGGTCTTGACTAGTGGAACAAAAATGGTCCTATTGTAAACTTCAATTTAAGTAACACTAATTGAGATATTTTAATTAAACATGAAATATATCGAATTAAAAAGGCAAACAAACTGAATTTTACTTAACAAAACTTTAAAAAAAGCTGTCAAAAATAATAAAAACAATAACAAATAAACACTTTCCTGTTTTATTAAAATATCTCAGTTAGTGTTACTTAAATCAAAGTTTACAATACTACCATTTTTGTTCCACTATTTAAGACCTCTAAAACAATGTATCATTTATCCAGATTGAACAACTTTTATTTTTTCCAAAATTTGGGTGAGGGGGTAAAATAGGGAATTTAGAAAATTTTTATTTTAAATTTTTTTATGGAAAAATTGTCTCAGGGGGACAATTAAACAATGTTATGAAGAATACTTTTTTCGATAAGTCAAAATTAAGGCTACTTTACTCTTTGTACATTTTTCAAAAATTGCAGTTTTGAGTCAACCGTTAAAGATAAAAGTGAAAAATCTTAGTTTAATCTTAGTGCTGTCCTCATTTTTTTTCTATATAAATTCTATTGAGTATTTGGAAATTCATTTTGTAAATTGGTTTGAAATATAACTCACTAATCACAGTTATAGCACACAAGAAAAAACACACACAGGGTAGGTTTTTTGAACACTTTTAAAAAAGGTGAAAGCTGCTTTGATGACTTAAAGCAGCTCAAGTAAAGAAGCTTTGTTTCCATGACTCAAAGCAGCTCAAATAAAAAAGCTTTGTTTCCATGACTCAAAGCAGCTCAAGTAAAGAAGCTTTGTCACCATGACTCAAAGCAGCTCAAGTGAAGAAGCTTTGTCTCCATGACTCAAAGCAGCTCAAGTAAAGAAGCTTTGTTTCCATGACTCAAAGCAGCTCTAGTAAAGAAGCTTTGTTTCCATGACTCAAAGCAGCTCAAGTAAAGAAGCTTTGTTTCCATGACTCAAAGCAGCATGACTTAAGATTTTTGTTTTGTTTCAAACTTGGATATATTTATAATTTAGTTCAGTTTTTTCTCTACAAAGAAGGTGGGCATAAAAATTTAAATTGATTTTGAAGATGTAGAGAGGAAAGAGAGAACAGAATAGTATAATGGGAAAATGGAAAACAAAAACATTGAAAACACAGATATCTAAATTATTTCTTACCGCTCCTCTAAACGCACAACATTGTACATAAAAATTAAAATAAATTCTCATAACTATTGTGAGCTATAAACAATGTCAGATCATGAACATAATACAAACATGATGTAATAAAAACAATTTACTCTTCTTGTAATTCCAAACATAAATAGTTATGAATAGTGACAAAATTCATTATGTAAATGAATAGAGACTATGGGCAATAATTGAGAAAATTACTTGTCTAACACTTATTACTATATCCATTAAATACACACACACACACACACACACAGATATATATATATATTATATATATATATATATAATATATATAATATATATATATATATATATATATATTATATATATATATATATAACACTAACACAATAACAATGTGTGAAAAGCCAAATGATTGATGCATTGTAACCTTAACACACTATTAGAGAAGGTTTTAATAAGGTTACATAAGCCCCTGAGAGCTCTAAAACAGATTTTTCAAGCTTCCTAATGTATTGAGCTAGTATATGTCCCTTCTAGAAATATATCTCTATGTAACCAACCATGTAGTCTTTTGGTTGTGTGTATTTATAGAGGTATATTACTAAAGGGAAAAAGCCCATCTCAATTAATTGAGAAGCTCAAAACATCTTTTTGGGGCTCTAAGGTGCACCATGTAACCATTGTCGTCTGCTTTTTACACATTGATTTTATTTTGTTTTATATTTTAAACGCTCTAATATATAAGTTGTGGTAATTTTGTACTGTTCATTTGATTATATTAATAGTATAAGGCGTTCAAGTTACTTTTTTGGTGTTTCAATATTCAAAAAAGTTTGAAATGCTTTCTAACATTATATCAATGTTTGGATTGTTCTTTAGGTATTGATCAGAGATGCAATCATCAAACCTTTCATTCCCACACTGTCATGTCTTAATATCCAACAACGCTGGTACTACTATAGTGATTATATAAAAGCAGAATTAGTTTGAAAAAGTGGTTCCCCTCTTTCTCTGCAATCTAATCTTACTTCAAAAATTAGGTAAAACATACCAGGAGGAGGGCTAGGCGGAGGCTGGATAGGGTGTCGTTTCAACAACCTGCCCCAGGTGGCTATGTTTATGTTCATCTGATTGGCACGAGGAAAGTTCTTAGCTTGTTGTTTGAATATCTTCCTTTGTCTCTGAAGCTTTGGTTTCCGAGAGATCATGGGGTTCAAGAATCGTATCTATTAACAATCAAAATAATAATTTTAATGAATAAATTGATTAAACATCTTAATTAAGGCGAGAGTAGATTATGACTTGAATACTTGAGAGGGTAAGACTTGAAGACTTGATATTTTAATATATCTTTGGACTAGCTTCACATATCTTCAATCCGTTCTATTGCCATAAGTTAACTATTCACCTACTGACCACACTCAATGCAACTTAAACTCAAGTGATTCCACAAAAATTGTGAATATACTAGCCAGTCATAATAAAATTAAATATTCTATACTTGTTTATTATATAGGAATACTCTTGTTCCAAATCAGCTTATTGTAATCCAATTTTAACAATTTTTAAAAAAATGTATATGTCATTTGATCAAAACTGAACTAATGCTGATAGACACATAACTGGGTCTTAAATAGGATATGTGTGCCAAATTTATATTGATTAAATACTTTTTCCAAATTCTAATTCAAGTCAAATGATTTGAAAACTGAAAAAAGAAAAAACATAGTCAGCTTATGTATGTAACAGGCAACATAGGAGCACTTTCAAAATTACACATTTCAATTACAAAATTGCGCATGCTCAAAATTTTAGAAAATCACCCCAAATTTAGATTTCTTAAAATAAGTGGTTCCCTGTTAGAATTGTGCAAAACTTGTTATGGACATTCTTTAAAGCTGACAATATTTTTCCTAACAACTCAAAAGTTTATTTGTCATAATCAGATAACTAAGATGGAAGATATAGAATTTGCCATAGAGAGGCAATACTAGAGGGGCTATAGCCAATCTTAATACATTGAGAGTCCTGAAAGATGTTTTTGGGGCTCTCAGGGGCTCTATGTAATCTCAATGATACCTCCTTCAAAAGTGAGTAAAGGTTATAATAAATTAATTGTTTAGGCTTCCCGCACATTATCTGTGTTTTGATATGAATTTTAAACGTTCTTTAATATTTGTTACTATAATTTTGTTCTGTTTATTTGATTATATTGAAAATTAAAACAAGTCAGGTTATTTTTCTTAATGTTTCAAAATTCAACCAATAAAGCCCCTCTAGTAACAATATCTCTATAACATTTTCAATATGGCTTAAAAAAGTGAAAAAAAATGTAGACAAAGAAATTTGCTGACTTTGCAAAACTTAACAGCTTCTTAGTTGATTTTGCCAATGCTGCAACTTTGGTTGCAGTTATCCTATTTTGATACATGAACACTCAATTTATTGGAAATTTTGAAAGCTTTAAAAAATGTCCTCTTCAAGTTAACAGGGAACCACTTATTTCAAGAAATCTAAAATTTGTGCGATTTTCTAAACTTATGAGCATGAGCAATTATATAGAGGGCTCCAATGAGACAATGTTTTTTTTTATTATTTAAGGTATATTTTAAAAAAATGGTTTGAACACTACAAAATGAATCAAGTTTTTTCAGGTCCGGCTCCTAGATTACATTTTTCATGAAATATGTCTGACGTCATTACTCCACAATAATGACACAACAGTTTACACTTATATACATATAATCAACACATTGTTATGGTTAACAAATATACAAAGAAACATTTTACTATCAGCACTTATTCTGTTTTAATGATTGACATATATTTCATAATGTAAACAAATCACATTTATTGACTTAATACATTTGAAAATTTGCTTATATTGTGGCAGAATGCCACTTAATGATACCTTAACATATTTGTATTTAAACTAACTTTAACAAACAACTTCTAACAACAACAAACTATATTACAATAAAAAACAGCAAATCAAATTAATTGCTGACTTTAAATACAAAATAATAAATACAGAGAACATACATATTTAGACTAGAACAGATAGATTCATTGACAGAGAGCAATGCCAAAATACTATTGCCCAAGACACTGTAAAGAAACCTGTGCCAACTAAAATTGATACCAAATACAACTCATGCATTTCACTTCTTTTAATTTTATTAATGATACCAATAATAAGAATAACAATAACAGCATGTCGACATATAATCATCAAACTATTGGCTGACTATAGGCAACCTCTTGTAACTAAAGTGACAATACTCTTGTCAGGTGTTGTACCTAAATCCCTCACTGACAGCTTAAACACTTAAAATTTAAACACTAATCTAATCGTAGTAGTACAAAAGCAGTTATTCTAGATACATGTCATTTGCTTAGAAAAATTCTTAACATTACCTTTTAATAAAAATTTAGAAAATTAAGTTCATAGTTTGTATAAAAACAAGAGGCCTACAGCCTCTTTGCCTCTCTGCCGCCACATGGTTGTTGTACTTCATCAGTTTGTCAAGTGATAAACAATATGTGATAATAATATCAATGATATTGTTAATTCCACTGCATTCTTTTTACTTAGCTTTAATCAATTACAATTTTATGGTTTAGTATAAATTGTTCTTATTATTGTTTTTCCAAATTGCTTTTTTGTAAAAACTTTATTGATTAGAAGTAAAATACAATTCAAATAAAAATACAAAAAAATTGAATATAGCAATTAAATTATAGTGTTAATAAGGAGGAAAGTGCTTAAAATAGACCCCAAAGGAGCAAAGTACTAAAAAAGAAAAGTTTACCTCAGCAAAGAGGAGTCCCTGTGGTTCTAGTTGTAGTGCCATGCCGTGTCTAATATCATCTATAAACTCCTCCAGTCTGATAAACTTAACAGCACACAGACTTCTCCAGTCTCTCCAGAATATATCTACTTCTAGCTCCCGAGATCTGTCCAAGTCTATTGAAAATCTAATAACAAAGAAAATTAAATACAGCTTAGGTTTTCGAACATAATCATAACACTGAATGTATAAAACCAGAGCATTTATACAACTTGAAGCTCTTAGGTAGGTCCATTTATTCTACTATAAAATTTATACATTTGTGTAACTTGGTAGGTACAATACAAATTGGTGTAGAAATTATCAAGCCAGTGGAGTCCAGTGTCATTAGTTTTTACTTTTAAACTAAAATTAAAATTAAAATCTGAAGAGACTGGGCTAATAAGCATAATTTTTTGTCAAGATTTTTAAAAAATAAAACTGAATTTGTGTAAGAGCAAAACAGTGGTTTAACACACAAATCTATTTGCCTATCTAACCAGGTATAGATGGCAATGAACTAACAGTAACCCAAAAAAAAAACATTTTTCGTCCAAGTGAACATTTTTAAATTTTCCATTTTGAATTCTTTAATTCATATAGAAATAACAATTTTCATATTTATAATGAAAAAAGAATTTTTTTTTACTACACCAAGAATTGCTAGTAAATTTGATGGTTGTAAAATTATATAAATAAAGAAATGGAATCCAGGATTTAACCCGAAATATTTGTTTCATGCGTTTTTGAGACCCTCTGGGTGGATTTTACCAAATTGTGTGTGTGTGTATGTTTATTATAATAGTAGCCCCCAGTGTATTTATGCTAGAGAATCGAAACTTGGCACAACATTCAATCTGGTGCTTGAGATACTTACTTCTGGGAAATAATAATTTTGTCATTAATGATTCAGCAAATATCTCAAAAATTCAAAAAAGAAAGGAAAAATTACCAGATTGATTTGAAGTTTAACATGCAGGTAGTGAATAAAGGATCAACAAATTTGCTAATTATATCTCATTATCAGCATAAATTCTAATTTTATGAAATAAAAATCTATTGCAAACTAAATTAATAATTTACTTGAAAAGATCTGTTCCGTAGATCTCTAATATAAGAGAAAAGGCTGAATTCAAATGAGGATTTATTAATAACTACATTGAGCGGTTTTGATTTACCTTTGATCCCAAGCCTGCTGAGAACAGGGTTTCCAGCTAGTCTGAGCAACTGTTTGGTTATCAACTTTTATAACAGCCATAATATCATCTAAAACAAAGAATTACAAAGTTGTTATAAATAAACAGCAAAAAACAATCCATGATAAATAGGGGCCATCGGCCCGTAGTCACTAGGCGGCATAGGCTCTTCAAGCCACCCAGGACCTCCTTTAGGCCGCATCAGTCATTCCATTATAGCCAGTTTCAATAAAATAAAAAACTGTCTGTGTTCTTCAACAATACAACACTTAAATGTCAGTTGATACATTGTCAGAACTGATAGTAAAAATACTGTGACAACGGGTTATGCTAACTTAAGCAACATTAAAAATTGTGATTATACATAAACAATGTGTTTGCATTTTCCCCATTCTTTAGATTCTTGGTTGGGCTCTAGGAATGTCCTTAATACAACAAAATGTGAGGAGTAGGTTTTGATCTGTACAAGTGTTCTAAGCTTAAATATGACATTTAGTAGCAAAAATTGAGGTACAAATGTTGGCTTAGTTCTATTCTTGCATGTTCAAAATTGAAATAAGAAAACAAGTTCCAATAATAAAACTTAATATGATGCTTAGAGGTGTTTCAAGAGAAAAATTGAAGGATCAATATTTAAGATGAATACTAACTGCTGATTTCATCCTTAACATTGTAAGACTTGCTCGAACTCCTGCCAGTGACTCCTTTAACAAAGGACCTGGCTAAGGAATCACCAGGACTTGAAGATGATTCCTTTTCTCTCCTAGATCTTCCTGGTACATCTTCTAGTAAATCCTGACAGCCCATTAACCTGAATAAAAACAATATTCACATAGTAATGAGATGCTTAACTAATGAGTACTTATAATAGTAATGAGATACCCACATAGATATAGATAACTTATGTTCCCACTTAAAATTATTCCTAACTTTGCATACTCTTTCCTTAAAGGACCAACTTAGATGTTATTAATTAAAATTGTAAATCCGATGTTCAATAAATTTATTTTCAATTCGTTAATTTGGTTTTACTTAACAACTTCACTAGGCTATTATTCAACAATAAATAATTCTGCCTTGGAGGTCCGCAAACTGGGCGAATTCTTTAAAATCCATGCTTTCTTGCTTATCAATTCAATCGTTGCTTAATTTTTCAATAAATATTTAATAACCAGAGCAGTAGTGTAATTTATTTTTTTCGAATTTTTTAAAGAACATGTGCATATTTATCCCATAGATAATACACAACACAGCATTTTTTGCACTCATTTGAAGCTCAGTATATGCTAATTTTTAGTGCATTTTCTTTGAAAATTTTGAAAAAATAAAGCACGCAATTTGTTTTTTAATTTAAAAAAATTAAATTAGATAAGCAAGAAAGCAAGCATTTTAAAGAAAATTTACCCGGCAAGAATTATTTAGAAGGTATAAACATAAATTCTGTAAATAAGACGATAAAAATGAGCCCCTTTGACTAGTCTGAACAACTCTGTATCAGTTTTATTACATTCAGCACCCTAAAATCGAAAACCACTTCCTACTCGAAAATTATTTTTTACTGACCATTATTTTGGTTTCCTGTTACTTTCTAAGGTTTTCCAACCTTATAAGGTCACTTATAATAGTAATATCGACTTCAGACCAGATTAATTCAATACAGTGCCCCAAAAAAACATAAGTAAGGACCATATTAGCAACAAATAATTTTTTGGGTTAATGATGTCATAACAACCTGGTTTTAAATAGAGTCCTTCTTAAGATTGATTTTTGAACCAACTTTGATAAAAAAAAATATTTTCTGTTCAAAATATAACCTGTTTACAAAAATCCGATAGAAATACATTCATACATACATACATATATATATATATATATATATATATATATATATATATATATATATATATATATATATATATATATATATATATATATATATATATATATATATATATATATATATATATATATATATATATTATATATATATATATATATATATATAATATCTTTAGTGGATTGGGACATCTGAAATGGATTTTGGACACAATACCGCACAATCCCCCTCCTCTACGCACAATCCATCTTTTTGCCAAAAATGGCAATTTTACAATTGCCACAAGAAAGAAGTTGATGACGTTACTTTTTTATTCACTATTTGACATTTTATACCCAAAAACTAAAGGTGACCAAAAAAGTAAATAATTGAAAACAGCAGTCCTAGATTATTACTATACCACTTTTACCGTTTTTCACAGGAAAAAGTCTTAATTAATCTCAGTATCTTTCATACACATCTATATTTTAGTGAATGTTGAATTGAATGTCAAGCAACATTGTCAGGAACAGATGTATATGAAAATATATTTAGAATTGAAGCTATTACCTGACTTCTAGTTTGCCTGTAAGAGGAGCAGGGGGAGGCCTGAGTACAGGGGGAGTTGGAGTCCTATCAGTTAAACTAGTATAAGATATGGGACCAGGGCTGCTGAATGTCTGTAGTTCTCTCTTTAGCTCTTGTCTAGTTGACTCCAAGTCATCGGGTAGTTCTTGTCTGCGTAGTTCTAGAGCTGCTTTCAGCAAATCCAACTTTCTAGAGGATTCGTTCAGACTTGTTTGAGCCTATAAAACCAAATAAAATCTTATTAATATAAAAATATTATAGGGTATACACAGATATATATATATATATATATATATATATATATTATATATATATATATATAATATATATATATTTGTGTGTGTATGTATGTATGTACTAGAGTTTTGTGTCCTAGGCATTTCTATGGGATATGGTAACTTTCGAACACTTTCGTAGATCGAAATGAAACTTGGTACGAAAATCAACCTTGTTAATGTCCCAAAGCCTATTGTATGACATATGTGTGACGTTATTAACCCACACAAACATTTTAAAAATCATAAATCTTTATATAGTGTTTAGAGTGGGTTTAAATTTATAAACATATACTACTATGTATGGTTCACAAACATACAAAGTTTCACTGTATTAACAGTATTAGTTCCTGGGCTAACGACTCCACTGGTGCTCAATTTCATCTAAAAGTATAAGTTTCAGTTTTATTGATTGACATATATATGTCAAACAAAATATGTTATTGATTGACATAATGTAAACATATCATGTATTTGTACTAATACATTTGAAAATTCACTTATATCGTGACAGTATGCCACTTACATAAACCAGTAATATGGTGAACTGATAAAGTACAACAACCATGTAGCCTCAAAGCAGCCACAAAAGTTACTAGATTGGGCTGAAATTAAATACTACACACATACTACTCTGCATGTTAACTAAGACAAACATTTTTAACAGCATTATTTCTAATTTGACATACATATACTTTAATGTAAATAAAAAGCGTTCATAACTAATAGATTTGGAAATTCACTAATTTTCTAGCTGAATATCAATTAAAAAACTACTAATACAAAAAACAGCTAAAATAAAATAGCAGTGTATCTGCAAAGCGGCCACAGGGAGGCGTAGTTTTGTATTATTATAAATAAGAAAAAGCAGTTATGACATTAATTTAATTTAATTGACTCTAAAATGAACGTATTATGAATTGATAAGTAGGAAGTGTCAATATTTTTATTTATTTTATTTATTTTTTAAATTCATATTTTCCATTTGTTTCCGCAACCCCCATGCAATTTCTTGTGACTCCCTGGGGGTCGCGACTCCCGCTTTAAGAACCACTGCTCTATACTATTGCACAGGGTGATAATCATTTGACAACGTAGGAAGGTTGGTCCAATAAGAAATTGTGGACGTGGTTTAACATGCAGGATTAGCCTCATTGGCTCCCTCTCATTATTTTTCCAAACTGATTATAACCATGTGTTATACTATACTATGTTAGTTAACTCTTACTCAGGTTTATCCATAAAGATAGTATTACTACAGAGTATTACTATAGCTGGTTGAATATTGAAACATCAAAAAAAGTAACTTTAACACTTTCGACTATTGTATAACCAAATTAACAGTACAAAATCACAGTAGCATATAGTAGAACAAAAGATGTTTCAAGCCTTTCAATGTATAGAGATAGGCTATGACTACTCTAGTAATAATTGTTGAGGTTTAGCAATTTCATTTATAGAGGTATTGGCATTTTACTTAGAAATTTTACTCGGCATTTATTTAATGCCAAGTAAGTAGAAATTTCTCTACATTTTACTTTAATGGAGATTAAAGCAAGAGTTGTGATATTATCCCAAAGAATGTTCAATCTTTTAACAGGATTGAAAAAATTAAAGGAAATAAAAAAATACATAAATCAAAAAGAAGATTTATTTCAAATTATTCATTGATACATTCATTGTGTCAATGGAAGCAATTAAAAGTTATTTTAAAGCTAAAACGTCTTACTAACTATTTTATTTACAAAAACCAAACTTAGGAACAATTTTTAAAAGTATACAGTATATACTTTTATTATAAATTCACTTAGACTTGAGCTCCGTACCAAGCCTAAGTTAAATATAGATCAAGTCAAGGAGTGGGAATTTTGAAGAAAAGTATTATCATATTTTCCTGAATTAGAAATTTATGTTTAAGTGTTTACTTGAGTTAAGTAAAAACATAATTAAGTTACTTATTGGTTCCTTCTATAAGCTGCCCATGACTGAATCCAAAGAAAAATATCAATGGGGCAGTGACAAACGTGGTGCTCTGAGACATGGCTTGAGAAAAGAAGAGAATTAAACACCAGTGACCTAATTCTCTGCCTCAGGAGGAACTTAATGAAGATACGAGTACCCATGTATTATTAGGGAGAATAGTATCATTTCTTCCTGTAAGTCTATTTTAATTTTCTAATTAAAAAATTTGGTTCAAATGGCTATCTTTTAGACTTCTTTAGATAACAAACCCAATCTAAAGTGAATTTCCTATAACACATTTTCAATTTCAATATTACATGTGTTACGGGATAAAATATTTTAATAATTTCATATTAAAAAAGTAAGCCATTAACAATGGTCAATTGCCCTCACTACAAGTTTAATTCTTTACACATTTTGAATAAAATAGAGCAGCTGGCATTTGATCAAAACTACACCTACATACTCTACTTATTGTCCACATTCTTTCTGAAATTATTTATCATAAATTATCTTACATATATATAAAACTGCATTAAAGAGCAAAAAGAAACTTTCTAAAGGGTAGTAAATAAAATTTTAATTGTTTGTTTTGACAAAGCTTGTTTTTACTTTTCCTCATTTATACCGGAGGTATATAGGAAAAGTATTGTGTTTTCAAAAAATCCGACACTGGAATTATCTATTTAAAGCGTTTTAAGACCTCCTGAGTGGTTTTTGCAAAGTAGTCTATCTGTATGAGTGTGCGTCTGTTGTCATCGTAGCTCCCAGTGTATTTATGCTAGGGAGAGAAAAAATTGTACCAAAATAAGTTTACTGCCGAAGTTGTGCTGTATAGAAAAGTATTTAGGAAAATGAAGTAAGCAGTAAGTTACAGGTTAGGTACCAACCATTATTTATAATTGTAATATTAATAAAGTATTTTTTTTTAAATAACAGAATTTTATGTATTATATAAAATATGTACTTAAATGTTTTAAATACATTTCTTAGTTATGAAAATAAGCTAAAGCTTTCATGCATCCAACACCAATAAAGGTTTGCAAAAAATAAAAAGTAAAGTGAACCGCTTCTTGTGTAATAATATTTGTAGTGTCCGCTTTCAAATGTGTTATGATGGCTGCTATAAGTTCAAATCAAGCTCTGTTAATAAAGTTTGCAATTAGATGGAGAGAATTGTTTTTATTAAGTGGAACAGATTATTGAAGTGGAATCAATAGTTATTGGATTAAGGATCTTCTTTTTACTAATTACAATGTATTCTAATATCATACTTAACCTGATGGATAAAAAAAAATTATCTAATTCATATACACAAGCATATTCCAAAAACATTCCTATATTCGAGATTTTAAAATATAAAAATTTATTTAAAAAAACTTCAATGTTTCAACCATAAAAAAGGAAAGAAATTAAAAAGAATATAGCTGTTAAAATAAATTAGCACCAGCCTTCTGACTAACATTAATGTTAAAAAGCATTTGTAGCAAGATTTTTGATAAGGTTCGCTTATTCACAGTACATGTTACAGGAAAATTACATTACAGTATACATTAGGGGAGTTATTATTTCAATGAAAAAGTAAAATTAATCAGTAAATACAATTTTTATTAAAATTAGCTAATCTTTTGACAACAGTTACAATCCATATAATGGTTCAAACCTTCCTCAAGAGTTTCTACTTAAAAATTACCAACAAAATTTCTATCTACAGTAAATTATATTTATTTGATTAGCATCGGAGCATGGATGTAAGCTTTGTGAATAGATTATTATACAACATAGTGAATATTTAAGATTGTGACACCCAAAACAGGGCTTATTAAATGATAAATATTATGCTCCCGGATCAAAAGAATGAAATTAACTGGCAGAACTTCAGATTTGGGGCCCTTCTACAAAAATTCAGATGGGCCTCTTTGGTCTTTTGTACAATAAACCAACAAAGTGCTTTTTTGCTAGTTTAGTATAATTAATTAAAATCAGTTGACTATAAAATTGAGTATTGATATATTGCTTACAAAAAAAACTATACTTCTACAGTATAGGAACATAAGAAAAATATAAAATAATATAAAACGCAAATTGTACTTGCATTAAAACTCTTCCAACGTAGCAATAATGTTCTATATACTTTAATAATATCGATAGCATTAACACTTCACCAGTCACAGAAGTATAAATGAGTTTATATCAACCAACCATCAATTTATAACTAATAATGTGACAAAAAATATTCATTATACTACTTCAAACCAAAAAGAAGAACTCACTAATAGATAAGAGAAGTGCAAAAGCATTGAATTAGATTCATGTGGCGGTTAGTTCTAGATATAGGTCTCTTTGTCAGTGTTGGTATTACAAACTTAATTTTTCTCTCAATGATCCTAATTTTATTTTATCTGTGATAAAAATAAGTACAATTTTTTACACTATTTCTTTTATGTTATACTGTACATAATCGTGGATATGTTTCATACAAGATTAGAATTATAAAAAATATTGCAAAAATATTTAAATAGGAATTAGAGGATTCCTACCATTTTATAAATTAATGTTTGCGTCCACCAACAAATTTCGATATAGGGGAAAATTGATTCACTTTTTTTCCCTTGTGGTCCCCCTGAGAACATCCCCCCCCCCCCCCCCCGGAGACAGTGAAGTCAGCGGGTACCTAGTTCCATCAATGATTAACAGGATTAACAATAAGGGCTATTAGTTGGTAGTTAAATATCAACTTGTAGTTGTAGAGGTAGAAAAATGAAACCTGCAAGTGTCACAGGGGCAGTTAGGGTTTTTAGTTGGCCCTATGTGTCTGTTAGCTCTGCGGATGATGGGGCCGAATGTATTGGGTAATATGGAGGGTTGGGGTTTGATCAGATCAGAATCACTTAGAGAAGTAGGAGGTGAACTCCTCTTTATTGTTTCGTTCCTCCTCAGACCCCCTCCATCAGCCTCGGCAAAACTCCAAGCCAATTCTGATCCAGAAGATTCTTCACTTGATTCTTCATCGGAAGAAACCCAGTTGGAATTATTTTTAGCTTCCCACTCTTTGGCTTTTTCCAGTATTCGTAATTTGTCACGAGAATTTTCATAATCAAAACTATCAGTTTGGGCTAAACTTGGTGCACTGGATTCCACACTCCATATACTATTCTCACTGGCTAATCCAGACCAAGCTGCACTGCTTACAACCGAAGGATAACCAGAACTTCCGCAAGTCCCTCCAGTAGTCCCAACTTCACTGGTGCTTAGCTCTCTTCTTTTCTCTCTCCTTAACCCATGCTTCAAAGCATCACTTTTGGCACTGTCCCAGAGGGTTTCTTCCTTGGATACAGTCATGGCTCTGGGCACCTCACCGCTTCCCTTGCGTTCATGCACTACTCGACTCTTACCGCTCTCATATACAGTCTGAGGGGAACTAACACTCTCCTCACTACTACAACTATCACTACTCTCTGTACAGTAAACATCAATATGAACAGTTCTAGGATTCTTTCCTTTCTCCGCAGTCCCAGTCCTCACTCCAGTCTTTACACCTCCGCATTTTTTTAGAGTTTGGTTGGCTTTCTTCAAATCTGGTTGAAGAGGAACACCCTTTAACAAGATAAATAAAAAAAATAAAAACATCAATAATCATCCAATGATAAATAATCACATGATAACAAAAAACAATCAATAGACATACAACACTAATAACATTGAAGAGAATGACATTAATACCATTACTGAGGGCCTTTTAATAACTTAAGATATATTTAATAACACCCTTAGTTTTCCTTGAGCACAAGAAGTAAAGGCACTTGGTATTCTTACTTAATAAGAAGGCTTTAATCTAACAAGGTTTGATCTTACTAGATTTGAACCTTACTAAAGAAAACATAAAAACAGAAATATAAAGAGTAAATATTCTTACCTGATTGATTGAATCTGATTGGAATTGTTGAAATAGATGAGGTATGAGGGAATGAGATGTCTGTGAGGCTACCTCCCTACAAGGAGGAGGAGAAGGAGGAGGTTTCTGGACAGCTGAACCAGGGGTACAGGTCAGTGTTAACGTGTGGTGTGGTCCAGCGTTCAGAGTAACAGAACATGATGGCGTAGTGGCTGTACCAGTCAGCGGTGAAGTAACAGTGGCAGTAGGGAATGTACCAGGGATGTTCGCTGTCGTAACAGTACCGCGGCTACCTTCAGCTGTAACTGTTAATCCACCATCTTCTAAACCAGGTCGGATAACTAGTCTGGCACGCAAACTCCAACCATCCTCCCAATTGTCACCATTTTTCACATTATCCCCTGGTCCAGACATTCTAACAAATTACTCATATCCCTTTCTTGGTTTAAAATCAAACACTAACACTTAAAACTACAAAAATCCATTTAATCTCTAAAATAAACCAACCCATTAAGTTAAAAACAAAATTCAAAACAACAATCCAATTAAACAACAAAATATAGAGCAAATTTTAAAAATTTAGACCATTCAAATGCACTCCAATAACCCATTACAACCTTCCACTTATATCATTATAACCAACAAAAATCACAGCTTTATCACTTAATTCCACTATTCAAAAAAAGTTTACAACTATTACTTTAATCTCTGAAAAATAATATCACAGTTAAAACTTATCCCCCAAAATATATAACGTATTTAAAATATTTCTAATTTATAAAAAACTAAAAAATTAAATAGGGGGAGTATTAGCATTTTGTTTAAGATATGAAAAGTTCAGTCGAGAGGGGGGTGCCAAACTAGAAATTCTATTTCTGTATTTTCTTTTACCCCTACCTTTCCCACCTCCCTCTACTACAGACGAGACGACTTTAATCTGGAAGATCCCACATCACGCACACACAAAAAACTATAATAAACACACACATTAATACTTAAGTGTTTAGAGGCACCCACAATTTAGTGTTAAAAAACAAGACATTCCAACAATTTTTTATATCATTTTTTTTTATTTTTTAAAGTAAAATAAATATGAAAGCTAATCTCTTTCTCCCTTCTGATGTTTCATTTCTTTCAAATTAATTGCATTTAATTAACAAGGTATTTTACTAAATTAAAAATAAAAAAAAACCCCAGTCTCTTAATAGAGATTCATAGTTACTTCGGTACAAAGGGCATTAGATCTAAATAAATACTCCACATCCCTTACATACTGACAGTCAATTGATTTATTTCTTTTTCTTTCTTTATATCATTAACAGTTTGCCAAATTTAAAACAAATCTTTTCTTATACCACTTACTAACTCTTATCAAAAAAGAAAACTATTGTAACTCATCAAAAAGATTACTTATCAAAGAAGTGTTAAGTTGAATCAAACACTTATGCATATATATATATATATATATATATATATATATATTATATATATATATATATATATATATATATATAATATATATATATATATAATATAACGTGGAACATTACGCGATCCGATCCGATTGAAATTTATATAACAATTTAAGAATAACATATGTGACAAGTTTCATCTCATTATCAGCTTTAGTTACATTTTTATTGAATAACTTGAATACGTTTTTTTTTAAATTGTAAAAAATCAAAAAATGATTTAATTGATTTGAAATGTAGTACAAGTGTATACCTTTACATAATAAATAAGTACACTAAGTTGCGTTTCAATACGACAAGTATATCAATGATTTTTGATCGTTCATAAAAATTAAGGAGCATTGAGCATTGTCAGTGCTGTATGGGTGACCGCTGAGAATGAAACAGATATATTTAGTATTTGAGGACGAGCCAAGCAAGTCCGAAGATGTGTTTCAGTATACAAGTCGTTAAATTTATAAATTTAACAACTTGTATATTCTGAGGATGAGTGATGCAAGGCCGAAGCTGGGAGAATGAGGGTAGCGAATCCGATGAAATGAGGAAAAGTTCTGAGCTACCCCGAACCCAATTTTTTATACATAGTAATAAGATTTTATTTTTTGTTTTTTGTTGCCCTAGTTTAATACTACTACTTTTGTTATTTATTCTCATTAATATTATATGAATGAGGATTGAAATATAAGAAAGTGAAGCTTAGTTCCAAACTTGGCAGCTAAGCTGTTTATATTTTTTTGCTTCAATTTGATTTATCTAAATAAATTAAGTTATTTAATCTACAATGTTTTAATCAGAACACTTTGAAAAGAAAATAGAAGGAACTTATAACATGTAAAATACTAATCTGCATAGCAGAGATGCGATACAGAAAACAGATGGGAATATGTGAAGGAGTAACTTTATAGAGATTGTAACTAAAATTATACCATAATGATCATAGAGTTTGTATAAGCAGACAGTTGTATATCTACAACAACATTTACACAAGATTTATATGTATTTTACTGAGTAATAATGTTTTTTAAAGATTATTCCACCTTAAATCAGGCAGATGACCGGAAATCTTGTCAGGTGACACTTGCTGATTTTCTTGAAAATTTAGTATGATGATTCAATTAGTATGATTAGTATGATTCAATTAAAGAGAAAAACTAAGTTGCCATAACATTTTTTTAAAAATCACCAAATTTTATCTTTTTTAGGAAAAAAATTAAGTTTGATAAAAACCATAATAATGAAATGGAGCTCTTGGTCTCCTATTGAAGGGAAAGAATAGTTCTATAAATAAAATTATGTATCAGTTCCTAAATATAGTTTTGATTGGTATTATCTTGGATAAAAACAACAAAAAATAAATTTCCACAAATTTAATGATTTTTTTTGTGTTAATAAAGTGCTCAAACTTTATAAGGGTACTAATGTTTAATGTCTATGAAGGTAGTATTCACCTAATTTTTTTCAAGGCTCTAGAAAAAACTATGTGGATCTGAGTATTTAACGACTTTATAAGCAGTTGGATGTATTAAAATAACTAAGATCAGGGATGAACTTTGAAACTGAACTGAACAGTTCAGTTTTGTAGAGCATTGTGTTTCTATCCATGATGTCCTACATCCCTGAAGATGCCTCCCACAGTGGAAGCGAAACGTCGGATTCTTCATCTACATTGACGCGGTCACCACTGGAAGACCTAAATCTTCATGACAAGAACCGCGGAAGCCTACGCAGTTTATTATTAAAATAACATAATTTAAATATTGCTTTGTCTTATTACATAGAGGACTGACTCCAAAGATTGTTCTTTAATTATGGATATCCATCACTGAAAATGCAAGATAAATAAAGAAGTTATACGCTTTTTAAGAACTGTAATGGAGGCTTATTCTCAATTTAAAGTTGACAACTTTAAACAAAATCGTATATAGTATTAATATACTATTAATCCCAAGACGTAATAGTCTTATGTGTTTGTCATTCCGAAACAAAAGTGTGGGCATTAATAATGTATCCACAGTCAGTCAGGCAATATAACTAATGAAACCTTAGGCGTTGATAAAGATGAAATAACTAAGGCAATTTAGAAAAAACTGTTGTTGTGGAGTTGTTTTTTGAACATTGTTAAAAAAATAAACGAAAATGGTATGAAAGACTTTTATGTCAAAAAAATCAGCATAGGCACATAGCTGAATTTAAGAAATCTTTAAACAACAAAAACAGCTTAATAGCCTTGCATTTTGATTTTGCTGAAATTGGATAGTCAGAATGCCAGATGTAGATTGTTTTCCTGAAGTGGAAAACTACCATTGGAAGAATGTTCAAATATCTATTTTAACCTTTAACAGCTTGAATTAAATCTTTAACTTTTTTTAATTAAATCACAAACACAAAAGGCTATTAATATTAAGTCTTGGGGGGCTCCAAATCAAATCCCACAGATTTTATTTAAGCAGAAATAAATTTTAAATTACAGCAATATTCTCTAAAAGGTTTACATTGAACCCGTTTTGGTCTCAATGAGTAGACCTTTGACAGCCCTAATTTTATTTTTGAGTCGTCAACTATAAATAGAGCATATTTTAAAAAAGCACACTTTAAATGGAGCAAGAGACTGGCAGACTTATAATTCTATACTCTTTATTAAAAAGAACTTAAATAAGTTTAAAACTTATAAAAAAACCAATAAAACCTTGACAGAGCAGCCTTTTTAGAGTATTAATGAGTACTTCTTTAATAAAATTATGCTTGAGTAATTTATGATATTTCTAATTTTTGCAATTTCGGCAAATTATCATTGCACTGTTATTAGTATTTATGCAAATAAAGCTTTAGTTTGTTTAAGTTATACTGCCTGACTTTTGACAGTGGATACATACTTGTAACCAGCACTATTGTGTTTCTGAATAAAACTATTTCATCTAAGGGTCTTCAAATCAAATCCTACAGATTTGATATGGTATAAAGTTGTCAACTTTAAATCAAGAATAAGCCTCCTTTACAGTTTTCATTAAAAAGCATATAACTTTTTAATTTATTTTGCCTTTTTCCTTTATTTGATGGATATCCATCATAAAAGAACAGGCTTTGGGGTCCTCTAAGTAATATGACAAAGCAATATTTAAATTATGTTGTTTTAATGCATCAAAAAGCTTACAAAATTGCTAAATAGGAAGACTTCTGAAAACCTTCTTTCAGTCATATAAATATCCATCTAGGGACTTTCGAGAAAGTTTATGTCCAAATATTAATAGAGATCCTTAAAGTAGACTATAAGGATCTGAAGGACATTTCAACCAATTTTCAAGAATTTTAAGGATGGATTTTTTACATAAATTTGCTGTTAAACACAACTACAAGTGAAAATTGTCATTTTCAAGACACTCTTAGAGTAACACTGTTTTCTCTAGCACATTGAAAAAAAATAGGTAAATACTACCTATATAGACGTTAAAATAAAGTTTCAGCACTTTATTAACACAAAAAAACATAAAATTTGTGAATTTTTGTTGTTGTTTTTATCCAAGATAATACCAATCAAAACTATATGTAGGTACTCAGATACATAATTTTCTTTACAGACCTATCCTTTCCCTTCAATAGGAGACCAAGAACTTCATTTTATTATATATAATTGGTTCTTTATATATGACAGTTTTTATCAAACTTAATTTTTCCTAAAAAGGGCAAAATTTGGTCATTTTTGAAACTTAGACTTCTGGTAACTCCCATATTTTTTTAAGCAAAACCGTTTGGGCTTAGAATGAAGTTTAGACTTTAGATAATCCTCTTTTGAAGATAAATCAAGTAAATGACATTTACATCTAACAGACCTTAAGTATCCACAAAGTTCATTCAATTGGTGCCAATATCTCAAAGCAGCCTTTATCAGTTCAAAAATGCTAGCACACAAGTCTTCTATATGATGATATTGATATTCCACTTAAATTATGCATTGTAAAAAGCGTAGAAGTGATTTCAGTAACTTATCTACTAAGTTACTAATATTCCACACCACAAAACTGATAAATAATTCTTTAATTATAAAGAAATTACATTTTTTGTTGACAACTGATAATATAAGATATTATCTTGAAAATAAGTAAAAAATTGTCAAAAACGCCAGAAACCAATGAGTGCAAAATGTACATAAAAGGTCAGATTTTACAACTGTATTTATTTCAGAAAAATTGAAACAAACCAAACTTGTTCTGTTTTCTTCTGATAAACAGAAGATTTCTATCATTCAATATTATAACAATTCAATGCTTAAATACTATAAATTATATTAAATCTACCTCTTAAAAATTTGGCTCTACTAATACATGGGGAATTTTTGTTTATAAAATGACTCGTTATCAGTCCTGTCTTACCAAAGTTGCCCACTATGGGAATTTAGTCAGCTTGTCTATTGTATTGAAAATATGGAGATATTATTACTATTAGTTTTATTACTACAGGGGCCCTATTTTCTAGATGCAAAAATTGCCTACCTCATGAAGTGCCTTCTTATCTGGAACTCGAGTTGAAGCTTGTAAAGATTTAATAACGTTCTTAGCCCCCTCTACAACAGCCGCTTCTATCCTCAGTCTATGTCTAAGGTCTGCCACCCTGTCTTCTACGCTCTCTCCTTCCAGGCCTAACAACATAGCAAAAACCATACTTAAAAAAATAAAATACTTAGATAATTATGTTTTCTTTCATTTCAATGTGTATTTCACCTATAACAAATATGTATCTAGCGATAATTCAAAATTAACTTTGATCAGTAAGTCCTGAAGAAAGAAACAGTCCAGCCCACAGATAATATAACCTTAAATGGCAAAATTGCCAACTCTTCTTCTGCCTTGGACAGACTACTAGCGCTAGTCCCCCAAAAATAGCAGTTAACAATGGTAACACATAACATCCCTTCTGCCCTTCTACAAATCTTTACTTGATTTATTAGAAACTGGTACATAATAGCTATGGGACATCACAAAATAGCACAGCGTAGCAAACTTTCTGTTTTACTTTCAATCAATAAAAAATATGCCAATGGAAAAAATGGGACACTACATAGTTAAAAACTCAGCGCTTTGCAGCATTTAAACATGTATTGTATGTAACACAAATAGTAAAAGTATGTACTTATGACTCATTAAATTCAACAAGCAAAATTAGAAGGAATTTAAAAGAAATTATTAAACATCAATTAAATGAATGAAGACTTTAGTCCTTATAAAAATTTATTGAAAATAAATTGTTGAAGAGCTTTCGCCCTTTATAATTTATAAAATTTATAAGGACTAAAGTCTTCATTAATTTAATTGATATTCAATTTGTAATAGTCCAAAAAGCTCTAAAGAAATTATTAAACATACACAAAAAATATAAAATAAACAAATTGCCACATCAAATATCTAATAATCAACCTTGTACTTCAGTTTTCCTATAACACCGGAAATACACGAGTCTAACCGATTATGACCAATAAGCTTACTATTTTCTCCGCTGTCATTGGGGACCGGCTTTGCTACGGAAGAACCAAATCACTAAAGCTAGACCCCCCTAGTCCAGCCACTGCACTTTCACTGTTGGACAGGATTTAGCGTGAGTACACCAGGCTTGTCGGAGTTAAAAGGAAAGTCTTTTAAAAGACATATTTGAACAATACATATTTTACAAGCAGTTAAATCACTAGTATTGGCCAAGTGACTGATACTAAAGCAGTCACTAGGCTAATGAACCTCTTATACCTGGACTACAAGGTATAACCCACTCTACTAGTATTATTCTTAGCTTTCAATAAATGGAATCTGACATAATGGATGACCAACTGTTCACCAGTTATAAGAGTAAGAAATATTGTATTATTGATTAAACTGGCTACAGAAACACTTTTTCTTCAAGGTAATAGTGAAGTCATCTTTATTGATTAAAGGAATAAAATCAACATATTTTCATCAGTAAGGACAGTGAAATAGATTTCAAAAATTATTATACCAGTAAAAAAGTATTTTCAGTAAAAACCATAATAATAATAATTTCAGAATTATTGCCCATCAAAATTTCAAAAGCAAAAACTTCATAATGGTTATCAATAGCAAAATTAAATTATGAAGATTAATGTGTTGTCTATAGATGTATTAGAGTCAAATTTTAACTACATTGAACAACTTTTTGATTTTTAACAAATTCTTCAAAATTTTTATTGATTACAAAACAGGTGGACAAGGACTGAAAAATTGTATTTCCCAATTAGCATAACTAGACCTGAAGGTTGATTTTAGTGCCACGTTTCAACTCTATAACGTAAACACAATGGGATTTATGAGTGACACAAGACACAAATCCACCCAGACATCATAATGAAAACCACTCAGACTTTGTTAAAACGCTAAAAATATATAATTCTGATGAAATCTTTGTTTTAGACTTTTAGGGAGAATACCTTTTCCTACATACCTTCAGTAGTGGTAACACTGTCCTGGGTAAATATTAAAAAAAAAAGACTTAAATTAGTAAGTCTGATACTGAAGTAGTCCCTAGGCTAATGGATCTAATCCAACAAGGAAGGAGTGCGGCCCATTCACTCTACTAGTACTATTTTTAGCTTTCAATAAATGGAATCTGACATAATGGATAACCAAATTAATACACAAATAGATAAAAATAATAGTGAAGACAATATACCTTTACTCTGGTGATTATGATGATGGTTCTTGTTATTATAATTAGAATTAGAGTTAGCGTCAGTATGTCCAGTTGGTCTGGCAGCACGCAACCTTCGTATTCGCATCTTCAAGTAATCTATTTTAGCCTTGGAATCAGCCAACATTTGCTGGGCTTCGTAAACTAATTTTTTATCTTTACTATCTAGACTCTGAACCATATTTTCAGCTCCTTGCTTCACCTACAAGAAAACAAATTGAAAATAATAAGTATTAATGACAATTAAGTGGCTACAAGAAATTTCCCTCCATCTTATATATGTAGTTTCTCAACCCTTCAGTAATTTACAGAGAAAACTATGATAGTTCTTGTTGAAAATAAAATAATTCCTAAATGAAAATTTTCTGTATTGTTGCCCATGCCATCTTTCAGTATAGTTGCCCATGTCATATTTCTGTACTGTTGCCCATGCCATATTTCTGTATTGTTGCCCATGCCATATTTCTGTATTGTTCCCCCTGCCATATTTCAGTGTAGTTGCCCATGCCACATTTCTGTACTGTTGCTCATACCATACTTCTTATTGATGTCTATATTAAATGCAGAAATCTTTTATTTTGACACAATAGAACAAAAAGTTTTCAAGTTATCACTGGATAATGCTCTTCTCATTTAGAGCATTATCCAGTACATACTAGTAATTATAAATTAAAGAATTTGAAATTCTCTTTTTCAACAACAGAATTTAAATATTCTTTTAATTTCCCATTAAATTAACAAATTCACATAATAAATAAAATTAAAATATTATTTAAAAACTAAAATGAGATAACAACTATGACCTTAAAATGATAATTCTTTAATGATCTTTTATTTATTTGATGATAGTTAGGAAAGATTTACATTAAGTTTTATGTTCAGCCAAGAAAAAGTTAAATAAAGTTTTATGAGGATTTGCAGTTAACATTAGAACGCTAAAACAAATTTTTTAAAGAGTAACTTTTTATGTCCGAAAGCATTAGTTTTCTTGACTTTCAAGACTGTATTGCTTCTGAGCGAAAAAATGCCCAGACATAAGTACAAAAATTTTATTTTCGATTATAATGGGTGTTTATTTTTTAATTAAGCTTGGGTCATCAAGTTTGTTATCTTATCATATTTTTAATATACGATTTTGACCTATTAACCTTTTCGCCTTATTTTTATGACGCAAAAATTAAACTTTATCCCCCAAACTACGGTCACAATTTTTATCAGAATCACACCAAATTTGGTGAACATAATATTTAACCCATTGAATGAATGAATCCCTTAGGAATAGAACGAGTGTACACGAAATTTGGTGTACTTATTTATTATGAAAAAGGTATATACCAGCACCTAATGATAAAAATTAAACTAATGCTGATAATAAGATGAAACTTGGCACATATGTTAATCTAATACATGCGTGCCTACTCTCAAATATATCGCAACATTTTTCCGCGTTTTATGATTTTTCAACATTTAGCTGAGTCAATATTGCGGGTTAATGACGGCTTAAAAATATATTTTCCGGATAGCATAACTACACCTATAGACTGATTTTGTACAAAGTTTCATCACTCTAGCTTAAATACAGTAGAAACTACGATTTTAACAAACACACACAGACATAGACAACTTTGTGAAAACTACTCAGGAGGTCTTAAAAACATTTGAAACAGACAATTCCGGTGACATTCCGGTTTCGGATTTTTAACAAACAAAATATTTTTCCTATATACCTTCAGTATAAATGACGATGAAGTAAAAATTTTGGCGCCTGAAGAAAATGCCAAGTCTCCAAGTCAAATAGGGACAGAGCAATTTAAGGATCAGGAAAAATATAGTCAGTACAAGTCCTATGTTGAATCTACAGAGAAGATTAGATGAGAGAGATTAGAAGATTAGGTGAGATTAAGTTCAATGTTAAGTTTGGACCGTTTTTAAAAAATTATTAATGAGAAAATAAACTATAATAATCGCACTCCATGTCTAGTAATAATGTCACTCATGCCTATTTACTGGGACACATCACTTAAGTGCTATAAAGTTAAGAAAGAGTAACCTTAAGTTCTATGTTAAGCTGCTTTTCCAGAGATAAAAGTCTCTGATCTGCTCCAGCTGGCTCATTCTTGTCTTGCTTCTCACAGTTAGCTTCTGAAACAAATGAAAAACATTATGGTTAAATTTAAAATAAAAGCACAATAGTAACGTGTATTAAATTGACAGTCAAAAAAATAAGGGATACAGAAAAAGATAAAATTCTGAACTTTTTAATACCATATAGTTAACTTGCCCGTCAGCTAAATCGTGTAGTCGGCATAAGCCAATAAGTTCTTAAAGAAAATATTCATCTTCACACACAGTCCATTTGGTTTAGCTTTTTAACACCCTTAGCTAAGCACAATTTTTAACTCAAAAATCAAAATCATAGATTTTAATTATTTCACTAAAATCGCTATCATTAAAAGTGTAATAATTAATTCTTGAAATACATTAACTCAAGTCAGAAAAATTCAAATTAACAGCCCGATAAAGTCTCTTCAGTGTCCTAACCTATAAACTATAACGTGGAAAACTAAACCTTAAATACATTAACCTCAAAGAAGCATTGAAAGTGTATAATTAAATCTTGAATCATTAACTCAAATCTAATAATTGAAAGTGTAATATTTATATCTTTAAATACATTAACTCAAATCAGAGTCATTGAAAGTGTAATAATTAAATCTTGAAATACATTTAACTCAAATCATAATAATTGAAAGTGTAATATTTATATCTTTAAATAATTAATCAAATCAGAGTCATTGAAAGTGTAAATAATTAAATCTTGAAATTACATCAACTCAAATCATAATAATTGAAAAGTGTAATATTATAAATAAAACTCAATTTTTAAATGTACTAATATAATCTCATAAATCATAAATTGAAAGTGTAATATTTGATATCTTTAAATACATTAACTCAAATCATAATAATTGAAAGTGTAATAATTTATATCTTTAAATGACATTAACTCAATATCAGAGTCATTGAAAGTGTAATAATTAAATTTGAAATACAATAACTCAAATCATAATAATTGAAAGTGTAATAATTATATCTTTAAATACATTTACTGAAGATGAAGTCATTGAAAATTTTATAATTAAATCTCTAAATACATTTAATTAAGTCGAAATCAGTAGAAAATAAAAATACGCAGCATTAACTATTACGCAACAAAATACTAAGTAATGAGTGATTGTAATAAGATTATTTCCTTCAAACAAAATAATGGGAAAAATGTACAGAACTATCAACTGATTGTATTGTGGAGGGAAATAGACAACAGAGATAAATGTGATAAGGACTTGCAAGAGAAAGACAGATGAATTAGAAAACCTGGGACAAACAATGCCTAAATGAAGAATCATTTACACTCCTGGGAATTTTAGACATTCTAGAAAGAACTTAGATTAAAATAAAGAAAGAAAGGTTCTATAAATAAAAAACTGGCACGGAGGTCCGCAAGCCAGGCGAATTTTCTTTTAATTGCGCTCTTTTTTGTTTACGAATCCAATTTTGGTTGTTTATGCATTTTTTTCGGTATACATTTAATAATCTTAACAGTAGTGTCACAACTTGTTATTTAATTTTTGCGTATTTTTCAAAGAGAATGCACATGTTTATTCCATAGATTATACACTGCGCAGCACAGCAATATTTGAAACTATATGCTAATGTTTAGCACATTTCATGTCAAACGATAAAATCATAACCAGCGCTGATAGTATAATTTATCTTAGTAAATGAATTTCCGCTAGCTTTTTGAAATCTAGTGAATTTTTAAAATTTATGAGTCATTATTGTGGGTAAATTAACGTCGTACACACTTCATAATTAATAGGTTCGGACACATTTATAAGATCGAATTTTGTACCAAGTTTCATTAAAATACGAAAAAGTGTCTGAAAGCTATTGTGTTTCATAGAATGTGTATGAACCATGCATACACAACACACACACACACACACACACTATATATATATATTAATATATAATATATATATATATATTAAATATATATATATATATATATTAAACATTTAACTAGAGAACCTGGGTTCATTAATTAGTAATCATAATAAATAAAAAACAAAGAAAGTTCGACACCGGAAAAGACCATTCAGAATGCTTTGCACACAATAATTTGCAACAATAATCATTGCACGTCATTATAGAATTAAACAAATTTCAAATAAAAAAGAATAAAATAAAAAATAATCATACCTAAGAAGAAAGTAGACCAAAAGCTATTTCTTCGAAACATTTTATCAGAGAACCTGGGTTCAGTAAATTATTCACTAAATTTGAATTAATACATCAATTAAAAAAATAAACTACAATAGCAAGCAATTTATTTATTATAAGATACAAATTGACAGGTACTCCGGTTAAGCGTTTTGAGGCACATGTATGATTAAGGCGTTCAAAACAAGAGGCTTTCGGACTCTTGGCCGCTCTGCGGCGTGGGTGCTGGGGGCCGCTTTGCGGCCACATGGTTGTTGTACTATATCGGTTCGTCATATTACAAGTTTATATAGGAGGCATATTGCAACGATATAAGCAGATTTTCAAATGTACCTATAAAAACGTGTTTTGCTTACATTATTTTATATATATCAATCAATAGAACCGGAACTAATGCATATAATAAAATGCAACTTTGTATATTTGTTTACTATACATGGTAGTACAAGAATAAAAAATTAGGCCCGATCTAAATCATTTTTTGGAGATAAATGATTTTTAAAAATGTTTATGAAGTTATTGGGGTTTAATGAGTCATACATATTTCATAAATAATAGCATTCTCAACGTTAACAAGGATGATTTTTGTACTAAGTTTCAGTTCGATCCGAGAAATCGTTCGACAGATATCGTGTCCCATAGAAATGTCTAGAAACAGAAATCTCGTGCATACATACATGCATATATATATATATATATATATTAATATTATATATATATATTATATATATATATATATATATATTATCCTTGATCAGGAAGCACCCTTAGGACCCCAATCTCATAAGCTCTTTTTCTTCGAAAATTCGCTAAAACACAACAATTGTATCAGTTTCTTTCAGCTATATATATATTTTAGAACTAATTAAGATCAATACTACACATAACTAGCTAATAGACATCTGTGCTAATTCCCGGAAGTTGGATGTCTAGATTATAGACAATGAAGGTTAAGCACACTCTGTTTTATAAACGTAAGGAAATTTTGACGAAAAAAAAACTTTTTTTTGTCTACCTCTTTTAAGCAAGAATTTAAACATGTTTTAGTTAAAATAATTTTTCTTAAATTGATATCGAAGGATTAATATCATTACCTACGGTTAAAAATCAGTTTAGGTAAAAATCTCCATTCTAAAGGAGAGGGTGTTAGAATAGGGTTTTGTAGCGGAAACACGAAACCTTCCACCGAGCAGGTTGACCTGGTTCTGTCTGTTCATTTCTTATAATTAATTAACTAAAATTTCAAAATAAAAGTATCAAGCTTAAAAAACATAAAGTAAAAAAATATATTTCAAATTTATTAACTATAACCTTTTTTAGCATAAACAAATTCAAATAAATATTCAAAAATAATTTATTTATTTTTCATAAATAAAGTAAAAAGATTACTTCATTAAAATTTTAATAATAAAATAAAGACTTGTTGTGGGTAACACTGATTAAACTAGAAAGGAAATTAAACACGTTAAAGCTAATAGAAAAATATTGTATAGAAAGAATTATAGTTTTGCCATTACTACGGAATATAACAAAACTGAAGTAAAACACTGGCAAGTGGTGTGGGTGTGCGCTATAATTTTTCTTATTTTTCTTTTGGCTCAACTCCACCGAGTCTAGGCCTTCAAAAGCGTCCAAGGTCCAGAGGCCACTAAAATTAACTATAAGGGCAACCAAAGAAAAACATTACCCGCGGGAAGTCGAATATAATTAGGATTTCGTGAGTTACTTCCCTGATAAGAGTGAAAAAACAAATTGGTAAACTATGTGATTTAAATATATATAAAATATATAATATATATATATTATATAATTATATTTTAAATTATCTATTATATATATATTTATATATATATATATATATATATATTATATTATATATATATATATATATATATATAGAGAGAAGAGAGAGAGAGAGAGAGAGAGAGAGAGACGTCATTAATACACAATAATAATGATAATAATACATCAGTAAATATTACTAAAACCACAAAACTTGCAGTTAAACATTCTTTGTGTGAAATTTGTATGTCACTAATATCTTAACAATAGGGATATGAAATCATAAAATAATTCAAAATAACAACAATGATTCTGAAGCAGTAAGCGTGAAGTTTATACTATCCTAGACTGTAAGCCTCTAAATTAGGAGAGTCAATCAATTCAATTTTAGGGAAATTGCTATCATTTCCATGTATTCCTCCATACGTCTAATGACTGCCAATTAGTAAACGATTGCACATAAATAAATTGATCCTCAATAACTTTATAAATTTAAACAAAACTAGCAGAGAGAAATGTACCAAAAATAATCGATAATGAACCACGATGAAGACGTGGGAGGCATACAAATCCCCGTCCTGTCAATCATACACCACCTTGACATTTCTATCTCATAGTCACGACAGACTAACACTTCGGAAACAATGACTTCGTCCAGAGTATTGAGATATATGTTAATACAGATAAATCAGACAAAGGCAGGAGAATCTTCGCTATTCGACATCTTAAGAATTTACAAGGGCACGCGACTCATTTCTAACCAACTATAGAAAATTATATGTTACACTTAGTCCTTTAAAACCAACAAATGGAAACCAAGCGAATTGGAACTCTTGGGTAGAAACAAGCTGTCAACGAGGCTTCTTAATATCATTTAATAATAACATAGATAGATTCGTGACGTCGTTTTAAGCTAACGTATTTCGAAAACTGCCCTGGCCACACTAGTAGCTCAAGCTATATAGAACTGAAACGCTACAAACTAGGTAAAAAATAAATTTTAATTTTCTTTATTGACAGGTTACAACTATAAACTATTTTAAGTTCCTTGGTCTAAGAACAACTTAAGATGCGGTAGTCTAATAATTTTTTAAATTTTATATTTTTGCATTTTATATTTTTTATACACTTTTGCTCTTCGAATTGACACTTGTCTCCAGTCACCCTCAATCAAGTTCTAATTCCTCCAATCCTCTTTCTATCCGATCCTGGGCCTTAACCTTGACAGACGGCTAAACTGGCAACTACCACAAAAATCAAACGTACTGACGTTTCAAGAGACGATACAAGTTCCTGCTACGCCTTCTAGATCATAGGTCAAAACTATCACTGAGCAGCAAGCTTCGAATTTTATAATGTAGTCTTTAAAACCCGCGTGGTCCTATGGTCTAGAAGTGTGGGGTACCACTAAGCCTTCCAACTCCCAACGTCTTCAAACCTTACAGTCAAAAAATCCTCAGGAAAGTAACTAATGCTCCCTTTTATGTTTCTAACCTCACCATCCATAACGAGCCTTAAAGTCCCATTTGTTAGAGACCTCTCCAAATCCCGCTACAAAAAATTCCATGAATCCCAAGTAGACCATCCCAATCCTCTTGTACAACTCCTCTCTCCAAAACCCTTCCAGACAATCCCACCAGGCGCCTGAGAAGACAGTGGCCCAGAGACCAGCTAAACAATCCATAAATCGTTATTTGCTTTAGTTTCTTATTTCTATTAAATATTTATTTCCTTTTATTTATCTTCTTTTTTATTATTTTTTATTTATTTATTTCTATTTTTTTTATTTTATTTATTTTTATTTTTTTATTTTTTTTTTATTTATCTATTTTTTTTTTTTTTTTTTTTTATTTATTATTTTTTTATTTTTATTTTATTTTTTTTTATTTTTATTTTATTTATTTTTTTTTTTATTTATTTTTTTTATTTTTATTTTTTTTTTAATTTTTTTTAAAATTAATTTTTTTTTTTTATATATATATTTTTTTTATTATTATATGATTCTACATCTATCTATACTAAATCTACCAACCACCCGTCTGAGTGCACATCACTGGATTGTTTCTCTTACCAGCCTCTCAAGTCAACGAAAACTATGCCTAACCCTAATACTCTGTAACAAACTAATTGTTGTTGTATTATTCAATACAAAGTGTCAAAAAAAAAAAAAAAAAAAAAAATATTTTTTACAACTATTATAGTTCAAATAAATTAAAGAAACTTCAGAACTTTGTTTGTCCACAGTAAGGAATCCGTGCTAATTTCCAAGTTTCATCTCACTTGCATATCAATAATATTTTTTTATGATATTATATATATATATATTATATATATATATATATATATATATATATATATATTATATAATATATATATATAATATATTATATATTATATATATAATATTATATATATATTATATATATAATATTAATATAATATAATTATATATATATTATATATATATTTATATATATTTATATATATAATATATATAATATATATATATATATATATATATATATAATATATATATATATATATTGATTCTTTCATAATGTTTATTCAAGCCTGTTAAAATAATTTTAAAAATGCAAATACATTTTTATTTGCATTCATTTTTTCTGAGAGGAATGCGAATAAAAATGTATTTGCATTTTTAAAATTATTATATCAGGCTTAAATAAACATTATAAAAGAATCAATAAAAAAGAAAGAATTTAAAATAATTACGAGAGAACAATACAAGAAATTTATGGGAACAAATTAATAGTAAAACTCAACTTTCTCGAGTGCATAATGAACTGTTCCTTCAATACATCGTTATTATTAGAATGATAAATAGTCTTCCAATCAACGCCAGGTATAATGAGATGAAAAAATTTTAAACATGTAAATTAAATGCAGTAATAATAAGAAAATAAAAATGATAGTTAAAAAAGAGAAAAAAATAAATATTTTCTCTATTTTTTTCTTCATTTTAGCAAACATTTTTTTCACATTATGTTACATCTAATTTTATATATTTTATAATAAGGTCTACTTATAACAATGTATAAAGAAGCAGAATGACGATGTTGATGAAAGGTCTACTTATTACAATGTATAAAGTAGCTGAATAACGATGTAGATGAAAGGTCTACTTATAAAGAAGTATAAAGTAGTAGAATGACGATGAAGACTTAAGGTCTACTTATAAACGAAGTATAAAGTAGTAAATGACGATGTAGATGAAGGTCTACTTATAACGAGTATAAGTAGTAGAATGCGAAATGAAAGGTCTACTTATAACGAAGTATAAAGTAGTAGAATGACGATGTAGACTAAAGGTCTACTTATAACGAAGTATAAAGTAGTAGAATATCAATGTAGACTAAAGAACGAAGTATAAAGTAGTAGAATATCAATGTAGACTAAAGGTCAAATGCTATAATACAAAGAAGGAAGGAAGCTTTTACCATCGCCTGGCACATAATCCCTTTATTATATATAATAATATATTTATTACAAATAAAAACTAAAAAGAAAAGAAAAACAAAAGCCGCTCGTAAATAATGGTTTCACATTCTGTTCCTTAATTTAGAATATAAATATATTCTGGAATCAGAACTCTATTTTTAGATCAATACTTTTTTATCAAAAAGTATTATTTATTAATTTCTCCTAAAAATAAAATTTGTAATATTCGTGGATTGTAAATAAACCTATATCCACGAGATTGAATAAGAGTCTAACTTTCACTAAATTTATGGATTACAAATAGTGTAAATCAATGAAAATTTACTAGAATTTAAATTTAGCCAAATTTGTGGATGCTTGTTATGAAAATCTATCGGCATGTAAGGTGTGAAAATGAAAGCATGTCTAAATTTAACTAAACATTTGTGGGTTATTTACCATCGCCTGAATATTAGAATGTACGAAACTAAATTTAATTAAATGTACGGGTACTTATCACAATAATAAATAATAACAAGTACCTAAATTCGTGGGTACTGTTAACTTAAAACAATGAGAATATCTTAGTGAATAAATCTAACCGAATATGGTGGGCTTCTTGTTCACACGGCACCACTACAAACTAAGGAGGCTCGCAATGCGAAAGGACCTCAAAATGCCTTCTTATGGTCGTAGGCATTTTAAAACGATTAGAACCAGTTTTAGCTCCATCGGACCATCCTAAGAGGCAAAATCGGTTAATAACCTAATTATGACGTCATCACCAATGAGTAAAAAGGATTTTTTACTCTACAGTGGGTCAAGATAATTGGTCAACGCTATATATATTTTATGTATACACGTATACGTTAATATGGCCCCTGACGGACCATAGCATGCCTCCAAAAGCCCACGAAGCGGGCCTGCGGGGCGATAAAAATTCGCTAAATACATCGCAAAATATCGTGTAGCAACAAATAATAATAATAATACAAAACAACTACAATGTGGTCGCGAAGCGCACCTGAATGGTGAAGCTACGTTACCTAGCCTGTCGCATAATTATTCGACAATTTTCACCACATTTTGTATCCTAGTTAACTAACAGATAAGCAGCGAGCTTCAATAAAATCTTTAGTGTAACACTCACCTCCTTATAAGTCGAGTGAGAACACAAAACTAATTAAACCAGAAGAATTCAACAAGAATTTATTCCAAACAGGTTCCCTTACGCAATCTAAGCTATGTAATTCTACAAGAACATCATTTATTTAAGCCAAATAACTACGAGTAAGTCAGGGTGAGAAAATTAACAAAAAAAACGCGAACAAAATAAAAAAATTACAGATAATATGTAATAAAAGTAATTACAATTAGTGTTTTAAGTTTTGTTTGTCTAAGGCAAATATTTTTATCTGTTTTCTATAGTGATCAGGATCTAATATTTATAGTGTTTAATTTTACGTGTTATTTATTCTTATCTTGTTTTAATGTTTTCAGTAATAATAAGTATGTTGGCAAAGAATGTTAAACATTAAGAGAGATCAAGACATAATTTTTGGGGGGTTCCAATTCTAATTTTGTCATAGGTCGGAGTCCATCTATTTTCCTTAAAAAAAATTGGGGACAGATTTAGGCTCCACCACCCCCTCGTCACTGGTTCAGGGTGACAAATTGTAACATATATAATCTTTGTGTTACTTACTGGTATAATCATCCTTATTATAAAGATAACCCCTGACTGCGTAATCTATAAAACAGGCCTGCTTGGCTTGTCGTGGCTCCGTTGTGCCCACATTATTGTAGCCTGTTGTCCAGTGGCCATGTGATTAGGGAATTTCGAAATATATACATATACCACTGTAGTTACGTATACTTAACACTTATATAGTGAAAGCAAACATAATCAGACTTACAACACTTTTATTAACAAGACTTATTATTATACAAATATAAAATTCTATAACAATATCATTGTCACGTGTCAATCATTACATACGCTACTATTTTAGTGGAGTTTACATTATGTAGGCAAAGAGTATTTTTCTTTCCCTATTTATAGAGGATTTTAAATTTTATAATTTTGATGTCATTATTTTTTGGATAAACCTAAAATTTTAGACAATTTTCTAATTTAATCCTTTCAACTTAGTGTAAATATCGGCCGGCATTTTGCCTGTTACAATATATGATAATTTAATTAGATTCCTTTCTGATGATGGTATTTGATATCTATATGCTTACTTCGTTTGTAGTAAACAGTGTTCATGGCTAAGGCTAAACAACTTTGGTTGTCGCAAAACATTTTAATGGGATTTTTTTACCAGTCCTCTGAAATCTAACTCATCTAGGAGGAATACACTCAATACTACTCGACCAGCTTTACTAAGAGCGATGTACTCCGCTTCCATACGGCATAGGGAGACCAAATTCTGTTTCTTGGATTCCCATGATATAGAAATTTTCCGATTATGATTTTTAAATGACTATTGCTTTTTCTATATACCTACAGTATAAATGGGGAAAAGTAAAAATGTATTTGTATTAAATAATTATAAAATGGCAAACGAAGAATTTGATGCTTATGAGCTTGTTCGGAAGACAAAGTTGGAGGAGAGATCGATACCGTTTAACGTTTTCATACAAAAATGTGTACTTTAAAACTTGTTAAAAATATCTTGTGTCAAGCAGGCCGTGATGAAAGAATGTGTGAATTTTTCAGCCGAGCATGCACATGATAAAAATTTGCGAAGCAGTAGAAGCAAAGCGGCCATGGGCTAAAGGCCCTAGTTATAGACAGCGCTGTCGCCGTAAATACCAACTAGCAGTGAGAAGTACAATTTCTGTAGTGATGCCACTAGGTTATTAACAAGGCATCGCATTCAAAATTACAAGATAATGAAAATTATTACGCATTTCTTACTTCTCTAACCTTCTAAACTATAGTATAATTACACTACACTCTACCTCGTCCTTATAACCCGTACAATCTGAATCTACTTATTTCGCATGTGTATAATTTCGTCATTCCATTGAAAAGGCTCCTACAAAACTTTTATTTTAGTATGGGAACAACATAGGAAGGAAGTTGGTAGACAATAGCAGTTTCTATTTCAAAACCCAACGGACAGACAGAAGTAAGGCCAGACAAAGAGACCTGTTGCCATCCTAGCAATATCTGCCAAAATACTCATATTTTTCACAATGATTCTTTCCCTTTTGTTTTGCTAATTGTATTTTTGTCCGCTTTTATTAAAATTTGTTTATGCCTTTCTTATCTTTTAAAAATAAAAGGAACCAATATAAAAAAAGTATTATACAAAAATATTCATTAAATGCTCATTTTTCATCAATTGCCCATTGCCTATAGTTGCCGGATGTATGACTAAATGCGTTCTAAATTTAATATCGATGGAAACATTTTTTTTTGTGTTTCATAAATTTTTAAACATCTAAAAAGTGTTTCATAAAACTTCTAACAGTCTAGCAAAAACACACTGAGACTACTTAGTAAAAACTACTCAGTAGGTCTTAACAACAACTAAAACGATTCATGTAAATGTTAATTCATGTAAATTCCCGGTTTCAAATTTTTAGTACATACAACATACATAATACTTTTCCTATTTTTACAACAAATGACGCAAAGTAATAACGTTCAACGAGTCAGTTTGCAATGTATACAATTGAAAGATTTTATATTAATGAATAATACTGTCTTAACCAATTATTTACAATTTGATTATGTTTAAATAATAAATAAATATAATAAAATGTATTTTGTTCAAGTATAGCTGGGGAGAGAATTGATAAGTTATCAGTGGTATAGTTTGACCTTGGTCCACTTCTTATCTCATCTTTACAGAAACGACAACTCATAGTGTCAATAACATTAACAACATATTAGCAACACCATCAAAACTTACGATTTGAGTGTAAACAAGGTAAAATCATTTTACCTTGTTTACAATCATGCATTTTACTAAAATGCACTCTAGTAATCAAAATAATAAGGAAAGCTTAAGAATATATAGCCGGTTTTACAGAAATAGGGAGTGGATTAGATGAGCCGGTTTTACAGAAATAGGTAGTGGATTAGATGAGCCGGTTTTACAGAAACAGGTAGTGGGTTAGATGAGCCGGTTTTACAGAAATAGGTTGTAGATTAGATGAGCCGGTTTTACAGACACAGGTAGGGAATTAGATGAGCCACTTATACAGCAACAGGTAGTGGATTATATGAGCTAGTTTTACAGAAACAGATAGTAGATTAGATGAACCGGGTTTTAAAAAAACAGGCAGTGGATTAGATGAGCCAGTTTTACAGAAACAGGAAGTGGATTAAATGAGCCGGTTTTACAGAAACAGGTAGTGGATTAGACGAGTCGGTTTTACAGAAAACGGTAGTGGATTAGATGAGCCGGTTTTACAGAAACAGGTAGTGGATTAGATGAGCCGGTTTTACAGAAACAGGCAGAGGATAAGATCAAAGGGTTTTACAAAAACAGGGAAAAATTTAGATCTATAAAGGCTACAGCCTATATAGCCTAAGAGGCTCAAGCTCCGCAATTTCTCTTATATAGGTATATTTCAGCGACTTACACATTTTTTGATGTATTAAATTGTTAATATTTAAGCTGTAACCAGAGAAAGGGCAAATGGGGATATTGCTTGTAATAGAATGTTTGTTGCGCGTCTTAAAATTAGAATAAAGGTGAAACCATAATTGTGGTCTGGGGTTAAATTGTATAGGATCTAACTTCAAGAAAAAACCCAAGCGCTCCCAATATAGGAAGTACCTAATATTGCACAAAAAGTAATCTCGTTCCCAACAAAAATAATTTGTCACGTGCTTCAACAAAATAAGCATCTGTAGACAGTTATATTAAATGTTTTAAGCAATTAATAATGATCTAGTTATAAAATACTCTGTAAGGACCTGTTTTGTTAATTAATTTTGTCATCTTTTAAAATCTAAGAAAATATTAAGCTTGCAAAACCTGATCAAATAAAAGATCAAGATTAGAGGAGTCGCGGGGTAGTTACCATCAAATTTATTGGTCACGGGTCAAAAACGTACACTTACACTAAGTAGCTGCATTAGGATTAAATTTAACTAAATAAGTAAAAGTATTACAGAAACGAAATAAAAGTAGTAAGTAATAATACTGTTTTGACAAGTATTCAAAAACGACCTCGAATGCAATACAGACTGTTATGAAAAAAAAATTGCATATGACACATAGAGAACTATACGAAAAATATCTTGTCAATAAATAAAATAAGGCTACGAAATCAAAGCGACGCCTTATACAATAGAAGATGTAGAAGACTTGTACAACGTGCTGCTTTGGGATTGTATTGCGGATATTGACTTGTTCACACTGGGTACGGAATATTCAACAAAACTTTAATAGTTGAACGCGAACGACAGATGCAACCAACTGTGGGATATGGCCTCCATAACCACTCAACCGATCAGTTGTTTTCAAAAGGGTATCAAACTATCTGAAAACTCCCACTAGGTTTTTCCTTCGACTGATCCATCACATTAAAATCAGTCAAGTTGTTTGATGATTATTAGCATTCGAAACTATGTGAAAATTTCTCATCCCGAAATATCGCACCTGGTAATCCTAGCGATTGTTTAATAATTTATTTAAAAGTGTAACTAACTTAAAATAGGTCGTCGATATTGACAGGTGTAACCTAGATATTAATTCTTATAAGAAATGAATGTCTTAAGTCAGAGTTACGCAAAGATTTTTGGAAATCCGCGAGCTGATGGGCAAAATATTATAACAAATATGTAAACATGAATTGATCAACTTAAAGCTATTATAATTAATAATTATAACAATTATCATGAGATAATGGTCTCATGTTAGATTAAAAGCGCTTTAAATAAGTTAATGATTGGTAAAGAGACTTATTTCTCTGTTCCTTTAAACAGGTATCAGTTTTAATAACCTTTAGAAAAGTTTCAAAGAAAGAATTAGCTTATGAGATTGATTGTAATTACGTGAATGAATCAATAAATAATCAACCCAAATTTTTAGTGGTAAATATAGACACTATTCCCTGTTGTTAGTAAGAAGGCCAAAAAAAATCGGGGTCCAAATATTAACGACAGTAATTCTATTTGATGGTAGTACTTATGTCGTTCTCCTCTTCATATTTTATGAAATTAGACAAAATGAAGGCTAGTTAGCGAGACAGAAAACTTGAAAAACTAACCTAAACACGAGTGCTCATTCAAAATCATAACCTAAACACCATCCATTATTATAATCAAATAATCCATAAATTTACAGTAATTAATATAACAAAAACAATATAATTTTGCGAGATTACATGTGTTGCAAAACTCGGTAGTATCAAATATTATACAACAGAAAGTTTAAAATACAGAACAACACACAAAGAAATTTTGCTAAAAGTCGATAAGGATTGATTATAACCTAAGAATAAGTGTTGCAAAACTCGGTAGTATCAAATATTATACAACAGAAAGTTTAAAATACAGAACAACACACAAAGAAATTTTGCTAAAAGTCGATAAGGATTGATTATAACCTAAGAATACTCTTGGAGGAGGTTACAATAAGGTTACACAGAGCTCTGAGAGCTGTCTAATCTAATAAGACAGGATATGCTCCCTCAAATGATATATATTTATGGCCTAAATGCAATAAGCAATGGTATCGTCAACACAAGTTTTAAAATTTTATTTTAACATGTTAGAACATATTTAGAAATACTGAGGAAATGCCTTCGAGCCCTTACAACTTTGGAGCATAGTAACGATCCAACTAGAGTGAGCCAACTCTAAGTGAACTCTAACCAATGCATAATACATATTAGATAATATTTTTAATATTTATGCAAATAATTGTTAATATTTCCCAAAAGATAAAATGATCAGTAAAAATCACTTACGTAACAAACAGTACTAATAATACTACTAATAAATATGAACATACCTGGAACAAGCAAAAAACAAAAATTCATTAGCAATAGTTCTTCAAACTTTTTTGACCGGGGTTAAAAAGGCATAAAATAATATAATTTTATAGGGTAACTTGAAACTAAGTTGTAGCGGAAAAAAATACATATTTTTAAAAAGAAAATTGTACGTGGACACCATTTGGAGCGAATTTCAAAGAAAATTACGAAAATAAAGTCAGCAAAAAAAGTGACGGTGGAAGGAGGTGTGGAAAAAGATCGATTTCGCTCGTTTCGATTTTAGGGTCTTGGAGGTGCAGTAACGTGGTCACACGTGGAACAGTAAACTGTTCTTAAGAAATATAAACAATAAATTTTAATAATTATACACCTAGATTTTTTATATAATAATATTAAAGCAACATCGGCAATAATAATAAATAAATAATTAAACAAGACCCATACTAAAGAAGTCAACAATCTACCTTCCATATAAGCAATGACCTATCTTCATAGAAATAAATAAATAATATACAAATAATTCAATATGATACATAATTTATGTAATTTACAAAGCGATACCAATCAAATGGGCTTCAGCAAAATCACAATTATGGTCTTTTAAAAATATAAAACTCGTAGAGGCACGAGTCAAAGCGGTGTGGATTCGTGAATTGAATATAAAGTATGCCTATTATACGTTTATATCTATGAATAAATATCTATATATCTATGACTTTAATATCTATAATATCTTTAAGTTTGTATAAGTCTTTGTAGTCCTTAATGTAGTAATGATTATACTAAAATTAGTAAAAAAAAACCTTGGGGGTTTAGAAGAATTAAGTAAGGTATTTTTTGCTTCTGAGACGGAATACAGCGGATGAGACGAGAAAATTAAAATAGAAAAAAGTTAAATTACGTAAATACGCCTAAGAAGTTGACAAACAAATTTGTTTTATTAATTATGCTTTTTAACATAATTAATCAATTTTATTTAGTTGAGTTCAGGCTTTTATCATAGCCCAAAAGTGATCTGAAAAACGAGACTCATTGTGCACTGCTTCAAACCAAATTGATGAAGCAGCGCCTTTAAATGACGAAAAAAACATACCAGATATAGTTAAAAACATATTTAAAGATAGTTTTTGAAAGCTGATAAAATTTCAAATATATCGAGTGTCTAATCATCAAAATTCGATAACTAAAAACAAGTTATGGCAAAGGAAAAAACCACCAAAAATTGTTAAGTTTTGCGAAGACTGCGAGTTATTTTTTCCAAAAAATGTCTACGTTTAGTGATTTGTTAAGTAATTTTACAAATACTATAATATTGGATTCGATTTCAATGAGTCACTTGATTTATTAAAAATTTGATCAGCTTTAAAAATGTTCTTTTTAAGTTTTGCACACAACTAATAAGATAATACTCATTTTAGGGTTTCTTTGAAAAAAAAATCTATTGTTCAGTTCTTCTGGTTTATCTTGAATTTAACAGTCGGAATAGGCTTCGTTACAACTAAGGTTTATGATTAAATTCTATTCATTGATTTGATCACAAACGAATTAATTCATTAGATAAATATTAATTAGTTGATTTTAGCTCAACAAAAAAATAAAATAAAGGTATATAATCAAATTAATTGGTTCATTATAATTCATTCATAACAAGTAAAGTCTTAAATGATCCAGGTTACATTTAAAACAAAACATATAAACGAAAGTATATTATTAAATAAATTATGCTGATATAATTGAGCTTATTACAGACAAACGAAAATAAAAATTGAATCTATACGTTTACATGCTATTAATAGACTGTCGCTCATAGCATCCAAATATTTTAATACAAACGTCGAATTATCATAAGAAAACACTAATTTACAACCTCAAACATTTAGATAGTAATAAAAATTAAATAAAATCACAGAAGCTCTGTATCCATTGCACAGACAACATAGACACACTTGTTTTGTTCATTTAAAACAAAAACGTTTCAAATCAGTCAATGTCTTGTACATTTTAAGAATCTCTAATGTGAGAAGAAATTGCAACACTTCTCTCTGAGGCAACTTAGCGCCTTTAATGCATGCAATAGCACACCCAGTTTAGCGTTTAAAACTAACTTTAACTTGTCCCAATGGTAATAAAAATATATAGTACGATAACAATTCTATATAAAATTATTTCAATTAACTGTTTACTTTTATTTTTACTTCTCTTCTAAATAGGAACTTCTTTTAAATAAGAAAAGTATTGTGTTTGCAAAAATAATCCGAAACCGGGATTATCGGATTCAGGTGTTTTAAAGGCTTCCTGAGTGGTTTTCTCAAAGTTGTCTGTCTGTTGTCATCGAAGCTCCTAGTGTATTTATGCTATAGATTTGAAACTTTGTACAAAAATGTCTACCGCTGTAGTTGTGCTATTCAGAAAATTTTTTTTTTATGACGTCATTAACCCGCAATAATGACTCAGCGAAAATTTCGAAAAAACATAAAACACGGAAAAATGATGGGATCGAATTGAGATTTGGCACGCATGTGGCTATGTATAAGACTAATATATGTGCTATGTTTCATCTTATTATCAGCATTAGTTCAATTTTTATCGAATGAGTTGTGTACGTTTTTTAAAAAAATATAAAAGATAAGAAAATGTTTAATGGAGTTTAAATTCAGTACAAGTATATAACTTTACGTAATTAATAAGAACATTAAGTTTGGTTTGAATACGACGATTATATCCATGATATTTGTTGGATCATAAAAATTAAGCAGCATTAGGCGCGGTCAGTGCTGTATGGGTGACCGCTAAGAATGAATCTGATGCATTTCCTATCTGAGGACGAGCGAAGAGAGTACGAATACATGTTGCAGTTTAAATTTGTCGAAAGAGGGATGAGCGTAGCGAATCCGATGTTAGAAGGAAAAGTTCCGGGGTACGCCGTACATCCAATTTTTTAAATAAATTTTTGTTAATGTATACATTTTGAGATAGTTACACAGAATATTTAATTTATAAAGAAGTCTCCCGCTCATAAACTCATTTTTTCTTAGGAAATTTACTAAATGAGTATTATGCTTGCCATAAGGTACATTTAATTTCTAAATAAAGAGTTATAATTCTTTACTATATAAAGAACTACAAACTTTTGTCTAAGAAAGACCAACTACTAATATATTAAATAAATTACTGCTTTAAAAAGACGATTTTAACAAATTAGCTGTTATTGTTAAACACGGGTTTACATAATAGTTAGAATGCCTTATATGTTGTAATGAATAACGATAAAAACTCAAGCTGTGGATAACCATAAATAAAGTTTAAATGACCTAACAAAACGATGCAGTAGTAAAGTTACTGCCTAGCAACTAATTAGGAATAAATACCAAAATGGTGAACGTGATGTATCATTAGCGAATTTACAGAGAAAAAATAAGCGCATATGGTTGTGGCATAGAGGGGGAGGGAGCTGGGTGTTTTGAGAGGGGAGACTCACTGAATGTAAGTACGAGATTTTTGCTCCATGACGTGTCTATAGGACACGATATCTTTCGTACGCCATTTTGCAAAGTAATGAAACTCAAAAAATCAAAAAACATAAATCGAACTTTATTAATGTTTATGAAATATGTGTGACATCATTGACCCACAATCAGTCATTTTAGTGAATTTTCAAAAACAAAATGAGCTTATGAGATTGGGGTCATAGATGGGAAAAGTAGGGGGAGGTAGTAAAACAACTATGTGGCCGCGAAGCGACCCCTAGCTCCAACGCCTCGGAGTGGCAAATAGGCTGACGCCCTCTTTGTATATAAATAAATAAATAAACCATTTATTATAGTAAATAATATAAACTACATCTAAAAATTCATTATAAAAATTACTTTTTTACCTCTTTGTATAAAACTTAATGTAATCGAATCATGATTTTCTTCTAAATCATTTGGAAATTTGCGAATATTGTGACAGTATCTTATATAACTTCACAGCGCCAAGACTGCGGAGCGGCTAAGAGGCGGCCTCTTGATATAAATCACAAAACTACAAAGAGAGTTCCGATCGAGCTGAAATTTCATACATAGGTACAACTGTGAATAGGAAACAGATGTATGAGGTTAAATTTTATTACCAGCATTGGTTTCAGTTTTATCGATTGGCATATATAATATAATGTAAGCAAATAAGGCTTTTTGACTAATGCATTTGGAAATTCGATTGGCAGTATGTCACTTACATAAACCAGTAAAAGCGACCCATTTTCACCTACGCCGCGTAGCAGCAAAGAGGTTAGACCTCCTGTTTTACATTATAAGAAGAATGATCAGTCCACCGATATGGCTTTGAAATTCGGTTCTAAATCGCATTAAACCTTGTCATATAATTAAGTGGTAAAAATGTCTCCAATTTTGATGTAAGTAATTAAACTCACGTTGAAGAAAATAAATCCATTCATTAACAATAATAACAACACCAACAACGTCTTTCCACTAAATTTAAACTTTATTGTGCAGAGCCGGCTTTCGGCAATAATGCCATCTACAGTGCCGTGGTGGGATGTTGAGTCTTTCAGTTCATGGAATCTGATTCCATGAACTGAAAGACTCAACATCCCACCACGGCACTGTAGATGGCATTATTGCCGAAAGCCGGCTCTGCACAATAAAGTTTAAATTTAGTGGAAAGACGTTGTTGGTGTTGTTATTATTGAAGAACATTCCACTGCGCTTACTGAAGTTATCCATTCATTAACGTTTATATAGAATACCAACAATATAAAAAATGTTATCAGTTATAGATAACAAACAAAGAGACACCAATGACTAAAAAACCCTTTACTACTTGTATGTAGACCACCTCACTAGTAGTGAGGTGGTAAATTCACTTCTTAGAAAAGAAGTGAATTTATAAGAACTTACCTACATAGCGGTTCAAGTCATGAAATTATGGCAGAGAAATACCCGACTGTCACAAGGCTTTTTTCAATTCCAGAGCTTTGTGTTTACTAGGATGACAAACAGGGGCAAGGCACAGAGCTAACACTGACATACATCCATACACACGTTTCTTTTACCAGTTCTTTATAATATCTGCAGATATTAAACCGTAAACATTTATTTTTTTTTCTTTGGAAAATTGTTAAATATGACACTGCAACGGTTAGGTATAACAATGCATTTGTTTCGTATGAAAACACATGCTAAGAAAAATTTTAAAAGTTAAGCATGATCAAGCTTGAGTAAGGTTCAGCTCAGCTAGCTCAAGATTACCCAAAGCTTAAACTGGTATTATTTCGGTCTCGCAGTGCTCGATTTAAGAATAATTAGGTAATCCAATGCCTTGGGTGTTAAACTTAATATAAATTAAAGCTTAGAAACGTAATGCTGCTAATTGCCGCCAGTCAATAAAACTAATATGAGAAATACTATTAAGAATCCTGTAACAATACTTAGCAACCAGTTTTTATTTATTTTAAACTTTCTAAATGACATCAGCAAAATTGTTTCATACAAACATTTGATTTTAAATGTAACAAACTTGTTCATATTATTTTAAATATAGCACTAAGAAATACATATTTTCTCCAAATTTGTAAAAACTAAAGAGCCATCAAATTTATTCTACCAGTTCATCCGTTTTACGTCATATGACGCACATCAAGATTTATAGCCCATCAATAGAAAGTGTTAATGTTTAGCACGAGCGTCTGCCACCCTGTCAGTCTGGGGCCAAAAATCTTTCGGGGCCTCTCGGATTTTCATGCGAGGGATGAAAATCCTTTCACGTGTGCTGACCGACCTTCTTAAGGGACGTTAAACCAGTGGTTTCGAGCCTGCGCGATGTCAGGTACGTGTAAACGATCCCTAACCCTAATCGAACCTGGGTTTAGTCAAGTTTAACCTAGGTTAGTTACTGGAAGTAGGGCACGTGTTGTTTTTAAAGAAAACTGTAGATACTTTCTTTTGGCTCTTCTTTAGATTGATCAGACGCAAAATAGACGCCTGCACTAGGACTCAAGAGGTAAAATACTATTACCTTCCTTCTTTCTACGGAAGTAAGCAAAAAGGGCCCAACAACGTGGCCTACTTGCTAGGTAATCTATCACCTCTCCTTATCATCGATATCATTATCAGAAGCCCATCAATGTTTATAAATTCAAAATTCAATGTTTTCGATACAGCGACAGATTTAGTGAAAATTTATTAGAGCAATTCAATACTTAGAGAGGTACATAACTGTCAAATATCAATTTTTAATGAATACATAAACTTTTTAGCTTGAACATAGCAAGAGTTATGCGCGACAAAGGCTCACACAACTAACAGCATGATAAAAAACATTTAGAATGTCATTCAATTTATTTCTTAATTCATTTTCAAAGCAATAAAAACAGTTTACTGTTATGTTGCATAAATTGCTTTTCTGTCCAGAGCGTACGCAATAAAAATTAAAACCTTAGTTTTTAAATCATTTACAATATTCTTTTTATTCTTCTTTAACGGTTATTTTAATTCTTTCAATTTCTTGATACTTAAGCAGAAAAAACTAACAATATGAATGCATAAAAATACAAATAATAATTTATATAGACAAGGCAATGAAGTGCCATTTTTCTAAATATTTTATGTGACCAATATTTTATTTGTGAAATATTTTATACATAGCCACATAAGTACCAAATTTTTATTAGATAAAGATTTTTCTAAAATTTTGTTGAGTCATTACAGTAGGTTAATGACGTCATAAAATAATATTTTCCGAATAGCACAACTACAGCGGTAGACTGATTTTTGTACGAAGTTTCAACTCTCTAGGATAAATACACTGGAAGCTACGATGATAACAGACAGATAGATGCACACACAAATCCATAGACAACTTTGAGAAAACAATAGAGGAAGCCTTTAAACCCCCTGAAACGGATAATTCCAGTTTTATACCGGTTTCGGATTTTTTCGCAAACAATACTTCTCCTATATACCTACGGTATAAATGAGGAGAAGTAAAAATCAATTTTTAAACCTTTATTAAAAAGATATTTCGTCATAAATAATAAAAATGTACTGATTTCGACTGGTAAAGGTATTAATGTCATTCTTTTCTTATTATTAAAAAAAATAACGAAACATAATTAAGTATAATAAAAAAGTAATGTTGCATCAGACTAATTTAATAACTGATTAAATTAAAACCAACAGCAGGCAGACTCAGAAGACTACAAATTAGCTACTATCTCGCCATTACAACTGAATTAAACAACAAAGAACTCGAAATGAAAGTTGCAACAAGTAAAAGTGAGTCCAGATCAGACAGTGAAACAAATCTTTTTATTAATTTTTACCTCTTATTTTAGCTACGGTGAGAATTGAGAGAAATGATTTTACAAATAGATAGAAGGCTATTAGTATTTTTAATAAATAGTGTATGATTTTGTACGACTGTGAAACGAATCTCTTATTTATTTTGCTCACCATCTTTATATATAAGAGGAAAAGCATTGTTTTAGGAAAAATCTTTTAGCGGATTTCCAAAGGAAAAATTAAAATCCTGAGATTGGGGTTATGAAGGGGTTGGTTTTTCTGAAAGGGTGGGGCTCAATAATCAAGATATATATAGAATATATATATATATATGAATATATATATATATATATTATATATTAATATATATTATATATATACTTATGTACATAAATATATATATATATAATATATATATATATATATACTATATATTATATATATATATATATATATATATATATTTACTCGTACATATGTACGAGTAAATGAAATATTAAAGATAATTAAGTATAAAAATAATCCTGAGAAATAATAATGATAACTTATAGATGGTGAAAAAAGGGAGTGCGAGGGTATGACGCGACGTTTCGACAAATCGTCTTTTTTAAGCTAAAATAAGACGGTGCGTACTCGGAAGCGTCGAGTCGACAACTCAATTGTCGGCACGACGCTTCCGAGTACGCGCAGACTTATTTTAGCTTAAAAAAGACGATTTGTCGAAACGTCATAATACTCTCGCACTCCCTTTTTTAACCATCTGTGAAAAAAGCGACAGTAAGTGGTGTCATTGACAGTCATGCAGCTAATGTTAAGGTTAATGAAGCACACTGTAATCAAATATACTACTAAGAGATGACAGTAAGACAAACTATAGGGGAATAAGATAAAATTATTTGTTAACATTACAGCAAAAACAAGAGGCAAAAGTATCCAGCAAAATTAACATAAATAAAAGATATTACTCTTTAAATATTAATAAAACTAAATAAAAAGTACAGAATCAGGAAGAATGGTACAATGCCTTGACCCCTAGGATACAATGATAGAAACGAAATGGAAAAAGAAACGTGATTTTTCCAAGGTACAAGGAGGTGAGATCAGGCAAGGTCAGGGTCTTCCAGGTAGACACCGCTTTCCAGCAGCTCCGCTGTCCAAGCATCCAAGTTTCACACAATACAGCAGCTTCTTCATCATTTTCTTTCCATTAACGCAAGGTTAATTATTTTCATTAAAAAAGATGATTTTTCTGCATATCAATTTCCTATTGTTAACTACTGCAAGTTTTCTTACACGTCTATTAGAAATTCTTTCCGGGAAATATATTAGCAAGAGGATAAGGGCAACCCGTGGCCGGCCGCGTGGTTGTTTTCCTGTAGCAGTTTGTTGTATTATAAGCCACACTGTCACAGTATTCGCGAATTTCCAAATGATTTAGTCGAAAATCATGATTCGATTACATGAAGTTATTTAAAAATAATAAAAATAAAATGCCCTTTTTGGGCCAATTCGGTTCAACAGGGTATTCACCCTGCGGGAACCACCTTAGGTGGGTTGCATCTACTGTCCCCTAAGTGTTAATTAAAGTTTGCGACATCTTTTCAATACAATTACTATTTACATAAACTTAGAACATAGCCCGGGCGCGAACCCCGGACCCCCGGTGCTCAAGTTCTTATACGAATAAAGCTTTACGTAAAATATTTATTAAGTATCAGTTATTGGTCAGTACAAGTTCATTCAGATCCGTTTGAAAGTTAAAGTGCACCGTAGAAACGTCCAGGAACAAAATCTATTCATACAACCCAACCTCATAAGCTCATTTCTTATTTGGAAACTCTAGTTACCTTTCAGTTCATCTCTAGGGCGCTCATAAACATGTCTTTCTATAACTTATAAAGGTATAGAAACACAACCTCTAGTTCTAGCTTATCTTTAAGCCGTCTATTACGCATGCTCTTTGACGTCAACAGTGCTCTGTAACTCAAAACTAATTTACCTCTTTTTTATTTTTCTTTATCATTTGGAAGATCAATAATGCGCTCTCTAGTTCATTCTTCGTTAGGTCGACGTGCTTAGCCTAAATTACTTTTAATATTCGGTAGCACTGGAGAAGAACAAGTCACAAGTGTCGAACTAGTATTTTAATTTACAATCTTCATTTATCATCATCGTTATCTCATTTATTCTGTTCCAGATATTTTAAATTAAACACAAAATTTCTCTAAATCTATGATTGAAGATGAAAGGCACAAAACTTGATTCCTGACCTTCCTTCCTTCACAATGCCTTCTCCAGACACTATAATGACAGCAAACTCACCGTATCTACTCCACTATTTCATAGAGTAAAATAGAATAGAGTAACCTCTTCCATCCTATTCTTCAGTTAATAATGAGGTCACAATAAGTGAACCCCTCCAGATCTCCTATGAATGGAATCCTACCATTCATACCACTAATTACTCTATTATTCATAGAAGATCTACAATAGACTATAAACGTAATATTCAAGTGTATTTTTATGTCTCTAATTATTTTATTTTAACGAATAAATTATACTTTTAAAACACACAAAACTTAAATCTACGATATTCTACAGCCATAGACATTTAATTCTTTAAATTTTTCTATTTATGTTACAACAACGGTCAATGAATTATATTTATACATTTATGAATTATTAGAGCATCAGAGAACCTTCACGTTGTATAATTACCTCATCATACAGTTCAACAGTTTCGTTATACTTGTATATTTTTCAATTTAGATTACAATGTCTTTTAACAAAATTAATGTAGTTTATAAATATTCAAATTGTTCATCCATTAAAATCTTGGTAATTTAGTTTATAAAAAGAATACTAATCGTACCATTATATGCATGTATAATGGAGACGGGATGGCTGTTTTAGCTGATTTCCTAAAATATATAATTTATAATATATATATATATATATATATATATTATATATATATATATATATATATATATATTATATATATATATATATATATATATATATTTATTTATTTATTTATTCTTAATCAGTGAATCCCTCATTTCAGAAAAAACACCCTCCGCGTCAGTTCATTGGAAAAATTCGCAAAAGAGAAATTCGCTATTAATGTGACATTATGCCATTTACAAAAACTAGTAGTATAAAAAACTGGTACAGGATAACAACAATGTGGCATGTGGTCACAAAGAGGCCCCTATCGCCGACGCTGCCAAGCGCTCTTGTTTTATGACAGAGTAATGCCTGTCTGTACTGTCTGTAAGGACTGAGATCCTAGGCCCTTTAACCGAACGGTTTATATTTCTAATTAATGAAAATACCAAAATAGAGATGTGCCAAAAAGGATGACCTAAACAGGTCATATTTAACAGGTAATTAATACATAGGTAAATATGTTTGACACATAATGTACAGGTACTTAATTATCATTGTACACCAGTTTCTTCATTTTCTTTTGCATCAATTTAATAACCTTATTTTTCTCACTCTATTATTACTTTACATTGTTCATTCATTTTTTACAACTTCATCTGTTAATATTTTTACATAATTCTTTTTTCATTTCTTAACTTATTTGTTAAACACTACTTTATAATTAATTCATGAACATATTAACTTTTACATTGTTTTATTGAACTAGAATTATTTATATTTAACACATTATTGTATTTATTTATGAACTACAATTATTTATATTTTATACATTATTGTATATTAATTAACTATAATCATTTATAATTTACACATTAGTTTATTATTATATGAACTATAATTATTTATTTCCATCCATGTTCAAAAGAAAATTAATGAACTGTACATAATATAACGAAAAAAGTTAATAAAAATAAAGACTGGATACAAAAATATTTGGACTGCAATATGTTTTTCTTGGGGAGGCAAAGTTCAAATTAGGGGGAGGGGCTTTAGCTTCCCTAGCCCTCCCCCTTAGCATCGCCTATGTACATCCATGATTTTTGTTGGATCATAAATGTTAAACTGAGCATGGTCAGTGCCAGGATGGGTAGCGGCTTAGAATAAAACTGATGGAATTACAGACTGAGAACGAGCGAAGCGAGTCCGTAGACGTTTTGCAGGACAACTTTAACGACTTGTACATTCTAAGGACAAGCAAAGCGAGTCCGAAATAGATAGGATGAACGTAGCGCATCCGATGTGATGAGGAAAAGGTCCGAGGCACTCGGACTACTAGGATTTTTTTATATAATACATTGAGCATATTCATAAACTAATTTATTTATGCTAACTCTATACCTTTGTTAAATGACTACGATTTTTTGAATACTTATTTATTTGTCAACATTTTGATTTTAAGTCTTGAAATAGACACGAAAACCCCAAAACGCAAAGAGTGCCAAAATTTTTAAAATGCTTGTAAAATTGTTCCTCTCCCGTCAGTTATTGTTGGACAAACGACAAACAAATGCTTTTTAAAAAAACCAATGCTAGTGTCACAAACGATGACGTTAGTTCAATAAAAATCTCGGATTTCATTTAAACAAATCACTAAATGTAAAGAAACAATGTGAAGAGAATCTTTTTTTGAATCTAAATGTGTTATTTTTTTATCCTCTTACTCCGAACATTTAACTTCTTAATGATCTTATTAATTTAGTGAGACAACTAAATTAAACTCATTAAAAAAATCACTTGGCAGTAAATACCTACTTCAGTCTCACAACCTGACAGTTGAAATTAGTCCGTATTCGCGAGGAAACAAAGAAGTTTGTGGGAAATTCATATTAGTTTGGGATTTCAGGGTCATCGGTCACTGTCCAATGCAAGGACAGCTAACAATGTAATATTTATGTACTTTGATGTCGGTCATTAATTTAATTATATCAGTCAATTTGAAAACAAGAAGGAAACAATAGTCATTAAAAATTTGGTATGTTTGTTGGATAACAAAATTGCCTTAAGCTAAAATATCAACGCAGTTAGAAAGTATCTTATAGTGTGCTAAGCACAAGAGAGATGAAAAGGCACATCTGTGCTAAATTCCTAAAGTTGGTAACCCTGTATTAAGATTGGTCAGGCCTTTATTTTCCACATAAAACCGTAACTAATTGGAGGTCTAAATAATAAGTTAATAATTCATTTAAAGTTGTTCGTATTATTAAGTGCAAGACATTAGATTGTATGTCCTTTTATTCATTTTGAAGTAATTTTTAACATCTTAATTATCAATATTAACAGAAAACTGAGCAGTGGAGTAAACACAGCTAACAAATAATAACACCAAAAGTCCGCTATATGACTCTGCCTAATAAGTCAGACTAGGATTCCCCTTCTTCAGATATTTTGGTGTTGTTATTAGTTATCTTAAATATCGTTTCTAATAATAAAAGTCAGTTATTGTTAATTTTAAAGAAATAAAGTATGATATTAAGGATAATATTTGAAAAACTACTAAACGTGATCAACTGAAATAACAAATAAAAGTCCATCATTCAATAAACCACCATCAACACACCATTCAATAACACTCTTGGATTAGGAACAATGCCTATTAGCAATACACATCATTGAATAAACCACCATCAACCCACCATTCAATAACACTCATGGATTAGGAACAATGCCTTCAGTTATGTATGCTTCATAAGATAAAAAATTAAATAAATAAATCATTCATTGCAAATCAAGATAACCTGTGATGATATCGTTTTATAAATAAATCCTAGGTGACGCAGTGAAAAGCTAACAGTTACTGAGAAACGTTTCGGCCGAAGTGACGCATGTTTATGGAAACATGGATTATTGAAAACCAGTTAGAACTATTGAGCGTAAAATAAATAGTAAAGCATGTTAGTCATTTTCAAATTAGTTTTCTGTTTAACCTCATACCACTTACAAGTATAAAAAGAGTTAAAAAGAGTCATGCAAATAAATCTTAATGATATAAAACTCAATGAGGTAGAGTGAAAATTCTTGAAATAGATTTGGATGTATTTTTTAAAGTTTGGTCGGTTCCCCTAGATTTTCCTAATGGGTAGAAAAGAGAACCAACCGGTCACTATATTATTGAATGAGAATCTGGTCTATAAATGAACCATATCCGCTCTATTAGTATATTGGCTCAGTCTATATACGTTTTCATTTTACTCCGAATAAATTTGTTTTGACGTTTGGGAAATACAGAAAATTTCCGCATAAGATAGATTTTTGTAGTGATTTTCTAAGTAAATAACGCTTATGTTTTAATGTTAACTATCCTTCCAATGAAATTTATAATTTCTCAGACTTTCACACAATAAACCTTAACAAACTTAAACTTGTAAGTATAACCATAATATAAAATTGGACAAAATAAAACTAATAATAGAACCATCCTCAAAATCAGGTTCGTCATAAGTACAGTAGGCACCAAACACGAGAATCCTAACTGTACTGGATTTTTAAATTAAATAGGTGAAAAGTACATAGATTTGAAGTAATAGGTAAAAAACTATGACAGTAACGCTTTCCAAAATGAAACTGCATCTCATGCTTTCGCTGCATCTTGCTAGCTCTGCAAGAATCTCGCTGACCTATTTTTTGAACAGAGGTTTTTTTTATTTGAGTTTATAAAAACCTTTTTTTTAACCCAAACCTCGGGATTCGATTAGGTTGCAATATCTTTGCTTGTGAGGGTGTTGGAAAAAATTTGACCCCAAAAATGATAAAAAGGAATCGACCATGAGCTTGATTTTGCTCGAGTGTTAAGAATCCCGTTACTAAGTTAGGATTCCGGCAGATATTTCACGCCAAAGCAGCTTCATTTTGGAAAGGATTGTAAATATTTTATTGCTATCTTACTTTTTATTTTACTTAGGTAAGGCTGTTCAAACTTGTCTCAAGGTGTTCTAGCCGACTAGAAATCCATGTAAGGATTATAGTAGAGATTTAAACTAATAAATGGTTCCATCAATGAAATGGTATGGTATCAATGCCTATGTCAGTAAAGCGTAAACCCCCCTCTAAATGGTGATCAATGAACAAGCTTGCAATTCCTCATAGCTAACTTCAAGCAGTGCCTTTGGAGGAATTACGATTGACTAATGATTGATCATAACACAAGGCTGTTTACAGGGATATAGAATGTACCATACCCAATGTAAAATACAAACAGGAAAATTAAATTTTACACAAAGAAGTAGCATTTGCAGTCTTTATAAAAAATGAAAATCCAGAGTAAAGCGTTTTTTTAAACAAGTTCTTTATTGGCAAAAGTAATACAATATTTAAAGCGTTTTTTTAAAACCCGCAAAAAGGCCATGTCCAGTTAACTTAACATTACAATTGTAACATCACATCTTTAAAGAGTGTGCATCTTTGAAAGATATTATTTAAAGATCATGAGAGATAAAAGAGAGTAAAAAAAACCGAAAATACAAAAAAAAAATAAATTTATAAATAACAAGTACAGGAATTCAAGTCAGGGGTAATTAAATAAAAGAGACCAAACATAGAAATTAAATACATGCTGATGATATTTAATTAGTTCATTGATGCTAGGAGTTCTTTAGCTATTAATATCCGTCATAGTTGTTGTCTTATCAGTAGTCAATCATGTGTTTATAATTAGTATCATTATTACGTTAAAAGACAACTTATAAAGAGATGTTAAGATTTATATCTTTTAAATTAAATTAACCTGATCTGTTACCAGATGAGAGATAGTCACTATATAAAACTCTGAGACTTAATGACTTCTTTATGAATGCACCCCACTGTCTGCACTCACAAATAATTAACAATTAAAATGACTATGCATAAAATGCATCAATAATACTGTAAAATAGTTTCTTGTTCTAATTCGACTATCTCAATACTAGACATTACCATCAAGAGAATATGCATTTTTAGCTAAAATATGCGGGATCATATAATTTTATTTAGTTATTTATTTTTCTAAAGTAAAGACATTTTATGAAATAACTAGGTATTATATTATTTTTGCAATTGCATAAAAAAAGATTCGGAGGCATAGGCGAACCAAGTCCGCCCTAAAAATCAATGACCCTCTAAAATATATTATAAAATCTACTTATAACACTTTAAATACTAAATCTGTAGCGCACCAAGATGGCCGTCATGTTCCTAACTTTGTAGCAGGCATCCTAGCGCTTCAGCAAAACATGCTGCGGAATTGAGCAAACATAGTTAATATGCTACAAAACAACGCTTATTGTAGATTTCTCGAGTATGTTCCCTTGGGTAAACTAAACTATCTTTTTGTACCAGACCGTCTTCCACTAGTATTAGGTATACTAACGTCTCGAATAATCACATTACCATCAATTCAATGTCTTTTTACTTTTCCTCATTTATACCGTAGGTATATAGGGAAAGTATTGTGTTTGCACTATATCAGAGGCCGATAGGGAAGTAAAAGATATAAATAACGCTAAGTAAACAATTTGAAAACAATCTTCTTAACTGTCTAAAATTGAGGTATTTTAACTAAATTTTCAAATTATTTCATTTAAGAGACACAATCTTGTTTGGAAAACTTAATTATGCTTTGTTTTAAAACTTTAAAATTCCAACTAACTTTGAGTCACTTAATCAAACATATTTTGAAAGTGAGGACAACAAAATAAAACTAATATAATTCAAACTGAGAACACCAACATAAAACAAAAGAGAAATATGATTTGAGTTTATATAAGTTATTTGTAATGAAAAGATAAAACTTTTAAGTTACTCGAGTAGAAGAAATAGATAACTAAGACAGTGGCACAGGTTGAATAAAAGTTTTCTGAAAATAAGCCAACAATAAATTCAACTGTGCCTATCCACGATATTTATATTGAATTTATATTAAATAAACAAAGAAGTCCAACATATTTCGGTAAAAATCGCGTTCAATTTTACTGTTAGACATATTTTGATGTATAACTCGAGTTCTTTTTAAATCCGAGTGGAGGAAACCAAACGGCGAGGACTTAAGGCTCGTCCTCTTCGCCGGAAAACTTAAAAGAAAAGGATTTTAGATACTATCACCGAATCCTTTGTTTTTACGACATTTAATTCCTTTTCACGTAAAAATAATTGCGCTAAAGACAGATTGAAAGGAAAAAAGGAGCTACGTCTGGAAATTGCTTTATTTAACGTTTATCATTAATTAAGACACGACATAATGTTATGTACTACAGAGTATTGTTACGATATGGTTTTACTCTAATACGATCCGTCAAACTCTGAGTTTATGTCGAAAAATCAAATCATAAAAAAATCATATGAATAGCGTTCAAATCGTCTCCAACACCGATAACCAAAAAATGTTAAATAATTATTTTGAATTTATATAACTAATTTATTACTCCATGTTTACATACATTACTGTATGTATACAATTATTACTATGTTTACTGCTTTAATAATTTAATTACTAATTTTATTACAAGTTAACTTACTGACTAAATTAACTCCACACTAAAAAACTAGAATTAAACCAGACATACCTGAAACAGATAAAAAAAGTAAATTAGAGATAAGCTAGGAAAAAACTAAGGCCTTACTTAAATTAAAACTATTTTTAATTATAAGGAATAAAACCAATTCATATTTATATAGATATTTATAGATTATCTATATTTATAAAAATCTGTGATATTTATGAAGTTTTTTTGGTATTTGTGCACTATACAATCTACATTACATATTTATGAAATGAGGATTATTTAGTGCACAAATTCAACATTTTGTTCAAGATGGCCACCGAAATCTTAACTTTGTGACGAGAATCCTAACACTTAAGCAAAACACGCAACGAAAGCAAGCATATGTTCGATTTGCTTAATCCATTCCGCTGCACAAGGCTATGTTTATCACTCTTGGTATTCTTATAATTTTATGGAATCAAAGTTATGTAAAATTACCACGAGTAAAGATAATACAACCTGAAAGAATCACGAGGTTTAGATAAAAAACTGTTTTTATCAATCATTTTAAATAATAATAACCGCTGTTCCAAAAAGAGATGAGCGAGTTTCTTGGAATGCTAGCAAGATGCAGTGGAAGTAGGAGAGGCAGCTTTATTTTGGAATACAGATGATATCATAGAGACAGATGATATCAATAGCAAATCTATGATATAGCAATTTAAAAATCTGGTATATTTTGGTAAAGTCGAACATTCTAATTAAAAATTATATCAGGGAAGTCGGATGGATTGGAAAAGTTTATTTATTGGGGAGTGTCAAACAGAATTAGGAAAACCACCAACGCTTCTCTCCTTTTCTCTGCCCACTCAATAATTAGCGTAATGTTCTGAGAAAATTTACAAAAAAAAACTCATCAATCCAACACAACATTTGAAACTAACTGGAAATTACACGACAAACTAGGTTTGTCACCCCCTTGACACTGAATAGGAAGCTGTAAGACCTGATATAGAAAGGCAAGGAAACATCTATCTTAGCTAAGAGACATCTATCATCTGTTAGCTGACGAGACAACCTGATTATAGAAGATAAAATAAGATGTACGATGGACACTTCCGTCCAAACATCTATATTATCTTTTTCTTATCTAGACTACATCTAACATACCCTCTTTCAAACATTTCAAGATTTTCAAATAATACTTAAGCAACTTTTATTTTCTACGTTTGTTTTCGAAGGAGTATTAAGTATATAATTATGATTCGTACTATCAAACGAGCGTATTTGAACAAAAATCATAATGGCTGTGCATAAGGGGTTTTTGTCTTAGACAAGAGCCCATTTTTGTCAAGTGGGAAGAACGTGCTGGAGGGAAAATGAATTTTATCAGCAAATAACCAGTGTAACAACTAACGAATGCTATTACAAAAAATATAATATCAGCATCAGTTCAATTTTTATCGAATAACATGTAAAAATTTCATATTAAATTTTGAATATCGAAAAATGCTCCTTTTACTGTGTTTCATCATATTATTAACTATTACTGTGTTTAATTATATTGTTTAATTATTAATTTTCTTATGTAGTTATATTATTTAATTACTTATTAGGTGTGTTTCTTTATATAATAAATATGTGTACTAAGTTCCTTTTTATTAAGACTAGTGCATCTACGGTTTTTGTTTGATCACTTATGTTAGAAGCATCAAGCAAGACCAGTACCTGGATGGGTGACCGCTTGTAATTAAAACAGACGTTTAACAGACTGTGAACGAGCAAAGCGAGTCCAAAGTTGTAAGGGTAAGCGTAGGGAATCCAAAGTAAGAAGGATTAGCGCAGCGAATTCAACATGGTACGAAAAAGTTTAAGGGCGAGGAACCCTATTTTTTCTAATAACCGTAAGATAGTAAGACTCTTTGGTGGAGGAAGAAGCAAATGATTCCGGACTTCAGGTAGGCCCAGACTAAGATGGAGTGATATAGTCCAGAGGGATTGCTATAGGATCCATTGATGTCTTCTAAATAGCAACATAGAATAGGCAAGTAGATGCGGAAAAGCTTAGATAATAGAGCTTGATGACAGTTAAGTAAGTAAATATTGTTAAAACTTTCCTCAAAGTAAAATAATGTTCACCGCACGCCACAACTTCATAAAATTGACAATAGTTTATCAGTATATTTAATATAGTAAAATCATGAACATACTCATACACAGTAGATCGACCATAAAGTTAAAAAAATTGTTGGAGCAGTCTTTTTCAAATTATCTATTAGACTCATCGCATTCGGATGAGATACTTTTCAAACTTTTTCAGGGAAAGTAAAACATCTGCAATCCGTAATTATTTTCCTTTCAATCAACCTCATTATAATTTGATTAAATCTGATTGCATTCTACGTACATTTGTTATTGTTCAAATGCAATTATTATTTACGGAATAGGGGAAATTACAATTCCTTAATGTTGTAAAATAATTAGTATCTTTATTAGTATAATTTTGATTTTATTCGACTTACGTAAATTTATTATCCCAATTAAAAACAACATAATAAAACTGAGCCAACTAAAGCGAACTAGACAGCCTTGTTTTTAGCGAATTTTCAAGGAAAAAATAAGCTTATGAGATTAGGGGCATGGAGGGGAGTTGGGATCTATTTTTTGGAAGGTGGGACTCACTGATCAAAAACATATACAATATACATATTGTTGGGGTTTGTAATAAATATTTTTTATATTTACATAATATAATCACAATCTCTATTTCGTTTAAGGAAATATTGTATGCATGTGTAGGTACGCACGGATTTTTACATGTGTTGCATGTAAACATATGCGCACACATACAGACATACAACTTGGTGAAAACAAATGAAACGGATAATTTAATTAAAATCTTGGTGTCGTACAAACATATTTCTTTTCCTATATACTTGATAAATTAGGACGAACTGGACCTGTATATCCGAACAGTTGGAAAGGAAGAAATTTATTCAAACAAGAATATAAAACTGGCAAAAAATAAATAAATAGAGAAAAAATAAAACTTTTTGTTCCTGTGGATGAAAATAGAAAAAACCTTAAAAAAAAAGTGTTTAACATGTAAACCCAATAGGGTATTGGAATCGATATAAAACTAGGTCGCATGAGCATCGATAACTATTAGTATTTTTGTAGCTGTGTAGCTGTTAACTCAGTTAGAGTATATAGTTTTATGGCTGTATTAACCGCAAAAGGTTTTAGTAGATAAACTGTCTAAAGCACAATGTTCTTCTATTATACTTGCTCAGAAGAAATAACTATTTTAACTGTTTTTCTTCTTATTGCAAATAGAACTGTGTTAGGTCTTAGCTGCGAAAAAAACAATAATACTAAAGATCTAAGATAAACCCAGATAAGTTAAACAGGATTAAGTGTGTGCAATCGTTAGAAATAAAACTCAAGTATCCCCATTATTATGAATCGTTAACTATTTATTTGTTTTTTAACGAAGCTATAGCTTTGCCCAAAAATGATTTGTTGCGTTAACGTTAAGATAATAAATCTAAGGAATTTTCAATTATTCTACTCACGATAAAAGAGGTAGGACAACACTACCCATCAGCTTACCATCTAGAATGTCTGAACCCAACAGATATAGAAGTCATCCACAAAAACGTAAACAAATAGATAGGAAAAAAATTCCTCCCCTCGAAAATGTTGGCCCATTACATGTAAATTAATAAAACTTGCGGTTCTTTTTTGTGTAAGGGAACTTCTTCTTATTTTGCCTTATTTATTTATACAAGACATTTTGCAAATGTATTGACATTAGGGAAAAATTTAGAAATTTAAAAGTGCCTAATTTTTGGATAAGGCAAGAACATCAAATCATCAAGAATACAAATCATTCATTTACATTTTCAATCTATAAAAAATGTCAGGGATACAAGTTTTTCCTCTAAATAGTAGTGACAATAAATACCTTAAAATTAGCTTAGGTAACACTAATAATTAGTGTTCTTAAGCCAAAAATAAAGTATTTTAATTCCTGGCAAACATTTTCATACGTCAATACCTAAGCTGAGTTAATGTCTAATTTGTACACTTCGGGCACATATTCCCGCCACATTAGCGACAAAAATATGCCAAGGATGCCTGACAGTAATTTAAGATTACTGTTAAAGAGTACTTTAAGATAAATTTAAGATTTATGAAAACAGCGTGAACAATTTATGAAAAACAGAATGAATAGACTTGGCGTAAACTATGATATCATATCTTTTTACGCAAAACTTGGCTGGATTTTTTCACGGAGTGTTTTTGTTAGGATACAACTCATACGTCACATAATATATTTTGAATAAGAAACATTGTATTAGGATAATTTAATATTAAAAGATTCTGACTCAAACTATAATTTAATAAGGTCACTATGCTAGAAACTTATGACTTTATGGAGAGGGTAAAGTGAGTAGAGAGGGAGAGCACAGAGTGAGATGGATTTTGAGGGGTCTCCTCTGAGTAGTTCTAGACATGAAGTTAAAAAATAATTAGTATTTAATTAAGGATAAATAAGTAACTCAATCCCCTTCAGGGATTAGTTAAAAGTTCCGAAGGTCCAATGACCAATCTCACTTTCATTCTAATTATTAAATAATCTAATTAATTAATGTATTAAACTAAACCCGTGTTCTTCCATGGCTTAAGCCCTATTCTTTAGATTAAAGTTGGGTTTAAGACATGGAAAATATTTAAGGTTCTATGAGCATACTAAAACTCGATAAAATAGGATTTTAGCAGTTGTAAGTCCACAAAAATCTCAAGGAAATGGTTTTCTATTGGAGTACGCTCCTTTTTTCCCAGCGAAGAGTCACAACTAATCACCAATAGGATATCATTCTTTGGCGAGCCAACTGTTTAATCAAAAAGTATAATGTTAAATGGATTTTAAATAAGTTTTTATTTTATTAACAAATTAAAAAATATCACACACTGTAATCGTTATTAACAAATTATTATGTCCACCAGTAAAAAAATTGTATCTTATATAAAAATCACTTTAAAACCCAGATACCATTGTTTCTTATTAATAATTAATTATTCAACCAGTTCAAAAAATTAATCAACTCTTTAAAAAAAATCAATTGATTAATCATGAAAGTGAGAAAAAGAAATAACGCGTAACAAGATGATAATATAAGGAAATCGTATTATTCAATCAATCGGAGCTGATTTCCTAGAGACAATTACCTTGTGAAGTGACGCCTGACCAAAAGGAAAGCCTAAACCTGACGAGGAAAATCAACCCAAACGCATATTGAGCCTTTCGACTTGAATAACTTTTAGAAATATCCAAAAATAGCGACAACAGGTGGTTGGTGAAATCTAACGAAATAGAGATTTGAAACTAGAATATTTTTTGTAGATCGAAGAGAAAATTGATAAGGCATACCTGTTTAAAATATTTAATTTGACAGATAACTAGATTCTACTTTTACAACCGATTTTTTAACTAAGCGAGTAAGATCTGTCAACGTTTAAAAAAGTTTTTGACAAAAAGATTAATTTTTCTGAACAACCTCATAAGCGTGTAATTCCTCCCATTAAGCCGCCCTAGTCGCTTATGACTAGTATGAGAACTATGTCAATTAATTTCTTGTTGATAATAATCAAAATGGCTAATAAAAAAACAAACTCAATAACATAGACTGTAAGAGACAAACCACCTTATAGGATTTTTACTTTTCTCAATTATACCGTAGGTATATAGGAAAAGTATTGTGTTTGCAAAAAAATCCGAAACCAGAATAAAAACGGAATCATGCGTTTCAGGCGTTTTTCACAAGGCCTCCTGAGTGGTTTTTGCAAAGTTTTCTGTCTGTGTGTGTGTGTGTGTGTGTGTGTGTGTGTGTGTATAGTAGTCTGTTATCATCGTAGCGCCCAGTGTATTTATGCTAGAGTTAAAATTTTGTACAAAAATCAGTCTACCGCTGTAGTTGTGCTATTCGGAAAATATTTTTATGACGCTATTAACCCGAAATAATGACTCAGGAAAAATTTCGAAAAATCATATAAACGCGGGAAAATGATGCAATCTGATTGAAGTTTAGCACGCATAATACATGTGCTAAGTTTCATCTAATTATCAGCATTAGTTCAATTTTTATCAAATGACTTGTGTACGCTTTTTAAAAAATTGTACAAAATCAGAAAATGATCGAATTGAGTTGAAATTTAGTACAAATGTGTACCTTTACTTAGTAATTAAGAGCACAATTTTTCGTCATAATACAACAAGTCTATCTATGATTTTTGTTGGATTATAAAGGTTAAGCAGCATCGAGCGTGTTCAGTGCCTGGATAGATGACCGGAATGAAACGACTGTATATACTATCTGAGGACGATCGACGCGAGTCCGAAGACGTGTTGCAGCATACAATTAACGACTTGTATTTCTGAGGATGAGCAAAGCGAATCTGATGTAATGAGGAAAAGTTCCGAGGTACCCTGTACCCGGCCTATTTTTTTGTTTAGTTCAAAAGTAATTTCCGTACTTAGGCATCAGGATGCAGCACAGTTGTTTTGGAATAGTTGCATACTTCCCCACGCATATTTCGCCACTGACTCATACACCATACACACACACGTCCTAAGTACACCGTGACAATTCTATCCCTATATACCTACGGTATAATTTAGGAAAAGAAAAAAAAAATTCAATAAAAACCTAAAACATTTTGGTACATTGTCGAATGAGGCTGAAAATACAAACAGTAAAGATTAGTACAGCTTTATTGAAATCGGAACATAATCTGAACAGTTTTGCCAAAATCGAAACGATAAAACCGACCTAATCCCTTTAATTTTAAACAGAGGCAGTCCTTACCACTATAACGGTATCCTTTGACAACCCGAATTCCATAAAAATTTTAAATCCATTTGTTAATATTTTAAAGTTTAAAAGCATAATTGTGTGAAAGTGAAAGACCATCGAATGAAGTGGAGAAAATGAAGCGGAAAATCAACATTAGGCAAATTTCTCAATTTTCATATGCAGTATATATTTAAAATGTAACAGTGTTGTGTAATCTTATCACATCTCACACTACAATTCGTTTAACTTGATTGTGGTTGTTAGCGCTTTCGCCCGTAACAGAAAATTTCGAGGATATTATAAAATCTATAACACAGCTTAAGTTTGATTCAGACTTATAACTACGTCAGATAACTTAACTTGTAAAGTATGAGAGAAACATAATCTTACAGACAACATATTTTTTTTACAATTTTGCTTTAAAAATAAACATCAACCAGCAGATTCCGGGAAACAGTTACTTGCACGTTTTCGAGTTGCTTACTTTGATTCCACATAAATAATAGCTCATAACGAATTACGACTGAAAAACACAATGCAATAAATGGCTAAAAACATTAGTACGTTTAAGCAAAGAATTAAAAAATATTTATCAAGTTTCAATTTTAAAGCCTTTTCATATAAAACTATTATAAAAGAGATAAATAAGCTAGAAAACTGCATTATATGAAACCTTAACGGAAGGCTTTCTCCTTTCACTAGCGCATACTTTACAATTTAAAGTTGCATTTTGTCTAAAACAACTTACTTAGTAACATTCTTTGCGGGCAAGGACATAAACTTGATCTAAGTATGTCATTTGAAGAAAGTTAAGGATGTAATTAATTGACTTTATCATCTTAAGTAATAAATAGATAATAATTTAAGTGTTAACTTTTTAAAGTTAAGACGTCTATATGGTTATTAAAAGAAACATTAGAAGACTAGTATTGAGATCTTATATTCGTAAATGTATTTTTGTAATATTACATTTATATTATGTATATTATATAATATATATTATACTATATTTGTATTATTATATTGTAATGTTAATATTTGTAAGTTTAATATTGTATGAGATAATGAAAATTATTAAAGGATTTAAGAGCGAAATCGCTGATACCTTACATGCTTAGATAGCAGTTTAGACAGAGAGTAAAATTACAGATGGTCTAAAAAGCTGTTTAATGGAAAACCTGAATGCAAGAAGAAGGTGTGGTGGGACGAGGATATAATTGTGAAGTTTAGGGTGTCTATGGACGAAAAGAGACTCTTTTTAGAGGTGGATCCCTTTTGTTTTGACAGGCTAAGCCCTATGCGGACTGTAACGCCAAAAAGGAACTAAAACAATGGCAAAAAATTTAAGTTGCAAGTAATCGTGTTTTTAATTATGATGGCTCACCGACAGTTTGCAGTTTGTACAAACTTTTCATTTTAACTTTATAAAACCCCTAATAAAACTTCAGACATTAAAAATAAAAATTGCACTAAATTTGGTGTACGAATTGTTTAAGCACATCCGATAAGTGAAATGGGGACGAAAAAATTCCGGGAGTAATAATTTACTCTTTAATAACACAAAAGACCGATACTGAACGTTGGAACTCTTTTAATGCAAAAATACTTTTCAACTAAGCTAAAAAGTGTTTTTTCCCAAGATCTCTGTAAAATTGTTGCCAGAAATGAGAAAGAAGGTTTAATTAGCTTAAGTGATGCTTAAGTCTTCATTAAGCTAAAGCTAACTATAATTGTTTTGTTGGACCTCAAAGAAACTCCTAATCTAAAATACCCTATGAGCATCGTTTTCAATTCATTTAATTCGCAAATGCTAAGCAATTTTTTCCGCATGTTCTCGCACCAAATTTTTAATTCTTTTAGGTTTTGTTATTGATAAATTATACTTTAGAACTTTATCCATTGGATGAATTAAGGTTATTCTGGTGGTAAAACATGTTTTCAGATAAAGCTAGTGGTAAGTTAAGAAAGGTAGATTTGTATTGATCAATTATCGGTTATACCTGATCAAGACCCAAACGGAGGAGAGTTAATCCTGTAAACAGATGACATCGTCAGACGACCTTGAAAACGTAAAGTTTGTTGTACTCTTAGCTACACCTACTCACTATAGCCATACCTGTAGTATCAACTTGGTAACTTTTTTCAACAAATCCCGCTACAACTTCGCTTCACAAGACAAGGAGTCATGTAGAGATCCGAGTATTTTCTCAAAAATAGATTAGAAATAGATCCTAATAACCACACGAACTGTTTTAAATTAAAATCTGTGAGAAACAATACAACAATATTGATAATTACGGAGTATCATCAAAAAACGCTCGATTATACACTACGTACGTCAACACAAGACATTTTGCAGCCCTGCATTTGCAGCCCGTACTGATAACAAGGCCAGTAAAACCTTTAGTTTTTCAAAGAGAGCAGAACTAGATGGAGGTTTTGACAATAAGGTACTATAATTAAATTCTATTCGAAAGAATCAATCTCTCTAAAACTATAATTACATGGCGATTTTTTCGAAGCTAATTGTGCAAACGAGGTCGTCGTCTAGGGTTAAGGGGTTGGGTGGGGCTTAGGTTGGTTCCGCAAATTTTAGACAGAGGCCCTTAATTAACCTCTATACACCAATACCTTTCTAAGCAGGTTAGTTTGGTTGAGATTTATGTTTTAGCTCTGAACACAAAACTGTCTCTCGCTCAAAATTTATAAAGTGTACTTTATTTTGAAGAAAATATTTTGAAAGAGTTTCATAAACGTGATTTCGAACAAGTTTAATCAGTGTACAGAAGCCAGTATCTTTGAGGATACTCTAATATATTAGAGCATCCTTAGGTAACCTTCAGAGATAACCTTCAGATTATTTTAATCTTGAGGTACCTTCAACAGGTTGTTCATTCTATACCAATATATAACTAGATTAATAGACAGGACAGATGTAAGCTCTGTCTTCAACCTGGTTTAGGCGTAAGTTTATCTCTGGTACAGTCCTACAGGGATTTATTTCTAAAATGCATTTTAACTCATTTAACTTTTTTTTAGGAAGGGAAAAAAACCTTGAAGAAGGTAACTATTGTCTCCTTAATAACTTTATCGATCCAACAAAAGACGTCTCTGTGCCAAAACACGACATTCCCAGCCAATTCTTTAACTCAACTCAATTATTTATTTTAACCAGAAAACTTTGCCATTCAAAATAAAAAATACATTTCCTAGTTCCCTAATCTTAGATTTGTAATTATTTAAATAACTTTAAGACGTTAATACGAGCTCGAGATTATTAGGTTAAGGTTGGAATAATAATATCGTCTATCTGGAAAAGACTATTTTCCAGGAGGACAAAATGGATAATTTAACTATCGTCATATAAGTTTCATAACAGTCATATAACCATAGTAACCTTAGAAAGCCACTAATTAACAATTTTGTGAAGGATTTCTATGAAAATATTTTTATTAAAGAAGTGCCTGTTCAGAAAAAGCACCTCTCCTCTCCATGACAACACGTTCATTTGTTCAATTTTAGCCTCTACACGGCGTCGGTCCCTCGGGCCGTTTCGCTGAGACTTCCTTGTGGCCGTAGCAAAAATAAATATTATCCAAAAATGGCTACCCGTGGGAGCCATATTTGTCTTGTCTTTTTGGGACAGTAAGGGGTCATAGTGAGCATTGGCCAACGCTCCGCGGGCCTCTGAGGGGAGGCAAAAAAATACATACAATGTAATAACAAATAAAATAAAACAACATAATACGAAATTTCCGCGAAGCGGCCCGAGGGATAACGCCACGTAGTGGCTATTGGCCGAAGGCCCATATATCTATCTGTAAGAAATTTGTTAAAATCAAAAATATTACTAAAACTTCAATATTTTTCAATAAATTCCAATTATAGATCATAACATCTCTTATCTGCAATAAGTTTAGTATAAATTAAATTCACAAAAACTAATAATTCATCTAAATATAACAACAATTTAAAATTTGATAAAACCAATTTTTGATTAAAAAAAAACAAATAATTGCATGAACTAAATAAAACAGACTGAAAATTCAATGAATTATTATTGACGTCATGAAAAAAATATTGTAGTTATTTATTTATTAAATTAGTTTTTGTTTAAATAAGAAAATATGAAATCATGAAGGAAACACGAAAAGCCTATTAAAATTATTACAGCAGTAACAGCTGATGAAGTGAGTAAAATGTAACAGCTGCAGTTGATGAGGATATTCGAATAAATTACTTTGTATGTAATAAATCTATGAATGAGAATCTAAAATATAACATTTTAAAAACAAACATGCTTTTATTAGACTACTATTGAAAATTTGAAAAATAAAGCATTATTCGAAAGATGTTTACTTTTCCTTTATTTGCATCTTAGGTATAAAGGAAAATTACTGTGCTTGCAAAAACCGAAACGGGAAATTAACCTGAATTATCCGTCTCAGGGGTTTTTAAGACCTCCTGAGTGGTCTTTGATAAAGTTGAGTGGGAATGGAGTTTATGTGTTTCTGTTATTAACGTCGTTCTCAGTGTGTTTATGCTCGAAGTTGAAACTTCGCACAACATCAATCTTGAAGTCTAGTTCTGCTCCCAACAGATCAAATTCTATTATGGTTTAGAAAAAACAGCCTGGGCCGTTTGTAACTAACGGTGATATAGATTACTTATAAGAGAGCAAAATCTAGATCCATTCTCAGTTCCCCTTTAGCAATTACCCTTTCTCTTAACATTCCTTAGATCAATAATGTAACTGCATATAACCCGACATAAAATTGGTCATAGCCACCCATGACTACCTCTTCTTTTCAGTTTGAACTCTAGAAGTATCTTAGATCAAGCGATCAAGGCGACTTCTATAAAAAGTTTTGAACTAAATAGGCAGAGATGGATTTCTATAGACTTTCCAGTGCTACCAGAAACAAACTATAAAGGTGGTTTCTTAATGCTAAAAACTTTAGTACAGTTTAACGAGTATAGCAATTAAAAATGAAAAGGCCTTGAAGTTTAATCCCATCGCACGTGTGTCAGGAGCGTATCCAAATGGCACAATGTCCCGAAGTATTGGTTGCTGCTTATGCATGTATCTATAACCTTCCAAAAAAGTAAGCCCAAAATTAAGTGAGGCCTTCATGTAGAATACCTCACTTTCATGGATAATTTCACCCAACTTTCATTGAATTATCTAACACCAGATCAGAAAAAATGTGGAGAAGGTCATATCAGTAGGTCCGCTATTCAGCGATATAAGTATGTGGTCTGACTGAGATTTGACCCGGGCTACCTCGACATTAGAGATATCCAGGTAACCTTGAAAAGGCCTGACGCTTTACCAATTGTGAACACAGCTCAGATTAAAAAAATGTCTCGCTGTATAGGGGTAAACTAAATATAGAAATATTAATATTAACTCACCATGGCCATTGTTAAGTTGTCCCTGAGTGAGTATGATATGAGACTCAAGTTCCTGAAGTTCAGCCTGAAGTTCACCAAGCTTGGAAACACTTTTCTTGACGATGTTAGCCACATCACTCAAACTTTTTCGATCTTTTGCAACTTCACGCAGCTTTTCAGCGCCCTCTTTGATTTTAAGTTCTTTACGTATTTCACGACGTATCAGTTCTTTGAGTTCCTCCAGTTTGCACTGTTCGGGTACTTCGGTCCCGACACCATATTTATGGCTGAGTTCGTACAGTACAGGGTAACTGATGTATTCACCCTACAACAGAAACAAATGCAAAATAATTATCAACAACGGAAACAGTCAAAAATTAAGATCAAAAAGACGTAGAAAGTATTTTTTTCTTGATCTGCACGCAATAAGCTATAATTCACCGCAATGAACACATCTATAGAAGAACAAACAAATACAATTGACGTCAGTGACGCATTAATTGAAAAAGTTGCGGCGCTAAAAGTGGTTCAGGATGGTGGTCCAGCCTGAGTTTACCAGGCCAACCCTTTTGTTTAACCTCATCGCCTTAGAAGGCGTGGATTCTTTAGAAGACTAGATTAAAAATATTTGACAGCTCATGCAAGCCACTGCTTTCACTGTTAGAACTTGTAATTGAAATCGACGATTATAATATTAAAATAATCCTCTTAAAACAATTAAAAAATCGGAACTTCTCCTCATCGCATCAGATTTGCAAAGCCCATCCTCGCTCGCTCGTCTTCAGAATATCTAAGTCGTTAAAATTATCCTACAATACCTCCGTATACATCCGGAGGTATATGTATCTATTATACAATAATAGATACATCCGTTTCATGCCCGGAGGTCACCCATCCAGGCTCTCTCTCTCTGACCACGCTCGTTACTGCTTAACTTTTAAAACCTAACAAAAATCGTAGACAGTTGTTGTATTAAAACACAACTTAATGTTCTTATTTAGCACGTAAAAATATAAATATGTACCGAATTTCAACACAATTAGATTATTTTCTGATTTGTTACAATATTTAAAAAATGTACACAAGTCATTGTGTACGTCAATGTTATCACTAGGAGCTATGATGATGACAGACACACACACGTACAGACCGACAAATTAGAAAAAAACTTATCAGGAGGTCTTAAAAACAGCTAAAACGGATAATTCTGTGTCATCCCGGTTTTGGATTTTTTTACTTTTCCTATATACCTGCGTTATATATGTATATGAGGAAACGTAATATAGACCTACGGTATAAATGAGGAAAATTAAAAATATTAATAACAACAAGCGCACGTAGTCTGATGCATTTTTCCAACACACGAGCGAGTGAAATATTTAAACAAGATAACTTTTAGCCTTATCATTTTTAATTATTCAAAATCAAACAAGTCTTTCCTCTGTTTGTCTTATACCAACACTTTCAGTCTTATACCATTACTTACTCGTCACCCTGATAAAAATCACTTAGAAAAAAATACACTGCAACATTTAAAAATATATTTATTCGTGTATATTTAAAAATATAAAAAATATTTTTAAATATACACATTTTTAACACACTTTAATATCTATGTAAAAAAATGTATGAATAATTGTTAGTAATCCATAAGGTGTTTTTGATGCTAGCGGAATAAACGATCTTAGGTAAATTAATTAATACCACAAATTAAGTGGAGAATAGCTGTAACCTTAGAACCATGTTTCATCTCAGCAATTGAGGCAAATCCAAACTAAAAACCCACCTGGAAAGCCAAGGAGCGGAACATTTTAATTATTCTTCCAAATGAGGCGATTGGGAGAATAATTAAATTCAAATTCTTAGTAATTTGAAATATTTGTAATATTGAAAAATATTAATATAAAGTAAATAATATAAACATTAATTATCAGTCTCTTATATTATTCATTTAATGACTAATATATCTGCCTCCGTGGCCGTGATCGTAAAGGCGTTCGATTTCGGCACCGGAGGTCCGGGGTTCGCAGCCCGGGCTATGCCCCAAGATTTTATGAATAGTATTTGTATTAAAAAGATTTCGCCAACTTTAATTAATTCTTAGAGTGTAGCAGATGCAACCCACCTGAGGTGGTTCCCGCAGAGTGAATACCCTGATGGGCCGAAAGGCCCTAAAACGGGCATTTATTTATTTATAATGACTAATATATAGAAAAGACTCATGTTCTATGTTACCAAGTAGTAAGTAAGTAATATTAAAATATAACAGTAATGTAGAAAAATCGAATAGATGTTAGAGTAGAATAAACATAAACCAAAACAAGTTTCTATAGCACGACATACGACTAAAATCAGTTGACAGCGTGGTAAAAGTGGTAAGGAGCCAATAAGGTTGGCCTGACTTTAAATTGAGGGCGTGGTTTGACATCCAAGAATAACCTCATTGGCTCCCTCGCATTATTTTTTCACGCTGTCAACTGATTTTAGCCGTGTGTCGTACTATAGAACGTCCTAGATCTCTGAAGGACTTGTAAGTACTAGGTATATAGTTCTGACATCGAGCTCACTTACTTAGTAAGTGGTCGAAAGTCTGCTCATGTTTTTTAATTAATCATATTTAGTAAAAAGACTTGTTTTAGTTTACATCTACGCTAATTTAAATTACAGCAATCTATAAATATTCGAACAGATTGTTTAACAAGTACAGGTGAAATAACAAACCTTAAAACAATAATAATCGTATAACGCTGACGAGCATCCGAATTTAGATGAAACAAAATTATTTAAAATCCATTTGAGCATTCTAGAATTTTTAATAAAACGGTCCAAGTGAAGCAAAAAAAAAAAAAAAAAAAAACAAAATTGAATTATTAGTTCATCAATTTTAACCTAAGGAGTTTTTTCACTTTTACAACAATCATCAACGCCCAAACATTTAAAAAATTATAATAAAAATCAAAAGTAATAAATAATAATAAGGAATGAAAAGATAATAACACCATTAAAACGGTTATGTGTCTTGTTCTAAGCAAAATCTCTAAAACTGATATCCAAGTCTTAAATAGATACAAAAACCTCGAATCAACATTGACAGATAAAAGCACAAAATAACACTAACAACGGTCACTTTTTGAAGGGGTGAATAAGATGGGATCTTGGTAACTAATTGCAAACCAGGAATTCCGACAACAACTAATTGATGAACAATTACAAGGTGTACAGAAAACGAAGAAGATATTCATTATAATAAGACTAATTAGGGATAGTATTTACCTTTGGTAATTAGGTACGGCCAAGGTACTGAGATTACCTAACCGCATTTGAATGTTAATCACGGTTAGTGTTGGTAACTCCAGCACTAACCAAGCTCTAACAGATTAGAGCTCATTTTTTCAAACAACATAAATGTAAGATTCGCAATGTGATTACACCAGTGGAATTGTTCTCAAGGAAACGAACAAAGAAAATTAAATATAACAGACCGACAGGACAAAAGAAAGGGATCAATTAAATCATGAAGTGGCTAAATTTCAAATTAAAAGACAAACATTTGACAAATCGGCAAAAAAGTTTTTGCCGCCGTCGACACTTGCTCTTTGATAGTTATATCCGACATTACATATCGAAGGTAGCTTAGTTTTCAATTGCTTTATTAACTTACGGTAAACAATTTTAATTCGTAAGATATGTGGGATTTTTTAAAATGGTTTTTTTTTTAGTAGTTATTGAAAATTTTAATAATACAACCTGTAATTTGATTTAAAAGGGTTTACTAGAACTATAGGACTAGAAACAATGGCTTCTTTTAAAACAGCGAAGTTAAAGATCCAAAAGAGAGTTCATAACAGTAAAAAGAGTCGTTTTGAATGGACGTCTAAAGATTTTCTCCATAAAGAAAATTATTTCCAAGGCACTTAGATCTCTGAAGTGATCCCATTATGCCCAAAAGACGCTTCAATGGGTGTTTTGACGTTGATGGAACTAAGATTGAATGGAACTTCTGTGGAACTTTGTTTTTAGACGCAGCTTTCGGTCCAAATATAACCCTTTCTGCCAAATACCTTTTAGCGAATTTTCTTCGAAAAAAATAGCAAATGAGATGGGCACGTATGATGGAAAGAGTACCTAGTACTTAATTTATACCTACATAAAAGTAGGTTTCGAAAAACTTTAACCACGACCACTCAAAGTACTTAAAGCCAAGGGTCCCGGTTGAATCTTGGTACCGGCGATCATTTTTTTACCAAATATATACCTAAGTACAAAACTTTAAAATAATTCTGGCGCAAAGGTCCGCAAGCCGGGCGAAATTTCATTAAAATGCGTACTTTCTTGCTAATTTTTTTGGTAAATGCTTTATAACCTGAGCAGTATGCGCAAAAAATTAGCACAAACTGATCTTCAAATGAGTGTGAATAATGCTAAGCATTGCACATTCTGTGGGATAAATATACGACAAGTTTTTGCAAAATTCGAGAAAATTAAATAACAAGTTGTCACGCAGCTGTTCAGGTTATAAAGCATAAACCGAAAACTAAGCAAGTAATGGATTAATAAAGCAACAAAGCACGAATTTCAAAGAAAATATTCCAGGAATGCGGACCTCCGCACTAGAATTTCTCTTACAAACGTGAACTAACCTTATATTATGCAGCTGATTTTAAATTTGAGAGTTAAATTAAATTATTAATATAAAGGAGTAATCTCATAAGTAGTTATTTAAGGGTTCAAGCGCGCAAGTAAACAGACAATATGCATAATTTTTATTAACAAACCAGGAGAGAAGTTATTTTTTGTAAGTTATCTTCGAAATCATTAAATATAATTATACATCTGTAGTATCAAAATATATCGACAGATATCGTTAAAGTAATATTATAATCAGATATTTTAAAATTAAACATTTCAATCAATAAAAATATTTTGATCAAGATATGGAGCAATGAAAATCAATTTAAGTATCGTTAATAACTTAAATCGAGGTTAGTTAGTGGGTTTCGAAGGGCGGCCTGAGGGCACCAGTATCTGAACGGAAATTGAATGTACGAGGGGACGGACGATGTGTTCTGGAATGTGACGACCAGTGTTTAACGGGAAGAAGAGAGGGGAGGCGCTTCCCAGCTGATTTTAACCCGAACAACCTGTTTGCTTGGGTCATGGGTGTTGCTATTGCTCGTTTGAGGAGACCTAGTGGCTTGCGATGAGACGAATAGCATCATACCCAAGCCAGGTATTGGTAGACAATGATACATAACTTCGCAAGGCACATCTGTCTCTATCATTATCACGCACGTGGAAGTTACTTCGGATTGTTTAAGCTTCAACTTAGCCAAAACATCTAAAAGAATCTCAGATATTAATTAAAAGACTGTAGATATCACCTCATAAGGTAACACTGGTCATTGCCGACTCAAGTTTGTCTTAATCAAAGTGGAAATAGTATATTATGCTACTAGGCAGCAAAATGGAATTTTGCAGACGAGTTTTATAAATTTGCCCCCGAGCCGAAGGCGAGGGTGGGCTATGGAAATTACCTGCAGAGGCGCAAGCCGAGGCAGGTAATTAATTGCTCGAGTCTGCAATGTTTCCTTTGCTGCATAGTAGCATATACTATTTTATCTACTAAAGGCAGAAAAAATACACAAGAGATTATTTCAAATACTTGCTGCGAAATTTTACAGGCAGTAAAGACTGCTTTGAAGTAGATGCAACGCTGACAATATCAGGAGGACTGTGGTCCAATAACTCGTCAATGTCAACAATGTTTGTATCTTTATTCACTTCACTGTTGTTCTCACTCATTATGTTTTAGTAACTTAACTTTAGTTTACAGATTTAGTTTTTGATAACGTTCTATTTTTGTAACTTTATATACTTAAACTAAATATAACAACATGAAATACAAAATCTGACGACTTAAACATTAAAAATCTGTCGATTCATAAACAGCTGGCAAATAATTTAATTTAATGCCAAAATAATCAGTGTTGCCAATTTGTTTCCATAACATTATATATATTATTAGATAAACAAATGTTAAATGTTAAACATTTAATAATAATATCGTAATTTTAAGTAACAATAAAGAAAGTTACATACTAGAAACAAGCTAGAATAAATCATAGTTTACAAAATAAAACAATACCGAAATTCACGCAATAATTTGTAAAATAATAACCTCCGCTCATTTATTTTCCCGCCTAGGGAGTTTGGACTTGTTCCCCATGTTATTCAAATGAGCCATAACTCCCTAGTACTTTTTTCATTACCAAAACATTTTGCGTACTGTTTTGAAACATTTTGCGTACTGTTTTAAAATATTTTCCGTATTGTTTGACAGTGTAGGTAAAATGACATTTTGCAGCTTAAAAACAGTCCAGTAATGGCTAATTTTGCTGCCGTGAGTAGATAAAAATAATTAAACGAAAAGTCTCTCCACAGAATATAACTTAATTGGCAAAACACTTTCAACTTAGCTAGAACATCATCAGTGAAAACCCATTGAAGAAATAAATTATGATTTAGCTTCAGATATTAGATTTAGACTCAGGTTAATTGAGTCTGAATCTAATATCTAAAGCTAAATCATGGTCCCACTATTCTCCCTTTTATTTTTTAGCGGTTTTGCACTAATGATGGTCTCTAGGTAAATTGAAAGGGCTGTGCCAATGAAGTTATATTCTGTGGAGATATTTTTCTTTAAATGATTTATGATGAACTCCATTGACGTTTATTCTCAGGATGTAAATGGAATAAACTTCCATGTATACTACAAAACTACAATGTACACAACCGCAAGGCAAATTACATTTGGCATTCATTGATTACATTGCCTAATTTATATTGTTCGATATAAAAATGTTCGTAATTGCAAATCCTTAAAGATCATTGGCAATAATAATATCATTTTTTTTTTAATTGAAATACAACTCAGAAAACAAGTCGTCCACAGATCCAGCAATTTTTATTTTAGATACTCAATGGTAGAAAACAGAATTGTAGAAAAATGGAATAAACGTAAAATAAGTGGATTTTGGTAAACCCCTCAGCATCAACATGAAATTTTCGGTTCATCATCAGACAGTACTGACTTCGGAAAATAAAAAGTTGAGTTAGGACATTTCAGTAGTTCAAGAGACGCCTAAAAATATGTACCAATGTACCAAAATTCTACTTTTGATAACTACAACATCAAACAGTACTGAGTTCCCAAAATGAACAGTTGAGTTAGACATTTCAGTAGTTCAAAAGACGACTAGGATTATGTACCAATGTACTAAAATGCTACTTTTGATAACTGCTTTCAGGCTTACATAGGTAGAGTAAAACTCGTAAGAACTCCGATGGAACCGGGACCTTGTTCTAATTATACTTTAATCTTACTGTTAAAGAACACGAAGTTATCTTTGATTTCTTTAGTTTCTTGATCGATTTCTGATTTATGTAGAATGCAGGAAAAGTACGGAATAGTCACGTCTTCTATCATTCAAATTCATCTCAAGTATACTACAAAACGTCTGAAAAGTCTTCTATGTCGTTATGCTTATGATGTAGTTAGTATGACGGAAGTGCAGGGAGGAGCTGGTGAGGCCGATTAAGCTTTTTATAAAAATACTTCTCATACGCAATGCTGTCACTTGATAAACTGATGCGATGTATCACATTAATTTGCATCGATATTCCATGCAAACGATGACACTCAAAAATTAATTTAACTAAACCAAGGCTCTTTTAATTTTATCAGAAGGGATGCAGTCAATAAAACAAGGATAAATTATTTAACCTTTCAATTTGACTATCTACTTACTAAATAACTACAAGAGCAAACAACATAATGTCAAACATTAACACTGATAACTTAGTATCTAAATTTTAACCATATAACTCTAAAAATAATATATTTAGTATACTACAGTACGTTAATAATCATTACTGCACTATATATTCCAGTAAAAGCGCGTTCTTTAAGTTACGCTCATGCTAATTTTACATTATATAACCAATTATTGGTCAAAGTTTTTCTTGAATAAGCTTATGATATGTTGTGGTTAGAGGCAATTAATTAAGGAATAATTATTTTTAACTTATAATATAATATAATTTGTGCCATAAAATTCTCATGAATAATTATATCAAATTTAATATGACTAAAGTAAAAAACATTTAAACACAAAAAAATATACTACTTAAAAATGAAGCATAAAAATATCTATATATGAAGATTTATAAATCCCGTTCATAAAATTTATTTTCATTTATAAGGTATTTTGTAAAAAAAGAATATAGTTGAGAAAAGCTAATTTAGGCAAAAGTTTGATTAAAAATAATATCAACACTAATAACGTCGTTCCACTAATTTTAAACTTTATTAAGCAGAGCCGGCTTTCGGCAATAATGCCATCTACAGTGCCTAAACAAGTAATGACAAGACTTAGCAAATGATATGCAGATAGCATTAGTGCCGAATGCCGGCTCAGCTTAATAAAGTTTAAATTAGTGGAAAGACGTTGTTGGTGTTGATATTATGTAGAAAATTCCACTGCGCTTACTGAAGTTTTGATTAAAAACTTAATACATTACGCAGTATGAACGGTATTATACAATACGAACGCAGATACATTACGCAGTATGAACGGTATTATACAATACGAACGTAGATACATTACGCAGTATGAACGGTATTATACAATACGACGCAGATACATTTACGTAGTATGAATGGTATTATACAATACGAACGTAGATACATTACGCAGTATGAACGGTATTATACAATACGAACGCAGATACATTACGCAGTATGAACGGTATTATACAATACGAACGCAGATACATTACGCAGTATGAACGGGATTATACAATACGAACGTAAATACATTACGCAGTATGCACGGGATTATACAATACGAACGTAGATACATTACGCAGTATGAACGGTATTATACAATACGAACGCAGATACATTACGCAGTATGAACGGTATTATACAATACGAACGTAGATGAAGTGGTCAACTTGAATATTTGAGTATCATAAAAGAAGGTTATATTTATTGGAACTTATAGAAACAACTAATGAATAGAAAACAGCTACCGTCAATACTATAGGATATAAATATCACTGGGACAGGTTTTGGCTTAACGAGATCAGCAGGCTAGGCAACACTATGGCCTGTGCCACACTCTGGCGTTAAGTTGAAACCGATCTAAGGATATTCATATCTAACAGCATGTATCGACTGATTCTTGAATTATTTCCGTTATCAAAATCTCACAAATACACGAGGTACACTCATTCTAAACTCGTTGTATTTATAGATATAAATTAAAATCACAAATCAAAACATTATCGTCAATATGACTCAGACACTTGGCCTAAGTAAGGCAATCAACATGTTTTTAAATAAATTAATATAAAGAGGAAACACATTCGATAGAGTTATAATATTTAAAAAAAACACGTTTATTCATCTCTATTACAAAGATAGAATATACGTCAATCAATAAAAACTTTACTTAAAATAATGCAAACGTATTACAATTATAAAACTCTTAACAATAAAATATATAGTGTTATGGTAAAACAGAATTGATGCTCTTTACAAAAAAGAGAAAAATCGAAGGTTTTCAAGCACCTAGGCTTTTCGGACAGCAGCTAACTCTAACTAATGAAGTGAAATATTTAGGCGTCATCTTTGATCCTCGTCTTAGTTGGAAAGCTCAGATAAATAAAATAGTAGAAAAAAGTATAATGACTTTCTGGCAGCTTAGACGTGCAGTAGGGAAATCCTGGGGACTCTCTCCAAAGATACTAAAATGGCTCTACACCGCCGTTATAAGACCAAGAATTCATTACGGATCTCTATTCTGGTGGCCCAAGGTTGATGTTAAAGAAACTATCAGGAAACTTGATAAAGTTTAGAGGTTGGCATGCAAGAGCATTACAGGGGCGATGAGGACCACTCCTACCGCGGCATTAGAAGCTCTGGCTGGACTACCCCCCCTACAGGTATGGATTAAAGGAGAAGCAATTTCTTCCTTCTTAAGAGTTAGGGACTGTGGATGGTGGAAAGGAAGGGCTCTCAATGTAGGTCATATGGCAATCGAGAGTTTGGCACATCGTGAAATTCCCTTTACAACGATACCTGTGATATTGATCAAACCTAAACTCAAGCTAAACAAGAGGTTTCAAATAGATATCCCTTCTAGAGATAAATGGGAAAAGGGTGAGGTAAAATTTAATGCGGATACTCTTGTGACATTCACTGATGGTTCACGAAATGATACAGGCTTATCTGGAGCAGACTATACATAGAAAACTCAGGCTTTACCAAAAAGTTTTTCTCTAGGTAAATTAACTACAGTGTTCCAAGCCGAAGTCTTTGCCATTTTGGAAGCGACTAGGCAGCCAGACTTAAAAACCCAAAATATAAGTCTATAGCAATTTGCTCTGACAGCCAAGCTGCTCTAAAAGCTTTAGCTTCTCCCAATATCAATTCTTCTTTGGTATTAGAATGCTGGGAAGCTCTAGAACAGCTATCTGAACACTTAAAGGTCAAAGTGATATGGGTCCCTGGACACACTGGCATAGCTGGAAACGAAAAAGCCGACGAAGTAGCTAAAAAAGGGGCATCTACAGACTTCTGTGGGCCAGAAGCCTGCAATAGATTTGGACAAGAAGGCAGGCCAAATCCCTTGTAAAAAGTTGGATTTGGAAGGAAACTAAAAATCAACATGGGAAAACAACAACCGGATGTAGACAGTCAAAGATGATATTTCAAAACATTAGATAGAAGGAAATCTAGATGGCTTCTTGACTTGAGTAAGTCTAGTCTCAGACTTATAGTAGGAGTAATCACTGGGCACTGCAGACTTAATAGGCATTTAGCCCTAATGAAGGTGACTGAGAGCCCAATATGTGCAATATGTGATGACAATGAGGAAGAAACAGCCTATCACTATTTGGCAACGTGTGAAGGGTTTGGAAGGCTCAGGTTTCAAATATTCGGAACTGGAACGCTTCTCGAAGAGGAAATGGAGTCTCTAAGATGGCAGGACATTCTTACTTTCATCCATCGTAGCAGGAGGTTCGACGAGGAGAAAGTAGTGGAAGTACAGTGATAGGTGGTTGACTTCGGGGTTGGTGAAAAGGACCCAATGGTGTGGTCTACTCACCAGGCTTGACCTCCCCACTCTTACTACTACTACTAGTGTTATGGTGATAATATTAGTAATAGTAAAATGTTTTTACCATTTAGACGATAAAAATACATAAAATGCATGTTTGAATAAAACTTAATTAACATTTTTATTAAAATAAATAAAAATAAATTTAGTGAGTAAGTAGGTGACTACTTAGAAGTACATTAAAAAGTTTAAATTATAATTATTAAAAAAACAATATATATTCCTGAACTCTTAGATCTTTAATTTGTACCTTGTATATGTTTTATTTGATACAGTGTATTTTTCTTTTGGTGAAAAAATAAATATGAGAAAGTAAGAAAAAAGATTTCAACTTTAAATTATATAAAACCAGATTAAAGTCGATGTAACAAACTTAATGGACTGAAAAGAACAGATAAAATGTTTAAGCTAAGTTTCATTTTATGAAGATTACGCTTATAAGGCTGTTCGGATGTCGGAAGGTGAAAGGTGGGGGAAGGGATCAATTTTGTAAGGATTCCTAATACCAAAAATAAATATCCGAAAATAATATATATATATATATATATATATATATAATATATATATATATATATGTCTGTATGCGTCAGACAGGACACAGTTTATTTTCATTTGGTTATAAAATTATATTAGCTCCTAATAACCTCGGCGAGCAAAGCAGGCCTTCATTCAAAGCGAAAGCATCTCAAAATTAATACCAGTAAAACAGTAATATCCCGATTAGCTCAATTTTCTTTTGAAATTCGCTACATTGGCTAATACCTTAATATTTGTAGTAATGAACTTAAATAAGATTAGTATAAGTTTCATACATACTTATTTATTCATTTAAGTCATGTAAAGATCTAAAGTGTGTTAAATTATGTCTGAAATAAAAAAAAAAAAAAGTAAAATCGAAGTGAGTGTCCAAAATAGGAAAATATAATTCCTTATCCTTCTAAGGAAAGTACAAATTTAAAAAATAAAAAGAGGAAAATTTAAAAAAAAATATACATCACGACAAGTTTCTAAAAATATACAATTTTAATTTACATGAAAAATGAGGGAATTATGCAAAGAATCCAAGAATAGTAAGAAGTATTAAATTGAGATGTTTAAATTCTTTAAACTCGAAAGATTTTCATTTTTATTACATTTAAAGAAATAATGCGAAACCTACTTTTTAAGATTTTAGAAAGATTGAACAATTTTTTTTGTCGAGTGTAAAACCGGATTTAATACGATTTTTTTTTAAATTCAAATAAGGATAGAATTATGCTGGGAAATTATAGTTTATAAAGGTAAAAGATTGCGAGTTCAGCCAATGACACATGGTATAGTCCAGCAACCAGGTCTACTGGAACCAACTACCAAAAAGAAAAACGTTTAATATATAGGCTGAAAATCGCAAATGTTTAATGGATAACAGTAAGATATTTAAGAATTAAGTTTAATGGACTGTGAGAAATCTTAATTAGGAAAAGTAATAATGAAGACAGCAGTTCGAGTTTTGTTAGATTAATTTATTTCATCAGAGCTTTCGCACAAGCGATGCTTGGCATCCTCAGTGAATCTAATAACAAGTAAACAAAACCATAAACCGCTTGTGCGAAAGCTCTGATGAAATTAATTAATCTAACAAAACTCGGACTGCTGTCTTTATTATTACTTTTTCTAAGTAAGATATTTGTTCGAAGAACTAAGTACCTTATATTCCTCTAGTTCTTTTTAGTTTTTACTCCTACTAGGTTTAATGCTGTTTAATACTGTTAGTTCCATTTTAAGTTGCTAGGGTTTATGCTGATATCTAAGAATTAGTTTCTAGTTAAAATAATTCTGGCACGAAGGACCGCATGCCGGGCAAATATTCTTTGAGATGCGAGCTTATAAGAATAAGGTAAATTAATACTTAAGGAGGATATTAATAATTAATACTTTAGGAGAAGGTTGCAGTGAGGTTACAGAGCCCCAAACATATGTGTCAATGCTTTTATTGCATTAATATATAGATTATGCCTACTCTAATTATATATCTCTATGGATCATTAGGACCTCGCCCCGTGGAAAAAGCAGAAAAAATTATTTTCTCACTTATGATTTACGAGATACCAACTGCTAAAAACCAAAACTATTAGAATATTTTATTAGTTCGAGTAATCGTGTGACAAGCATCAAGACACACACAATAATAATGTTAAAATAAATTAAAAAATAACAATGCAAACTATTATTGAATAATACATGGAGATATTGAAAAATACAGAAAATTAATTACGAGTAATGCTTGATACTTCAAGCATTACTCGTTACAAAGTTCAAGTTACAAAGCAAATCACGGAAACACGCATGCTCGGAGGAATTGTAGGTGCTGAAACGCTGCCATATGATAAAACAAGTGGGTGATAGGTTTTTGCTAAAGCAATGCTTTCCCCTCCTTTTGGTAGATAGGGAAGTAAAAGGTTAAACCCCTTTTAAATAAATAAAATTAATCATAGGCTTTTGAATAACAATATTATCATATTCAATGAAAATAAAGAAATCAGTGATTTTAAATATCATAGATAAGGCAAATTAACCTAGAGTTCATAAGAATAAAGTGATACAATAAAAATAAAACATAACAAAGCAATAAATCTCGCACACCTCATAAATTGTACAATTTAAAAGACATAGTAAGAGACATATGAATCAAAGAATATTTATTATACACTATTTGCATAATAATGGGACAATAAACAATTACAAATGAGAATTATGAAAGCTTATAATTATAATCATATGTTTAATTGTTTTAAAAGTATAAATATATTAAGATAAAATGTTAATCATATCAAATTAATGATAGCGGTAAAGATAAAAAATAGGGGACAGGATGCTTCGAAACATTTTCTAACCGCGTCGAATTCGATACGCTTATCCTCCTCTCATCGGACTCGCTTCGCTTGTCCTCAGAATATACAATTCGCTAAATTTATACCGCAACACGTCTTTGGACTCGCTTCGCTCGTCCACAGATAGTAATTACATTAGATTTATTCCCAGCAGTCACCCACCTAGGCACTGACCTCCCTCGATATAACAACTCGATACAACATGATCCAACAATAACCATAGATATACTTGCCGTATTGAAACGAAACTTAGAGTACTTATTTATAATCAACATAATTACTAAATATCAACATAATTATTATTTTTTTATTTTACAATAATTTAAAAAAAACGTATCCAAGTAATTGGATAAAAAGTATACTAATGCTGATAATAAAATAAAACTTAGCGCATATGCTGGTCATTATATATTGCAACATGCGTACCAAATCTCAAACCGATCAACAAATTTTATGCGTTTAATGAATAACGCGTAATATTTGAAATAATCCAACTGTAATGATTTTCGAAATTTTTTTTGTAGTCATTATTGCGGGTTAATGACGCCATAAAAATAATATTCCGGATAGCATAACTAGACCTGAAATTGGTTTTTGTGCATTGTTTCAATTTTCTAGCATAAATAAACTAGGAAATGCGATGACACACACAACTTAGTGAAAACTACTCACAAGGTTTTTATAAGACCTGAAAGACATAATATAGGTGACATTCCGGTTTCGGAATACCAATACTTTATCCAAGTGGACACCCATCCAGACATTGACCTTGCTTGATGCTGCTTATTTATATGATCCAACAAAAACCGTACATTTACTTGCCATATTTCAAGGAAACATAGTATACGTAAAGGGATTTACTTGTACCAAATTTTGATCAATGATCTCTCAAATTTTTTATTTTTTTAAAAAAACATATACAAGTCATTCGAAAAAAAACTGATGCTCACAATGAAATGAAACTTGACACACAATTTGCCCGGATAAACGACTAATGGAAAACAAATCTCAAACTGATGGACAAAATTTTCCGCATTTATGAATTTTTGCTGCGTCATTATTATGGGTTAATGACGTCATAAAAGAATTAATTTCTGAGTAGTACAATTAAACCTTACGATTGGTTTGTGTAGCATGGTTTAACATAACACTCTAGCACAAATCCACTGTGAGATACGATGATAACAGACAGAAAACTTTGTTAAAACCACTTAGGTCTTAAAACTCCTGAACGGATATTCAGGTGAAATCCAGGTTTCAGATTTTCTGCAAACACAATACTTATCTTATACATCTAGAGTATAAATGAAACAAGTAAAAATGAAAGTCTGAGCAAATAGCATTCCTAAAATATGCGCAATGTTCTTATGAAATTTCGCTAAATAAAATTAGGCTATAGTTTAACAATTTTAAAGAAAGAAACAAATAATTTTTCAAATGTTTTTAAAGAACGTGAGAAATAGTAAAAAAATCCAAAATGTACGAACAAACCTTTTCAACAAATATTAAAATAAATGTCGCTTTAAAAAAACCATTCTGGGATGGCACTGAAGAACTCAAGTGCCAAAAATAAAACATCGAACATCTATTTATAAATCATTTCAACCAAATATGATTTTTCCACGGATATAAAACAGAAAAAGGACCAAACAAAAACAGAAAGCTCTTGTATTCAAATTTTTGTACATATTTAAAACAGAAACAGGGACCTACGACACTAGGCCAGCGCCCTGGGGCTAGAACAAGGATTGTCAGTACTATTATTATTTGTTGTTAAATAAAATTTTACATTGCATTTTATATTTTCAGAAAAATTTGTTTTGAGGTAGTAAAAAATGAGTCAAATTTTTTAGATTCGGCTCTAGAACTATTATACATATTTTAACTTTACACACTTTTGCTCCCTTTAAAGCGTAAATCATTAAATTTGTTAAAAAAAATCTTAAGAGCAAAGTACCTTCTTGAAAAATGCTTTAATCCCATCAGCAGGTCTTCTCCAGTTAAGTTTCATGTTGGTAACTTCATTTCAATAACACAAACTGATACTTATATTAAACTTTTTCGGATTTACAAAAAGGAAAAGTATTGACTTGACTTCATATGAGTCGCTTAAAAGTTTTGACAAATTATTATACCAAGTTTTATTATTTTAACAAGATTGTTTTTTTTTTTATTAACTAAATTACCCATTTTAAGTTTCAGAATTTCTTAACCAATAGTTACGATCAATTGAACCTAAAAACAAGATTTAAACTAAAATACATTTCTAAAGAAAATAGCTAATATTTCCTTAGGAAAAACGCTAAAATAATTTTAATTAATGAAAAAAATGTCATCCAAACTATTAACAATAGATAATTACTTTTAAAAATTTACAACAAAATGACAAATAAATATAAATTAATAAAATATAAAACAAAATTGTAACAAGTTATGAAAACAAATAAAAATACGGTATAGGGTGAGAAAACCCTTAAATACCGCAGTGGTAAATTAATATTAAGTTCATTACAGTCAACTATATGTTTAAATTTGAGCTCTATAGATAGATAGATATAGTAAAGCAATAAATATAAGTTATTAGCAGTTAAAATAGAAAGAACACAAAAAAACTAAATAAAATTTAAAAATTAAGTGGTTATTACAAGAAAAGAAATTACGCTATTGACTCTGGTTTTTAGCGATTTTCCAAGGGAAAAATGAGCGAATTTTATTATTTAACATCGAAAATCAAGAAGCTACCGTAGTCAATCAATATTACAATAGCAATGACCAAAAAAGTGTAATTAATAAGAAATAAAGGTTATAAAACTTTTTAAATAAATTTTAAAAGTAAAAAAAAAAAAAATTGCTTCGTTTCAAAATTACTGTAACAAGGAAATTTTAAGTAATAAACAAGGTAGTAAAATCAGGGCAAAAATACCCGTTTTTTATGTTCAATTTAAAAGAATTTAAGTCCCTACTGTTCACAAGAAAAAACGCTAAACTTAAATTCTGTTTGTTATTAAAAAATCGTCTTTTTAAAAAATGTGTAATTAAAAATCATCATGAGGAATCTATCATTGCGAAAATATTTGTATATCAAGAGTGAAAATAGTTAATTTAAAAGTATGATTCACTTAAATATTATTATTGTATTTAAAAAAAATAAGAAAAATACGGTAAATGAAATAAATAAAAAGATGGCTGCGAGGAAAACGTTAGACGCGGAGTGCGGCCGGCAGTAAACTGGAAAATCAACTGAGTATTTTTTTCTCACATCCCATTGAAGACATGAGAGGGAAGGCTGTTACGTTACGACTGTCTTATTATATTATATTACTTTTCACTTTCTACTAAGTCTTCCCATACCCTTACACAAGACAAGACAATATGTGAACTAAAAACTACTTAACAGTATAGTTCATAATAACACTAAGTAATAATAATACTAACAAAGAACAATAAGATTAAAAAAGAAAATAATGCAGCAGAACCTGAGAAGAAGATATTACTAGCACAACACTAAATTAAATAAAAAATAAAATCTAGCCTTCTCTTAGCTACTCTGATTTTTTAAACGGTTGTATTAATTGTGTGCCTTTTTAGCGTATTTTCAAAGAAAAATTAGCTTATGAGATTAGGTTTATAGAGGCGGGTAGAGGTGGGGGTGGCTTTTTGTCGAGGGGGGGGACTTACTGATCAAGAATATATATATCTGCGTGTAAGTACAAGATTTTTGTTCCTAGACGTTTCTAAAGGACACGATAACTTTCGAACACTTTCTCGGATTAAAATGGAACTTCGTACAAAAATTAACCTTGTAAATGTCCCGAAACCTAATGTTTATCAAATAATATGTGTTACGTCATTAACTCACAGTAATGACCCCACAAACATTTCAAAAAATCTTTAAGAAGTGTTTTAGATTAGGCTGAATTTTTTACTATGTATTGTCAACATACATGTAGTAATATGGGGGGAGTGGTAGTTACCACCAGGCAAGTAGGCCACGTTGTTGGGCCCCTTTTGCTAGCTCCCTAAGATAGTATTCTACTCCTTTTAATTTCAAGTGAAGGTATATTTCATCTAATCTAGACAGAATAGCCGTGAATTTCTATGGTTCCTTTCATGCTTTTTTGTAAGCAATCATACATATTTTCACTAACTCATATAGTCTAAGGAAAACTAGGAACAACACGTACCCTCGCTGTTAAACCAAACCTCCATACACTTTAAACTACAAGGCGTCAACATACATACGGAGTAACATTTTATTATAACAAGACAATTTTAACAACACTTTAATTACGTTCTGGATGGTTTTCATCATGTTGGCCAATAAGTCCATCATGTTGACATTTTTCATCATGGGCCATGACATGGGGTCGAATTATGGAACAGTTTCCAGATATCGCATGTTGCTTGTAACATTCTAATCTGACTCGCAGAATTATATTCATGTTTCGCGAATCTCAAACGAAACGAATTGTTTCCACAAAAACGCGGAAAAAACGAATGTTTTAACCGCCTGAGGACGAGCGAAATGACTCCCAAGCAGTATAGATGAGCGTAAAGAATCCGATAATGCGAGGAAAAGTTCCCGTTAAGTTTAGGACAGGAGCCCAAGAGTACTAAGTAGGGGGACAAAGATAAAGGGAAAAGCTGAGACATATTGGAATTCGACACAGATTGGATTAAAATTGTGAGAGTTGTTGGCATGATAAGATTCGATAAGACGAAAAAGAGCCTCATTAAAGCAACAGGTTAAAAAAAATAAGTAAAATTAAAATGTTAGTAGGAAAATTTAAACCTTAATTAGAGAAATAAAAACTTCTTTTCAAGTTAAAAAGTGAGAGTATGAGTGAAATAAATATTTTAAATTGCTTTATTTTAGTAGGAAACTAACAATAATTAATGATTTCATATTTATTTTGTAAATAACTAAATTAATATAGGTAATTGAGAACTTGATTATTTAAAGATTAAAATATAAGATAATAAATAATTTAATTAAAAACAATGAGGTTGGAAGATAACTGGAGGATAAACTATTAATATTAAAATGAAAATAAGTTAACTAAAGAAAAGATAAACAAAGAATAAATTTAAAATACAATTCTTTAAAAAAAAAATTAAAAGTGAATCTAATTATGTGTAGTACATATTAATAAGTGATTGGTATAATCCTACATGATAGTTAGTTTATAAGCATTGTACAGTAGCTAGTTAAGAGGCAAAGAGTGTGCGTTACATTTGCAACTTTTAAAGAAAGTAATAATTTAATTAATTAGTATCACTTATTATTTAATCAATATATTTAATAAGAGGTCACAAAGAGAACAACTAAATAAAAAACCAGGAAAATAAAATAAAACCCCATCGCATAATGAGTCATGAAACAGTCACTGAGTTTTTCTCTAAAGAATATTATAATTCAATTCAACAAATTCTGCTGCTGAACAGACAGTAATTTCAAGCAAAAACATGTAAAAAGCTTTTATTCCTTATTATTACTACTAGTGACGATAGACAATTGTAGAAGTTATGAAAATTGCAAAAAATTTACAAATTGTAAATGTAATAAAATTTTATTGTGAATAAAGCAGTAGGGAGTGGGAAAAAACTATTGCTCTACACCAGGCAAATAGACTCGACTTTTAACCCCTTTTTGCTAAATTTGTTTTGCTAAGTAATAGTTAATAAAAAGTATATTGTAGCAACAATCATGACATGGCAGAAAATATCAAGATACTTAAAAGCATACTAAGGTAAAGTTATAACATTAACTTTACCTTAAAGCAGTGGTTCCCAACCTTTTTTGTTTTGCGACCCCTTTGCTAAAGAGTCAAATGACCTGTGACCCCTTAAGCTTTTGCAAAAAATACTCTTTTTAGCGAATAAAAGTTACTTACATAATTTTTTTTACAATCTTTAATATTTTAATATAGATATTTATATGATTTTGGTCCGCTCAAAAGAATGCCCTGAGCGTATTGGTTGTTATTTTCACTATTTGTTGTTTTATTATTTTGATTACCTGGCATTTTGCCATGTATTTAGTGAATATTTATTATTTGGGCCACTTCGCCTATGCCCCTTTAGGGCCACTTATTTTCTGATTAGAATAGTAGAGTAACTAGAGTGGAGTAGAGCAACTATAGACTCTTTATATTAAATTGACCTAATCTTATCTATTTACATTGTTTCCCTTACTTGTTTTGGCAAAATTGATAAGGTCATCAAAGCTAACTCTCATTATCAGTATCAGTATTGTAATAATTATTACAAGTATTTTTAAGCATGAAAAACTGGAGTCAGATTAAGACTCAACCCAGATCAAAATATGCAAATAAGTAACACACATCATACTTAATCCGTGGATAATACCCTGTATGTATTTAACTATAACCTTTTTAAGAAACATTATTTCACTTAAATAATAACAATTTTCGTCAAATAACTAATCAAATAATATTTATTTAGTGTGCCTTTATTATAATGCAAACAAGTCCCAATTTTATAACATATATTTTTAGCTTTAACTTCCTTATAACGAAAGTGAACCTTCACAATAAAAGACACAATTTATTGGTAGGATCAGTTATTACATTATCTGACTTTAACAACTAAACAAATACAGCACAAGAACCAGATCACCTGTTCAATACGCTGTGTAAGTAATTGTCTGTCAGTAGTTAATAAAATATAATAGAACTTGGTCAAAAAATTCTAACACATGTATCATAGTAAACATGTAGCTATAGTAGACATTAGTTTCACTTTAAACATGATCTTAAGTAAAAAATAGTACAGTTTGTTCTCCCAAATCAATTAATATATAGTTTAGATTGATGTGTCAATTAAAATAAGAATAATTGAATCTTATCAGGCTAATATTTTACTAAAAAACAATTTGGTTTTTAGTTGTCCTTTTAATGGGAAAAATTGCAAAATTTATCTTATTTTCTAAACAAATAATGTCGTAAACAACTATTGTATAACACAGGGCTAAAAGTCAGTTGACATCCCACCAAAATCTCAATGCTTTTTTAACAAAAAAAATCCCTTTTCTTAAGGAACAAAAAAGTCCCTACATTGGCAACACTGTAAGTCAGGTGATGTTTTGAATTATATTTGATATCGTATTTTTAATTTTTTTTTAAATTATTTATTCACTTTTTAAATAGGAATATTGTTGTATCTTTTAAACTTACCAACTAAGTGTTGCTCTAACTTAGTTCGGAAGTAAGAATTAAGTGGAGTTAAAGTTGTTAATTATGTAATGCAATGGATCATAATTGTTCAGCTATAATAACTATTTTATAGATAGATTTTACTTATTTTTCATTAAAAAGCACAATTGTTTATTATTAATGGCATACTTTGATTAAATACTTTAATGCATGATGTATCGTTCTTGACATGATTATATTTTACTTTTTTCCAAAACCAACTGCTTTTTTGTGCCAAATTTGTATAATTGAATGCGTATAGTTTCATATGGTAAAAATAATATGACAAAAGACTGTCATCTATTGAAAGACATGGAATTTTGCAAAAAAATGCTGTTTCTTGGTTGACATTTTTATTTCACTCAAAGAGCAAAAAATGCTTAAAGAATACATCAATGTCTATGCGTCTATATATAGGCACTCAGATTGGATGAATATGAAACGAAACGAACTCAAACAAATCAAAATGCACATGAGGGAAATAAAAGCTACACGAGGTTACTTATGTTTACAACCAGTGATGTCTTTATATGATTTTATTTACGAAAAAGGTATTTTTTGTATCAAGGTTGGCATAAGGTAGAGGGGAAAGGAGCGCGGTCAGTCTAAAACAATAGAATTCTTCCTCTTCTAATTTTAAGGGGCGCTGTCAACTTACTTTACCTGTGTGTTATATTATAAAAATGTTGATATAAAAGTTAAAAATTGTCTTGTTTCCATTCTTTATAAACAAAAATAGATGTCTTGATTTAAAACTGATAACAATACTGATAACGATGGCACAATGTAAAAACTAGCAAACCAGCCCCCACCCCTACTGCATGAATTTCTACATCACTTCAGTTTTACATCTATGACAGAAACTATAACAAAAGGTTTGATTGATGTTATAGCATAAATGTATGTAAAAGTTGTAACAGTGAATTATTAAATCTCCTGAAACAGGTGTCTACTTAAAAAAGTAGGATAATCTATACAACTAATATACTGTTGGCTGCAATTTTCCCCACCCAAGGATTGCAATTCAGAAGCAATAATTAGAATTCATACAAGCACAATAAAAAAGCTGTACGTGAGCAAAAGTAATATCACGGGATGCTCTACAATTCATAAGTGTTATTTAAAAAAAATAAATAAATTAAGGGTAGAGCAATTCTCACATTGCCTTTATAAATTCAACTCTTAGGACAATCCAAGATTTCAAGATTATGAAACTGATAACATATATGTATGAATTAAAAGATTAAAAAGATGAGTCAAAACAATTAAACTAAAACTCTATTATTTTAAACAAGAGTCTCTTTAAAACAAGCAACAAGTGCACAACTTGAGAATTAAAAGTATAATGTTTCAACAGAATGTAACTGATTCAAATATTTTTTGATAAAAACATATACTTCTTCGAGTAAAGATAAGACTAAAGACAATCTAAACCCAACTCAACGTTTAACAAAAACCAGACGATGAAAAAAGATGACAACCCAGTTCTTGAATTCCTCCCTTCCACTACCGATGGCGGCTTAATAAGTATGAGCTTCCTAAAGTTGGGGATCTTATGTCGATTTAAATTAAATAATTAATAATGTCGAAGATCACAGTACATTTTTGTTATAATTTTTTTACAAACCAGTTAAAAATGTAAAAAGTAGTTTCTAACCTGGTAATAACTGGAGTCCGCCATCTTATCTTCTCGTGAACTCTTCAACGAAAAAACTAAAGATCAAGTCTTAAGAATCAAATTGCGCTTCACAACTTGTTTGGTCATCTGTAAAACTAACCAATAAATGTTTATTTCATGAATTTAACAGTAAATTACATGATTGAAACCGTGAAATTAAGCGAATTCGCGCACATTCCAATACACCCGAGAAAACAATCTACAACGAACTGAAACAAGATGGTTTGTTTGGAGTGGTCAAGTGTATTTCAATGTTGCCAACAAGATAGAAACATTAACTTTTCACTTCCGCCAAATACTATCTTAAAAATCATGTTTTTCGGTTTTGGTTGCTTTAAAATAGCCTAAAAGGTAATATTAAAATATTATTCACAATTAATAGCCCTCATTTTCTCGTTTTTTAAAGAAATTGTGCAAAATGTTGAAAGACTTACGTGAGACCTAAAAATTGCATCATCATCATAAAATATATTAATAATTGAAAATGGCAAGCCTGATAAAACCTCCCTGTGAGGGTTATATTAATGTATTTGAGTAGCTGGAAATCAGGATTTTTAATTACTTAATTAATTAGGTTTTAGCATATATTTGTTTTAATTAATTAATATTAATTGGTTTTTATTAAATACATAATGAATTCTACTTTACTATTTTTCACATTATGTATCATGGTAAGCTTTTTACTCTTTGTTTTTTAAACGAATCCAGGCGATGAATTCCTTTTTTATCAATGTATGCTTAAAAAAGGGGATGGAAGGAGAAGAGGAAGTCTACTTACTCTCAAAGTAACACGGTGCCAAACAAAACACTATCGAGCACACCTTTTATTTACTTAGGAACCCTATAGAGTGAGTGGACTTCCCCTTTTTCTTTCACCCCCCCCCCCCCTCAAAATGACTTTAGTTTAAATGCTATGGTTAGCTAATAACGTGCTATATTTATACAGTTGGTGACTCTGCTGATTTCATGAATAAGAGATGTGTGCTTTATATTTATTTTGTTCACACGCGGGGTTTGGCAGAGGGTTCAACCCCCCAGCAGTTGTCGTGTGAACAGGATTAAACATGAAATTTAACTCTGAAACTCTCTAAACTATTACTTGGTTCACACGCGGGATTTGGCAGGGGTTAAATCCCAAATGTTGATATGGTATTTTTAACCTCTAGTTCAGGCTCTAACCCCATTAAAAAATGAGTTTCAGGCTTGAACCCTGTGTTTCATACTGTTCATTCAGTATGTAACAAGTGACGGGAGGGGGGGGGGGTGGAACCCCCTGCCAAACCCTGTAGGTGAACAAAGTATATATGCTTACAAAGATGGGGGTTGAACCCTGTGTTCAACCCCTTTTGTGTCAATAGTTGGGGTTGAACCCCCTCCCAAGCCCCATGTGTAACAAAGTAAGTATTGCACACGGTTTTAATTAATTGACAGCACGGAAAAATAGTGTTAAGGAACCAATGATGTTTCCAAAAGTGTCTATCATTTGATTCCCCACTCTCAACTGATTTTTACTGTGTGTTATACGGTAGTTCTCCTAGACTGCTGTCAATCAGCACCATTTCCCTATGGCAAACGTTGCCACAATAGGTTTCATTGTACTGCAGCTTCGGCAAATACATAATATAAGAACACTAATTAAAGTCAACAACTTTAATTTTGCTTTTGACTGTGAAGCATACTAGCAGCTTATAACAAGAAATAATAATCAGTCAAAATAGATGCTGGTTCATTGTAAGAGGTTAGGTCAAAACACTGTTCCACTCATCATCCCCATATTTTTATTGCTTTAGCCTTAAAGATGGGAAATCACATTAGCCACAATGATGATATGTTATTTAATATTATTTTGACTGCTAAAGTAAGTGTTAATCAAAGAGATTAATTTTCTATAAAAAAAGGATGATTCATTATAAATATATATAAGAGTCATTAGTTTATATTAGGATGGGTAAGAAGAGTACTAAATATTAGCCAAGAAATCAGTAGGTATAGAATGTGCTTGACTTTTACATGCCATGGTATGGATAGAATGGCCTTCCCCACCCTATGACAAATTTGGCTTATCTATTAAGTCACCTGAAAATCTACCAGTTGGTTAGTGGGTCTGTAGATGGTAAAAAGGCAGGAGAAAAGAAGACAAGTCCTGCAAAGGTGAGGCTTGTCATGTGCTATGCAGAAAAGTATCAACATTGTTGTCACCACAGATCTACCAAAAAAGAGAGCTGAGTGGAATTAGTGAAGTCCCTGCCAATTTTGTAGGAGAGGAGTTTGTCAGGAGCTTACCAAATTTAGTCCTGTGAGGTAACTCCTTTGAAACCCACCTTTGCTTGAATTAAAATACAAGCATGAATATCTACTGCGTGAAGTGATTCTACCTACCGGCAAGCTTGAAGTAAATTAAAAGTCAAGCCAATCAATGCTATGCAAGCTATCCAACTAATGCTTGAACGGTATCCTTTAAACCAATTATTTAACTTTTTTATTACACTTTAATTTATTCTTTAAATAAATGAAATCTGTAAAGTCAAATTCAAGCATATTTTCTCTCGTTATTCTATTAGTTTTAAAATACCTAATTTCGAATGATTTAGTTGATTTTCTCTTTTATAGGTTACATATTTTAAAGAAATAGTGAGCGAATTTACAGCTGAAGATTGCTGGCAGCTTGGTATGAATAAGGCTAATCTTTTGTGTTCTTCCTGTGATTTACTGAAGAAACATGATCTCTTGGATATGAGGTTTATATTATGTGTATTTTCTGTTTTTATTAATGGTGTACTGCTTTGACTAAAAAAAAATCTAACGCTGAAGTCTGTAAGCCAGACAAATTTTCTTTGTAAAGCATGTTTTCTTACTCAATAATCCATGTCAAAGTTTAAAAATACAAATTTTATTATAATAAAAAAAATCCATTTTGTGTCAAGGTCTTTTTATATATTATATTATTATGTATTTATTACATTATATTTGTATATTATTTATCTATGCTTAAATTATTTCTATTCTATGTTTTTAATAATGGGATTTTCCTTGAAAAATCAAAGGACTAAGGCTCATCATAATTAAGTACATTTGATGTACTTTAATTCAAATGTACATTTGAAGTCTCTACAAATAATTACAGAAATTTGGGCAATTCATATAAAAGTATTGGTGGCACAACAGTTCATAATATGTTTAACTATTATATGGTTGATAATATGGTATACTTATGAATTAAGTTATCCTTATTGTCTCTAATATCCTGCAAAACCAACAGTTTTTAAAAAATTTGTATTGCAATGGCGTTGCATAGTAAAGTCAGTTTTTCATAGAATGTAAAACCTGTAAAGTTGTTTGCTATATTTTATTTTAATTTTTGTCATGACATCTTGCAAAATTATGAATGAATAAATACAATAAAATAAAGATATTGACTGTTCTGACTTTACCAATGTTTGAAATCTCTATCATACCTAATGTATTTGTTTGCATTTTACTAGCATTTTCATATTCACTAGTCGGACTCTGTGATATTTCCTCCATTTTGCTAAAGGCTGCTTTAGCAACATACTTGCTCTGTATGAAATCACAGTATAACTGTGCAAAAGACACCTAGGAAATGTAAGTTGCATTTCGCATGTTACATTTCTTAGGTGTCTCTTGCACAATTATATTGTGTCAACTATTCATGTTTTGCAAAACTCGGTAGTATCAAATGATATTTACTTTAAAATATTCTTAATTTGTTATTGTTACCTGAATCTAAGGTATTTAAGGTCCCTATTTATTTTACTTGGACTTTAAGATCCCCATACGGGATACTAGGGTTAAAAAAGGTTCTAGCATACTTGATCAGGATCCTAAAGCAGCATAGAAGGGCTTTATATATTTTTTAATGAATTAAAAAATATATTCTACATTTAGATCTTTATGGCCTCTATTTATTATACCCATACGAAGACTAGAGCTAATGATGACCCTTAACATAAAATATAAATATGGCAGGGAAACTAATAATGGTTATCCTTAACCCGTGTGTGGATACCACACAAGAATTGCTACACCACTACTTTTGTTCTTTGATTGGTCCGAGGTGATATAATCAACTAATATAATAATTAAGATCTATAATTTTTATATTTTATGCACTGTGTGTGTTATTTATCCTTTGATCGCTATCCAAGACTGAATCTATACCTCCAGAATGGGCTCACTTTTCTATGGTGTGCATTTTAAAATTGTTAGTTTAAAATTTTGTAATGATCATTATGTTTGGTTGTCATTGTTTATGGCTGGTGATCCTGAATTTTGAACCAGTTTCAATTGCACAAAATATTACTCTCTTTATTTTTTGTTCAAGGGAGCATTGTTTAAATTGCTGTACACCAGATGAGAGTTCTGATTCAATCAAAAGATATCCTAAGGCAAGACTTGAAGTTTGTACCTGCAAATTCGGAACATATCCTCAAATTCAAGGTTAATTTCTGAATCGATGTTCTATAATAAAAAATTGATAAGTGCTTATAGAAGTATACACCTGGTATACAAGTGTAGACGTGTGGTCAATATTTTTTATGGCATCAATTACTTTAAGTTCTTACTAATACTAACTATTCATAAACACCATGAGTACAATTCATGTACTCAATCTTGGAAGCTGTCAGCCGAGAGTCTTCCATAGAAACCTCTGCAAACTAGCCAGTTTGCAGTATTCTCTGTAAACAGGGTTTACAGAGGGTTCTTTTTTTTAGTGAAATGAGCAATCTTTCTCCGAGCCACATTAATATTTTAAATGATAAAGAACATTTAAGGAATAGAGAGGTGATGAAATTCATATGGATAAACAGGGTCAATCAAATGCAATTACGCCTTAAGAGCTTTATTTTAATGGTATGATGTAGTTTTGGATTTTATTCATCATTGTATTCTTCTTCTCGTGTTATCAATCCTAAGATTGCTTTTTTGCAGCTCTCCAATCATCTCTGTATATAATTATATGATTGGCAGTGGACATTGTTCTTAATCCTAGTTATAAGCTCTAGTCAAGGTCTTCCTCTATTGTTTAGTCCTTCCGTCCTTCTATCATTATTCATTCAAGTATTGTTTTTAGGAGTCTCTTGTGACAGAAAACCGCCCTAAACGGTACTACCAACAAATAGAATTACTGTAATTAAATTTTGGAACCCCATTTTTTTGGCCTTTTCACTAAAATTAGAAATAGATGTTTGTGTTTACCTATAAAAACTTGGTTGATAATTCTGTACTTACAACAGTCTCATAAGGGTGGTTTTTTGGAAATTCCCTAAAAGGATGTTAAAAGTAATAACTGTTTGAAGGAACAATAAAAAAGTCTCCACAAAAACATTAATTTATTCAAAGAGCATTTAACCTAACATGAGGCCATTATCACATGATGACTAATAATTAATAACTCGTTAATTGTAATAATATTGTATTAGTTAAAGTTAACTAATTAATGTTTGTTATAATATTTTGCCCTTTAGCTCTCGAGCCCCCTCAGTGGAACCCTTGGGTTCCATAGACCTCACTTTGTGTAACCCTGTCCTAGAATACTCCAAAATGAAAAATTTGAGTGTAAAGAAGAACAGTGCAGAGTCGAATAGTATACTTGTAAAAAAGTGCTATATTCTAGGCATTGACCATATATGCTAAGAGTGTAGTGTGTAGTTCTATCTACTACACTGTAGTAGATAATATTTCTCTGTCCAAATGGTGCTTTGTGGAAAGGGAGGCTAGAAAGTTTTTCATTCTTCAACATTCTGTTGGGTACTCTAAAGTTGAACCTTACTAAAAGATTAGGGACATCAAAATCTCCATTAATAATTTTAGATGAAAAAGTTTTTGACTTGACTCCTCTCTTGACATTAGATTTCCAGAATGGGAATCCATGTCCAGACTGATAGCTAAACCAATATTAAAAATATCAAAAATTGTTTATGAAAATATTCTATTTTGTTGAGTGAGTGGATGCTGTAGGACTCTAAATAACAATGCAATTCTATCATTGGTTTTACCAAGAGTTAAAAAAAATATTTTACAATTAGCCCCGAAGTATTAGACCAATTTTGGAGTAGATATCAGCAATCTGAGATACGATAACAACCAGTGGGGGGGGGGGTATTCTTGATATTGTCTTCCCCCACTTGCACTCTTAAAATATTAAACCAAAATTATTTAAAACTAGCGATTGGCTTTGTGGTTTTTCCATCAATTCTATTAAGTAATGACTGTTAAATGAATTAATAAAAAATACATTTTTTGTCTAAACCTAAAAAACATCATGTAGATAGTTTATTAGGTAACAGAAAAAAGTATTTTATTCAAATATTTTGTAAAAGAATTTTTTGTGTAATAACACAACTTAAAATAAAACTGTCAGGGTGCAAAGGTCTTAATACTATCTATATTTTTTATCACATCTGTTATGAACTGACTCTTATTAATCTTCCCAATATGTATTTGCAATTTTTGTTTTATTATCTTTTCAAAAAAAACTTTGTTTATGGTTTATTCGTTTGTTGAAAATGTTTATGAAGTTTTTCCTTAGAGTATACTCTGAGGGCAAGCAAAGCGAGTCCATGCAGTGAAGATAAGTGTCGTGAATGTGATATAGTTAGGAATAGCTCCGAGGTTCCCTTTATCTATTTTTTTATTTTGTTACCATTTTAGGCTTAATATTTTTCAAATTTTTTTGTTAGATTTTTTTAAATATGTTTTTATAGTGGGCAATTTTTTAATAATTTGAAATTAAAAAATTAGGTACATTTATACATGCTACTCTCCTCCTTGCTTATTATTACTCGCTTTGCTAGCCCACAGAATATAAACATCACCAAATTTATACTGCAACATGTCTTCAGACTTGCTTGTTCTCAGATAGCAAATACCTTTCTGTTATTTTACGGTGGTCACCCATCCAGGCACTGACTTTGATTAATACCGCTCAGCTTTTATGATCCAACAAAAATCTTATGTATACGTACCGTATTGAAACCAAACTTAGCAAACTTATTTGTTATGTTGAGGGTTAGTAAAGAGATAGACTACTTCCAAATTTGAACTTAGTTATTTTTTTTTTTTAATGTATACAAGTTATTTAATAAAATGCACTGGGAGCTATAATGATAACAGACTCACACATATAGACAGACGACTTTGTGAACACCACTTAAGAGGTCTTAAAAACGCGTGAACTGTTAAATCCCAATTTTCATTTTTTTTTGCAAAAACAATACTTTTCCTATAAGGTGCAGTCTCCTAGATTCCTTGTCAAAATCAGGACATCATCACTAACAAACCTTTCCTTATCATTGTTTCTTAAAGGATTTTTTTGAGTTGCGTTAGTTTTTTCTAATTTTTTAGTAATTAGTCTGATTTGTGATAAATGAAACTTATTTTTTTAATCTAGAATGTTGTACGCTCACTACGAGCTATTAAGTTTAAGTTTTACATTGTATCATTAAAGTTACAGGTGTTTAAAGTTGGGTGGAAAAACTGTGGTTTTAAAGGACTGTTTGTTTACTTTAGTTCTGTTCAAATATTTCTCTTATTATTATAAATTGGTTGGAGTTATCATTATTTCATTAATCTTTACGCCCTTGTGGTTAATTTCAAGGATTATTTACATGCAATCAACGTTTTGTTTTTAATTTAACTTCGTACATACTAGACGTCAGTGTTATTTACTTGGTTTGTGTTTAAATTTTGAATGTATTGATGAAAATTAATACAAATTGTTATTATTTGAAGTCTAATTTGAAAAAAACTAACGCAACTCAAAAAAATTCCATAAGAAACAATGATAAGAAAAGGTTTGTTGGTGATCCGATGCCCTGATTTTGACAAGGAATCTAGAAGACCATGGAAAATTTGACAGTGTGGATATCTTCGTAGCGCCAATTATTTTTTTGCCCCTCTTTGTTAACTATTGCAGTAAATACTATATTATTCTAGATAGAAAAACAATAGACAATATCCAAGGAGCAACTTCAAGAACACTATATAACATATAAACCGTAAAATATTTAGTACACAAAGCATTACTGTGTTATTATTCCTATGATTACCTAATAAAACTTCTGGATGGGGTTTACCATGATTTGATTGCGAGGGTTTATGGCGCCTTTTATTATACTTTTAACTTTAATGCACAAAATATTTATTAATTTAGTGTATTTAGTACCATTAATGTTTGTTTTTTCTAGCATTTGTTCAGAGTGATAAGCCAGCCAAGTTTCCTAATTTAAGTATCAGGTATGTAAGAGGTTTGGATCCTATCATCAAACTCATGGATAGTAATGGAGAAGTTCAAGAGGTAAAACGTTTCTCTTTTCTTATTTTATTTTATGTTATAGATCAATATAGGCAAGGTTGGGCATAATGTTTTATTTTCTATTACTTAAGAATTATGTTCTAAGGTGAGCATAAATGGACTGCATTGTAAAGGAATGAATGATTGAATTAACCATGAGGGGAGGTTACTGCAAATCAGCCTATACGAAAATAATAATAAAAATAAGGAACTTCTCAGCCTTTGGAAGCCCCATGAATCTGCAAGGGGCTTTGTCACTCTTCAAAATGCTAACCAAGCCTTTTGAAGCCTTTATGTTAAGGGAAAAATTTTACATTTAATATCCTGCTTATTAATGCAAAAAATAATTAAATTTACTGTTAAGTAAGCGTGAAGTGGAATCTCCCCAAAATCTGCATATGTTTGTCTCTATTTTATCATCTGCTATTCTTCTCAGTAGTCTGCTAATAAGGCTTCTTTCAAATTTGTATTTTCCATTTTTACATACATATAGAAACACACAGTTTTCAATTAAAAATAAGTAAAAAAACATTTATGCCAGAGGTAGATTTAAACACTCAGATTTCATTTCTGTACTAAATTCATTTAATCATAAACCATAAATGCTTGACTAAGCCCTTGATATAGCAAAAACGGCTTAGAGGCCAGATTTGTAATTGAAGTAAATGTATTGAAGTGACTCAAATGCATTGTTGCCAGTACTGATTAGTAATGTCATGACATTATTAACATGTCATAGTAAGTGAATAATATCAAATTCGGTGCTGGCATGTTTTGTCAAAAGACCATTAGCCCAAACAAAAACAATGAAAAACTATCTCTCCCAAATTGCCCCTTAATCTATTGTACTTGTAATCAACTTCCCTTCAGTATCTTTCAAAAAAAATTATTTACAAAGAATTGAGTTTTCTCATATTTTAACAATGTATGCTACTCTGTAAGTGACAGAAGATTGTCAAAAATGTCATAATATTTTGTAAGAAAACCTTCAGTGTTGTTTATTTGCTCCTGAAAAAATAAAAATTAGATGTTTTTTGTTATTGCTTGCTACGAATTTCTGCCTTACAATGTTATCTTCATCAATGACAGGCAACATAACATTGGAAAAACTATCTCTCCCAATTGCCCCTTAATCTATTGTACTTGTAATCAACTTCCCTTCAGTATCTTTCAAAAAAAATTATTTACAAAGAATTGAGTTTTCTCATATTTTAACAATGTATGCTACTCTGTAAGTGACAGAAGATTGTCAAATGTCATAATATTTTGTAAGAAAACCCTCAGTGTTGTTTTATTTGCTCCTGAAAAATAAAAATTAGATGTTTTTTGTTATTGCTTGCTACGAATTTCTGCCTTACAATGTTATCTTCATCAATGACAGGCAACATAACATTGGCATAAATGTCCTCTATGATTACAATGGTTGCTAAAAATAGCCCTAGTGGTCAACATTTTCTTCTATTGACTTTCGCAATCGTATCAACAACCTGAAATACTCTCACGTATTAAATGTTTAAATATAGAAGTATTTCTTTAATCTCACTTAAAGAAATACTTCTATATTTAAACATGCTGTCCTCAAATATATTTATACTTTTGGAATAAAGAGTCTAAGTGGAATCAATTCCCCCTTGCTCCTTCCTTAAGACCTACCTCAAGCATAATTTTCTACTGAAAATTAGCTGAAATTCTTATTTTAACATCTATCTTAATTTTATTTATTCTTTTGTATCAAGGCACCTCATACATTATAATGCATTATGTTTCCTCATATTATTTTAAAGTTTCCTTATATTACATTTATATACTATTTTAAAATTATAGTATAATAATTAAAATTTATTAAATTAAAATTTAGTAAATGAGCCCTATTCATTTTTTTCTATTTTTTACGTAATTTTACATTTACATATGTACGTGAGGTGCTTAGTCGTAAAAGACCAAGTATATGTGGAAAGTAAAAATATGCTTACAGTATTCTATACAGCAAGATTATTATTGGTTTTTATTGCTACCATATGTTTGCTATTTATATAAATTTATAGCAACCTTATTTTGCTTGTATAAAGGAAGCAATATTTTATGAAAGAATCTATTTCTCATGTGATTTTTTTAAAGGTCTTGGCTATCGAAAAATGGGATACAGATGCTGTTGAAGAGTTTCTTAACACACACTTGGAGAATGACGAAGATGACAGGGATTATTTAAAGACAAACACCATCTAATATCTTAAACACATTTATAATTACATCACTTGTAATAATTCTTTTCAATATTTTTTTATATATAAATATTGTTAATAATGTATTTGTAAATATGGTAAATTATTTAAAATAAACAAAAATATTAAAAAAAACTTTTTTTAATCTCAAATTACAAAAGGATGGCTTACAATATCCCTTAAAAAATAAAAACAACCTAATTTATATTAAAAAAAGAATTCTAAACAAAAACTAAATACAAATTATTAAATTAAATCCAGGTACAAAGAAAGTAGAGTACGTTTTATTAAAGATTAAGTACAAATAAATTACTTAAAAGTATGTCCTCAGAGATATGCTAAGTCTGTGTGAGACATTCTAGAAGTCAACTTAAGTTTGATTGACCCTTAGATAAGTGTTTTTACATAAATACAAGTATCATAATTTAAATAATGTTCATCAAGAAAGATTATATTAATATTTGAATTATTTCACAGTTATCCTTTACGAGTACTAATTCTAGGCCAACAATTTTTTTTGTTGACTTATTAAGATGTTTCAAATAATTCTTAAATTTATTTAAAACTTGTTCTTATGTCAAAATATTTTAAGTATCCTCATACCAACTATTTTTAAAAACTGCTCTTAACTACTTTGTGACATACCTGTTTAATTTATAACTAGTTAAATAACTTAAATAAAGTTAACTTCTCCTACACCAAAACACCAGTAAACAGCCTTTTTTTAAATTAATAAAAAAAAGTATTTAAAAATTAACGTTAAAATAAAAAAAATACATTTAAAGAAATTAAATTAATTACATGTATACTAAGATACTTTTGTCGTTAAAGTAAACATTTACAATATGTAGTATTTATTTGTTAAATATAAAACAAATTAGGTTGACTAGAGTGAAGATTAATTACTGAGAATGGCCGATGATTTACATCTTGTTTCGTACGTTAGTCTTCATTCTGAAAAAAATATCAAATTATTAATTTGTGAAAAATAAAGATAAATTGTGATTTGTTCTAGACAATTTCTAGTGAAAGTCATTTGACAAATAAATATGAAATGATGACAAAACTGACTTTCAATCTTATACAGATAATTCTCAGTTATCAGTAACAAACTGGATTTCAACCAAGTACTGATCATTGCATTACAAATTGGTTTCATCTATAGATATTTTCGTGCCTACAACTGGTTTCAGCGCGATATAGATCATTCTCAGTGTCTAAAATTTTTCAACCATTGTAAGTATGTCAGTGTCTAAAAAAAGGGACAGTAAGTTAAATTTTTAGGGACTTTATACATCTTCTTATGATATTATTTTCATTGACTTTAGGAACTTTTTTTGTGTATAAAATTTAAGTTTGTGGTTTAAGCTGGTCCAATTATTCAAACGTTCAAATATTATTAGTAGATTTAAGTTTAATTGTTATTTTTATTTCTTCATACAATTTATCATGCAATGATTTTGTTCTTACCCCATAGTGAAAATTATAATTTTAAGCTATAGAAACTTGTTGAAATGTTACAGCTTTTCAATGGTTAAAACAAAAATGCCCACACTCAGACTAATAAGATATAGAACACTATCTTTGACATATGAGAGTTCGCAAAAGAGGCCAAAAATATGGCTCTCTTGTTAGATAATCCATCATTTCTCTTTCTTATTGCTTTTAAAATTAAGGCTAGGTTTATGGATGCTTACCATCATAGGATATAAGAATGTAAGCCTGGAGTCAGTTCCATATTGATTTTCAGCTATGCAAGTATAACCCCCCATATCTTCCCAGCGTAGCCTGCTAATCAGTAAATCACCATCAACTGTCATCTAAACACAGATACAATATCATATTTATCAGTACATTGATTCTTCTAATCACAAACGTTATGCAAATGGTTGTCAAAAATTTGTTTTGTTTTAACTAGAACAACTAATATATTACAACTAACATAAAGACAACCCATGCATATAAATATGTTAAAATCAGGCACCTCCACCTTTTGATTAATATCAACATGTGTTGATTTATGTTGGTTAGAACTTATCATTATGAATCTAAAATAATAGAGATATATGAGTAGAAGCTGGTCCGTATACTTTTAAATTTTTTCTCAGATTCATTAAGAAAGACCAAAATCACTTAACTAATAAAAGCTCTTGACTAAACAGGAAGCAAAGAATGTAAACCACAATGAATTAGTTTTAGTAATTTAAAGGATCTATTTTTCAACATACTTTACTTTTTTAGAAATAGTTTAAATTTACTATGCATTTTTCTAATTGTTAATAAAGAAGTATTTTGCATTTGGAATTTAAATACAACTAAAACCAAGCAAACAAATAATTTGGCTCTGTTCCTAATGACTTAAATGTTTAAAAATAATTTAAAATACTCTTTTTAAGGCATTTAAGGAAATAACTCTCTCTTATTTTAACATTTTATAGTTCATTATTCGTGTATTTGCTATTTTCTTTCCTGGTGTGGTATGTGTACATGCCTGTTTCTTACATTAAAATGTTACCTCTTTTAACTCTTATAATTCTTATGAAAAATTGTTATACAAGTTTTTTATCAATAAGGATCTATAAACAAGTACAAATTTATTTTCATTAACTTTCAATAAAAAGTTATTGTAAAAAAATGTAAGAAATTGAGGATCCATGTGAAATTTTGGTAAAATTGAATTCTTGCTCCAAAAATGATTATAGTACTGGATAACTAAATGATTCAACTACTATAAACATTACTTCAAAATATCTATGCTTAATCATTTCAACCAATCATTACTGAAGGGAATAGTGTTATGTGGCAGGAAATAAAAAGTGAACAAGCTTAAGACCAAATCTTATTTTATCACTTTATGTGAAAAAAAAACAGTTGATCTGTTATACTTTTTTAGAATTCTATCATAGCTTCAGAACTTTTTAAAAATATTTTTTAAGTAATCACCTTGACTCGTGAGTTGATTGAATTTCCCACAATCTGTTTATTTTCATCAAGCCAATATATTTTAGGCCTGGGATTACCTTGTACCGTGCAAGGTAAGATAACATCATTGTTCATGTTCTCCAGAACTAATGGACTCCATGTTACTATCTTCGGTGGCTTTTCATTTGACACCTCAGCCGGACACTCTCCTACTCCTGTAAACCGAAAGTTAAGTTATACAATGATACATTGTTGATGTAATAATGAGTAATAACATTTCAAATATTTTAAAAATTGTGTAAGGAAGGAAGTAGGAAAAGGTTGTTAATACTATACTTTTAGCATATTTTTAATGCGGCAAAATAGCCTAACAGGATTGTGGGAGGGATGAAAACTATTGTTTCATTTATCTTATAATTTCCTAATGAGAAAAAGGAGGCGATTGGCATTGGTGATCCTATGTAAAATCTAAGAGGAGGCTTCTGCCCCCTTACAATATATATAACAAATATTTATATTGTGCCTTACCTCGGACCTTGTGGATCAATAACCTAAATATATTTCTCCAGTGACAGAATAACTGATTTTTAAGTACTAATTTTATAACTGCACATGGTAACTAACTACAGTTATTTATTGAAAGTAAACTTGTAGTTAGTTTACTTTCAACACCAGTATTTTAAGTGTAGTTCTTTTACATGCAAGTAGATTTAATTTCATGGCAGAATATCTCAAATGAAATGTTGCAAGGTCAATTCACAGTTAATTAAGTTTTCAGTCTTTATTTAGAAAGAATTAACCTAAATAAAGTCTTATCCTAGTAAGGATAAATATATCCCAACACTCATATAATGAAAAAATAAAGCTTTTTTGGTACAGTCGAAATATTGATTGTGAAGTATTGATAGTGATTGTGCTTACTTATCAATATTTTAATAATAAATCATATTTACCCTCAACTATAAGTAGGGAAGGGGTAGAAACCCTGCTCTGGCCCCCAGACACAGCTCTGCATGTGTAAACTCCTCTATGTGATGGCTGAACACAGTCTATGACAAACCTTGATATTAACTTGCCCAGTCCTAAACCACTGATCAGATTTGACTCCAGATTACCCTGTTATCCGATAAATAATTATATTAGTTCTCAGCTATCATTTAAACACAAATGTTTTGGGAAGTATCAAAAGAAAAACTCGTGAGTTTGAGTAATACTTTTCCTGAGTTAAATGGATAATGTCACTGAGGGAGAGACGATAACAACTTGATTGATAATCTAGCTATTATTTCCTTAATATACTTTTTGCCAACTCCCTTTAGATGAAAGGAGTATTACTCCCTTTAGTAATATAAGAATGAGTTATACTCAAAACCAAGAATGTTCTTGGTTCTGCCCATAACTTACTGTAAAAAAAAAGAATATAATTTGAGCAAAAAAATTATTGCGTACATTTTTTTATAAAAAATATTATATGAATTCTTTAAACCTTTTGTTCATTTCCACTAAAAATTAATTACCTCTTGAAAGTTTAGTGAGACACTTTTTTTATGAGTCATTGCTTTGCATAGTCATGTTTTCAAGGCATGGCTTTATTAATAATGCAAAAATTATATTCAATAAATAATTTGATTGCTCATAAATTATGCCAGATTAATGGAATTGTTTCCTGTATATAATTATTGTAGCTTTGATATTGTCATGACGTAAAAACATAATAATAATAATAATATACTAGCAAGAAAAAGCTGATAGTTTTTTTTTAAATATTTTTTTTTATTATTTTCAAATTAGGTGTTCTGTG
>JACMZG010001908.1:17528843-17539803 GCA_018340805.1 Microvelia longipes
CTTATAATGTATATTTGTTTTCTTTAATTTATTTTAAACTCTTTTATATTTTTATCTATTTGTGTTTATGAGTACTTTAGAAATTAATTTTTACACATTTCATTTATCATTGAGAGTTCTGTTACAAACTAATGTCGAATTTTCAACACAATAGCGTTTGCTACAGAACTGATATTAAAGTTTATTTAATTAATAACTACACAAGTAAAGTTATTGTTTTTATCTGAATTTGGGAATGCTTCTACAGTAAGACTTGACTGATTAACAGTTAATATTTTGTAAATATTAGAGTTTATCTTAAAAAGACTGGTTGATCACTGGATGATTAAAATAAATTTATTCAAGTTATTGTAGCTACACTCCCAAGTCTTCGTACAAGCCAGTATAAAATTACATTTTGTGAATAAAAAGTATTTTAATTTTCAAATGAATTTCATACTATTCATAAAATAATGCAAAGGAAATTACACTTTTTAGAAAAATAGAAAAGAATAACTTTATAACTCATTATGTTAGCATTGTGCATATTGATGTTTTTACACGTTGTTGCATGTTGATGTTTTACACAATGTTTTTTCACATAAAAGCTTATTTATAACTATTTTTAGTCATTGGTGGTGTTAAAGAGAGAAGAGCCCTCTTTTCCTTCACCACTGATTTTGGACCAATTATTGTAAATATATATTGGCTTGCAAGTTTATGTTTAGTGTGTTTATTTAATTATTTTATTTAAACAGAGTTTTAGTTGTGCTTATTTAATCCAAATTATTTATTTATTTTTCTAGATTATTTTATTTTGTATTTATATTAACAAGTTTTATTTTATTCATGTTTAAATTTCATTTTAGTTTTAAATAAACTTGAGTAGTTCACAACTAAGACCTGTTGAGTGCAAGAGACGACACAATTTTAAGATAAAAATTAAAATATTACTTCTTGACATATTTCCTTGGTGCAGACCTGTCACAATAACAATGCTTCTCATAAATAATTAGACAATAAAGTTACGAACACTCTATCCTTTTATTTATATAGCTATAGACTGATAATGACCACGTTTTGAATAAATAAGGCATACAAAAATTTGAAATAGAGGTGGGTCAGTATGGTTTGAAGATTAGAAGTTGTAGTTAGTACTATTGAATGATCGTCAAAACAAAGATGTTGCAATAGTTTCAAATTGTCAACATATAAAATAAGCATAACCCTTATAATTACTAAACCTTCGCATTGCAGTAAATTGTTTATAATATAGCTTCCTTGGTTTTCATCAAAACAGAAACTTTAATGGGTTTTGTATATCCAATGAAAATGATTATTTAATCTCTGACTATATATTATAGCTAGATACATTTGAGTTAGTATTTTTTTTTTAAACACCTGTTTTAAAAAAGTTATATGCAAATAAGAACATGTTCTTAATCTAATATAATATGGATTAACAAAATTACATGTTAGTTTTGAAATAATTCAAAGATAAGTAATGTAAATAAAGAGATAATACATTAAATTAAAATAAGATTAAAACTAAAACTATTTAGATAATCATAGATCTAGGGCTGTCATTTGATTTGATTTCAAAGGCTGTGATATAAGAATCTTTTAGTTTTGTATTCGAGTAAAAATATGATTCCTACAATTATTTTTTTTTAGATCAGGAAACCATTTTTTTAAATTATACACTAAATTTTAAAGTTTTTTAAAAAACTAAAACTTTAAAAATACAGAAAAGATGTATAAATTTTATAAAGAGGTTCTACTATTTTATACAATTATTGAGCGTCAATAACTTTTTTCAGAAAGGATCTAACAGTAACCAGGTCTTTGAAATAAAGTAAAAATTTAATAACTATATTGGATTTAAACCTACCAGAAAGAATTTCTAAACATATTCTAATAATATGTCTAGAACATTTTCTGTGAGGAAATTATGCTTGATGTGCATTTATTATTAACATTATCACATGATGAGTTAACATATGGCACATTATATTTGCCATGAAAATGATACATAATTATAATTTTCATATAATTAAAGTAATTTTGAATCTACTTAGTTAATTTCTTCTTATTGTAATTTACCTGTGTGATCGGTACATTTCCTTTGAACCATTGTACAGCAGTCGGAGGAGGTTTCCCTATAACTTCACATTCAAGCTCAACTTTCTGTCCAGCTGTTACCCTCACGACTCTACCCGTAGTTTGACTTACTTCCATCCAGTCTTGTGCTTTAGCTACAACAAACCAAGAGTAGTTAACTTAGTTATAGTTGAAAATATTTTCAAGTCATCGTTTTTAATTAATTGTAGGATCAAGTGAAATCTTTTACTGGATTATATCTTTCCCTTCTCTTCCAAATTTTCTTTTACCATAAAAATATCAATATCAAATATATAAAGGTAACCTGTTTGCCACCTTAAGGGGAGGATTTCGAGTTCCAATATTACAAACAATTCTTTGAATAAACTGACTTTTATTGAAAATAATATTTAAGAGTTTATTTGTTTTGATATGAATATTGATCATAAAATTTAATTAAAATAGACTAGAGTGTCTATTCTTTATTTATTTATTTTATTTTTTTAATTCTTTTAATCATTGTTTCTTTGCAACCATTTTAAAACCATTAATAATAACATAGCACACTTCCACCTCTAGCAAAGTTCCAGAATATGACGCCCATGACTTTTTTGTTTGTAAATTTTAAAAATATGAATTAACCTGTTCTTAAATAAGATTTTAACCAGTTTTCAATTCTGTTTTTTTAAACACAGACCTAACACGGCCATAGTCAGGGATTGGTCAAGGGGGAAGATCGTCCTCTCCTTCCCTGGGTAAAATGTCACCACCTCATAAAAAATAGTTTTCCGTGGAAGTCCCTTAAAGGTGTGTGAAACAGGGACTGGTTGGTAGGAGAAGGGGGATTGGTTCCCCCTCTCCTACAAGTACAGGCTGGCTGTAAGCCTGCCCCCAATTTTTTTAAAAATTTTCTTTTTATTTTGAAAAATTTAAATAAAATAGTTGGGGGCAGGGTCACAGCCAGCCAGAACTTGTAGGAGAGCACCTTTATGGAACTTCCACTGAAAACTACTTTGTCAGAGGTGGTGACATTTTACCCATGGAGGGAAGAGACAACTGCCCCCTGCCAACCTTTCCTGAGAATAAAAATAAAATAGAAACTCGATATTTACCTCTGTGATGAGAACTTCCAACTGGTGATATATAGTTCTGAAACAGAAAAAAAACACAAACTATTATAATACATATTGTTTCTATTACTATTGTTTAGTTAATTTATTGGAAATTACTTCAATAATACAGTGACATTCAACAGCCTCTCTGATTCAAATAAATTATAAATTAATTGTAGCTATTTTAATGCCAGTAATTCTGACTTTAAATAAATTGTATTATCATTTTTTTTTTCAAAACTATAATTATTATATTATTTTTAAAGCTTATTTTCATTCAATTGTTATTAAAACATAAGTTATTAATACTATAATATATTGGAAGTTAAATTAGATTATAAACAATTTTTTGTTGAGTTTTAACCCAATGTTGGGTTAAATATTATTTGTCTGATAGATGTGATTGATGGAAATTTATTTTATTTTAAACTTCAATATGATACTAACAGGTAAAGTAGAAATAGTCTCTGTCAAAATATTATAAGACTCACCTAAATCTAGTTTAGATGGAATGTATATTAATTATAATGAAAAACTGACTTTCAACCTATGCGGTCTTTATCAGTACCATAAAGAAAAAAATATTAAATACTTCTTCATGGCGCTATTGATGACCATCAGTTATTATTAATTGTGGAGAGATTTTAGGTATTGATTATTATCATACACTCCACTTGAGCTTTACCATTAGTCATGTCTCAATACAATATCCAATAGATCTAAGCACTCAATCTATGCAGGCATGATAAATAATTTGACAACTTTAAAACTCATATTTCAATTAAAATGCAGCTTTATATTAAAATTGTTTTATAGTTCAGAAGTGTTATATTTATGAATGTAACTAGCAATTATTCATTCATAATAATTCATAAAAATTTAATGCATTCATAATTACATGGTGCAGACAGTTTCAAGGTGAATAAAGCAAGTTTATGACATCATTCATAATTAGTTGAATGAAATTCATTTAAAGTCCCAGACATAAAGGAGCCTGGCACACATCACACAGATTACACACATATTACGTATGTAATATTATATTACAAACATATAGTATATATGATGCAATATCTAACTAGATTGATATCAATGTTCTTGTTAATAATCTGGGGTTTTTAATGTTTGTAATTACTAGAATTAAAACATGAATATAAATTGAATTACGTTCATGTGGTAATAAAATAAAAACAGGAAATATATAATAACAATTTTTAATATATATTAAAATTTAATGTATAAATTAATAATAAAGGAAGAGCTTATTTACAAAAATTATAATACTTTAATAGTTTAAATTATTAAAATTAAGACAGAATCAATATAACATTGTCCATTTTCGATTTAATTCCCTAAAAATAGATCTAGATTTTTTTTAGATAGACTGGTACTTTTTATTCCACAGTATTAATATTTAGACCCACACAAGAAGTCCCAGCTAAGTTGGCCTAGCTATATATCTTATGAACTAAAAGATAATTAGGAAGTTCTGAGGACCTTGAGAGGCTATCGATAAAAATAATGAATAGAATTTTATTTATTGGTTTTATGTTTTTTGTTTATAAAACTTATTGTATTTTCTTTGTAATGTAATAAAGATTCTTTTATTTATTTATTTTTCTAGAGGTAGGCAAATCGCTCGAGTAACACAAAGAGTACGAGATAATTTGAATGTGCTGCTCAAAATAAGAACTCTTTCTTGGATTTTCCTGTTTGCTACTAAATTTTTGAATGTTTTTAATTTGTAACATTGGCTAAAACAAAGTTTATTTAAAAAAAGTGATAAAATTGCAAGATTTTAATTTTTATCGTTACATTAAAATCTAAATAGTTGAAAAGATGTCAAAACTGTGTTTGGATAAGTGCAGATTTTAATTTAACGATAAAAATTGAAATCTACACTTATCCGAATAAAGTTTTGACATCTTTTAGGTTTAGATCACTAATTTTTTGTTGCAGTATCAGACTATAGTCATTTCCTGAAGTCAACATTATATTCAAATAAGAATGCATTTTGATTTTTGGTAAATATTATTAAGTTTTTCTTTTTTCTTATGTCCTTAAGATAGATGATTAGATAATGCGTAAAAATGAACCGGAAATTTATTTATCAATTATAAAATTAAAGCATAAGCTAACACTTCACATCCTAAATTTAAATTTAGGGAAAGTAAAATATATTCAACTTTATGGTCAATCAGATAACCCAAGCAGACACGCCCAAATTTATTATTTTTCCGTCTAGTCATCCAGACATATAAATCTTTACAACCTTTACCTATATTATTACGCCTCAAATTTTTACTCATTTCCAAGAGCTATAAAGGCTGAAGAAATTGAAGGCCATATTTCTTCGAATAAATCATTTTAATAATTAAAATTCTTACCAAGTCATAAAATATTACGACGCACATTTTATCCTTCAGGTAGCTTATATTTTATAAGGAGGCTTATATATTTATAAGTTTTTCTTTATATCTCTAAATTCTTGTGAAAATGGGAAACCCGTTAATAAATAAATAATTTACATCTAATTTATTTTTCATAATTATTTGTAATAATATACCAAAATTAACAAATATTTGAAATTTAGCGCCACGTCGTCATTAGTGAACCATCAATTTAGAATATATCGAAGCTGGTTTAAAAATTAATTAATAAAATAATTATGGATCTGCGAATCTTTGTTTAAATATTTTTCATTCCTTTCGAAAGAACTGATTTGTAATTCAAAAAATGTTAAGTCATAGACATAGAAATATTATTACTAGAGAGGCCCATGTGTTAAATTTTAACAATAGAAAATAACCTGAACACCTTCGATTATTATTTTCAAATAAACAGTACAAAATTACTGTAACTTTAGAATAGAACACAACGTTTAACTAAGAAAACAAAACATAAACATGGTGCGAAAAGCCGACATCGATTGATTTATTATATACTTAACACTCACTTGGAAGAGGTTACATTAAGGTTACGTTCTAATGAACGAAATTCGTATGTAGAAGATATCTCTATGTGTAGAAGTACTTAATAGAAGTAAGATTTTTTGATTAGTCATTTTATTTGTTATAATCGATTATTCAGATCGATCTACACTCAGTCATTCGGTCTGCCCTGTCACTCGAGAACTTTTTTTTCTATATAACCTCAGTTGTATCGATACCGTTGTAATTCGCGTCTCTCATACATATTGAAAATTACGTTAAAACTAAAATCCAAACACAAAATACTAAAAAACCGACGCGCCCGTGCGGTAAAAAGATTTTCGGATTCAGAACAATTGTTAAAGTGAGCCCGCATCGATGTATACCAAGAATTTGGATGATAAATAAAATCAGGTACTCTCTTCTTTTTTAACGTTTCTGTTCTGCCTCGATACCATTATAAATTTTATACACCATAAAGATGTTAGAAGCTCCCAATACAAGGAGAGTCGTCTCCATGTATTGAGATAAAGAACTTCAATTACTGATCAAGATATTAATTTGCAATTTGATACAACCACTGAAAGAAATCTTTTATCACATGATTTTAAACTTTAATCAAATTTCTAACCATTAAACTCATGAATACTTTTTCAAATTGTGCAAATTGACTTCTGGATTAAGGAAAATTAGAGTGATACAAGAGATTTAACGAACCAAAAAGATATAAATCCTAAGTCAATTTGATAACGCAGATTATAAGACGCTATTGAATAAAAGAGAAATGTTTTCAATAAAATTTGTAAACAAGTATTCTTTAATAACTTTTATAGCAATAAAACCTAACTATGTATAATTTCTTTAACGTCATCGATGATCATACATTTTATTAGTACAGGATATATTTGTATATTCTATATATTATTATTCTATTGATTCTTATTTGTATTCTCTACTAACAAATAATAATGACCAACATTTTTGTAAAAGTTCATAAATAACAAAAGCTTAGTGAATTTATTCATACTTAAAAGAAGTATGATAGATAAAAATAATAATAAGAAGAAGAAATAATGTATTTATTCTTATTATTTATTTTTTTAATTTATTATAGTAACAATTTGCGATAGGTTTTAAAATGATTTCGAAAAATAAATGTATTGTAAAATTATACTATATTTTTTATAATTATTTAAATACATAATAAAAAAAATCATGATTGAATAGGCGATAAATGGATTTCCGTTCTCTAAGATAGATTTCTGTATGCGAACCAGTTTCAGTTTTAATTTGAAATTAGATGCGGAAGTTGTACAGGTTCCGACCTTATTAGTTTAAGACCTTATTTCTGTTTAAGCGAAATTAAAATTTATTTATTTATTCCATAAGAATTTGATATTGACGACTTTGAAGCTACAGAATGGAGCTGATTTCATTGGTTAATAACGTGGTTTCTATAGGTCATTTTGGGGCAGCAGAACAATCCTTCTACTCTATTTCTTTTTTAGTTAACTCAGACCAGTCCGAATCAGCTTAAATTACTGTTTTAAAAATTATCTTATTGGAATTTTAACGCCTAATAGTCTTTGTAGCATCAATGATCTTAGAACATATCAATATTTTTGACAACATATTTTGTTCTTTTTTTAGGTATTGATGACAGTCTCATACAGTGACGTTTTTCGACAACCAAACCAATGATACATCTCGCCTCTTACAACCTAACTAAAATGAACAAGGTCTGTTTTTGTAAATTTATTATATTGAAGGCTTTTCTAATCGAATTAAGTATGGTTTTTGTTAACGAAGTTTTTCGATTGCGGGAATTTTTTTAACAAAGTCGAAATAAATCTGTTTAATACGTTAAATTATGTTAACTACATTTAACTAGTATTGAAAAAAATGTTCAAAGAAATCTTTTCTTTTTTTTGGAAATACCAGGAAGTACCAAGGAAAAATTGGTGGGCTTCCGGTGCCCTATTTGCTCTGAACACTAATCTTTGAAAAAATGTTCGATGTAAAAACAGCCCTTTTAGCCCGTTCCGCCCCCCCCCCCAAAAAAAATAATTTAAGCTATTTTTCTTTAGCTCGCTTCGCTCGCACTAACGATTATTTATTTTTTCATTATCAAATTATGAATTTTCTGGGCCCGAAAATTTCTACACCACTGGCTTGTAATATTGTACACCAAAATACAGCTAAAGTGTATTAAATTCATTTTTAAAAGCTATATACGGTACATAGCTTTACGGTAGTATTTTGGTAATTTTACTTGTTTTTTTTCATTATTCGTCATAATAATCATTAATTCATAAGACGCGCGTTCCCTTTGAGATCTTATATGTTACCATAATAATGCATTATACATCACATTATCATCACAACACTAAATTTGTATAATTCATAATTAATTTTAAAAACCTGTTCTACCACCCTCATGAATAGATAATGGCATAAATTAATTCCTAAACCATCAAGTTAATTTATTACTTTTAAGAGATTTCTGATTTAAATGCATTAGTCCTCAAGAAACCCAAATTAAAGAAACACTTTATTATTGATTCTGTAATCCACCTTCATCTTACATAATAAAGTCTTTTCTTATTTAAACTAATGAATCTGAATACATACATTAATGTATTTATTTATACTACTAATATAATATTTTTACATAAATTAATATTTTATAAACCATAAATAACATTAGAATTATCTATTCGAACAAATGTTAATAGATCACAGGCACCAGGGAGCACTTCTGTATAGTTAAACACAGACGTATTTGTAATAGTGGATGACTCGTGTGAAAATCATGTTTCGGAAAGAGCTCAGAAGTTTCATATACTCCGTTCACACGCAGGGTTTGGTAGAGTTTAACCACCTTGGGGGTTCAAACCCAACTGTTCACACGGTATTTTTAACCTATAGTTTAGACTCTACCCCAATAAAAAATTAATTCCAAGGTTGCCCCCATTTTCAATCCCGTCCACTCGACAACAGAAGGGGGGGAGGGGTTGAACCCCCTAGTAGTTGAACACGTGGTTGAACCTCCTGCCAAAACCTGTGTGTGAACGAAGTAATAGTGTAGACTGCACATTGCAAATATATACTATAACTAACTCTTAGCATCAAGATCTCGTTGGATACAAGACCTTAAGGTTTTAAGTAAAATTTACTTAACTGAAAATTATAAAAATATAATAATCTTACATTACCACGAATCTAGGAATTTAATTATGAATATTATAATAATAATGTTATTAATATTATCTCTAGAGATACTCTTACCATTTATTACTATCAGGGGTTGTTGTAAACTAAATACCCGCCAATTAAGACGCCATAAGGAATTTCCCAAATTTTAATCACTTTTTCCTCCAATAAGGCATAGTTATTGTACTAAGTGTTATATGAAAAGGTTAAAAAGTTTTTTTTCCAATTTTGGCATTTTTGGAACATTTTTTTGGGAAAAATGTGGGAGTTTATTTTCCTTAACATCCTCTTCCATTTTCTAGCTATAATGATTTATGGGTCTAAAAAAATATGTATACATTTATCTCAAGTTTCAGTAAAACTACTTAATTAGCTATTCATTGCTGTCATTCCATTAAATAAAAGATTAGCTTTATTTAATGAACTCATGACCATTGACGTCAATCGTGACGTGTCCTGGTGAAGAAACCTAATGACACTGATTAGGTCTTGTTAGAGATAAAGATGAGAAGAGTTGAAAAAAACCTACTAAGAGATTTTTGGCCCTAAAATAAGATTAGAAGATTTTTATTTGATAGAATCTTGAAAGATAAAAACTAACGAATTTTTGAAAAAAAAATTATTAAGAAATAACCTTTTTTTAAATTATCTAAATGAAATTCATTTTCAAATATTCTTTACTTAATTAATATAAATACAAATTATTTAATAAAAATAAAAAAATTAAACACATTTTAAGAGAGCTTTTAAAATTGAAATTGCGCTTATGAGGATTAAGTAGGGTTGCATCCCCACTTACTTCTATAGGGGGATGAATATTTTTTTCTTGTTCAATTTTTTTTTGTTATTACAACACTTCTAATAACAAAAATAAGGAAAAATCGAGCTCCAAATCAAATCCTAACAGTCCGCAAGAAAAATATGATAAATGTTCACGCTGTTAAAAAATTTTATGGCAACGTTAATTCTGTTAATTTGACAAAATTAGCGTTAGTAATTAAATGATACATCTGTTAGAAATCATCATAAAAAGCAGATGACAATAATTAAATGAGATTTTTATTGGGTCTTTTTAAAGGCAATATAAGGATGAGAAAAATGATGTTAATGGAGGTCATCTGTTTTATGGGCCATATGAGTAAAAGCTGTCTCCAAGAACGTTACTTGAGATTGAGAATGACTTATTCCTAGTTACATGGGGTGGAATTCTTGAACATTGCCATTAAACGTTTTACTGACTATTAAAAAACTTATACGAGAACTTCCAACGTATCGATTAAGAGATCTTGTTATTTGATTGTTGATGTTAAACCTATAATAATGGTAAAAGATGAACAAGCTTTGTAAATATTAAATTAAAATAATAACTAAAACTTCACCTTACAGTTATAAATATATATAACAAAAACACTTAGGCTCTTAAATTTGAAATATTTTTGTGGAGATTTATTTCACTTGTTGAACTGTTATATTTTTACTATTTTTAAAAAGGATATTATAAACGAAAATGATACAACAAATCAAGTTTGGTAACAAATTGACTTCTTAGAACTGTTTTCCTGCACTACCATTATTTCTATTATTCCTAAAGAACAAATTCATACCTAAAAACTCAAGCATATTTCG
>JACMZG010001908.1:17542594-17727594 GCA_018340805.1 Microvelia longipes
CTCTATTAAAAAATAAAATTCTCTTTTATTTTATTCTATACTATTACTGACTGTGGTAAAAATATATAATTAAAGGTGTTGGAATTTTACCCGAAATTCTTTCTTTTACTCTGTTACTGGGAGATAGTGTTTATATCAGTAGAATTAAATCTAGTGAAACTATACCCCGCGGTGCTACAATCATGCTTCCCGACTTTTGAAAACTAATAGCTTGAGTTTCACTCCACATTCTTGTCATTTCTCATTTACTTTTTACTACTTTTAAATGTTTAAAAACATTATTACTGGCTTTAAAAATTTTAAATTTAATTTATTTTAAATAAAGTTTTACTTTTTCTATTTTAAGAGTTTACTTACGTTATTTATACAAATACGCAGCAAAAGCAGTATGTTCATTTCAAAAGTACCAATCTTCAAAATGTGACATAAAAACAATCTCTTAAGATTTTTTATCTATTAAGGTTAAAGAAAATCTTTGAAGTACAGAACTTACATACAAGACTTACACAAAACAGTCCCCTATAAAACCCCCTAGGCGTTGAGAGCGCGGAAGTTATGTTTTACACGTTTTGGCATGGTATACGAAAAAGCATGCATAGATTACCTACACTTACGCACACACACACACACACACAAGATATATATATAAATATTTATATATATTATATATATATTATATATATATATATAATATATATATATATATATAATATATATATATATAATATATATATTATATATATAATATATATATATATATATATATATATATATATATATATATATATAATATATATATATTATATATATTATATATATATATATGTCTCCAAATTTGATTATTTTATGTTATTATTTTTTTGCCTGATTAGATGTCATAAGATTATCTTAATTATAATAATTATAAGACCGTCTAATATCTTAACTTTCTATATTACTTTCTATGTAATATAACATATATTTTTTGACATTAAATATTTTATGATAAGTCGTGTAAGACCATTGTACATGACAAATAGTTATAATGACGAAAATAGTATTTTAAATTCGATGTGAGATATATAAGATATTATTTTTTTACAAGAGATATCAATCATACGATATTTTACAATATGTAATAAATTAAGCTATTCTTTCGAAACGACTGATTTAACTAAGAAACAGGTCTAAATTATAGTTAAACAAAATTATCTTAAACTACGGGGTCAAATTTTTACAGTTAATACAAATTTAGATAAAAATTGACGAATTTAATCTTTGATTAGGTTTGGAAATTTCCTGTCTATCTGTTGAGGTATTCTGATTATAAGATTAACATAAGGTTAACTGGTCAGTAAATTTAACCTAAAATTGATAACACTATACTAACACCGCAACAACCTCACAGCTATCACGTTTTGTTTACACTACGCCGTGTAACATTACACCAATTCTCGTAATAAACCTGATAATTCTGTAATTCAATACAACAAAGACTGCGGTCAGCAAAATTGACAAATATTCGAAAAATTTGTTATAATGAATTCTTCGAAATTCTAGGTCAATGACATTCAAAAAATTTAAATGACATAATTTTCTTTTGAGAGCTTAAGTTTTTAAGTTATAAGCTTAAGGTCATACCGAAAAATGGGGTGAAATCCTCTAAAAATGTAAATATTTCAGCTTGTAAGAAATCTAAAAAACTATTATTTTCTTATTTTAATTTCTGTTAAATTTACGATTTGTTTCGATCTTTTAGTAGTAGAGCTTTTTGCATTTAGTAAACTGTTTAAAGAACTTCTTAAAAAATCCTTAGTAATTAAGAAATTCGTAAAAAAATGCTTGTAGCAAATTTGTCTGAAACCGGATGGACAAAAATTAACTTTACCCAAATCTGACCCAAAACGAATTTGATCAAAATTGACTGAAATCAAAACAATCAAATTTTACTTTACCTGAACCGAATTGGTTCAACCGATTGACCATAATTTGACATAAAACGAATATATTACAACACACGGTTATAATCAGTGGACAGCTGGGAAAAATAATGCAAGGAGCCAATAAGGTTAGTCCTTAATGTTAAACCACACCCACAAATTCATATCAAGCCAACCTTATTAGTTCCTAAATACTATTTTCCCACGCTGCTAACTGATTATAACCGTGTGCTATACTATAAAACATATTTGACTCACATCAAGTGACAGCATTTTCATTTACTACACAGACAGTCGTACTAAAAGAAAAAAATGATTTAATAAAGTCAAAATAAATAAAAGGAAGCATAAAATAAAACAATTAAGGGTAATTTAAAAAAAAAAAAAATTTATTTGTCAAAATTTAATATTAAATACATTTTTAAACCTTTAGCTTCCTTTAGAATACAATTTTTATTAAAACTGAGGATACACAGTATACTTTATACACGTATTCATTTAATACTTATTATCCGATGTGGGAGGAGATTATTAAGTTTATTCACCTATTGTTTTAACTCAAAATTATTTTGGTTTTATTTTACCCGAGAATTTTTTAAATTAAAAATAATTCAGTCGGGAAACACGAAGGAAAATATTAAAATGATGCTTTTAAAGGAAAAATGCCACAAAGGTTAAATAAATCTGACGTTTAAAAGTAATGATTTGTACTTAAAGAAACAATATATTAAATAAAATAAAAAATAATATAATTGTTTGCTCTTTTTATATTTTTTATAAGTAGTAATAAAGCTAAACTTTGTGAATTAAATTTACTTTGTAATCTAAAGAAGAGATTTAATTGTGAACAAAAATTAAATTGAGGAGCAATGGTTTAAAATTAGACAAAAGTTGTCTTGTATTTTTGATCACTTTACCATAGAGCTGGAAATAATTATATTTTATCCATTCTTAAAAAAAGTGCCTAATATTAGATTCTAAAAAAATTTAAATTTCTGATTTATTACTAATAAAATAATTCTTTGAAGTCATGGAAGATTTATTAAAATGGTAACTATCCGTTAAATCGGTAGACATCATTGCATTATTACGCTAATTTCATTTCAGAGGTTATCACTTAACGATACCTTATTATAGCCAGAAATATTATATTTAACCTTCATGGTTATACTAAACTGATTAAGTAATTTTAACAGCAATATGCTAGAGCGAAAGAAATTTTAATTATTGGATTATCTCGGATGTCCTACAAATAATTTCCTTTTTGATAATTTCCTTTCTGATAAGATATAATGTGATAAAGTAAAATGGTTTGAATTACATAATTTTGCGAAAGAATGAAAGTAAAGGAATAAATTTGAATTTAAACAAATGTTGGCAAAATTGAGCAACAATTTTTTTTTTTTTTTTTTTTTTTAAGGGCGTTAATTGATCCAAAAGTTAGAATCAGAATTAGAGATAATAGTAGAAGACAAGACACCAAAAATTTGGCTGTTTAGGTAAAGGAAAATAACTCCTTGTTTATTGTACTTCACAAGCAATTTACTACTAATTTTATCCAGTAAACATGTTGTTATTATACTAAGTTATAGGGGAAAAAAATAACTATATTACACTATAGATCTAAAAAGTTCATAATTTTTAACTATTTTTTTCTTATCAAAACAAATGTTGTTTAAGCTTCAACCCCTTTTGAAGTTGGTACTAGATGGGTTTATCTAGCTACATAGTATTTACCACCAACGTATGTGTTTATACAGCTTCATTATTTATCCAGCTACATAAGTGTTTATCACCTACATACGTGTTTATCCAGCTACATACATGTTTATCACCTACATATGCGTTTATCCAGCAACATACGTGTTCATAGAGCTAATTTAAATTTTAAATGGTTATTCGATATAAGTTTTTTTCATATTTTAAGCTCAAGCTTTTAAATGTTATCAATTTATCAAAATTGCTCACTTCTTCGCGGTTATCATTTTTATATAAATTGAAACGTTGATTAAATTGTGTAGTGTAGAGACTAAAAATACACCAAAAGTACTCGAAAATCACTTAATATTCTAAATTAAACCGATTTAAATTTTAATCATACAACTAATTAATTAATTTAAAGCTATAAGTGAATATTTTTAATTTTAGACAATCTCCTAGTTTCTTAATTAGACTAAGAAAAAGTATTTTTATTAAAATTAAACATAATTTAAGCTTGGTTGCTCTCAAAATTTCCTCTTTTGATATCACTTCAAGTAATTTATACTTATTAATAAAACTTTTAAAACATTTTTTCTTGTTTAAAAATAGAAAAATTATGTATATTATTATATCTTGTTTAAAGTGTAAAATTATATCAGATCTGAAAATCAAAACCGCGCCACTAACCACACTCATTCTAAGCAAGTGTTTTTCCAATATTTTAACTTAGTCGAGAATAAATAGGTGTACTTGATATATTATTTGATACATATTTTATTTATAAATAAAGCCTAATATAAATCAAATTTAATTAGTGTGGTGAACATTTATAAATAAAATTAACCACAGTTTTCAGGTGGTAAACGAGTATTTGTCTTTATATATTGCAAAATTAAATATAGAACACATAGGGGGGTATTTTTGAGCACTAAGAAACATATATATGTATATAATAATTCTGTCAAATTTACATCAAAATCTCTACGCCCAGTCACATCATGTCCGAGGGTCAGAGCCTAGCATTTATTTTTTAAGCCCTTTTATTAGCCCTTAACTTTTTAACTCCTCCGTCATCTGAACACCTTTATAAGTAAAACTTGGTGGAAACTTGGAAGGGAAAACATTAAAAACAAGCCGCCATGAATAGATCGCTTCCCTATCTCATCTTCCAAGTATCTAGGATACATTTATATTTTTTGTGTTATTGTAGTGTCGCTTTTCGGACCTATTTATAACTGGAATAGTTTGAGAACTAAGCTAGCCAAGGATAAGGTTGGATGTCTATCGGTTCAGAGCCTTAAAAATAGAACTAGAAATTTAATTTAATTTAATTTTAATAAATTAAAACCGGTTAAGTTGTAGTTAATTGTTACAATTTTATCGTTTGATATATATAATTTTATGAAAACAAATCACGGTTAGATATGCAGAGTATACAACTAGTAGTACGACAAACTGATTCAGGACAACATCATAAACCAGAGGCGCGTGAAGTCCGCCTCTGTCCGCATGCTGGGTAAATTGCTTTGAAAGGCGTCCTTCTACATTTAATAATCCATATCTGCGTAGGTTTCCGTTTTATGCTTGATAACTTGAGTACAAGAATTACAACTCCTTAGATATTATTTTCTAAAATTTTCCGAGAAGCTCCACAAATATAATATAACACAAGATTGTAATCAGTTGACAGCGTAGGAAAATAAAGATAAATAATAAGGGAGCCAATAAGGTTAGTTCTGGATGTTAAACCACGCCCACATCTTCATATCAGGCCAACCTTATTGGTTCATCAACACTATTTTCCCACGCTGTCAACTGATTATAAGCGTGTGCCATACTATAGTATACCAGTAGAGGCGGGGAAAATCCTAGATCTTAGCTATTATGTCACTAGGACGGTTTTTACCGGCCAGGAATAGCACGAAAACCTTGTAAAGATTAGTATAAACTAAGCTTTTATTTAGTGTATAGAAAAGAATAGTTTTGCATTAATAATATGATAAATATTTGATCAATTGATTAACAAGAAATGATTTAGCTCAAGTTATGAAGCATAAATAGAAAACTTAGGCTAAAAATTGCCTTTTTAAATAGGAAGCGAGCAGCAAGCAGATCGATTCCAGGATGTTTAACCGAGGGTCGTAAATTCGATTGATCAAATTGTATTTTTCTGATATCTGTAAGAATAGAGATATTATTACTAGACGAGTACTATTGATTAAATTTTGAAACATCGAATAAATAACCTGACTATCTTCGACTACTAACATAATCAAATAAACGGAACAAATTCACAGTAACTTATACTACTTTCGTAAAACATTTAAAATTCAAATCATGTGCGGGAAGCCGAAGAAAATTGAATTATTATAACCTTACCCCCATCTAGGAAAAGGTTTAAATAAGGTTACACAAAGCAGTTGAGAGCCCTAAAATTATGTTTCAAGCCTCTCAATGTGTTAACCATAGAAAAATATACTAGAGGGGGCATAGCCTATCTCAATACATTGGGAGGCCTGAAACATTATTTTTGGGCTCTTAGGGGCTCTGTGTAACCTCAATGAAACCTCCTTTAAGAGTAGGTTAAGGTTTTACTGATTATTTTATTATATTTTAGCGAAGGTTGTCAGGTTACTTTTCGTTGTTCAAAATTTAACCTATAGGGCCCTCTCTAGTAATAATCTCTATTGTGTTAACATAGTAATATATCTATACCTTCTAGCAATAAATCTCTGTCTGTAAGTAATATAGGGAAAATGTGAAACAGACGTTAAACCTTCGATAAAGACATTATAGCATTTATTACATTCATTTGTTGTGAATAAAAAAATTTTAATGAATAATTAATAATGAAATTTAAAAGTTATCTAAAATTAAAAGTTAAAAGTTCGTTATTTCAAAAAAAAGATTTAGAATTTGAAAACCAATTAAAATTGGATTCACTAAAATCTCTTGGCCCTTAGCGGTGTATTTACTTCGTGGATTTACTCAGAGAGATCACATTTATATTGGCTGTATTTAGCGATTTGCCTGTATTATAGCTTTGTTACATCTATAATAATTACTCAGCAAGTTTTGCTTATTTAAGTATCAATTTAACATGTTGCCAATTATATTAAGCTAAATACATTCTAAGGGAACTAACTATATGTAATATATGGTAAAATGTTAATACTAAACAATTATTATAATTATCTTTCCTTTTTATTTTATTATTGTAGTTTTAAAATATTTTTTTTTAATGATTGAAGCTAAAAATGTTGTTTTTGATCTCCTACTAGCATTGTATTGAGTTTGTCTCAATGATTTGAAGTTTTGCAATTATAGGTCCCGTAAAAAGACATTTATATTTTCAGTTTCGACATATTAAAACTAAAATTCAAAAAATTTTAAAATATGAACTTAAAAATAAATAATGTTATAGAATATTAAGTAATAAAATATAAAAATCGGGTACGGGGTACCTCGGAACTTTACCTCATTATATCGGAATCGCTACGCTCATCCCAGATTCGGAATCGCTACGCTCATCCCAGATTCGGAATCGCAACGCTCATCCCAGATTCGGAATCGCTACGCTCATCCCAGATTCGGAATCGCTACGCTCATCCCAGATTCGGACTCGCTCCGCTCGTCCTCGGAAATACAAGTCGTTACATTTATACTGAAACACGTTTTCGGACACGTTTCACTCGTCCTCAGATAGTAAATACATTCGTTTCATTCCCAGTGGTCATTTATCCAGGCACTGAACACGCTCGATGCTGCTTAACTTTTATGATCCACCAAAAAATACAGATAGACTGTCGCATTAACGAAACTTAGTACACTTATTTATTACGTCAAGGGTACAATTTAAAAAAAAACTTATACAAATCATTTGATAAATATTGAACTAATGCTGATAATGAGATGAAACTTAGCACATATGTTAGTCTTATACATGAGTGCCATATTTCAATCAGATTGCATCATTTTTCCGGGTTTTGTAATTTTTGCTGAGTTATTAATCCGGGTTAATGACGTCATAAAAAATCCGAATAGCACAACTACAGCGAAAGACTGATTTTTGCACAACATTTCAACTTTCTAGCATAAATACACTGGGTGCTACGATGATAACAAACATACACACACACATACAGACAGACAAATTTGCAAAAAACAATCATGAGGCATTAAAAACACCCTTAACGCATAATTCCGGATTTTTTTTGCAAAAATAATATTTATCCTATATACCTACGGTATGCATGAGTAAAAGTAAAAATTGAATAAATAAAAATTAATTTTAGATTATTAGGTTATAAAGATAAAATTTATAGAACTAGTGCAAGAATTATATTTTTATTCCAAAAGCTCTTAATTAGAGAAAGTTAGAAAAAAAGGAAAACTATAAAACCAAAAGTAGTGAAGTAAAGCGTAAAACGAAATAAAAATAAAACAAATAAATAAAAACAAATAGTTATCTTTCACAAAAATACAAAGGTTATGAAAATAATTTACAAGGTCTCAAACTTACTTAATTAGAGTCATTTTTTATTACGGATCTTATTTAATAAATTTTAATAAATAAATTTAAGCACTTTTGAAAAAAAAAATAGTAATAAAATAAGGGAATAAGTGAAAAATTATGAATAAGGCAAATATCATAATAAAGAATAAATATTTAAAGTTTTAAGAAGAAGTAAATTTTTTTTTTATATAAAATGTTGTACTTACTTCCGAGAAATCATCTCTGGGAAGTCTGCTGTTGAAAATCGAAGCAGCTTTTGTTTGCGATAAAACAGCAACGAATAAAATAACCGGATACATTATTATATTATTAATTAATTAAAAAAGTCTAAATAGTTTTTTTCTTTAAAAATTAAAGCTATCACTTTTAAAGTTCTCAAATATAAATAAAACTTAACTTTGTAAAGTTTATTTTTAAAAATTTAAAAATTAATCGAAATAAAAATTTAGTAAGCGAAGCGAGTTGTGACTTTTTACTCGAGATAGATGTGGAATGACTGACCGGCCGGCGCCGCTAGCGTTATATTGGAACCAAACCCCCACCCCCTCTTCCCCACCCTTATTCTTTCTTTTTCCATGAAATAATTTCTTTCTTTTCTTTCCTTCTCCTAATCATTCCATTCATAAAACTTATTTTATCTCCTATATATCATAATTAAGTTGTAACCTCGATATATAAAGTAATTGAAAGATATATTTGAAAGATAATTGATGTGAAAATGATTAAATTTGATAACATGCTTTTTAAACAATTAAGTCATGATGACAAAATATTATTAATACAAATGTCATCATCAGGTTCACAAACAAATAACATATTTATTTAGTATACCCTATTGTATCCTATTAAGCAAAATAATAATATTTTAACGCATATATACTTACTAGTTCTTGGTTGTCAGCTCCTCAAACAAAATGAATTATTGACAACAACCTCATAAACGTAAATTTCTTATTAAAGTTCGCTAAAGCAAATATGGGACTACAGATTTAATTATTAAATGTGTAGGATCTCAAAAAATCACAACAAATCGAAAAATAGGTTTTGGATTTAAGCGCGGTATTTTATTGTCCAAACGGCAAATCCAATTTGAACAAAATCCAATTTTAACTTGGTACTTAAATCAGGAATTGATCATACGTTAAACAAACGTATAATCAAAACCTTCAAAAAAAATTTAAAGTACCCAAATAATTAAAAATAAGTATTCTAATTTCTAAAATAATATCCAAAATTTTTCCAATATCTATTTTTGAGTATTTTTGGTTCATCAAATCATCAACCAAATTTTTGCCCATCAGAGTTCAAATAATTACATTAAATATTTATTACATAACACATTTAATTATTTTTTTGCTAAATTTTATGCAAAGTTTGTTATCAAAAATTTATTGTTCGACATTTGTTATCTTTTTATATCGAAATATTTTGCAATTACTGAAAATTCAGAATTATAATAGAATTTTGATGTTGAACGATTCAAAACCAAGCTACTGAATGGTACTAAGCTTCTCTATTTTATTTCAGCAATCATGAACACATGGGGCGTTTTATCTACTGCATGGATAATATTCATTACCCATGTTCATTTTTCGCTAACATTTTACGATTCGTGAGCAAAACGTAATATTTGGATTTAAAATAACTTAATTTTTTAAGTAATCCTGAGAAGTACAGAATTTTCTAGAACATACCTCGTACCTAACATTAAGTACCTTAAAAAATCGAAGTACCTCTTTCTTTTATGCTTGCCCTTTGTGTCAAACTTGGAACTGAGATATTACACGTCCTCGGCCCTTCGGCTCAAACGGCCCTCTGGGGCCATATAGACTTATATGTATAGTGATAGTGATAATGATATGGGGGGAGTGGTAGTAACTACCAGGCAAGTAGGCCACGTTGTTGGGCCCTTTTTGCCAGCTCCCTAAGATAGTGTTCTACTCCTTTTAATTTCAAGTGTGGGTATATTTTATGTAATCTAGACAGAAGAGCCGTGAATTTCTATGGTTCCTCTCATGCTTTTTCGAGCAATCATACATATGTATTTTCACTAGGTAACGGCCCTGTATCAGGTCGTGTATTTAGATAGCACCTTGGATCTTCACCTTGTAAAAAATAAGTTTTCATGCAAGGTCACAAAAAATCTGGCATTAGGCGATATTTCAAATATTTGGAAATTTAGACAGTTTAATGCCCAAGCCTATTAAAGCTTACAGTAGTGAAATACCGTGTTATTTCTAAGTAACCAGCCCACTTATCGCTCGAACGTGACATTACCTCAATTCCTTTTATTTTAAAGTCTGTCTGAACATCGAGGATGGTTTGACTTTTTGGAAATAAAACTTCAATGACACGAACAAAAATTTATTATTTAAGTCGAAGATTAAATTAAAAGAAATTCTTTTGTTTCCAAATGAAGGAATTGATAATTTTTCATATTATAGTGAAGTTTTTATAAAAATATACGCTTATGAGGTTGTAACATTTTCTATTTGAAAACTTGTGAGGTTGTTTGAAAACCTTCAAACGATTCTAAAAGAATCGACTATTAAAATTCCTAAATAGTTTTTCCAAGCAATTCTAGTTCTTTTGTAAAACGCCCTCAAAAGAACAAAAATGGTTAGTCTCTAATTTAGAGTGTCACCATTTCATTCTTGTATAAAATAATATATCAGTTCTAAGAATATTTTTGTTCAGACTTGGAAAACCGAGTATTACTTCGCCCCTCCTTTTATCTTAGCCTTTAGCTAAAACTTAAACAAATCCCTCATTTATTTTGACCTTATTCTGTTAAATAATTAATTTTAATTAAAATCTACAGAAAAAGGTACATTCTAAAAATAACAATTAAATTACAAAATTTTGATCAATTTAACTTAAAGTAAATTAATTATTTATTTAAAAGAATGGGGTTACTAAACTTGCAATAGGGGTTTAAGGACTTTATAAATAGATAAAATAATTATAAAAAAACAGGTACGAGTACAGAGTACCTCGGTAATTTTTCCTCGTAAAATCGGACTCCCTTCGCTCCTATAGCTTTAAGGTGGTATTACTACGGTCTCGCTGAGCTCGAGCTCAAAATAATAATCTAACCAAAGTTCTATTGGGTCCTACAACTTAAGATTAAAGAAAGCTAAGAGAAATATTACAGTAGATATGCATTTGTTCGAATAATACCGGATATGTTTGTACATTGTGGTCAAAAATGTAAACCGAGGTCAAAATAGACCTTGTAGGATTAGTTGTAGATTCTTCACAAAAATATTAGCAATTTTATTAACAGTACAACATCTGATCTACATATCAGTGGATATGTAGATCAGATATCTGTGCTACAGCATTATTGACATAAATTGTTAAGCAACAAAAGGAAGGATCCCAAAGAACATTCGCACTATTAACGAACCTCCTCGCTAAATTTTTTAACTAAAGTTTTATAAGAAACTCCTTGCAAGTCACAAAGATGAAATGAATATCATCAAATAGCAATTAAAATCATCTAAAATTATTTTTTTCCAAAATGGCCAGCCGCATTTTAAGACGCCATGTTGGGTTCCTGAATAAACCATCAGTTTTTCCTCTAATGTAGAAAGAAGTATTGTAGAAAAAAGTTTTTCCTTAATTGTTGAAACATAATTTTCGTGAAATCAGTTCAGTCCTTTCCGTTAGACATATTTAAGACATTATGACCTTAGATTTATATTTTAGGTGTCCCTTACTTGAGAAGTTTAGACATTCTATTTGGTGGCTAAAATCAAACCTAAAAAATTTGTTTTGCTAAGGGTTTTTAAATGTTGCATTTTTACAAGGAAAGTACACGTAATCATCATCAAATACATACATATTAACTTAGAATACAATAGATACTCATAGATTTTTGGAACCTCCTGTTTTAATTACTAAAAAACGTAAAAAAAATATTAAACCATTGCGATGCTTTCTTCTCTTTTTTAAAGATATGAAAGTTAAATAATTTAAAATTTATTATAGTTGTAGAAACTACAACAAAGTATGAGGATCTACTATTTAGAAAAAACATTTTACTTTTTAAAATTGCAAAAAATGACAAGTCATGTCCATTAATACAATTTTATGCAAATATATCATTTAAATTATATGTTATATTCAAAAATTAATTTAAATTATACATTAATTTATCTTAACTGTAAACGAACAAAATTGAAGCAGTTTCTTGTTTCATAGAAGTCATATAAATTAGTTTGAATTGAAATCTATAATTATTGCAAGTATTTGAATATCCCTTATATCTAACAAGTTTCCTTTTTAATTGTAAATGACTTTGTTTTTTTTTTACTTTTTATCGTTACACCGTATACATAAAGAAAAAGTAATGTGTATGCACTAAAAATCTAAAGCTGAGATCTTATCAGTTTTGTCTTATCTTATCAGTTTTAGGTGTAATTAATACCTCTTGAGTGGCTACTAACGTTTGTCTCTCTATATATTTAAACGTATGTGTGTGGTATTATTGAGGCCCAAATGTGATATTCAAGGATTCGAAACTTAGCATAAGAAGTATAGTGTCTAAGTTATAGTTTAGTTTGGGTTTTTGATAGAAGCAAAACCTAAAAAATCAAAATTTGTGGGTTTGTTTATGTTGATAAGAGATAGCCCCTGATAAAATATCTAAAGCATCCTAAGGAAGATACACTTGCAAAATAGAAATCTATCTCGCAACATTAAGCGTGGTTAGATGGACCCTGGGGAGTAACAGATCTTTTACTGTTTTAAGGACAGACGAAGCGAGCCCGAAGACATGCTGCAAAATAAGTTAGAATTTTCTCATATTGAGGATGAGCGAAGCGAGTCCCAAGTATATTGATAAAGTAAATCATTCCTATTATCTTATTCATAGGGGTGGTGCGTTCCAAATATATTACTCTTTTTAACTCAGCTTCGTGTAGTGCTATCACGATAAAATTATATTTACCCCCCCCCCCCTCCCTCCCCCATTAAGTTGACCACTGAAAGTTTAAATACGCAATATTTGTGTGGTAACCGTCTGGAATGTATGGTAATGTTATTACTAAAATGTGTTTTTTAACGGCAACTTTAAAAAGTTAAATTGGAGCATACCTTTATATTAGTTATTTCAGAAACTTTGTCATATCCCGAACAATTTTATACCAATATAATTAAATTCCGGTAATTTTCTCGGCCCCGGTAAATTCGGATAAAGATCTTAATATATGTATTTTGAAGCGCTGATAAGGAGTTGATACAGCTACTGTTAGTTGTCCAAAATGTAAAAAAAAACTAAAAAATTAAAATTGGTTAAAAGGGAAAAAACAAATATAGATGGCGGTGTTTCTGTTTATCTAGATTAACAGTCTAGGAAAACCAGTTGATGCAACCAAAAATTTACAAAAGTACTACAAATGGATTCATGATTAGTATCAAAGGTTAGGTGATTAGAATACTGGGCAACAGATCAAAAGATCCCGTGTTCAAAACTTGGCGGATGCGTGTAATTTTTACGGAGATTTCTTTTAAGTTTTCGATATATATTTAATAACCTATAGTAGCGCCACAACTTATTATTTTTATTTTAATTTATTCTTTAAACAAAATGCGCTGGTACTTAGCGTAAGCTGAGCTTCAAGTAAATTTAAATAATGCTGTGTCGTATAATGTATAATCTATAAGATAAATATGCGCATTTTCATTGAAGAAATAAATAATAAGTCGTAACGCTACTTCTCAAGTTATTAAATATATATCGAAACCTTAAGAAAAAATTGAATTAATAAGCAAGAAAGCGCGCATTTCAAAGAGAATTCGCCTGGTTTGCGGACATCATTGTTCTGGGTTGCGCCAGAATTTTTATAATCTTTCTATTCATTTGGTTTTTAACGTTCCTCTTAATTTTGTTTGATTTGATTGTTATGTTTTATTTTATTTGAATGTTGTCACCCTCCCTAGTTCATTTGTAAGTTATGGTGGTTAATCTTTATGTGCCCTTTACTAATTGAGATGTCCTATTTGTCAACCTTCTAAACCATTTGGTTAATTTAGATGTTGTGGTGGTTAATCTTCCTATAACTTTTGCTGCTTTGGGTGTTCTATTTATCATCCTCCTTTTCATTTGGTTTACTTGGAATGGTTCGTTTTTACGTAGTAGATTTCGTTTTTGTGGTTCCTATTACCTCTCACAAAGGTCACGAGATCATTTAACAAGACATCAAAATTAAATTATTCCGAGAACACTGCATATACAATTATTGACGTCAACATTGCGTAAAAACGACCCTTTAGATGCTGGTCACATCAGTCACAATGCTATAGTTACACACATTTGATTTTAAAACTAAAGTAAGTTATTCAGTTTTATAGTAATACTAAGTAGTCATTCATATTAATGTACTCCATATTCCAGTTAGAACATCGATTTAATTTTAAACTTAACCTTATAAAAACAGTCTCACACGATTTAAAAATTTTTAGGACTGCGTGTTTCTATTTTGTAAATTTAATTTTACTATTAAAAATTATACATTTTTAAAATTAGGAGTTAATAATACATAGATAAAGAAAGACGGTTATGTGATTTATTATTTGGAACAGGAAAATGTTAGTTCCATAGCCAGATAACGGGAGCGCTAGTATGTAGTGTGGTAGTTTCACTATGCCAACTACGAGAATGCGCTCCTGTCGTCTAGCAAACAACTCCTGACGCTTCAACATTTTCTTTATATAATACTTATTTATTTCAAGTACATACTCGTGCCGTTATTGTGGTAATAAATAACGAGATAATTTCATAATGATAACTTAGGAAAGTGGGAGCAATGTTATGGTAAGGAGGGTTATAAGGGTTAGTTGTTTCAGAGCTGCTCTCATTTATCTTCCGACATTCTATACCTAAAATATTCTTTAATTGAATTTTATTAGAAAATCAGATTTATTTTAAACTTATGTATGTCTAGAGTTGTGTTGATTCAAAACACTGTAAACCTTATGGAAGTCTCTTGTCAGGTTAGATGTAATGCCGCTTTTTGATATTTTAATTTGATATTTTTAAAATAACAAAAGAGTTACTTTTCACTTTTTCTTTTCTTGATAAAAAGCGTTTGGAATAAAGTGTTTGGATATAAAAAGTGTTTCCTATTATTTGGGATAGAGACTTATATCCATTTTTGTGGAGTGGTATCCTCTTAATTTATAAATTAAGACAAATCAATTTTCGTAACACTATCACAAAGGCGGCACCCCCAAAATTTATAAGGGGGCCCCAACAAAAAAAAGTTTTACTGGCTCAAAATCCGTCGAAGCGAATCCGATGTGTTAAGGAAAAGTTCCGAAGTTTTGTAGGAGTCATCTTCAGGGATGTTAGACATCATGGATAAAAACACAATGCTCTACATGTTCAACTTTGTAGAGCATTGTGTTTCTATCCATGATAGCCTAAATCTCTGAAGATGCCTCCCACAGTGGTAACGAAACGTCAGATTCTTCATCTAAAGAACATTGGCCCGGCTTGCGAACCTCCGCACCAGAATTATTTTAAACTTATATACTGTAAGTGTAAGTGTGAAAGTAAGAAATTATCTCTGGTAACAAGATTCGAACCTGGGAACCCTGGCATTAAGTACTTTAATTAGTTTACCGACTCTTAACCGGTTTCATTTGATTCAGTGCCCTTAATCATTTAAAATGAATTAAATTAGTTAAATATGAACCTATTTTTATGAGGGATCTTTGAAACCACTTTTGGTTTCAAAGATTATAATTTATAACCAGCATTAAACTCCTGGGTTTAATGCCGTTTAGAGCCACCTCATAAGCGATTTTTTTCAAAGAAAATTCGCTAAATTGGGTTTTTATTCAGTTGTTATTCCATGACTTTTATTACGCATTTAATGGCTCAGGATATGCAGTATTGTGATTTTAAAAGAAAAGAACACACACTGCCTAAAATATAATAGTTTGAAAGAAATGCTTCAAGTTCAAGGTGAAGAAGTTTTAAGGAAGAATAGAAACTGGTTTAGGACTTCGCACAACTAAGTATGGACTTCAGCTGAGCCTTTCAACTCGTTAACCTTGAACTTCATGAGAAACTTTGCCAAAAAGACAATTTGCATCTTTCTGAAGCCTTATTGTATTCGAGCAATGAAAGGTTTTTTTTTCTTATTATCTTAGAATAGGTCTGTAATGTGTTTATAGTCAACCATCTTTACGACAATGTGGTTCCAGGAAAAAAAGTTAGGTACTAAGAAAGTTTAATTAAAACACTTTCACATACATGGCTAACAAACAAATAAAGTCTTGATAAATACTGCGAAACTAACTTAATTTAGTTCAAATCGGTAAATGTGCATTTATTTTTGGCACCCATTCATGAATTGCGCATTATTATTTTTTGGTACCAACCGTTCCCTAAGAACGGTTGGTACATCCCCAGGTTACAAACATTTTTAAAATTACGTTATATTTAATAAACTGCGTAGGCTTCCGCGGTTATGTCATAAAGATTTAGGTCTTTCGGTGGTGACCGCGTCAATGTAGATCAAGAATCCTACGTTTCGCTTCCACTGTAGGAGGCATCTTCAGGGATGTAAGACATCATGGATAAAAACACAATGCTCTACAAGTTCAAGTTCAACTTTGTCAATGCTTCACAAAGTTGCTCTACAACTTTGTAGAGCATTGTGTTTCTATCCATAATCCATAAACGTCGGATTCTTCATCTACATTGACGCGGTCACCACCAGAAGACTTAAATCTTTACGTTATATCTGTCTGTTAAAACGTGTGCATCTCTTTCTAGTTATTAGAAGGGAAAGTAAATTCGTTGGTTAGACTAGGCAAGGGCGCTAAAATTAAATTTTGCCTGGTAAGGTGCTGAAATCTTTCAGTATGTCATTAAGTGGATAATTCCGATCTCGGGATTTAGTTCCTTCAATCACAAAGATAAAGGTTCATCTTCTGTTGTATTAAATTATGCAATTACTAATTTGTTTAAATGAAGTCATCTAGACAGACTTCGAAGAAGCCTGAAGATGACAGACACGTGGTCATATCACTATTATGATTCGGATCATGAACTGTAAGTAATAACCTTGTTAATTACAATAATTAATAGCATAACGCTTACATTATACATGAACAAATATACATGGAATGTATCTGTGCTACTTATATTTTACTTCACTCTTTTCTATTCTCTTACATTTACTTATTCTTTAGAAGGCAGCAGAATATTTAAATATTCCAAGAAAATTAATAAATCATAACAAATATTTTATAAGACCTCTCCGAACTAAATATTCTGACTACTATTTAGCATCAAACTGAATTTTATTATTTCGTTATCAAATAGTCTTGTTGGAAACTCATAAATAAACAATATCCCTTTTAAAATTTTAAAATTACTTACGTATTTCAAATTTTCTGAAATAAAACGCGCGGCGATTTTCATAGAATTTTTTTTTCAGTTCTACTGAAATCGAATTTAAAAGAATAAAATTAATTTAAGGATTTTTAGAAGATTTATAGAACTTTGTGTAATTTATTAGTTTACCGTTAGTCCTTGCTTAGATAAATAATTCATGTTATGTATTTATTCAATATTTTATGTAAAATATAAGTCTATTGTCACGTAAGGTGTCCGTGTATCGTCTCTTATTAATAATGTTAATAATCATATAGGTTAAATGATAAATATTTATGATTTAGTTTAATTTTTGTTCAAATGGCGAATTCTTTGCATATAGAAGTTCTCGTTAAGATGCTATTGCTATACTGGGCCAGATGATTCTTATTACGTGAGCTAGAAGGATGTCTTGTAATTTTTATTATTAGGAGGATTGAGACGAATAGTACGCACCCCTGTTCCGACTTTACTGACCCCATGAATGTCGTGAAAGATAGAGAAATAATAGCAAAGTTACCTTCCTTAGCAAGGTTATAGCTAAAGGCGTGAGACCCAGGTTATGCAACTAGGTAACACAGGGTATATAATAAGACGAGTTCAACATACATAAATACTTCAGGACAAAAAAAATATTTAATGATCTTAACATTATTATTTTGAACAAAAATATTAACACACGAGGTGGTAACAAGCAAACGAAAGTACATTACTTTTCACTATTGGTTCATAACCTACAATAGGAAACCTTTTGTTGGAAGGTACGTTGACCACTATATTAAAGACCTGCGCACTTTATTTAATTATTTTAAGCATTCGCTCTTCGTAGCAAGCATAAGCAGTTTTTGGCATGCGTTTTTCGATGAAATTTTCTGTATTTTAACGATTTCCTATTGAAAAATTCGTTAATGTAATGGGGGTGCGGTAGTCAAACCCAAGAGAGTGACCAAAGTCCACGGCAAAGGTTCCTAACAACGAAAAATAACAACGTGTTGCAAAACTTTATATGTATGTATGTATATATATGTGTATATATATATATATATATATATATTGTATATATAATATATATATATATATATATATATATATATATATATATATATATATATATATATATATATATATATATATATATATATATATATATATATATATATATATATATATATATATATATATATATATATATATATATATATATATTTATATATATGCGTGTGTGTGTGTGTGTGTATGAGGAAACCAAACGGAATCGATCCCCCTTTCTTTCTTTAGCAAACTTCATTATCTGTCGAAAAAATTCCACTAAAATTAAGTATTATACATATATAATACCCAAAGTAAGGGTAACCCAAGTTTGGGTTATAAGACCCCCCTTGGGTCTTATAACCCAAGTTTAGTAAGGTTATTATTGAAAGTAAATCGTAAGCCTTGTATTAGATTTGAACAATACATTATTAATGTTACAAATCAGCTTTTTGTGAGTTTATTAAGAGCAGACTCTCAACCCATTTTACAGTTTCGGAAATTCGAAACTACAGTAGATTATTGCTCAATTTGATCGCATATAAATTAAATCATTTGTCACGGTAACGGTTTGTGTGAATGTAAATAGGTTTTCGATTGGACAGAAATGTAAATTGCCTCTAACGTTTTCTCGATAAACTGTTATCTTTTTTAATTTTATACAAATGTTTGGAATTAATTTCTCATTAATAAATGATTTTAGGGTATGGGTGGTAAAAATTTCGCAAATTTTGGATTAAGGTTATTACAGTTCTTTACTTTATGAATATAGGGCATCAAATTAGAACAAATCAATTTAAACCGTAAAGGTGAGATTATTCATTGTCAAAAACGTTTTGGAAAAGTAAAGCTCTAGTTTAGCTTGCTATAACAAAAGTACCTCATAAACGCTACTCGGCGTTGACGCTCGGGGCTACTTTGTAGCCATATTGTTGTTGTCCTGTATTAGGATGCCGTATTACTACCCGTATTACTAGCCTTTGTAAGTGGCGTGATACAAAGCCACAATATTGATGATTATTAGCCACAATATCCAAATATATTAGTCGAAAAACGTGATTTGTTTAAATAAAGTTATATATGTCAAACGATAAAATTTAAAGTAATGCTGATACTTGATATTGACTTGGGTATTTAGTCTTACATAGATAGAAGTATATGGGTATTAGTTATATATATATAAATATGTATATATATATATATATATATATATATATATATATATTATATATATATATATATATATATATATATATATATATATATATATATTATATATATATATATAATATATATATATATATATATATTATATATATATATATATATATATATATATATATATATATATATATATATATATATATATATAATATATATATATATATATATATCGTAAGCTTATTTTCCCTCGGGAAATTTGCTTGAACGTATCCATTTCAGCAGCCCCGCCATCAATAATTTTAAACTAAAATTGTGCCCAAGGTCCAGGCGTAACTATATCATTGGGGGGACCCCCCGCAAGAATTTTTCAGGGCCCCCTTATAATAATATATATATATATATATATATATATATATATATATATATATATATATAATATATTAATAGTTTTTTATACTTGAAGTATAAAAAGATTGGGAAAAGGGTGTCTCGGACCTCTGAACTTTTCCTCATTACATCGGATTTGCTATGCTCATCCTCTCTACTTCGGACTCACTTCATTCGTCCTTAGAAGTTACAAGTCATTAATTTTATACTTGCAACACCTCAAAGGGCCCCGCGACTTTATGATGATAAGATAGGCTATACTAAGATTAAACGGGGCCCTATTTTTAAGTAAAAAGATAGTATAAAACTTAAACAAGGGGCCCCGTAATTTGATATCTTAAGAACTTTGATATCTTAGTATAATCTTAAGAAAGACTATACTAAGATTAAACGGACCCTATTTTTAAGTAAAGAGATTGTATAAAACTGAAACAAGGGGCCTCGCGACTGGATTCTCTTAAGAAAGACTATACTAAAATTACACCCAGGGCCCCATTTTTAGGTGAAGAGATTGTAGACAAATCTTTTAAGGGGCCCCGTGACATAATGATGTTAAGACAGACTATACTAATCTTTGCTATGTCCCAGCAGAACCATTTTATTAATAAGTTGACTTTTTTGTACTTTATCTTTTTGGGGGCCCCTAACCGTTGGGGGCCCCCCCGCATTGCGTGCCCGTGCGGGCCCATAGTTACGCCACTGCCAAGGTCAGATATACATTCAGACAGAAAACTTGGTTAAAACTACTCGAGAGGTGTTTAAACACTGAGGTCTTTAAACTGAAAATTTAGGTAATAACCGGGGGTGTAGTGCAAATACCACTCTTTTCGCATGATATTAGAACTTTATTATAAGGGAAACCGGCTTGTTTTTCTTATTAAAACCGTAAAAGTGTCAATTCGTTTTGTTATTATTAGCAAAACCGGCTAGTTTTCCTCAGAAAATCCCGTAAAAGAGCCAATTCGTTCTGTTATTATTAGCAAAACCGGCTAGTTTTCCTCAGAAAATCCCGGAAAAGAGCCAATTCTTTCTGTTATTATTAGCGAAACGGCTTGTTTTCCTCCTTTACTGAAGGAGAAGATCCAATTCTTTAAACAATAATAGACTAAGGAGTAAAGTATAATACCTAATAATTTACTTCTTGATTAGACCTTTATTATAAGTAGGACCAGCTTGTTCTTCACAGCATAGACGTAAATATTTTTTTCGTAATATTGGACCTTTATAATAAGCAGAACGTGATTGTTTCCCTCTGTACTGGTGCACAATAGCCAATTCTGTATACAATAATAGACCAAGGCAAGGAGTGAAGTATTAGACCTAATACTTTACTCCTTGATTAGACCTTCATTATAAGCAGAATCGGCTTGTTTTCCTCATTAAGAATGTCAAAGAGTCAATTCCTTTCACGATATTAAAGATTTAATATCAACAGTACCAGATTATTTCTTTGTTAGGGTTTCGAAGATAATCTTCGAAACCCTTATACTTTCTGTCGAGCGTCTGTCTGTCCGATTTCTCATCTCAGGAACTACAATAGCTAGGAAGTTGAAATTTGGTATACATGTGTAACTATTTTATTAATTAAAAATGTTGTTAAAAAAACATGACCTATCCTTTCTTAAAAAATGTAAGCTAATTTTTATTGAAGAAATAATGTAATTTATCCAAAAAACTTTGAGAACTAGAATAGTTTTATTTACGAATAAACCCTATAAAAATGAAACTAAACAAAGGATATCCGTATAGAAAAACTTCCCAAACTTCCTTATTTCTAAATAAATCTACCAACGTACCACGACACAACTATACAACTATTCTTCCGTATATGGAGTCCAATCTATGCGACAGTTAATGACCTTTCTCAAATACAGGATGTTTTAAAGAAACGTCAGCATAATTAAAGTTATCTGGAATTGGTAACTCGAGACTTACTTAAACAGTTCTTAAACTATACAGTTAGATATTTATGAAATTAGGTATGGACCGGTGTTAGTTTACGCTGTTTTGCGTCAATCAGATTTAAAATATTCTCAAATCTTAATAGAGCTAACTTGAATTGTGGGTTCCGGTAAATGGGTAATATTTTGGTCCCCGCACTATTTTTTCTAAGCACCTTATAACTGAGTCTTTCATATAAACTAGCTTTAAGAATGGAAAATTGATATTGACAATTTTAATCCTTTCCAAAATTAATATAAGAACATACGATTTATGAAAAATCTAGATAAAACATGTGAACAAATATTAATAAATCATTTTTGCTTTCCTTTATTCATACCGTAAGTATATAGGAAAAGTATTGTATTTAAAAAAAATCTGAAACCGAGATGAAACCGGAATTATCCATTTCAAGCGTTTTTAAGGCCTCCTTAGTGGTTTTCTGTGTGTGTGTGTTTGTTATCATCGTATAGCACCCAGTGTATTTATGCTTGTGAGTTGAAATTTTGTACACAAATCTGTCTACTGCTGAATTTGTGCTATTCGGAAAATAATTATTTTTATGACGTCATTAGCCCGCAATAATGACTCAGCGAAAATTACGAAAAATCATAAAACGCGGAAAAATGATGCGACCGGATTGAGATTTAATACGCATGTGGGTATGCATAAGACTAACATATGTGCTAAGTTACATCTTATTATCAGCATTAGTTCAATTTTTATTGAATGACTTGTGTGCGTTTTTTAAAAAATTGGAAATAAATATAAAATGATCAAATTGAGTTAAATTTAGTACAAGTAATGGTATACTACCCATTACTTAATAAATAAGTACACTAAGTTTCGTTTCAATACGTCAAGTATATATCCATGATTTTTTGGTGGATCATGAAAGCATTGAGCGTGGTCAGTGCTGTATGCGTGACCTCTGAGATTGATACGGATACATGTTCTATCTCAAGACGAGCGAAGTAAGTCCGAAGGGATGTTGCAGTATAAATTTGGCGAACCAGAACAGTATTTTTGAGACCAGCGAAGCGAGTCCGAAGCAGAGAGGATGAGCGTAGCAAATTGGATGTAATGAGAAAAAGTTCCGAGGAACCCCGTACCCGATTTTTTCACTTAGGACAAAGCCTCTACTGCAGGGCTTAATAGCTGTCAGTAAAAAGGTTACATTTCATCACACATTTAGGAATTATCATTAGATTTGAATAACACAAAGTTTATTTATTCTTTACGAAATGGTTAATTTAAAGCGAAGCGAGTCCGAAGCTGGGAGGATGAGCGAAGCGAATCAGATGTAATGAGGAAAAGTTCCGAGGTATCCCGTACCGTCAGATTTTGGAACTACTTGTCTGTCTTTTTAATGTCAATAACTATCTTCAACCAAAATATACCGATAAATATAAATACAAGCTTATGTAAAAGAAATTTAGGTCAGAGACGTACCTAGAGCATCGGTAGCTCCGACCCCCCCCCCCCTCTTTATAAAGTTACACAAATATTTTATTATCACTAGTACTATGGGAAAATATGATAATTATCTATATATAGCGAATAACCTCATTGTTGATCCATTTATGCAAACTCCCTAAAATAGGTAAGGCTTATATTCCTTGTAATTCCAAAAAAGTATAAGAATATTTACCTCATCTAGACGAGAGTCTATCTCATCTACTGATACTTATATTTTTCAAGCATTAATATGTTCTGACCGACTCATGAAATTGTAAAAACTGGTACGACACATGCCCCCTCCCCCCATAAAACTAACCTACTCATATATAAAGAAGACTATATATAAAGCAGCTTTGCTACTTATAGGACCCGTTATACAAGTAATGTTTATGATACTAAGCCATGATATACTTACTTGACTAAGGGTATGTAGGAAACACAATAAGTATAAAAGAGGAAACAATTCTTACTATATGAGGGGTCCCTGTAATTTCTAGTGGATAGTCAATATTAAGCTCTATTTGGCTATGTATAATAATAAATGAGGTAGGGAAATTACGACTGGGGCCTCTTATGATAAAACAAACAATATTGAGCTCTAATTAGGCCCTATGTAAAAGAGCTAACGCAACTCTGAAGCCCCTAGCTCCATTAAATAATTAAAAAGACTGTATTATACAGGAATATGGTCTCATTTAGAAATGATCGAGGTAGTAAACTCAGATAGGGATCAATGATAATAAGTTATTTTTTTAGATTATATGAGCATGCACTTTTTGGTCTCCAGAGTGGAGCCCTTTATATGATTGTGCATGCTCAAAATTTTTTTTAAAATCGCACAAATTTCAGTTTTTTTGAAATGAGTGGTTCCCTGTAAGTCGTGTGCAAATCATGTAGAGAACATTTTTTTAAGAAGATAAAATTTTCAAGAAAACGAGTGTTTAATCATCAAAATCGGATGACTACCACTAAAGTTATGGCTCTTTCAAAAACAGCAAAAAATGGTTAATTTTTGTTAAGTCAGCGAAGTTCTTTGAAAAAATAATGGCTTTTTGTGAATTTTTTTGTCCATTTAAGAAATATCATAACATTAGTTGCCGTTATCTAATTTTGAAGAAAAATCACTCGTTTTATAGAACATTTTATCAAATTTAAAAACTGTTCTCTGCATGCGTTATTAAGGTAAAGCGCAGGTGGAGAGTATTATAATAATCAATACGAAAAAGCCTCTCCACAAAGTTAATTTAATAAATTTCAAAACCGGCTTTCAACCAAAACGGCCATCATCAGTGCCTAAAAACAAAGTAAAAGAGACTAGAAAACACTAAAAAGAAGAAAAAGAAGTGCCTAAGATGATGACCGTTTTGGTTGAAAGCCGGTTTTGAAATTTATTAAATTAACTTTGTGGAGAGGCTTTTTCGTATTGATTATTGTTCTCTGCATGTTTCGCACTTGACCTACAGGGAACCACTTAATGCAAGAAAACTGGAATTTGTACGATTTTCTAATATTTTGAGTGAGCGCATTCATATGAAGGGCTCTACTCTGAATAGGCAGACTATGCTTTTTCTTCATAATTTAATAAAAGGTATATTTTCATAAAAATTTGGTTTGAAGCAGTACAAAATGAGTCACATTTTTTAGGCCTGGCTCTTGGACTAAGTTATGCTTGTGTGTAACGTTTATTCTATTTTTTAACTTATCTACTCATTTAGCTCAGGTTATTTAATGCTTTGATTTAAAGTTATTAGAGCAAATATTATTTATTTTTTTAACTCGAGTTATTAAAGCTTAGATTATTTTAACACAAGCATTTGTGTGGACTCTCCTGCTTATTGATTAACTCTACTAGCGCTGACATTCTTGATGCAAAGGAAATGTTAAGAATCTCTACTAGCGCTGACATTCTTGATGCAAAGCAAATGTTAAGAATCTCTACTAGCGCTGACGTTCTTGATGCAAAGGAAATGTTAAGAATCTCTACTAGCGCTGGCATTCTTGATACAAAGCAAATGTTAAGAATCCTGACATTTGCTTGTTAACACTGTCAACAGAATTCCTTAATCGTCATTTTACTTTTTATGAAACCATCCCATATTTGATATTGATTAAATTTATAAAAGTTACAAAAGAATATATTGTGTAAGACAGTATAGAGAGTATTGATAATGTGTATCATTGCCAAATTCGAAGAGTAATAAAACTATTTAGCTGAGGCAATTAATTTTATTTTCCATGTAAATGCTTAACAGATGAGTGGTGTATGGGCTGAGCACGCACATTTTATTCTACTATGCTCTTAACATTTCCAGGAACTAGTTCGGAGATTACTTTATGTTTTACTTTTCCCATACTTATGGCAAATAATAAAAAGTATTGCGTTCATACTAGGATACATTATAATTGGATTGATATAACGAATTTTCGAAGAAAAGTTTCGTTCTAATGAGGACGTCTGCAAGCTATACTATTTTTTCAATTTTTGCTGTTCTTCGTACAAAAGAAAGTAATTCTTCTTTATAACAGTTAAACAGGCTATTAATAAAAATGTTGAATTCATTGACTATTGACCTCAAGATAGCAGACGGGGTTGCTCCAATGTTCGTGTCCAGACACGTTGAAACCTGCTCCACCCCACGTGGATTCTGATAACACCTGGTGCTACGAAATCTAAATTACTCTAACATTGGGGAGAGTTTACAATAAAAAATTTCCTTTGTACTTATTTCTTGATTAGTGGCTGGTTGTTACAGGTTTAGGTTTCTTTACATTCTTAAGGTAATAGAAGTACCTTCAATAACAGTTCTGGTTGTGATCAGTTAACAGATAGTCAAAATTCAGTTAAGGAAAGAATTCTATGAGTTTATTATAGTCCACCACTTTAAGGAATTAATGTATTATACCAACTAGAAACTAAAAAAATGTTTTTACACATGTTGCTAAACTTTTTGACAACATTTTCTATTGTAGTCATTTTAGATTTGGATGTTTGAAAATAAATTTTGATTCGTCAAGGTGAATCTCTTAACGAATTTACATTGGGAAAATCGCTAATGGGATCGGCGTCATGGCGGTAGTCGGACCATGACAAAATCCGTTTCAAAGGACCCAGATGTTTTAAATCAAACTTGCCACAAAAATCAACCTTAGGGAAGACACAAACCCCATTGAAAACCAGGTTTTCAATGGTTTGACGTCATTAACACGGTTTGCTGAGAAACATGTAAAATTCAAAGATAATATTGTTCGCCACGAATTAAGTCTTCATATATCTTTCTTGCCGATGCGACCACTTAAAGGGACCAAAAAATAAAAAAACGGTAGTAATTTCCAAAAACGTAAGTTAAAGTGGGGAGTCGGTAATAAAAATGATCCGGAGTCATTTTGAGTGCACTCAAAATCAGGGTACCTGGGTTCGAATCCTGGTAGAGACAATAATTTTTTTATCGTTTTCTTTTTCATTATATAAGTTTATAACTTCAAAATAATTCTGGAGCGGTGGTCCGCAAGCCGGGCAAATTTACTTTTCTAGCTAAAGTTTCCGGTATGTGTCTTATAACCTGAGCAGTAACGTCACAACTTGTTATTTAATTTTTCAGAATTTTGCCAAAAAAATGCGCTAAAAATTAGCATAAACTGAGCGTCCAATAATTGAGTTTTTCATTTTCTTTGATAAATTTGAAAATAATTAAATAATTATTTTATTTAATTATAACATTTATTAATTAATTATTAATTAATTAAATATAATAATTATAAATATTTAAATAATTAAATAATTGTGACGCTACTGCTCAGGTTAAAAAAAAAAAAAAAAAAATATATATATACAGGTGTACAAAATAAAACTCCCTTCCCGAAAGGAGGTGGTACTACAGCTAATTTCCAAAAAAAACTTCATATTAACTATGGTCCGATTCTCAACCGTTTTCCCACAAGGTCAAATTTTATGATTTTTTAAAACTCCTTGAATTGCATTCAGAAAATGGCATATATCTCAGAAAGTATACAACCTAGCTTCAAAATATTGAATTTGTTGGAAAGCTGAGGAAATTTCCTATAAGACAACATGATAGTTATATCCAAAAAGTATGTATTCAAGTGTCAAAAATAGGCATAACTCAAAAGTTTTGACAAAAAATGAAAATTTTGAAACTTTTTGACGGAACATTGAAGCTTAATGACCCAGTTTGAGAACCTCTTGTTGCTAGGAAAACTACCTTGAACACTCCTCTTTAAGGTGACACCCATAATTATACCCATTTGTAGGGCTACTTTTTGAGTTATGACTGATACAAACTCAAAAAACACCCAAAAATACAAGTTTTTTTGTATTTCTTGTGAGTTAATCTATGGGGTCTTTATTGTCGAAAGTTTTTTAATTATATTTTTTTTTAAATAAGGGATTTATAAACTATCAAAAATCCCTCCTGATGGAGTCTTGATTGACTGAACCTGTGTCAGTAAATCTTCTAAAAGTGGTTTGAATAGTTTTCTTTTCAGGAACATTTCTATCAGGAAAACGTTCCTGATTTTCTTTGACTGCTGCCTGTGCGTCATATCATAGCAGTATATTCTGCCGGTGTGTAAACTGGCATATTAGAATAGATTGCTTAAACATAAACTGAGTTATACTTTAATCTTAACCAACCATATGATTGTAAACAAAATTAATAGACTAATTAAACACAATTATACCATTTACTTTTGGACCAAGAATAAAAAAAAAAAAAAAAATTGATTCATAAAATACCACAACCTATCCTCAGGAGGGATTTTTGATAGTTTATAAATCCCTTATTTAAAAAAAAATATAATTAAAAAACTTTCGACAATAAAGACCCCATAGATTAACTCACAAGAAATACAAAAAAACTTGTATTTTTGGGTGTTTTTTGAGTTTGTATCAGTCATAACTCAAAAAGTAGCCCTACAAATGGGTATAATTATGGGTGTCACCTTAAAGAGGAGTGTTCAAGGTAGTTTTCCTAGCAACAAGAGGTTCTCAAACTGGGTCATTAAGCTTCAATGTTCCGTCAAAAAGTTTCAAAATTTTCATTTTTTGTCAAAACTTTTGAGTTATGCCTATTTTTGACACTTGAATACATACTTTTTGGATATAACTATCATGTTGTCTTATAGGAAATTTCCTCAGCTTTCCAACAAATTCAATATTTTGAAGCTAGGTTGTATACTTTCTGAGATATATGCCATTTTCTGAATGCAATTCAAGGAGTTTTAAAAAAATCATGAAATTTGACCTTGTGGGAAAACGGTTGAGAATCGGACCATAGTTAATATGAAGTTTTTTGTTGGAAATTAGCTGTAGTACCACCTCCTTTCGGGAAGGGAGTTTTATTTTGTACACCCTGTATATATATATATATATATATATATATATATATATCTTACAAACGCGAGAGGGATTGACGAGCAAGAATGGACGCATATTAAAAAATCGGGTATAAGGTACTTCGGAACTTTTTCTCATCTCATCGGATTCGCTTCACTCATCCTCTAAGCTTCAGACTCGCTTCACTCATCCTCTAAGCTTCAGACTCGCTTCACTCATCCTCTAAGCTTCAGACTCGCTTCACTCATCCTCTAAGCTTCAGATTCGCTTCACTCATCCTCTAAGCTTCAGACTCGCTTCGCTCGTCCACAGAATACACAATTCGCTAAATTTATACTGCAGTATGTCTTCGGACTCGCTTCGCTTATCCCTAGATAGTAAATGCAATCGTTTCATTTTCAGCGGTCACCCATACAGCACTGACCCTCTCAATGCTGCTTAACTTTTATGATCCAATAAAACTCATAGATATAATTGTCGTATTGAAACAGAACTTAGTGCACTTATTTATTAAGTAAAAATTTACTTGTACTAAATTTTAATCCAATTAGATTGTTTTCCGATTATTTACTTTAAAAAAAAAAAACGTATACAGATCATTTGATTAAAATTGAAATAATACTGATAATGAGATGAAACTCAATTCAATGTTTTCGCGTTTTATGATTTTTCGAAATTTTTGCTACGTCATTATTGCGGGTTTATGACGTCATAAAAATTCCTGATAGCACAACTAAACCTTTAGACTGATCATTTTTATTTTTAAGTTTTAATTCTCTAGCATAAATACACTGGGAGCTACGATGATAGCAGATCATACAGACAGACAACCACTTTGTGAAACCACTTGGGAAGCCTTAAAAACACCTAAAACTGATAATTACGGTGACATCCTGATTTCGGATTTCTTAGCAAACACAATACTTTCCCTATATACCTACAATATAAATGAGGAAAAGTAAAAAGATTCATATACGAGTAATATATCATATCTGGTGTTAAAATCCTTCCTCCTTTTATTAAAGAAGAAAGGGGATCAAAATGGACTGGCAACCTGTAGTAGGATATCAATTATAGTTATTCATTTTTGTTTTTCAGAGAAGAATTAAAATCAATAACATAAATGGGTTTCAAGTTGGCACTTAACGTAAGTAATTTTGGTTTTAGTACTTCTAGGAATCAAAAGATGCTATTGTCTATTGTACTCTGAAATGGTAGCACAAAGATTTGACCATTCACACACATGGACATGTTATAGCACTAAGCTAAAATCCTTCCTTGCTCGTTATGACATTTATCTAGTACAAGTAACCTTACTAACAGTACATAAGAGCTAATTTACTTCTTGGAAAATTAGATTAAAATAGTCCCTTTTATTACCTTTCAGGAGTCCCTTTTAAACCTTAAATTGCTTAGTTCACCGTGATCAAGTAACTGATATAAGTAACTTTTGAAACATAGTTAGAGATAGTTAGTAACTAACAATACATAAGAGCTAAATTTCCATAGTTAATAACCTTAACAATCATAAGAGCTAATTTACATAGTTAGTAACCTTACTAACAATACATAAGAGCTAAATTTACATAGTTAGTAACCTTACTAACAATACATAAGAGCTAAATTTACATAGTTAGTAACCTTACTAACAATACATAAGAGCTAATTTACATCTTGGAAAATTATATTATAATATTCCCTTTTATTACCCTTCAGGAATGTTAACAAATAATGTTTGTTCTATATTTAACAAAAATATACTTGGTCTTCCTTTGAACTAAAAAATATAGGTTTGAATCCAATTATTCAAACCTTAGTTTTAAGAAAAACCAGATCAAGTGTCAATGGAAATAGAGATATAAGAAATAAATGGTATCCGGGAAAAAATACAGACAAAAATTACTCGGGAAAACATACACAAGAAATATTACAGAAAAAATACACGGAAAAAAAGTACAAACGAAACACAGTAATCGCGTTTCAAAGAGATAGTTGTAAGATTGGCAATACCGATGGCGGGAAATCGAAAGGGTGATATTTTTTTTTATCATTGGATTAGCATGGGAGCCGATAAAAATTCTACTTTTATTTCTTTATTGTTAGTTAATTTGAAATAAATGAGTTAACAATTAATAGAACGATCATCGATGCTAAAATACTTCATACATTTTTTGTGTAAATAAACAATTTATTTAAAAAATTTCCCACATTTCATGGATAAATACTTTGATTATTCCAGGATTTTAAATATAGAATCAGGCTCCTATCATTATAGACTTGTATTGGTCCGATTCAACCAAGAAATAATAAAACCTAAACTTATAATTTATACAAAAATTTTACAAACAATATTGAAATTAGTGAGTTATTAATTATTTCATTTCAGTGAGTAATTAATCGTTGATTCACAATTAATAAATTAAAAAAACCATTACGGTGAAAATCAGCTTGTTTCAGTTCATTTAAATACCTTTTACAACTACTTTAAACAATTCTAAAGCAATAAAAATGTAGTTTTGTGTGTTTGTGCAAACTAAAAATTGTTTAAAAGCAACATTCATTTACAACAAATAAAATAAAACAATATTGCGATGTTCAACTGCTTATCACTTAATTTAAATACTCGTGACAACCCATTAAAACCCTATTTTTCAATGAAATAGTGATTCTACTGAGTTCATTGGCCCTAAAATTAATTAAATTAAAGCACTTTGAGAAAAAATTTAAAAAAATAATCGTCACAATAAGTTAAACCAAAACACCCCATAAGGACTATAACAATGATCACCCTTTCGTTATCAATTTCTCATCAGCGACGGTGGCTGATAATGTCCCATTAAGTACTTTGATTGCTCACCATTAATTGCTTAGCTCACCGTGGTCAAGTAACTGAGATAAGTAACTTTTCTGAAATATAGTTTAAACTTTAAATTAAGTCATCTGAAGTTAAAAGTTAGTCAATTGAAAAAGTAATTTTTGAGACTGTAAGTTACAGATAAGCACAAACTTAGATATAACACAAAGCGTTGGGTTGAGTAGAAAAATCAACAAGTTAAAAATTGAGAAAATAAATTAACTAGCTTAATTAGTGTTATGCATAAAAATGATAAGAATTAAGTAAATAATTCAATCCAGTAAGTAAATAAATGAAAATGCATTTATGTTTTTATACATAACATGTTGCCTCTACTTTAATACCCGTCATGAGAAGGGTTACAATTAATACAATTTAGAATTAGATTAGAATTATTATTATTATTAGAGATTCATTTTTTATCGTTATAATTGAAGTGCAGATGAATTAACTTTCATCTGTTGATTTATTCATCACATTAATTGTGTTTTGTTCAGTTTAAGGTTAACTAAAACACTTATAGGTTGTGTTAATAATTTAACTAAACAAGTTTTAAATTCTGTCGGATTAACTTATTGTTATATTAAGTAAGGTGATATTGGCGATATTTAGTGAGTAGAGTGATAGAGGTGATATTGAATAGATATGTCTACTTGTGTAACTAGATGTGTTGATATCCGCCTTTGTGGCTTTTCATAAAAAATTGATGCAATCTGCTTCACACGTGGTTTAAAGCCACGTGTTTTAAAGGAATGATCAACAGGTATTTTGTTTCTTTAAATACGGGTTATCTCGATATCTTTAGTTTTAGCAGAACGAGAATGACGCACATTATTAGAATTTACAATTTCAATTACATATGTTAGATTGATTTTTCATACAAAATCTTATTTATGGTACATAAGGTTATTTATGACGTGAACACGAGAAGGTTACACTTAAAGAAATTAGGTTTTAAATTATAGATTTTCTTTGCTAGTCCGACAGCAACTACAATTACTTACTTACTTGACAACGCAATCAGCATTTACAATCAAACGTCTTTATTGCCACGACCCTAGGGTCGTGGCAATAGCAGGCTAGCTTCAGGCCAGTAGGCCTGTAGGCTAGCCTCAGGCCTCAGCTTGAGTTTGGTACAGAAACTGGGCATGCCACTAATCACAATTTTTTCATAGCAGACTTCATAATATACTGATTAGTTGTTAATTTTTTATACAGTCAACGTAAAAGCAAGCTTTTTTTAACGCTTAAACCCGTTGGGTCATAGTAGTATTTTCTTTCGCTCAAATCTCACTCAACTAATCCACCCCAGAGTATTTAGACGAACTTAATCATGGTTAACTTAATCATTCATGACGGACTTAATCATACATGGTGGCAAATATGACTAGTTCACAGTTTGCCTAGTTCATCTAGACCTACTACGTTCTGGCTAGCACCGACTACTAATTCCCAGTGTGGTTAGTTCATCTAATCTTACTAGCTTCGCTAATCACATTACTTGCACTTGGCTGCTCTTGTTCGACCATTTTGAGGTCTTCTCCTGGTTGGATTCGAACCCTCGACGTCTAGGTCGAAAGGCGAGCGCTACAAGACTCGGTAACATCTCTTGTTGTATCTCTAAAGAAATAGTTGATTTATTTCTTTGGTCTGTTTTCTATTTCTTTAATATGTTATTTATTTGAAAGAAAAAAAAAGTTTAATAAAAACGCGAAATACAAAAATAAAAAGGCAAAAAGAAGAAATAACAACTCCGTTAAAGGGAAAATGATTACACGAATCATTTGTTGTAACTACAGGCCTATTTGTAGTACAACTAAGCCAGTGGTTAACTAAATTACAGAAAGGTTATGTGAGGTGGCCCTAGTTAGGCCTAAAAGAAATTTTATCTCCGGCAGAAATTCTACCATTTGAAATCTATTAAGAACTAAATAGATATTTAATGAAGTCTTTATTCAAGATCAAGTTAAAGGCAAAAGATTTTAAATCCAGAAAAGTATGTACATCATTCATTAGTTTTACGTTTCTTCAGTATGTACATCCAATCGGTTTGACAATTTTCTAGTCATATCGCACGGTTCTCTTTCCGATAGGTACTTTTCATCATTACATATATTTTAATTTTTACATTTAAACTTTTAGAAGCATAGGTCATGATAAAACTTCTATAAAAAAATAAAGTTCTATAAACTAAGAATAAGTGTATGTATATTTTGCCGCTGCACTTTAAATGTAAACAATTTTTTTAAGTTAATCGCAAAAGCAAACTTTCCGTAAAAATCATTTGGGGGACAGGGGCTGAGTCCCGGGATAGCTTTTCAATCTTTGAAATGAAAAAGTAGACTTATGCAATGAAACTGGAAAAGTCCAAAGAAACTGGGGAGCTAATGTAATCCCATACATAATCCTAATGCATGGGAGGGCTTATCATCTTATCCCCCCTCCTTAACGTCCGCCCATGGTTAGGTCCTTGAAAAATAATTTCAAGGCAATAAGAACCAAAATAGTGTTAGGAGCCCAATTTTCTCCAAATTGTCTTTAACATGTGTTTTAAAATAATCGCGAAGTAAATAACACAATATTAAATTCGCTTGGGATAATCCTGGAGACATCCCAAGGATGTGATTATATTTTGCTAGGTTAGTTTTACGGTAATAAACTTCATTTATACTTCCATGGATGTACCGGGATCCAGTGTACCCTAGGTTGTCTCCTTTATATCAGGAGAATATCTCGAAGATGTCTTGTCAGGACATATTGAGGATATCGGACTCACTGTTATCCAAAAAATATAATATGAGGAATTCTCTAAAGGATAAATGTTTAAAAAAATTCTATATTAGACATTTAAATATTTATTTCACTGATTCTAGTACAGAATCAGAACATGCAGAACTAATTTTGCAGTAATTTTCAGCCAAGCAATGTTAGATACATATTTATTCAATAAATGTGTTGAGAACATAATGCACGTTTTAAGGATGTATGATGCAGAGACTGTACATCTCTAAGAGGTGGATAGAGGTGTCTTTTAGGATTTATCCTAAAGGAATTTCTGAGGATATTATGGTGTGTCAGAAGGTATATGGTACATACAGCCAGAGTTATTTCACTAAAGTACGAACAGGTGTGAAGTGAAAAAAAAGGGAAAGAAATCCGTTTTTAAGAATGATGTATGTTAATAATATAAGTTGTAAAATTATAATATGTACAAGTAGTGACGCTACTACTCGGGTTATAAAGCATACAGTGGAAATATAAGATAAAAAGTCATCGTAGAGCAACAAAATCGCATTTTTAAGGAAAAATCGCCCGGCTTGCAGACCTACACGCCATAAATTATATACTATGAATATACTCCCGCGCCATAAATTTTCAACTGAAAAATGTTTTAGTGTGGAGGACACTGAAACATTTTTCAGAAACAGATGGAGGATCTGTTCTTTTCTAGACGATTTAAAACAGCTCAAATTGCTTAGTTTAATTTTCATCAAATGATCTGAGAACGTTTTTTTATAAAAGTAAAAAATCGGAAAATGATCCAATTGAGTTTAAATTTGGTACAAGTGTACACCTTTAGTTTCGTTTCAATAGAACATGTATATCCATGAATTTCGTTGGATCATAAAAGTTAAGCAGCATTGAGCTTGATCAGTGCTGTGTGGGTGACCGCTAATAATGAAACAAATGTATTTACTATCTAGTCCGAAGCAAAGAAGATGCGCGAGCGAATCCAATGTGATGAGAAAAAGTTCCGAGGTTCCCCGGACCCTATTTTTAAGCTAATTTTAGATTTATAGCATATAATGTAGCTTTAGTTTATTTCTGCTGTAAATAAAATTTAGTTCCATGCTTGAAAGAGTATTAGATTTGACCATTCAATCCAGGTACCAGTGCTATTCACATTTATGAGTCATCTAGTCAATAAACTAACCTTTTTAGATAGGTTACTAAAAAACAGGTTAGGAGCTCTGAACACGTGTCCAACCACGTGAGATGTTACCTCTATGAACCTGTAAAATGAAACCTAAGAACCGAACCACCGGACGATAGATAATTGAGTTACCGTGTCAGTACTCACGTAAGCACTGGTGCTAAGAAACCTGACCTTTTACGGATTACTTGGTACTAAGTTCTTTTATAGTCGGTACTTATTTTATGATTGTCCTACTTAGAATTGCCTACCTGACAACCGCGTCGTAGAGAGGAAGCTCAATGTCCTTCGTCAAGTAATAAATTTAATTTTTACTTTTCCTCTTTTATACCGTAGGTGTATAAGAAAAGTATTGTGTTTGCAAAAATTCCGAAACCGGGATGTCATAATCGGTTTCAGGTGTTTTAAGAACTCCCGAGAGGTTGTCACAAAGTTGTCTGCCTGTACGTGTGTGTGTCTGTTAAAATCGTAGCTCCTAATGTACTTATGCTAGAGAGTTGAAACTTTGTACAAAAATCAGTTTACCGCTGATGGTTGTCTGATTCGAGAACCGCAAGTTGATGTTTGTTATGATCAGCATTAGTGCAATTTTATGAAATGACCTGTGTACATTTTTTGCGTAAATTTGGCGAATAGTATTATGAGCACGCGCTAAGCAGGCCCGAAGTAGGGAGGATGATGTGGCCAGTGAGAAAAAGTTTTAAGGAAATGCTTCCTCTCTTGGCTAAGTGATTTCCTTACATATACATAATAATACTCCTCACCCTAAAAACGTCAAAATAGGACGCCATATTTTTTGCAATTACAATTTATCCTCTTGTTACAGATGGTACAGAAGTAAAAGAATGTCTTTAACATCACACACGAGGTAAACAGGACTCTTTTTACGCTCTAGAAAGCACACTGATAGGGTGGGACATTTCATATGGACCAATATTAAATCCTTACAAATATGGTGAAAACATAGTCCTGGACTTTCGAAAATGATTTCAACCCTCCCTAGAAATGAGGAAAGAATGGTAATGTTTTTTCATGTGGTTTTTTGGGAGCCCAATAGACATTTGGGGCTCCAATATCTATTGCGAGTTTAAATTTATCAATTTTACTTTGGTAACTATTATCCAAATATTCTAATTTTGTTGCGTTTGGTATTTTTGAAAAGTTAAATTAGAATATACTGTGATATTGCTTATTTTAAAAAATAGATTAAATTCTAAGAGATTTTATATCAATGTCTTTAATAACAAATATGTATAGATATTTGTTTTAAAATCTATCATAGGATAGATGTTAAACAATAGGTTGATTAAAGATTACCAGAATATGGTGCATTGATATCAAACTTCTTAGAATTTAATTCAATTTCCAAAATAAACAATATTACGGTATGCTCTAATTTAACTTTTCAAAGTTACCACAAGTGGTTACAAAATTACCATATTTCGGTAATAGTTACCTAAATGAAATTGGTAATTTGAAAAATTTGCTGGGGTAGAGACCATTTTCGAAATTGTAGGAACATGTTTTTACCATATTTTTAAGGAGTTAATGTTTGTTTATCTAAAATGTTCCACCCGGAATTATTGAAGGCTAAAATTATTTTATCTCCAGTCATAATGTGAAGTTTATTCATTACGTTCCTGGGAATAAAGAAGCACTTTTCACTCCCAAGGGATAAATAGTTACTTTTTACTCCCTTGGGAATAAAAAGTGTTTTCTGTAATTGGGATTATTTTTTTTTTAGAGGGAGCGGTATCCTCCCAATTTATAAGGAAGACCGATCAATTTTGTAACACTTTCCCCGTTGTGGCACCCACAAAATTAATAGGGGGTACAACAAAAAAATGTATAGTCTCAAAATCTGTTTCAACCCAAAAGTGGTCCTTCGATCTATAAATAAATGTTTGTGTTCTTTTGGAAACCCCCAATTTATAAGGAAAAAGGACCATGCTAAAAAAATAAAATACAACAAAAAATATGAAAATAAGAATATAACAATAATTAAATTATTTCAACGTCTGAAGGAAAAATCATGTATGCTCCTTAGGAGTAAAATGGATTTCCCCCGCAATAATTCCCCTCCCTCGGTTTCGCCCCGGGGTTAATAGTCATAACTCAGCTTTGTATCGAGTTAAACACATAAATCCCTCTATCCTCAGAAACCAAAATACTTTGGTTCCTATGGGTTTTGCCTTGGGAACCAATAGCTCAGAGAAATAATAGCATTTTAGTGAAAAAGGAACAAATTCATGCGATGGAAATTGACTATGTTAAGCACAGAAATACGCATTCTAAAGGAAATTCGCCCGGCATGCGGACCACCGTGCCAGAATTATTTTATGTTCTTTACAATTAAAAGAATGTTTGACATGGGAGAACTGGGTTTGATCTAGAATTTCAAGGCTGATTCCGGCCCTACCAACTAACTTTTTTTCAAAGTTAATTGAATACTATTTAATAAGAATTTAAACCCGATCCTTCTACGAAGTGAAAATAAATCGGTTCCGCTTTTTTTTCTTTCGACTAATATTACTTGTGAAAGGATCCCCAGGACTCAGCTCGAGACCGGTACCTGATAGATGGTACGGGTTATGACGTCATTAAAACTTAATCCTATTGGCTGATAATGACATCATACCACCCTACTTGTTTCCAAGAAGGACTCGGAGAGGTCACAACCCTCCAGGTTCTATTGAACCAGTTTTGGAGGTAAAATTTCTATAATTTATTGTACAAAGGATAAAGGGATAGAATCACCTGTCTGATAATGACAGAAATGTACTTCTTACATCATTAAATTTTTACTTTCTGACGGTATTGCATCATCTTTGGATATATCGCATCAGATTTAGTTCAGTTAACTGCGATTTCAAGGTTTTTTATGGATTTTATGAAAGAGAGGAACAATTAACCGCAAACTTTAGTTGGTTTAGTGTCTTTCAGACTTAATACGATAGGCCTCAAATATAACTCCAACTCACTCGCTAACTTAATTTCTATAGCTTATTAATTCGAGCTTACATCTTTTGTCCTATTTTGCCCAACCGTCTACAGTCTACATCGAAAGTTAAAGCTTAGCTGTGCCAGTTAAAGTCTAACACGATCTAAATATTTGATTTTTTTTGTGAGTTTTTCGTCAGTATAAATTTTACTATTTTTAATTTATCTTACCTACTACTACTAGCGATGTTAAAGAAATAAATAAGAGGCCTTCGGCCTATGGTACGCGACAACATGGTGCTTGTCCTATATCAGTTTGCCATATTACTAGTTTATAATAGTGACATACTGCCACGATATAAGCGAATTTACAAACTTATTTGTCATAAACTTGATTTTTTTAAAAATTATAGTATATATGTTAATCGATAAACTAGAACTAATGCTGATAATAAAATGTAACTTTAACTTCCATATTTGTTAACAATACATGTAGTAGTAAATTTTTATAAAATTTCAGCCCAATCAAAATTATTAAAAATTTTTTTTTTAATTTTTTGCTGAGTAATTTTGTGGATTAATGACATCACAGATATTCCACAAATAAAACAGTAGGCTTCGGGACATTAACAAGGTCGATTTTGTACCATGTGTCATTTCAATCCGAGAAAGCGTTCAAAAGTTATCGTGTCCTAAAGAAACGTCTAGGGACAAAATCTCGTACATACACACACACACACACACAGATTAATAATAATGATTTTTTTTACTGAAACCGTAGTTTTATAAAAATTATTCGTTTCAGGCACTTGCAGGACGTTTTAAGTTGTTTTCATTATACTCTGTGTGTGTGTGTGTGTGTAACTACTGCTGTGTTTATGCTAGAGAGTAGAAACTTGGAACTAAAATCAAACTTCAGGTCAGTTTTACTGCCCAGAAGATAATATTTTTAGAATACGTTTATCTACGTTTTGCTGAGCCATCAAAAGTTTAAAAAATGGTTAAAAATCGAAAATTTCAGAGTTGAAATTTGAAAAAAATACATCTAAAGAAAATCAACCTAACCACAACATTTAATTTTAATATTGGTCACCATTTTGTGATTTGTTTTATTTATAAAAACGGACCAGAGGTCCAAATACAAATAAAAGTAATAAGACAATAATAAAATACAAACTGAAAAAAACAAACTAAAAAAAACTATTTAAAGAAAAATAAAAAATAAAGATTAAACAAGATTAAAATAATAATAATAAAAACTTTAACTTAACAGAAAAGGTAACTAATAAACGCATAGTAATATTAATACTGATAATAATACGAATGAAGACAAACAAAATATTTACCTACATTGAATGTTTTTCCTAAAGAAATTTGAATGCTCTTTTTTGAGAAACCTTAAGTCATAATACCAAATTTACAATACAATAAAAATGAACGATAAAGGTGCATTTAATTAATATTAAAGAGGTAAAAAAATTTGACACATATATAGTTAAAATAAATTAATATAAAAGGCAGTGGTTAAAGTTTAATAAATTGAAGTAATTGATAATTAATAATTGAAAGATTATGCATAAATAACAGTACTACTATATGATTAAGAAATAAAATTGGAAAAATAATAAATAAATAAAATCGGGTATGGGGTACCTCGGAACTTTTCCTCATCACATCGGATTCGCTAGGTTCGTCCTCCCTGCTTCGGACTCGCTTTGCCCGTTCTCAGAATATACATTTCGCCAAATTTAAACTAAATTTAAAAGCCAAATTTAAAACATGTCTTCGGACTTGCATCGCTAGTCCTCAAATAGAATGCATCCGTTTCATTCTCAGCTGTCACCCATACAGCTATTACCACGCTCAATGCTACTTAACTTTTATGATCCAACAAAAATCATAGATAAAATAATCGTATTGAAACGAAACTCTGTATACTTATTAATAAAGTAAATGTATACACTAGTTCTAAATTTAAACTCAATAGAATCATTTTCTGACTTTTTACAATTCTTTTAAAAACAAACATAAAAATTGAACTAATGCTGATAATGAGATGAAGCTTGGGACATATGTTAGTCTTATACATGGCTACATACGTGCTAAATTTCGAGCCGATCGGATCGCATAATTTTTCCACGTTTTATGATTTTTAAAAATTTTTGCTGAGTCATTATTGCGGGTTATTACGTCATAAAATAAATATTTTCCAAATAGCACAACTACAGCGGTAGACTGATTTTTGTACGAAATGTCAACTCTATAGCATAAATACACTAGGAGCTATGATGATAAAAGACACACACACGCACATATAATATATATATATATATATATATATATATATATATATATATATAATATGTGTGTGTGTGTATATATATATATATATATATATATATATATATATATATATATATATATATATATGTATGTATATATATATAGACAAAAAAACTATGAGGAAACTCAGGAGGCCTTTAAAACACCTAAAACGGATAATGCCGGTTTCATTCTGGTTTTGGATTTTTTGAAGACACAATACTTTTCTTATTACTATTATACCAACGGTATAAATGAGGAAAAGTAATAATTATAGTTATTTCTACACAGAAGTAATGCAATTTTATAAAGTTTTGCTTGTCAATTATAGCAGTAGTAGTAGTAAAATATTCGCCAGTTTCACGGCAAGCAGAGCAAAGCAAAGTAACGTTTTTAGGAAATTAATTTCACTTCCCCTTGGTGAATTAATTAAAAGTTTTACTAATTATTCCTGTGGCTGTTGCCTCATGGTAAATGAATTTTTAAATTCCTGCCTCCCCTTAGCAAGTCTTCTTACGAGTTGAGCAGCCGCTTCGTGGTGCGTACCCTGGTGGCCCGTAAGTTAGCTGTATTGCTTTGGGACCTCTTTTATTCGATTTAGTACACCAAAAAATATATATTGCGATACATATAAGCAGTTTATCCGTATATTTTCAGCCAACTCCGCTCCGCTGATGACGTTCTAGGTTAATGATGTCATAAACTTAGTACATAATCAATCATATAAAAGTACAGAACCATATTGTTTTTGAGGGACATGAAGCGGCTCCCAGCGCCGACACAGAGAAGCATTCAAGAGGCCGAAGACCAATTATTTCTATAAAGTAAGAGTTTTTCTGTGATGTTCATAAAATAAACTTGGTGGGCTTAGCTTAATATTTGGCAGGTTTTTTTTCTCTATCTAAACGTAACCCGTTTAGAAAGCCGTTTATTTTCCATATGCCCCAATAATTATTACATATGTTATCTGCTATTAACTTAAGATGTATAAATGACTTAAAAGGATTTTTTTTTTATAAATGAAAACGGAATTTAGCTACAAATTAAAGTAAAATAAAGGTTAATAATTTCGATTTCAAGACTTTGGCAGGTTGTCTCTACTATTTATCAACTCAATCTCTACATTGACTTGTCAGCCATCTATATACTTATGCATCGCACTTTCACATGACTGTCTGTTCATTGCATCACTTTTTGCCTTGTTATTTTCCTTATTAAATTCACATATTTATTAGCAAGCAAAGCAAGAAAAGTTTCCTTTTAAATACTCTTTACACAGCTAAAAATTCATTCTTAGAATCTAATTGACTTTAATGACTTGTATAGGCTTGTCTTAGATCTTATTAAGTAAATTATTAACTACCTAGATTTTAATAAGAATGAAATTTAATCTTATATTTTCCTGTTTCATATCGTCGTTTTCGTATTTGTCTTTCTTTTTCTCAGTAGAAGAGAAAGCATTGAAACAACGACAAAAAAATATACTTAAATCGCCGTAAGTCTAGGGTTTCAATTTCAATAAAACGCCTTTACCAACCTTGTGATATGTAGGGTGAAAACGAATTAAGTTTAATGTCACTACCTAATCGGATAAAAGCAAGTCTGAAGTAATGAAGATTAGTTCTGAAGAATCTTAAATCTCGAAACTAAATTATATCAATTAAAGGTTATAAGTTTTGGTAATTTAGTCTTAAGTGATAAAGACTTAAAAGTGAAGAAGCCGTGTTACATGCGTGTGACTATAATTTATTGGTTGAATCTAGTTCGTTTACCTTCAACCCAAGCAATCCGATACTAAGGACTACCTGATATAAGGACATATCCCGTTTTTTATTGAGAGCAGGTGTAAGGTTTCCATGACGTCAGAATCCTTTCTTTGAAAAGACGAGCCCCCTGTCTGTTACCAGAGGTAGGTCATGCCATGGGGAATTTCCATCTTCTGGTTTATAGATGTGGAGGAAAACTACTTACACAACACAATACACACTTGCTCTCAGTGTGTGTAACGTGTCATTACAAACGTGCCCTAACTCAGGTGAGTGAGACGCGTTCTATGTAAATAATTACTTAATTAAAGAGACGTCAGATAAACGAACTACATAAATCTAACAAGAAAAGTAAACTACCTTCGATTAGTATATGAACATGGACGTACACACACAAAAGCACACACGTAGTGTAAATAGTTTTGTATGCATACACAACGCGCACACATACACAACGCAATGTCTGAAATTACTTGTAGAATCAAACTACCTGTAGTAGTTATGCTAATATCTACACTTACACAAATACTCTATACATTAGATATAAAGTACATAGTTTTGTAGTAAGGGAAACTACTTACTACTTATACACTACAATACACTCAGGCATAAATACATGCTCTCAGTGTATGTAACGTGTCATTAACAACGTAGTTATTAATTGATTATTAACGCAAGTTTTCCTAACTTGCGAATACATTCGCTTACAGAGAGATTGTATTTGCAGCCACTCACCACAGACATTAGCATTTGATATTTGTACGTTCATATACAGTAATAGAAACACTTGAATCTATATAAACAAACGCTTCATTTGTATATACATATATTCGTCAATTATACATTGATACACACTAACAGAAACACTTATACATACACTAAGAGACACAACTATTACTTAGATGTTTGTATACATACACACCTATAAGTTCATACACAGACAGACTCACGAAAACTCGTCAGCTGTACACACACACATCCACTCACTAGTCACAAAATTATACCCTGGTTGTTCTAGTTAATTAGTTTATACTAAGGACTCGTAATTTTCCATTAAAGAATATTATAATCCTTAATCCTGTCGTAGAGTGTTGTCATTTATTAAGCAGGATGTATAATAACATACTACTTAAGCAAATTTAATTAATGGCGTAAGCGTTATTCTTAAAATAAATACTTCCGTCAAACCCCTTATACGTATTGTATTCTCCTCTTTAGCTAATTTTTTATCAGATAATAAGAATTATTTTAAAAAATCAAAAACATTTTAGGATAAGCATGTTCTATCTGGATAACTAACAATTTTGATGATTTGATGCTTAAATCTTGGCTACCCCACTGGTTCTCTAACTATCTGGTCGTATTCAAAAATCTGATGAAATGGATAATAACTCATAAACTTAAAAAGCAGTCAAAGAAAAGATGAAACTTTAACGTCACTTGACCCATCGCAATTTATATAATAGTGATGGGTGTGTATGTACGGCAGTATGCATTTCAGACCATACATACATATCGCATCCTTTTATTATCTCTGATGCAAACAATAAACCTATGTTCATAATCATTTGCACAACAAATTCGGCGCGACCCAGATAAAAATTGTCAACGTGACATAAAAGGCATTTTTTTAATAAAAATATATTTTTACTTTTCCTCATTTATACCGTAGGTATAAAGAACAGAATTACGTTTGCCAACAAATTTGAAACCTGGATGTCTCCGGAATTATCTGTTTCAGATGTTTTTAAGACCTCCTGCGTAGTTTTCACAAAGTTGTCTGTGAGTGTGTGCCTGTTAAAATCATAGTTCCCAGTGTATTTATGCTAGAGTGTTGAAACTTAGTACAAAATTCAGTCTATAGGTGTAGTTTTTGCTATTCGGAAAATAATTACTTTATTATTAATGACGTCTATGAAGTCAATAACCCCCTATAATGAATCAGCGAAAATTTCGAAAAATCATACAACATAAAAAATGTTCACTTTATTCCATCACTTTGAGATTTGGCTATGTAGCTATGTTATTAATTAACATAGCTAATTAACTGTATAAAACTATTTATGTGCTATGTTTTATCTCATTATCAGCATTAGTTCAATTGTTATCAAATGACTTGTGTACATTTTAAAAAAAAATTGTAAACAAATTGGAAAATAATCCAATTAAATTGAAGTTCGGTATATGTGTATACTTCATGTAATAAATAAATACACCAAGTTTCGTTTCAATACGCCAAATATATCTATGATTTTTGTTAGATCATAAAAGTTAAGCAGAATCGAGCGTGGTCAGTGCTTGGATGGGTGACCGATAGGAATAAACCGTATGCATTTAATATCTGAGGACCAGCGAAACAAGGCCGGAGAGGTGTTGCAGTATAAATTTAACGACTTTTATATTCTAATGACGAGCAAAGCGAGTCCGAAGTAGGAATGATTTGCGTAGCGAAACCGATGTGATGAGTAAAAGTTCCGAGGTACCCCTTACCCGATTCTTTATAATAGAAATATGTCGTCACTAACTTACTAGGTAACATTTTTTTTTTTTATTTGAGAGCTAACACACCCTCAAGAAATTTATATGTAATACATCTTTATAAAAAATTATGGTGTATAACATGAGAACTACGTATTGGTAGACCTGTAAGGACAGTGAACTCTTATTCTAACAAAGTGAAACTTAATCCATCCTATCAATTGTTATTTATTGTTTTCTATTATTATAGTTATATCGAGTTGTTCCTATCTGGAGAGTAACATATATCAATTCTGGGTATGGTTTAGAGTTGCGTATGACATTGTATATTTATAACTTTTGAGTCCCCTATCAATTGAAGAGAGGTATTTTTTCAGGTGAGCAAATTTCTTCCTGCCTAAGGAAGGGAAAGAGATATAACTTTATTTCTGTTCCGTAAACAGAAATTGGACGTTAGGATTTTCCAATCCTCCAGTGTGGCACTCAATCCTTTAAAATAGATCTAATTAATATAATATTGTGATATATTCTATATTCTGGGTAAATAAAGGAATTTGTTATAAAAACGCGTTCGCTTCAGCAGTATCACTCCAAGGCTTTTCTGAAAAAATAAGCTTACTTTAAAAAAATCAGTTACAGCTGACCTCGGATTTTTCTTCACCTTATTGGCTTGGCAGCGCTCATCCTCCCTACTTCGGACTTGCATCGCTCGTCCTGACAATATGAAAAATGCCTTAAATTTATAATTTAGTACATCTTCAGTCTCGCTTTACTTATCCTTAGATAAGAAAAGTAATTTTTAAGACCAGTGGTCACCCATTCGCACACTACGCTCGACGCTTCTTAACAAAAGCAATCCAACAAAACCCGTAGATATACCAGCCGTATTAAAATGAAACTTTTAGTACGTTCACACACACTTTAGATCCGCGTATCGTATAGAGTACGATCTCTCAATACGGTAATTTAAGCTGTATGAACCATGCGGAGGGGATCCGATCGCATACGCTAGAACTAGGGAGATGGAATCAAAATGGATCCCCCGATACGCTGTCTTTTTGTGTGTGTACCTTTAGAGACGATCGTATTTAACGGATAACCTTCTCGTCGAACTTTTATTTCACTTTATTTCACTTCAATATAACCGTTTTTGATCAAATAACTTTTGGAATATTATTTTTTTTAGTGTAACTTTATTATTACGCAAAGAAATCACAATTTAATTAAATATATTTTTTGTTTTAAACTTCCTTATAACCAAAAGTGAAGGTTCACTATACAAGACGCCATGTTTTGGCGGGATCAGTTATCACTCGATCGACTAAACAAATACGCTGCAAGAACCGTGAAGTTAGTTGACCGTATTGTATACGTATTCTATACGATCCGCGGATCTAGAGTGTGTGTGAACGTACTATTTTATACTTGGACTAAGTAAGGATGTAACTTTGTACTGAAGATGTACTAAATTAAAATTTAAGGCATTTTTCATATTCTCAGGAACTAATCTGGTTCGTTTCAAGGTTTTGAACAACTCAATTATGCCTGTTGCTTGACTCTTTCTTCTCGACTCGCCGGCACTGATGATGGTTTGTTATTAAATTTCATTTTTGCAATGCATTCAAAGAAACGCTCAATGCTCCTTAATATTTATGATCGAACAAAAATCATAGATATACTTGTCGCATTGAAACGAAATTTAGTGTACTTATTTATTAGATAATGGTTTACACTTGTACCGAATTTCAACTCAATCGGACCATTTTCCATTTTTTTTATTTTGTTTTTAAAAACCTATAAAAGTCATTTAATAAAAATTAAAATAATGCTGATAATGAGATGAAACCTGGCAAATTTGTTAGTGCTACGGTGATACACACAAACACACACACACACACATATAACATACACATACAGACAGACAACTTTGCAAAAACCACTTAGAAGGCCTTAAAAACGCCTGAAACTTGCTGTTTTATCCTTGTCTCGGATTTATTTGCTAACACAATACTTTTCCTATGTACCTGTATAAATGAGGAAAAGCAAAAAGTATTTAATGCCTTAAATTACGTTCAAAATAGATTTATTTATTTATGAATATATTTATAGGTATTTTCTAATCACTGTTGGTAGCTCGTAGCAAGGCAACTACTAAATCTTACAACCCTATATTCATTTTTTTCGGACATATATTTTTGGTATCAGGAAGCCAAACTGAATCCGACTCCTTCCCTCAACTTCCATCATTCGAACAACCATGAGGTTGTTCATAATGAAATTACGAAATTTTCATTATGAAAATTCGCTTTGAGTTATGCTATAAACGCAATACTGTTGGCTTTTATATGATTCCCTCACAACGCTTACATGTGTTGATTAATTAATTATTAATCATTAAGAAATGTCACTTGTAATTTTTCAGATCAAGTATATCGTTGATATTTTAATTATGTGCGTACTCTGTGTAGAATATACTTAGATAATAGATCATTTATAACAAATACTGTGCTGCATAAAAGCTAACTATAATTTAGGCGTTAATAACAGCCAAGAAACTTATATAAAATGGTCACAGCTAATCGATGTGTTTAAAAAGTCAGCTGCTAGATTTTGCTTATAGGTAAAAGACAATATCAACATTGTTAACACCAGAGATAATAAAACCCAAACGGAATAATACTTTACGACTATTTATTTCTTATGATGCGATGATTATATGACGGTAATTATATGACGGTGATTATATGACAGTATTGAAATCGCGGCAATCTTCAAGAAATCTACTTTTAGTTTCTTTTTAATTGTTATGCAAGTTGGCAACATTGACAAAGTCAAAACAAACCAGGAAAGGGTTAAAAAGCCCTGTTGAATTAATTCCGCTGTATACTTTAATTTTACTCTCTTATTTCTAATTAATTAATAATTCTTGGCTGAATTTTCTCTTAAAAGAATCAGAACTGAAGAGAATCCAATCCTGCTCCTTCTACGGTAAGTATCGTCATAAATTACTGTCTTTAAAGCTTGCCTTTTTTGTCAACATTTGGTCTATTGAATTAATAATTCAACATTTTACAGAATTTTTAATTCATACTTATGTTTTGTCAGAACATTAAGAAATTGAACAAAATATTCACTAGTATAATAGAATAGAATCAACGAGTGACTTTACTTACGAGTGCCAATGTCAAAAGAAGACATTTTTGGCCACAAGGGCTGCATTAGTGCCCTGAGATCGTCAAGGATCTTGAATAAAGGGGATGAGGCTCTAAGTCAATTTTACATATTACAAAGAAATATGGCAAGAACAAAAAAATAAAGAATCTATCACAAAACACATGTAAAAATCAAACTGCACACGCTTACAAGTATTGTATTAACTACGCAGGTCCTTGTCCTGGTTTTCTTTTGTATAGTGTAATATAATCAACAAGTGACTTTGCTCTTTTATTTTGAGCTGTCGATATACTGCAAATGTCAAAACAAGAAAATTTTGGCCCCTGGGCCAACTTTTAGCGACTATTGTAATGTAGAGGATGTTTACGCCAGTATCATGTTGTCTTTTATTGATGAGGGTTACATTGTGTAAAAGAAAACAAAAACATAAAATGTTTATTTTTCAAGTGCAAATAGAACATGGTTTTTTTTATCAAAATATTATGACATTTGACAATCTTTTGTCAATAACAGAGTGTCAGCCATTGTTAAAATATCGACAAAACTCAATTCTTCTTGAAAATTGAGCTAGTTTTTTTTATGGGAGTTGGTTCACTTGTTACTTTATTCCACTATACCTATTGTTTTGATTATTTATAAGGTTATAAACAAATAGTAAAAAGTAATATATTTAATTGATTTATATTGATTGACTCAACAAGCCCCAAAGGTAACTAAAATCATGACTAACACCGAACGAAGAGCACAGAAGAAAGTTGTGGAGCAAACTCGACTTATCCTTGTTTCATAACATCCCTTTTGCATCTTTTTAGATATAATCATGGGAAATTAAGTTCTTAAATTTGTCATCCCCTTTTATTCAAGATCCTTGGTTATTGTATATTGGATGTTTTTGCAAATGTCATATTGCCTGTCATTGATGAAGGTTTTTTGTGACAGAAACAATAACATAAATGTTTTTTTCTTTTTTGGGGATTACACAAAAAAGGGTTGGGCTCAGATAACATAACCCTATACAGCAAGATTGCTATCTTTCCTCTTCTTCTACCTTTGACACTTTATTAGCGCTTGTCCCCCAAAATAGTGGTGACAAATTAAAATACAATTGACTCCTTCCCCCTTTTTACACATCATTACTTGATCTTTTGGAAACTAGCACATAGTAGCATCCCAAAACGGCATAGAGTACCATACTTTCTGTTTAATATTCCTTTAATAAAAAATGTGCCAAAAGAAAAATGGCACTTTGTGGACCGGTGCTGCTACAGAACAAATCGTTTAAAAGGGACCCCCTAGGGTTGGGTTTATTTACACAATATTTTGACAGTTGACTCATCTTTCGTTCTTATATGTAGTTGTCTTAACGAACTAGCAGCTACTATGATAAATTGAGTTTTCTAAACCTGCACAATTTTTCGAAGAGAGTTGGTTTATTGTTACTTTATTCCACTATATTCAGTAGACATTACTTAAATATCATTGCATGATTTTGCAGCCTCTCTGTTGTGCTGGGAGAAAGGTAGTATTAATATTAGCCTGCATCTAGGTAAACTCAAACCCTTATATCTGTAAAATATCTTGCCACATATATTTTAGCAAATTTGATAGGTAAAATGAGCTTATCATCCATTATCAATTGTAGTTGAATACAATTCACTTAATATTATGTATATTTAAGACCCCCACATTACATTTAAATTCTAATTTATTTGTTTCTAACCTGTAGTTGTTTATTAAAGTAACTAGTGGCTATTTGTTCTCCAGGAAGGACAACCATGTCAGCTAGCACCAGCAGAGACAGCTACTGTTGGCCAGATGGAGTGGACGTTATTACCTTGGATTTTGGACCTTATGAAAATGTACACAAGTGGAAGAAAATGCCTGAGTGTGACGAGTTTGTGGGAGCCAGGAGAAGTAAACACACAGTAGTTCCTTTCAAAGAAGGTATATATGTGTTTGGAGGAGATAATGGAAAGATGATGTTGAATGATTTGATTAGGTTTGATGTCAAAGAGCAATCTTGGGGCCGAGCCTTTTCACTGGGTACCGCACCTGCACCTCGATACCATCACTCAGCTGTTGTTCATGATTACTCCATGTTTGTATTTGGAGGATACACAGGAGACATCCATTCTAATTCAAATTTGACTAATAAGAATGATTTGTTTGAGTATAAATTTCAGACGGGTCAGTGGGTAGAGTGGAAATTTTTAGGCAAAACTCCTGTGGCTAGATCTGCACATGGAGCTGCTGTTTATAACAACAAATTGTGGATATTTGCTGGGTACGATGGCAATGCCAGGCTCAATGATATGTGGACTATATCATTAGTTCCTGGTGATGATAGAGTTTGGGAACATGTTGAACAATCTGGTGATTGTCCACCGACTTGCTGTAACTTTCCTGTGGCTGTTGCGAGGGATTCCATGTTTGTTTTCAGTGGACAGAGTGGTGCTAAAATAACTAATAGTCTTTTCCAGTTTCATTTTAAAGAAAGGAGATGGACGAGAATTTCAACAGAACATATTTTGAGAGGAGCTCCACCTCCACCTGCTAGACGATATGGTCACACTATGGTTGCATATGACAGACACCTCTATGTTTTTGGAGGTGCTGCTGATAATACTTTACCCAATGATTTACATTGTTATGATTTAGATACTCAGACATGGTCTGTTGTTCATGTGGCTCCAGATTCCAAAGTTCCTTCTGGTAGACTATTCCATGCTGCAGCTGTTGTCTGTGATGCCATGTATATATTTGGGGGAACTATAGATACTCGTCAGTTTGGAGGAACCATAGACAATGTGAGGAGTGGAGAAATGTACCGGTTCCAGTTTTCTAACTATCCCAAGTGTACTTTACATGATGACTTTGGTAGATTGCTTGATACCAGACAGTTCTGTGATATTGTGTTTGTGGTGGGGCTGGAAGAGGTTTGTATGCCTGCTCACATGGCCATGGTGGCTGCTCGTTCACTGTGGCTTAGAGCCAAAATAATAAGAGCTAGAGATAATCACGACTCTGCTATTAAAGTCTCAACTCACGATCCTTACCTTGATAAGTTACCACAAGTTCGTCTTAGAGACGCTGTTCCTCAAGCATTTGAAATGGTTCTAAACTACATATACACTGACTGTATAGATCCTCGTAAGAAGATTGAAGATCCAGTTTGCAACACTATAGTTCTTCTGATGATGGATGTTTATCGCTTGGCTGTCCAGTTTCACATGACTAAACTTGAGCAGCTGTGTGTTCAGTATTTGGAAGCTACTATTAACAATCGGAATGTACTTCAGTCCCTTCAGAATGCTTCTCATCTTAACTTATACTTTATTAAAGAATTCTGCCTTAAATTCATTGTGAAAGAAAGTAATTACAACGATATAATTATGAGTAGAGAGTTTGAAGAGGTAGATAGACCTTTGATGGTTGAAATTATTAGAAGGCAGAGAATGCCTCAAGTAAAATCAATAGAACCAGCGTTTGATAGTTCCGGTGCAACTTTAGAACAAGACATGGAAATGTTCCTTTTGACAATGGGAAAAGATTTTTATGATATTACTCTCATGTTGGAAGGGATAGCCATTCCTTGCCATAAAGCCATCCTGGCTGCTAGAAGTAGTTATTTCGAAGGATTGTTCAGATCCTTCATGCCTGCTAATAACACTGTAACTATTCAAATAGGTGAAATAGTGCCATCTAGACAAAGTTTTGACTCTTTGTTAAGGTATATTTATTTTGCCGATGTTAACATGCCTCCTGAGGATTCTCTATATCTATTTAGTGCTCCTCAGTTCTACGGCTTTACAAATTATCGACTTCAAGCTTTCTGCAAACAGAATCTAGAGGTCAACGTCACGGTAGAAAATGTTCTTCAGATATTAGTGGCAGCTGATCATATGCAGGCACAAGACATGAAGAGATTTGCTCTTGCCTTGATCGTACATAATTTCAGTAAAGTTTCACGTCTTCCTCGACTAAGATCACTGGATCGTGCTCTTCTTCTAGATATTATTGAAGCTTTGGGAGAAGACAGAGTTGATATGAAAATGCCTCATGATCAGAGTAACCACTCTAATCTATCATATGATTCAAGTAACTAGGAGAGGATGAATCCTTGTAAGGTGTTAGTTAATCAAACTGTTAAGAAAGGCCTCTTTACAGTTATGATACATTTTCTTAGTAGCCTTTACACTCGGGAAGTCTTAAATTCATTCATTTTATAAGGATTCAAAAACATATGTGACAAAATATTGATTGAGACTCATTTAATGATGATTTAAATAATGATTGATTGACATTTTGTTTTGTGATGAGAATTTTTTAAAAGAATTTACCTAAAAAATTAATTTGGATTTAAAAAAACATCCAATGTAGGTTATCTTAGTTAATTTTATTAGTTAATTAAAACTGTATAATAGTTAGTTGTGTCATTAGTTAATTGGGGGGATGGGTTTAATCATTATGGAAGTCCCTTGCAAAAAAATTGGTGCTGAATAATAATTTTGAACCTAACAATATAAAGCTTATTTAGTCCAAAATAATTTTTTGTTCTCTTATAGTTATTTGTCCATAAGTTTTTGGTACCAAGTATGGATGTATAAATCAATAAGATAGAAGCTGTACCAAAACAATATGTGACTTCATTTTCAAACCAAATTTTAACATTATCATTCTAATCGTATTAACAATGAAATAGCTTTAAAGAAGTTGTAGAAAATTGTAATCAATTATCTTTTTTTTATCAAAACAATCCTATAAAAGTGATCTTGCCATGTCTAGCTTGATACACGTGCCCACATCGACATCCTCCTGTACTTATTTTAATTTTTATTATTTTGTGACTAATGTATTAACTTAGTAAGTTATCTTTTTTATCTTACTTCTTAGATAATTTTATTAACTAATTTAGTAAATAATCACATGACTTAAAACTATTTTCCTTCCCTCATTCAGAAGAAAAGGATATAATTGTAAAAGAAAAAATAAATCCATTTTTTTATTTAACATCAATTAAGACCTATTGAAGTAAACATTTTAGTATGTCAATTTAAGGGGAGAGCTCAAGTTTAAAAAAAACTGCCAGGCATCTACTAACAAATTGTAAGTAGTATTACACCTTTGTGTGCACAGGCACATTGTCGGCTAAATTTTAAATTACTGACCAGTATAGGGGTGGCTTCTTTTACTTACCCTTTTCTTCAGCTTTCTGTTCCAGACAGAAATAGGAGACTGATGAAGTCAAAGTTCGATGAAGTGCTTCAAAGACCAAAAGCACATAAAGAGAAGAGATGCCCTGAGGGAACTCCCTCATGTGGTGAACCCACCAATCTTACTGCTTTTAACTCAAAAGCAGGAGAGCTTTCAGGCGAGACTTTCCGACAAAACTCCGGATACAGCCAGGCTGTTATACCCTCTGCTTGTAGCACATGCTAGCCCTCTCACACCCAGAGACACCTATGGTGCTGGGTGATCTTGCTGAAGAAGCAGATTATAGGGTAGTTAGGTCCAACATAGTTTTCAACTGTGCCTTCTGTAGGAGCCGCCTCACCTCCAGGTTTAACGAATGACCAGGAGAACCTTGGCTCCGTTGGCTTGCCTGTGCAGCCTACTGAGTTCAGCCTCTGCCTCTTGCAGTTCGAACATATTGCCGACTTTGTTTATTTTTTGTAGGGAGTTTTTAAATTCTAAATAAAATTATTGTAATAAGATTCTCCTTACCTCCTCTCCACTCCATTTTAGTCAATTTTCCCAAATTCTTACATCGTAAAAAGAACATAAAATATATAATAATGCATAAAAATAATTATTCCAAACTTGACATAAGATTCTAGAAAAATATTTTTTTTTTTTAGTTTTTCATAATACAATTTTGATGATACATCTACAGGCCCCTGGCAGCCTGTGCTTTCACTTTTTTATTATTAGAAATAGGGAAGCATTGTTTTAATTATGGTAGCTTTTGTATTGTTAATTTATGGCTGTGAATATTTTTTTTTTAACTTTCTTAAATTTATTTTATGTTGAAAATAATGTTAGATAGTAAATAAAAAATTGTTGTTTTATTACTTCACTTGCTTTATTTGCAGGTGTAGTTAGATAGTACTTATGTATTTCCCGGCTTTTAATAAATAAATTAGTAATTTCAAAATTAACAATTGGCCAGCCAGTGGCATTTGCCACAAGAGCTTGTCTATTGAACTTACCCTTTTAGGCAAGTAGAAACTTAAATAATTAAGCTAATGGAAAATATGCCAACTTATTCCTCAACAGCATAGGATTATAATCATAGATTGGTTAGATCTAGCACTGATTCAGTATCATATAATCACTGACATCTCTATGCTGAACAGTATTTTACAAATGGTCTAAAATTGATTAATCTTGAAATTGCATATTTTTAATTCTTTCAAAATTTGTCTACCTACGTAGACTTATTGTTATAAAGAGAGAGTGAAAAGTTAGGATTTGACTTGAACCCCATATTCTTTCAGTTGCATTTGTTATAAGAGTTTTGTTTTCTACTAAACAATTTATTATGTAATCTGTTCTAAAGTATTTATTAGTCTTGTTATGAAATTCAATTTTAACAAATAAAATTTACTTTATTTTGTATTCAACTTTATTTATTGGACCCTTATTGAAACCAAATTTAAAAAAATGGACCAAACAAGCTGGATTAAGAAAATAAATAACGGCAATAAGGGACTGGTTTCTTCAAGTCTTTCACAACAACAAAAACTGCATACTAAGGACCAATAGAGCAATCAATTTAATAAATTATGGTAGCAAGGAAAACTACCTGTTTCACTTCTAATACTTACCCATAAGAGCTATTTTTACAAAACTTTCCTATACAATGCATAAGGAAATTACATTCAAGGGAACTCATTGATTTTTAACTTGTTGCATAGATTTACTAAACAGGTTGTTTGTACCTATATAAATAACTTTAGTTAGCTTATGTTCATTTAACTTTTTAAATCACTCTGTACATATATTTGTCAAAGGTATACGTGGAGATACGATGTTGCCAATTTTCTTCGTCACATATGGTTATTGGAGTCAAAATGTATTGCAAGGCCATAAAATTGATCGATGATGCTAAAAGGCAATGTCACAAACTTTTGTTTGTGACATTCACCTAATTTTTGCTATAGTTTTTACCAAATTAGCGACAAACTTGGTAAAAATAAGATTTTTCCAGTAGCATTCTTATTTAAAGATAATGAAATATCAAGTATATCAAAAATGTTCGCATGAGTAAATATGTTATAGTAAGATTTATTAATCTTCACTCTCGACACCTTTTTTGGTTTCTTAGTTTCCACTGCCTTATTAATAAATTATAATTATTATGGCAGTATGGCATAATAATTAAATAAAATTAATAAAAAGCTTAAATAGTAAATATAAAATAACTAGGAATAATTTAAACAACCAATTACTTTAATAAAATTTATCTTATCGATAAAATAAATTTTATGTAATTTACAAGTTTTTATGTGCTTAACTATATAAACACTGTCAAATAACGTGTTTTAAAAATCTAACTTTGGCTTGTTAACAATTTTTAGAAGAAAGAGGAGTGTTCGTCAAAAAAATCCGTGTAAGCAAAATAAAATTCAATATGATACTTTTTTTTGCAAAATCTTAAATTCATGGTCCTTTTCATGGAACAATTGTCTTTTTTAACAAATTGCAGTAGGAATACACTTTAAATTGATGTCAAGAATGTTCTTTTCAGCTAATTAACCCATCCAGAGAGGAATGGGAGATTAGCTCATATGACTTTTTGTGACATCAATCATTTGGTTTAACAGAGGCGACTCAAAGGTATAAATCATAAAAACAAACATGATATATCAACAATCAGATAATTATATATTTTTTTCTTTTAAAAAATATGCAATACAATCACATATTAAATCAATAATATAAAAAAATAAATATTACAATTAAAAAAACCTACAAATTCTTTTTAAAACATAATCAATACAAAAAAAATGCAAATAGTTTGTATTAATAAAAATGTGATTACCGAAAATAAATACTTTTTAAAAAGAAAATTTCAGAAAAATTAAAAAATAACTGGGCATTTAAATAATTAAAAGTTCATACAAATTATGAATTATATGACAATAAGAGCTCTCAATACCTTCTTATAGGAAGCCAAGTAAAGAATATAATTTACAGTGTCAAGTAAATGGACCAGGGATAATTGTTAAACCCATTCCATTGAATTATTTTTTACTCTCATACTATTTAATCTTATAAATAAAATAGATAGAACCAGTGATAATTTATCAGATAAGTTGTATAATGCAAGTAAATATCATTAAAACAAATATTTAAGAGCTTGAATCAATAAAATCAATTAAGCATTGTATATATGACTAAATTAATAAATGCTAAAAATAATCTATTTCCAAATATGTGTAAGATGACTTAAAATCAAAAAAATATAAGTATACAAATAAAAGATGAAACGGGATAAACTTAATGAATTCTTAACAAAACTAGCAGATAAGCTTAGTTAAGACCTACCAGGTACCAAAAGCCAGCTTTGAAAAAGCCTAAGCTAAACTTTCGAACAATGATAACTTTAATAGTAAATGTATATTTCTAGAAGTGTGCCAGAGGAAGTTTTGAAAGTAGTACTTAACCAGGCAGCTTGAATGGTAGCTAAAACTAATAGCCGAGAGCACTGTATGTCTTGGAATTCTCAATCTCTCATTACTTTTTATCTACCTCATGTGATACACTCTGTAATTCACAATCAAGCAACATTATCATTGGTAATCCACTAGACAACAAAAGACTCATTCTACTATCGAAATTAATAAACTCACTTAATGTTCTTGCTGTGAAATATTACTATCTACTCTTGAAAGAAGTTAAAAAACTCTAACATGAGTAATTTGAACTTGACTCAGACCTATAAAATCTTTCAAACATACTATTCCTGTAAATGATGTTTTCCTGAACACATCTAATTCTTAAATTTCTCTTGACTTTTACCAAAAGTTATCACTATATTTAAGTTACAAATTTATTGGCAATGAATTTATTATTATTATAAAATGTTCAACTTTACAATCGACTTGTCAAGTAAAGGGCTTGAGTTTACTTAGAAATAAAAGAAAACCAACCAAATAATAAGAGAACATTTGTAAACTTAACAAGTAAACAGTTACATAAAATATTGTTATTATATACTAACAGTTATAACTAACAATTTAAAACAATACTATCAGTATAACAGGATGGCGTTCCTTTATTATTGTGCACAATTTCACCCGACACACCAATTGGTAAACTTTTGCATTTTCACAACAATAAAATACATTAAAATGTTTAAGATTTTCAGGCCCAGTTTTAATTTATAAAACATAGAACTAGAGTCTATCATTTAAATATAGCTACACTGCATATAATTAGTTATTGGTCATTCAATAAGACAGTTATACAGCATAGAATTAGTCATTGGTCATTCGATAAGACAGTTATACAGCATAGAATTAGTCATTCAAAATAGTAGTAAAACACGAACAGTAGTCCTGCTAAACTAAAGATATATTCTTAAATATTCACATTTCAATGCATTTAAAGTTTAGAAAACAGCTAGGGCAGAATAAAGTGCCTCAAAATAATTTAATATCATTCTTAAAAATTCAAAAATTTCTTATAACTAATATGACTGGTTAAACATGCAAAATATTTTTTTTAATAATTTGTTAAATTTTTTACTTAAAAAATCTAACGAATAAAACTTCCGTACACTTATACAAAAATATACAATGTTTTATAATGTCAACGGTTATATAATATATAAAAATGAAATATACAAATTATTATAACATTTAAAAAGATTTTCAGATCAATATGGCCTTCAGCATTAGTTTGCATGTGGATTTTATAGCACGGTAAAACAGTCAATCTATAGTTGGCAACTGAGTAAATTGTTTAACAAACAATATTGTCATAAGAAGTTCCATTTCTTTAACTAATTAAAACCCCAAAATTTGATAAATTAAGACTTATAGAAATAAGTCTAATGACTGTCGACTAAATAAAAGCATAGTCTATGATTGGTCAATATTTAATTTAAGCGGTATAAACTTCAAAATTGATCAATTACAGTGTTTATGCATTAGTTTACTAGCCAGTCAATATCATCATTTGCACAAAATGTTTAATTGATGAACAATCCCTCTGACGTTTTGGATGGTTTTTAACAGATATATTAATTATAGATAACTAATAATATTTATAAGTATGCTAGATCACCGGTTCTCAACCCTTGGGTCGCAGACAATTATTTTTTGGTGTGATTTTAAAAATATGTAGGTATAATTTAATAAATAAATAAAACAAAAATATTTTATTTCCTACTTTAATCATGTATAAATATTAATAAGAACTTAAGTTGGCTGTCCTTCTTAAATGTGACAGTTTCATTCCGATCTTCATTAAAAACTTCAAATATGTCGGACAATTTTTTTAATGTTTAATACTCCAAGAAAATAAGGAACAGTGGAATATTAATTGTTATAAAAGCAAATAATAATTTACAAGTCTAGTAACACAGTACTCTGTAAGTACCTGTTTTGTTGATTAATTTGGCCATCATTTAAAATCTAACAAAATACTAAGCTCGCTAAAACTTGCTCAAATATAAAGAATAAGACTTGGGTAGCCGAGTAGTGCTCAGCAAATTTATTTGAGACATGGATCAAAAAGGCTGAGAAACACTGTTCTAGATTCTAGTTATCTCACAGAAGCATGAACTGCCAAGATAAAATCTCAAAAAGCAGCAAAAAATGGATCAAAATAATACAAGATTATTTTATGTAATATACATTTATTCAATTATTAATTTAGTTTTCGTCTAAAAATAAACTTTTAAAAAGGTCAAATTTATTAGGTTTCTATTTATTTCAATTGACAGGGGATCTTAAATAGGCAACTGTGAATGTGTCACAAAGTATGAAAATAAAAAAAATCTATAGTTTATTTATTTAATTTATTTTTAGTTGGTTTAGGAGGCGCAAACTTGTTTCAAAAGATTGATGATGTCCTCGGGAAGCTCTGAAACGGCCTGGTTAAATTCGTTGGGAAAATCTCTACAGCACATTTTGATAAAACTTATTAAAACTTCTCTAGTTTCTGAAAAAGAGAGAAAAGACATTTATTACTGGTTTATAGTATATTATTTCTGTCTAAAATAACTATACATCTAAATTAAATGTATCCAAACCTTCATAATTATATTTTAAGAAACATTTGCGTTTTCGGAGTAATTTAGTATGGTAAATTCAATTATATTATTTACAAATAAAAGGGTTGAACTTCATCCTTATCAACTTAAAGCCAATAGTTGTCATTAAAAATTGATTAATGAATGAATATATTAATTTGAATCTTTCAAAAGATTTTGAAAGAACAAAAAGAACTTAATTTTTCTCAAAAACTTACAGTCTTGCAAGCTTAATAAAGTTTACAAAAGTAGTTTAAAAAGTAGAAAAAACATGAAACTTTACATTGGAACAGTATGTCATCTAAGTATTTTTACTTTTCCTCATTTATACCGTAGGTACATAGGATAGGATTATGTTAGCAAAAATCCAAAACCGGGATGTCAATGGAATTATCTCTTTCAGGTGTTATCAAGGCCTCCTGAGTGGTTTTTACTAAGTTGTCTATCTGTATGTGTGTGTGTGTGTCTGTTATCATAGTAGCTCCTAGTGTATTTATACTAGAGAGGTGAATCTTTGTACAAAAATCAGTCCACCACTGTAGATGTGCTTTTCGGAAAATAATTTTTAATGACATCATTAATCTGCAATAATGACTCAGCCAAATGTATAAAACTCAGAAACATGATGCGATCAGATTGAAATTTGGCATGAATATGTACTAAGCTTCATCTCATTATCAGCATTAGTTTAATTTTTATCAAATGACTTGTGAACATTTTTTTTAAATAGGGAAATAATCCAATTTAATTGAAATTTGGAACAAGTGTATAACTTTACATAATTAATTAGTTCACTAAGTTCACCAAATTTTGTTTCAATAAGACAAGTATATCTATGATTTTTGTTGGATCATAAAAGTTAAGCAGCATTGAGCATGGTCAATGAATGCTGCACGGGTGACTGCTAAGAATGAAACGGATGCATTTACTATTTGAGGACAAGTGAAGTGAGTCAGAAGCAGGGAGGATGAGCGTAGTAAATCAAAAAGTGAGGTACCACGTACCCAATTTTTTAAAATAATTTTACAATTAAATTGGTTAGAACATATTTTATAGAGCCATTAATCTTCTTTCTTTTTAATCTATTAATTTTCTATAGGGATTTGAATGCCAAAATAATTAAAAATCTGTTTCCTATCAACATGGTCAGTACCAGGGGTGTCAGACTTAAATAGAGAGGGTAGTCAACACATGAGACTGATGACTGCGCTGAGGGGCCACTGGTGGCCAATATTTATGTCAAAACACTTTTGTACTTAACCACTTTTTTTTCTTCCGAAAAAAATAATTTATTTTAGCTAATTTTAGTAGTTCAAATTGCTGGGTTTTATTTACAGCTGTATTTTTAACAATAATTGTCAAAACATATAACTATAACTAGTTCAAAAAGCTAGCTAATCCATGATTTCAAAATTACCAATTAATATTTTATATTAATTGTTATTTGTTTAAGTTAATGATACATTCAGTATCTTATGGCCTTAAGTTAGTATTTTTAACTGTAAAAAACAACTTGAGATTTAAAGATATTACGTGATCCTATTGATTTCCTCATAATACATAAAAGAGTATGTGTGCAGTTAGTTAAAAAGCGGGATAGTTGGGTGAATTTAATTGGTCAGTTACTAATTTGTCTCCAGTGGTCACCTTCAGTTGTTTTCCTTGTTGACCAGCAGTTACTGTTCACTTCACAACCTTTATGTAGTGTAGGTTATAAGATCGGTTGTCAGTACTTCTTCAGCAAGTCTCAGGAACTAAAAAATCTTTTGGAGGTCTAATAAAGTTTTCTTTTTTAAGTTAAAAACCTTTCTTCTTTCAGTTGTTATGTAAATATCTATTTTCTATAAAAAAGTAAATTTACATAGGAAACCCTAACATAAAATATAGGGAGTTGAAAATTGTGTGAAGTGGGAAGCTGAAATATTTCCCCAGATGGTTAGCAGCAAGTTAGTAGTAAGTTAAGTTTATCATGGGCAGAACACCTAAACTACATCATACCACTAAATGAAATATGACCTTACACAAAAAATTCATGAAACTGTATTAACAAATAAATAATTAAAAGAGGAGTAGTTACCGTCGTCGGGGGAATGTGTGTGAAGGCTGTCAGCGGAGCATTTAATCAAGTGAACAATGTAACCTTTGAGATTTTCATCACCCATCTGATAGAGAGTAACTAAACACCTGTAGATCCACTTATCTTCCACAAAGTCTTCTTTCAAAGGTAAATTTTGGATTAAAGCTGGCACAACCTGCAAACATTCGATCAACACTATTTTAATAAAATTAAAAAGTGGTTACAACTCTTTTTTTGAGTTCTTGGCATCACAAAATCTCAAATCAATAGCCTAACATCTATTTAAATGAACAACACCTGTAGCGCTGTTCATTCCTTCACACAAAAATCAAAGAAGTCCCAGACTGTCTACAGCATAATGTGCTAATTAACCTAGGAAACATATAATTATCTCAAGTGAGATCCTAAGTCTAAAGAGAGAACATAAAAACAGTAAGATTTGCATAAAAGATGATTAAAAAGTTATTTATAGAAAAAAAGCCAAGAGTAAAAACAGATTTGGATTTTTACAATTTTTATTCTTGTCCTCATGTAAAATTCCAAAATTCAAAATTGTTCTCAGTTTTAGCTATGTTACGGGATTAATTATTAAACAAACATCAATAAAATAAATTTTAAACTAAAAAATGTTAAGTTATTTAATAAAAAATGTAAATTCACCTTATCTAAAGGAACAGCAGCTGGATTACTTAAAATTAATTTTGATAAAGATCCACAAATATTGTCAAGGACTTTGGGATTCTTTTCTACAGATAGGACTCCAGATAGTGCGTTTAATAATTCAGGATAGTTACTGTATGTAAATATTAAGGAAATTATTTATGAAATATTAATTTTAAATATAAATTTAAAATTAAATGTAATTATCACCCAGCCATCCATATTACCATCAACCATATTATTACTGTACTCTAATAATAGTAATAAATGATATTCTAATATAATATTGTGATAAAATAAACAAGTAAAATCTTTAAAAGACTTAAAAAAACTTTAACTCCGAAGAATAAAAAGGATACGATAAAACTGTTTCCTTGCCATGAAGAGCATACTCTCCCAGGAAGTACACAGAGTTGTTCCTAGCCAACGTGTCGTTATCTTTAGTCATACAGAGTATGTATGGTAGGAACGGGTTCATATGGGTAGATACATAGAGTCCTAGGGGCTGCAAGCACTCTGCCAAGGAGCCCATCAGGTTGGATCTCTTGGTAGAGTCATCCGCACTTTCATCCATCTGAAAGTAATACATAGCATAACCAATATAATTGCAAGAAGGTGATCAATTTTTTTATCATAGAATTAGCATAGGAGCCAATTGAAATTATACATTTATTTCTTTATTTTTACTTAATTTGTAATAAAAAATGGTCGATATTTCATAAATAAATACTTAAATTATTTCAGGATTTTAAATATAGAAACTATATTGTGATTTTCACCTTCTCAGTTTCTTTAAAAAATCGTGACAAAGGGGTTTTTCCAATGAAATCGTAACTTTTATGAAAAGAGTTTTAACAGCCAAAAGTTAATTAAAATAAATCACTTTATGAAAAATTTAAGAAACTAATATACATATCATAACATTGATCACTCTTTCATTATCAATTTCTTATCAGCAACGGTGGCGCTGCTAAGGTCTTTGAATCACGAATAATGAATGGGCACACTTACTCTATCTTTAAGAAGAGGGATGAAATGTGAGAAATAATTAGAGAACTGCTCGGAGGTAACTGCTTTTCCTAGACAAGGTATAACATCTAGAGCTGTATCTATCAGACCATCGTCGTATTCTTCTTCTTCCTCCTCTTGCTGACATTCAGTCTATATAACACAATACAGAAACAAATATAACAATGACAAACAACAATGTAAACTAATGAGTGTGATAAAATGTGAATTAGTGAAATTATTTAGACATCGAAAGAATGTAAACAAGTAAAATTATAAAAATATAGATAATAATTTGCTGTAGACAATTTAAAGCAATTAATCGATAGTTACCTTTTTGAGTAGAATGTCTTTGACACAAGCTAGGATATTTTCTTTACTCTGACCATCTATTTTAGGACCAATATCTTGTAGTATTGTTTGAAATCGTTCTAATAGATTCATGACTACCTCTCTATCATCGTCTGTGCTTATTATGAGACACGACTTTATTATTAGATTACGAACTACTTGCATATGGTAAGCTGTCAAAAGAGTAACAAATTCACTATTAATATTTTATAATCTACATAGTAGAGAAAGGCGAGAATACGATAGCCTAAGTAAAAAAATATATTTATTTTAATGAATATACATGCTCAGCGAAAAGTGAATTTATAATATCTCGAATACATAGCATGTGCCAATAGTTCTAGAGTATTTCAACCGTGAGGACATCTACCAAGTATAAAGAAAACTTTTTTATACGTAAAGATTGTAATGAGTCTTCCAGATATGGATTTGTTTCACTCTAATATGTAATTAAATGTATTTTATATTTAGAGAGATACGGTGTTGCAAAAATAATATGAGCACAAGTGGAGGTGATACTCAAAAAAACCACACGTCTTTCCGAAGCCAAAAGTAAGAATTTATCTAATAAAATTGAGAAGAGGCAGAGAGATGTCCGAACTATTACAGGACACATAATACATTTGGACCACCAACAGTGTCCACTCTCGGCTCGCTAAATATAGAATGTCAGGCGGTTTGACTCAGGCTTAAAGCCCTTGACTCGCGTGTCATGGCTCAGTCTTTGAGCTATAGTCTGTTAGAATACGCCTGCACTTCAAAATTCTCCTACTGACACACTATGATATTTATTTAAAGAATAGTCTTGTGCTTCCTGCTTGATTTATTATAGATACCTTATTCCAAAAATAAAATATGTGCTTTAGTGGAGAGATGATGTAATAGGATTTACTGTGTATATTGTGATATGGTGAATACTAAGACTTTTGGCCCATCACTGAGTGCAGGGACAGTCTTGTCATAGATTCAAAACACAATCTCCTGTACAGAAGAGTTCAGAACTTTATTTAAGGAGACAAAGGGCTTTGCCTCAAATAACAAAATATTGAACTAAATACAATCACTCGTCTTTCAAGTACACATACTCAGCATCATCTTCATTTTTCAGTTTTTTATGTAGAGCATATATAGATATTATATATATCAGATCGTAGATATTATGTAACTAATACATACCTGAGATCGTCTATTAATCACTCTGTCGTGAACTAAGAGGAAATAAAATATTTCTTAATTACTATTAATCTCAATCTTGTCATGATGTATTTGATGATACACACCATAAATAATCTATCAATGGACCAACCTTATTAATTCATAAACACTCTAAACAATTTTATTTTATATAAGAAACTCATTGTTTTACAACTATTTTTAACATAAATGTATTTCAGTTAACTCATCAAAACGTTTATTGTGTCTATTCATTCTCAAGAACACTAATTATATTATTACATCCGCTCAAAAGGTTGTTATGAATAAATATTTTTATAAAAGAATGTAAAATACCATCTCAAAACACTCTGGCAAAGAGCATACCCATGTTAAATAGAATGAAAGAAGTCACTCTCTATTTTCAAACAACAAAATAAAAAAGTTGATATTCACTATTAGATACTCTCTGCGAAGGCAGACGTTAAGGCAGGACCACTCGGACTGCTTTTTTGGAAGAAGACACAATAGAACATGCGCAAAGCATTATGTTTGCTCACTAATCTGCGTTGACCAATGAAAAAATGCGAAAATTTGGCTCTCAGGACATCTTTAGTCGAGCCCGAGACATAGATTCTTCATTGGCAAACTAACTGGCATTTATATAAATGTGAGCCACTGTTTCTATTAGACGACCCCATCTGAGATAGTAAAATGAAAAAAGGTGCGACCTACTTTTGTTTACGTGGTGTAAAACGACCTGTGTATAAGAGAAAGACTAAAACTCGATGTACCTTGCTGGGGCCCTCATGTGAAGGTTTAAAGATAGTTCTAATACATAATTAAAACTACAAAACTAGGTGGATTGCGGTTGCAATCGACGTCGTGTAGCATAGGATGATTGTACTTATATTACTTGTATGCTCCATGTAACGGGAAATCTAGTAAAGTGTATATGCACAACCTCTACATAACTCGGTCTGCTATAGAATTAATTGGGAAGATAATTATATCATTCTAACATGAACTCATACAAATAAGTCTCTACAAATTAAAGAGACTTACTTTGTTTAGACACTATATTGATAAAGTGTTCTCGGTTTTATAATGCATTTCGGAATATCCATTTAAATTATCTCTTATATCCATTGACTTTTTTTCAACTAAGATCATATTTTTCTCGCAATGTAATAATTGGAAGATATACTCATTTAACACTCACACATACATTATAAATTATCTACAATTTAATATGATATCAGATATGCCACTTTATCATAGATTATTAAATAACAACACAACAAATCTTTATGTATATACAATGTCATTCGTTTAAAAAGTATTTTATGTTTGTATAGTGGAATGGTACACATAGCATTAGATATATCTGATTATATTGATAATACTATATTTCAGTCTATACTTTTCACATACTAAATATACTATATCTTTTTGACGTTTTAGATGGCTTATTACTTAGCTGAATGGATGAAGTAAAGCGAATTCTCAAAACATAATCTTAGCGTAGCTCACGGAATTAGACTCTCGCTACCAGTCCAAATAATTAGAATAAGGAATAGAGATTTTCATCATTTACGATGTGAGTATTAAAGAATGCAAAGAATAACTCACTCCTCTCTTTTACTTATCCTATATATTATATTGATTAATGAGTGGTGTCTATCGAATGCGTTCAAATAGAAGAAACAAATTATCTGAAAGTCCTAGTGAGGCATTGTGAGACCAAACAGCAATTACACATCATTTTATTTAAAGAGCTCAATTATTAACTTACTATATCTCGCTCAATATTTATAGTCACGTTATTTTGATTGAACTACACAATCCAGAATGATCTTCTAGTCTTATATTTTCTCTTTACTCTCAGTTATTTGAGTTTCCTAAACATGTGATCTTCCTCTCCATTTTATTCTTCAACAAGAACTACTTTCATCTATATTCTAGTTCTTCTGTATTTCATGCAATACTATAGAATAGCTATACTCATGCTCTCATTCCTATCTTCCTTGTTATACTATTCATATCACGAACTCACACAAACTATATGTTTCGAATTTATTTATCACATAAATAAACTGCAAACTATTCATATTCCCTATACATAATGTTTGTCATTTTTCAGTTATATTTTACAACTAATAAATAACTAGATATTAAGAATGCTCTGTGATAGTTCTAGAGCAAACTCTGAGAATTATGTGAAGACCTCCTATCGTAGTTGTGATAATAGTAAAACATTTAGTGGGAGAGAATATTGAAAATATTATGCGTGAGAAAAATTTTTAGTACTTAAAGAATATCAATGTAATCATTATGCAGTATTTTTCATGTGAAAAATGCAATAATATAAGTTTCATATACTAAGAACCAATCTCTTTTTTGCACACATGCGAAGTGTGGGAGACTACACATTGTATGTGGCCTATATTCATACTCTCACCTTAATTTTTCTTCATATTTAAGCTCGTATGGAAATATAGAAACTTATATTCACCAACTCTTCCTTACTTTTCTACTTAGAGTAGGTGATCTCTTAGAGAGAGTTCGTACAAATATTTCGTTTCCCTCCTAACGAGTGGGAAATACACAACTATGAAAAATTTTCATCGTTTCCCGGTCTTGTGTGATGTTCAATGTCACCATAATTCATTCAGCCTACCATATCGTGCATAATACACACCCTACTAATTCTCCTAATATGCGCATATCTGAGTTGGCCACAATAGAACGCACTCTTGTTGTTTATTCATATTATACTCTACATTATTAATTATGCCTCTCAGTAAGAATATCTCCAATTATTTGGTTCTACTCTTATATCTCTTCAGATTAATTATATTCAGTGTATATTTTGAACTCAAATAATGATAACAAGAAGCCTTAACTACGTAATTATTTTTCGGTATAGTAAAAATTCGACAAAATCACATCTTATTATAATCAAATAATTATATACGTTTTTATTTTTCCAATAAAATTTAAAAATATAATTTTAAAAAGTTACTAATATATAGAAGATATATAGATTTCTCTAAGGACATTATTCTGTAAGGCATTCTGAGGTGTCAGAAGTCTCACTTCTTGAACATACTCTGAGAAAAATATTAATTTGTTTTGTTGAGTTTATTTATAAACAATTGTGTTTATATCTCACTTCAGGTAATAGCCTGAGGGTTATACTCTTTTATATCAGAATATAAATAGTGTATAATGTTAGTGAATTTTTACGTAACTGTGTATTTAATACTTATCCTCCATCTATTCAAATTTAAATGTCTACTATGACTAAAAATGGACCATCAATAACAGTCTTTCTTATAGTGAATTATATACACTCTATTTTTGTGCTAGATAATTATGAGTTTTAGAGTTTTTACAATTAATATAATTTAATTAGCACAAGCGTTCTAATTATAATATATTAAGCCAATATTGACTAATTATTCCTACTTATAATTCATTTATCTCACAAAATCAATACTATAGAGTGTTCTTATGCGTTCTCCAGTGTAGTTTCCTTATTTTTGCTTTACGCTGCGAGGTTATACGTAATATAAAATAATATATTATAATACTATGCTCTTTATTCCTAATTAATATATTTCTCACAAAATATTAAACATTTGAGCCCAGATATGCGTCACGACTTACATCTCTTTGTAGACTTGGAACGATTTGTTTTATACCTCTCGCGTTAGTAATCATTCCGTAGAGCTCCCCTTTACAAGCTTGAAACATATGCAGATGACGTCACAGACAAGTCTCTCTCTATATCGCTATTTTCACAATTCAGTCCATTTTACAACGACTGAATGGACAGATATTGTAAAGAATCTTATTTAATTGCCATTAAAAATGCGCGTATAATATTTAGATTTGTACTTACTCCTATACAACTTCGAGCTAAGCTCACGTTGATGTGTATTTGTTACTTATCAGAGTTTATTATGTGATATAATTTTAGAATAATAAGTAAACTCTAAATAGTCTTCTTTTGGTGTAGAGTGAATATAATCTGAGCGTGTTTTTTACTCAACCATCTAATCTCAGGGTAAAGCACTCTGGTTGATGTACGTACCACGGGTGAGAAAATTAGATTCTATTACACACCTCTGCGTTAATTCATTTATTCTTTAACTCACCCTCTCTGTAATTCAGAGCGAACTCTGGAAGATTTTTTAGTTAATTTTGCATTTAGGTTCCTCGTAATAGCCTCCAATTCACACAGAATTATTATATAAGTACCACTCTCAAGCGAGGTATTCTCGCCTCTCGGGCGGTTTAAACATTATGGTTCCCACGAGCCTAAGACCATACAAGCTCCAAATAACAAACATAAAATGGACGCATTTAGATCAGTAGCAGCACTTACTTTTACACGTATGCAACATGGCTCCAAATGAGTTTATTATCATTCACCTCTCTTGTGCATTATACGATTAGAATAACATAATAAGTGAGATATTATAATATCTATCAAATAAAATTGATCCCAATATAGGGTATTTATAATCTATGTGTTGTTGTGCTAGCTCAGTTATTGACGTACTTTCTGTCATAATGATACTATATAATAAACTTTCTATTCTGTTAATCTAAGAAAGCGATAAATAATCTCTATATGTCTTATATAAGAGCACGCTCTTGTGTCATAATAAATTATAACATTTATTATTAATTTTTAAATGTGAAAATTTATATATTCTGTATGAAGAAAATGTCTATTAATCGAGATCAATATTACTTTAATTGAATTGGTACAATACACAGTAGGTATATAGAGCTTTACACATATCTAACGGTCAACTCAGAATTGACGAATAGTACACTCAATCTATATAGCTGTTCTTACTAAGGTGGTGGATTCGATATACTAGTATATTGAAAATGATATACTTTGTTCACGTTTTTGCAGAGAGTGTCTAAATTTGTAATATTAGTGCGAGTACTTATTCTGAAATTACTCTATTAAGAATATAGCGTGTGATCAACGTTTCAATAAGTAAGTCATTGGGCGAAGCTCGAACGCACTCCACACATGTCTCGCGGGATTAAGAGTTCTCCTCTCAATATAGAAACTTAGTGATTGAGGAACAAGAAGCGTTCTTTAAATTTAGGCTATCGAGCCTTCTCTCAAGATAAATATATGTGAAAGAGTAATGAGGTGTCATAGATTGGTGTCGTGACTCGTATATTATACTGGCCAATGTTGAAATATTATTTTTACAGGCAAGATCCATAATAATTGTAAAGTTGATATGTGCCCTCTTATGCTCACGTGTAGTTCTCTGCTCAAGCTCAAAATGGAGCATAGCTCGCAGCAGTTCAATACACTTTTCATCTCATATCCTACTCTCGTCCCAATAACTCGTGAGCGAGTCGAGCAACCAAGCTCATTTATGGCGAGCTCCATCCCATGTTTCCTTAGAGAATATATACTTCCTCAAGATGTTGTTAGAGGGTTGACATACTTTTGCTTAGAGCAATGAAGATAAGCCATTAATCCGAAATTTACATTAGACTTTAGTGAATAATATATTTATAGGAAGTGATAAATCACTCAGTAGTAGAGATAAGAGATAATTCTAATTCTTTATACAATTTTAACCTAAGATACACACATAAAGTATCTCAAGATGACATACCAATCACCAATCTTCCTTCCTCATATAGTGCAAAAATTATCTAAATAACCCATATTAAACTCTCTATTCATCTTCACGCATTGCTTTGCTATATCATATTACAATCTTCACAAACCTAAATCCAGGAACCTTCATACTTCCATCCCCTTCTAGTGCAATTCTGTCTTATACACTACTCCTCACAGCCTATGTGATAACTCCGAAAAATTTAAAAAGTTGATATAGTATAGTATATGACTAGAGAAAACATAATAGCAAAAAAAAACGTTCGTTTGTGTGCTCGGTTGAACATAATGCCCTCACACACGACTTTAATCACTTACTATACTTGATATTCTCGATCATTATATAATCTTTCTACAGTCTTAGTATTATGGCTTATGAGAGATTTGATCACATTTCACTTCAAAAAATTATCTTTGCAGGATTTTCTTCAGAGATGAGTAGAAACTCTTCGCTCTTATAAACAACTTCTATAATAAAATGTAATATTCAGTATTCACAGTCTTAATGGTGTTTGATCATTATTATGGTAACATTCGTTAAATTTATGAATTATATGTATGTTAAATTCCTTTTCTACTCCTCACTCTCATTATTATACAGATAAAGAACTAGATCAATACTGTATGAACGCGCACTCAAATAAAGGTAACGCGAAACGATATAATACTCCATATATCTAAAAATGCCATTTTGAGTTATTAGAGCCTGAGAGGTTATATCAGAGCTCTTTGCAGCTAATTTTACAATGGTGAGAGATTATAATTAACTTCTGCTCGATTCACCTCGAATAATTCGATAAGAGGGGGCAAAATCCAGTAATTAACACTTCAAAGTGTAATGTGATAAATGAATATCAAGAGTTCGATAATTATAGATATTGAAACAATAATCTTCACAAAAACATAGAGAAGTGCTATTAACTTGGGATGCTAAAACCCCTCTTATGACCTCTGACGGAGTCAAAGGTCAGTCTTATTAACTGCATAGTATAATACGACACATTGCGGAAGTGGCTCAAAAAAGAACCTCCCTCCCTTAAAAAATGCATGCCCTGTCCAAATTTAATTTGAAGCACCTTGAAATATATGTGCAACTCAGATTTAGTTGAAGCCTTGGTGTTCAACCCCCTTAAAACTATCATTAAAAATCATGTTTAGCAAAAGACTGAACATTTCTGAAGTTTTCTAAATTCACTATTACTTTCATTTTGAGACAACCATGTTGGAATTCCTCCATGAATTCCTAATCACTTCTTTCTCTTATGCAAGATTTAATTTTAATTTTCACACATAACTAAGATGATACCTGAATTATTTGTTTCAGATGTTTGGAGAAGACCTAGAGAGATGTTTCCACCAAGTAGTCTGTATGTATCAAATATTCATTTTATAAGGGTTTTACGTGGATAGATAAAATATAAAAAGGGTGCAAAATAAAATATTTTATTGTCTGAAGCAAGTCAAAAAGACATACAGCAATATAAATTAGGCAATTTTTATATTCTAAAGAAGAGCCAAGTGATTCCAAAGTGGGGAGAAAAAGCATAGGAAAATTAATAAAATGAAAAAAGATGCGAGGTACCAAATTCCCAAATTTCATACTTAATTTTGTTCCATTAGAAAAACTTTTAACATAAGTACCTAATCTGCAGACTCCAACTTATATAACTTTTTGGATCTGCAGGTACAAAAATGAGGAAATTTGATTGGTCGAGTATTTGATGAAATAATATTATATAATGCTTAACCCTACTTTGGTACAGATAAGCAATATCAATTAATAAGATACATTTCCTCTAATGGGTGAGTTTTTTTTTAATAATAATTTATTAACTTTAGAGCTTTTGAACTGTAATAAATTATAATAAATATTAAATTGAAGAAGACTTCAGTCCTTTATAAAAAATTTTATTTAACATAAATTTATGAAGAGCATTTGCCTAAGAATCCTGAGCTTTGTCAGTTCTTGAAATTAAAAAAAAATTAATAAGTTTGAAAATTAATAAAATTTTAAATGTTTTTTTATGTCACGAGTCTATGTAAATAAATGAATTTAAACCTGAGCTTTGTCAGTTCTTGAAATTCAAAAAAATTAATAAGTTTGAAAATGAATAAAATTTTAAATGTTTTTTTATGTCACGAGTCTAACTAAGTAAATAAATAAATTTAAAATGAAATTAAAAAAAAGAGGACCAGACAAAGAAAACTGTTGTATACTTCATACAGAACCACATGTGGACAAAAGGAAATTTTAACAAATGCTATATATAAAAGCTGACAAAGACAGTGTAAGCAAAAAACAATCTTAGTAGTATTTATAAGAATATTATCTTAAAATCTGAATTTTTCCTTTACCCTCCCCTATTTTGAAATTTTATATAAAATTTATTCATTTACTCAGTTAGACTCGTGACATAAAAAAAAACATTTAAAATTTTATTAAATTTCAATTTCAAAAACTGACAAAGCTCAGGATCCCCGGGCAAAAGCTCTTCATAAATTTATTTTAAATGTTTTTTTTTTTTTTTTTTAAAAAAAGGACTGAAGTCTTTATTAATTTAATAGTTATTATAATAATTTATGACAAAAAAATCAACTGACCACAGTTCCTTCTTGGCTCTTAATAGAGGTAATTATGTACTCCATAACAGTGGGTAAGATAGGAGCCATCCTCTCCTTCAGAACAGAAGACATGGCAGCAAACAGACCGTAGCAAGCTTTCCTCACATCCGGATCTTCTGTCGTTTCTACCAGTCCCAGACTTATCTTAGTAATTGTATCTGCTATAGGTTCAAACGTTTCTATAGTTATGGCTCGTACTAAATTACCTAGGGTATCTGTAAAATACATTTAAAATAAAAGCAAACTAAAGCAATAAATGAAAGAAATGAATCAGAAGATTTCAACAATATACAAATAAAAGAAAGAAAAGTCTCTCCAGAAATGAAACAATAAGACATAGCATCATTCATCCTATACAGGTCATTGTGCAGTCTAGCCAAAATAGAACACAATAAAGAGAAAGTAAAGAAGATAAAAAGATCTGGCATATAAAAAGAAGTTAGCATTGATATAGTAGGTAACATTGATTTTACTTTTCTTCAATTATACTGTAGGTATACAAGAAAAGTATTGTGTTAGTAGTAAATACAAGTCCAAAACCTATAGTTAAAATTATCCGTTTTAGGCGTTTTATGACCACCTGAGGGGTTTCACAAAGTTGTCTATGTCTAGGTGCGTCGGTTATCACAGCAGCTCCCAGTGCATTTGTGCCAGAAAGTTAAAACTTAGAACAAAACTCAATCCTTAGGCCTTCAACTTTATTAACCATTAATAATAACTAGGACAAATTTTGAAAATTCATCTCATTATCAATATTAGTTCAATTAGTATTGTACAAATTGTAAATGTTTTTTTAAAATAGTTATAAAAATCAGGTACAGGGTACCTCAGAACTCTTCATCTCATCAGAATCTCAATGCTCATCCTCCCTGTATCGGACTCGTCCTCTGAATATACAATTCGCAAAATTTATACTGAGGCGTGTCTTTGGACTCACTCCGCTTGTCCTCAGATAATGAATACATTCATTTAATTCTTAGCAGTCACCCATACAGCACTGACCACGATCAATGCTGTTTAACTTTTATGGAATAAAACTTGGTTTAATTATTTAATACTTGTACTATACTACTATGTACAAGTATTGGTGTTTTTGAAAGAGTCATAACTTTGGCTGTAGTCATCTGATTTTGATGATTGAACACTCACTTTATAGGACATTTTATCGTCTTTAAAAAACATTATATTCATGTTTTGCACATGGCCCACAGGGAACCTCTTAATTTAAGAAAACTGAAATTTGTGCGATATTATAAAATTTTGAGTGAGCACATTTATATGAAAGGCTCCTCTTTGGATAGGCTGACTATGATTTTCCATCATAATTCAAGGTATATTTTAAGAAAAAATAGGTTTCAAGTAGTTCAAAATAAGTCACATTTTTTCAGGTCTGGCTCTTGGACTATAAAGATACTTTAACAGAAAGACTGATAACAAATTTTTAGATTTGTAAACTGATAATTTTTAGAAAGCTTTGGGGTTAGTTTATCAGTTGTCAGCAGTGCTGATTTCATGTAGCTTGTGTATTAATAAATTTTATTGACATTTATTAAAAATTAATGCGAGATAACCTCTATTTATACACTTATAATATCACTTATAAGTTTAATACTACAGAAGAGACTAATAAGAATAATGCTCTCACTAAACTTCAAAACATCTTGCAAAAAATTCTTTGAAGATTTAAAAATAATGACTGTTGTAAACATATTTATTTATAAATCCCTGTTGTACATAAAAATGAATGAAAATAAGTTTTTAACTATCAGTCATAACTACAAAACTAGATCTCATAAAAATATTAGTGTACCATATCACAGACTTAGTAAGTCAGAGGTCGGATACAAATCTCTAGGAATCAAGTTGTTCAATCATCTAAGTGTATCAGATAGAAACCTTACTTTTAAAATATTCAAAGAGAAAATTAAAAATATTTTAACAGACAAAGCCTTCTATAGCCTTGATGAATACTTCAATGCAAAAATTGAATGAATTATTTTAATATATAACATGTTTTGACTTTTTCTGTTGTTTACGTGTGTAAATTTATTAGAAATAAAGATTTATTTATTATTTATTTATTTCAAAAAGAGGTAAGGGAGATTATTGCAGCACGCAGGTTCTAGGGAAAGCACACAAAGCAGCTTCATTTCAGAAATTGTTGTTTGATGTCCTTCAAACTGCTTCCAACCATTTGTGTAAGAGTAATTTAGGCCCGTATTCAAAGACATCTTCCTAACATTTCTTAAGGAACAAGGAGAATGTTAGCAAAATGTAAGGAGAATGTTAGTAAAATGTCTTTGAATACGGGCCTTAGTTTAGATGCTTAGCAGATAATATTAGTAAAATCAGACATCATTCTTCGTTTTGGATAGCATCCTTCTCACGTTCACTCTTCTTAATAAAGAATGTAAGAATAAAGGATGCAATGCAGTTCAAAAATTAGATTGCAATACAATCTTTATAAATTTATTACCAGGAACAAGTGTCAAATAACTGTACCAAGAAGGAAACAGCAAAAACTGCTAAATAGCCCTTTTTCTATGGAAATTAAATTAAAAATTTTCTAGTCAAGAAAGAAACCTATATATACTATTAGTGAATTAATAGTTTAGTTCTGTGACACATAACTTAAGATGTGTTTACTTTATATTTGTAAATAAATATTATTATTAGTAATGTATAAGCTACATTAATAAATACACCAAATCTAGTATGATTCTAATAAAACGTTACTCACATTATGGATAATGAGTTTCAGCTTTTTAGTTTAAAATGACTGTCACACACTTATTGAGAACTCAACATAAAATTTGATAATTTTTTTTAAATAATAGATATCGTCTCCTCACCTATAGCTTCTACTTGAAGATTGCCATTTTCAGCAGTTATGGGCTGAGTGATGTATGGATTTACAACCATGTTCATTATGGTCTCAAAATATGGTACAATCCCTTCTTTGACACAAGTAGCTGAAACAATCAACAATCATTTATAGGTGTGATTAAGTCTTTTAAAAGAAGTCTAAAACTAAACAAGAGACACTGTTTAATTTGAACAGAAGATATTTAATAGACACGCACAGGAGTTACAGAAAGCAACATAAGGGCTTCTATAAGGTTGCAAGAACAAGTTTATATTACAAAAACTGTTTCCAATTGACTTGGTTCTATTCCAAGCAAAATTTGAAAGGGTAAGAATCAAGAATTACAGTGGATGCACTGTCACTGCATTTACAACTAATGAAATTTATTGAGCAGGTTGAGTCATGAGAAAGACCATGCGTGTTGTTCTTAAGTCAGAAGAAAGACCATGCGTGTTGTTCTTAAGTCAGAATTTTAACCTTGTAGACAACAAAGAATACATAAATAAAGAAAAAAGACCCTGGGATTTATTATTGTGGACAAGTAAAGGTTAGTTCCGGAACAAGTAAAAAGGAGTGCCAGTATGTAATATGGTAGTTTCACCATGATAACTACGAGGACGCACTCCTGTTGTTTTTTTAATAACTACTCCTAGCACAACACTGATTTATCTAATAAAATTATCTATATAAAATAATGACCCATATTTAGTAGATACCCGTGTCTTTAAAATGGTAATAAAAAACAAGAAGATTTCATAATGATAACTTAGAAAAGTGGAAAGAATGTTATAGTAAGAAGGGTTAGTTTCAGAGCTGCTGCTAGATGCCAGCACCTTAAAGAGACATCTTCTCCCGAGTTCAACCATACCTTCTCTCACATACCTCTGACGTTCTATACCTATTATAGTCTTTCTTAAGTAGGTATCAACAACTAAGTATGCACTTTGGAACCATATCTGCATGGAGCATCCTTAAGCTATACAGAAATTAAGATTCTTTATAAATGTTCACACTATCTTCTAATCTTGAATATCTGTCTAATTTTGAATATTAACTTTTTAACACTTATAACTACTCTCAAAAGAGGGAAACAAAAACATAATGTGTTAGGGGACTGAATCTTCTGATTTTCATAAGGAGGTCGAGATAAAATAATTACCTGTAGTTCCAATAGCTTCAATGGCTAAAAGCCTCAGATGATTTTTATAAGGAGGTCGGGATAAAATAATTACCTGTAGTTCCAATAGCTTCAATGGCTAAAAGCCTCAGATGATTTTCATAAGGAGGTCGAGATAAAATAATTAATTTGCTAATCAAGTGACTCAGTATACTCTCAATGCTTCCCTCTATGTTCTCTAATAGCTTCTCTAGGGGGAAAAATATCCTGTCAGCTGTATTCCTGAGGTTTGCATTCTGACCTCGCTTCTCTAACTCTTCAAGTAGTATCAGAAGAATAGGCATCAGATCACCTGCGTATTGGTTGATTTCAGGCTAATAACAATATAAACACAGCAAAGTGAAAAATCATTGAGATCTAATATCAACTTTGAATATTGTAAAAGAAAAAAAAAGTAAAACTAAAATATAACATTAAGATTTTCTGACTTATTAAAATAAAACAGGTGAACAGCTTGGGCTGTTTCACACCATTTCATCTGCTTTAATATTTAAGACTGTATAGAAATACTGTGCTAAACAAAACTGAAATATGTTTTTAATAAGCAACACAGGATGATGCACAGTGAAACCGTTATTCTAAGGAGCTTAGTTGTTGATGTATCCTCACACTCAATGTAAGAGTTCAGGTTTCTGATGCCATAAAAGGTCGAAATTTATAAAGCCCTACTCAATTGAATCGAATTTAGCAGATAAAACCTATCATTATTATCTAATGGAGAACAAATTTGGTCGACAGGACCTGTATTTGTCAGATATCACAGACACATTCTTTTTTTGTTGCTGTAATAATACAGCTGCTGTAAGCTGAGTAGTATTACAGCTATAGTTAAATTACACAGTTGAAATTTACAACACATATTTATTTATATTTAATTTCAGACTTTTTAACTATTAATAATTTTTAACTTTTGACTATTAATAATTGTACTTGTTGAAATAATTTTTGCAAACAGATGCATAATAACTAAAGAACAAACGACAATTATTGAATTTTACTAATTAAAAATTCAGGTACGGGTGACCACAAGCACCACCTGGTAAAAATTGGTAACTTTAAACTTTTAACTTTTGGTAAATTGGCACTTTATTGGTTTAGTGGTAAAAATGGTAAAAAGTTTAAGAAAAACAAAAAAAAAAAAGGTTAAGGTTCATTCTAAACCAACAAAGTAACATAAAGATAGGTTTTGTCAGCCATATTAATTTTTAAAGTTAAGAAGATAAAGAAGCTAGTGATTTCTGTGTTTTACATATTTGGATCCCAAAACCTGTGTATTTTTTGTTATTCGTTATCTGTTATTGTTTCGTTATTCGTTAAGTTAGTTATGGCTGGCAGACCAAAAGACTTTATTTGGTCTGAATTTAATGAAAAAATGTGAATGTGAATGAATGTTTTTGGAATGGAAGATGTGTATGAAGAGGTTTATAGGAAAGTGGTTGTAGCAATCTATACTAGGTTGCGCTGGGGATAATTCTCACTCATTTCAATCCTACCCAAACACTACCTCTAAAACATTTCTTTTTTTCCACCCTTTCAGTTATATCTTCCAAGTACTATTTAATTTATTTTATTAAATTAATTTAGATTAATTATTCAAATAAAGTATCCAGAAAAAATAGCTACAATTATAGCTTTGTTTTAATTTGCAAATAGATTTCAACCAATTCATTCCGACTATTTTTAGAAACACATTTTTTGATGTTGAGAATTTGATCTTGGAACCTCGCTTTCCAACCAATATTCCATCATTACATGATTCCATTCAGTGTTAGAAACAGGGCCCTGGATAAAAGTCTTTCTGAACAGTTATTAAATTGATACTTTTGCTATTTCTGCTGATTAAGTAAATATTTAAGGTTTTGAGAATTTTTACCACTTTATAACGTTATTTACCACTTTTTACCACTGGTATGCACTAAATAGTTTTTACCGCCAAAATTCGGAACCCTAAAAGAGAGCTGGGTATAGTCCCAGGATTCAAATCTTCAGGGGATTGCGGCAAGGCTGTTTTCAAAGAGTTCTACTCCGTTTCATGTTTCAAAGATACATGGTCATCTTTAAGACACAAGCTATAGATCAAATATGAACAACAATTTTTATATAAAAGATAACTTTGTTTTAAAAAAAATCTCTATAATTAAATTTATTTATTATGTCTTGATTTTTTTTTTAACATTGAACTTTTAAAACATCTTCATACGTTCTACTGAAGCTTTGAACCATCTTTATGGACTACAAGTGGTCAGAAAAAGATTGGTAAAAAACATCTAAAACATACCTGGAGATGGTCAGTGAACTGTCCTAGGGCAAAGAGGGCAGCATTCCTAACTACTGCTTTATCAACAGTGACTCCTTTAACAACTATTTTAACAAACTGTGCCAGACAGTTCTCTTTGATATAATCCTCAGCTCCCTGTGCAACAATGCCTAGCGCTAGGTAGCACGCTTTGTGAATGTATGGGTCCGTTCCTTTTAAACCTCGCTCTACAAAGTCATTCTGCAAATAATACAATCAGAAGACAATATAGAATAAAAAGAATAACTCTAAATGATGGAATTAACCAATCTTAAGGTCACAACTATCAATGATACAAGAATAAAATAAAATATTGAAAAATGTTTGATTTTTATCATCATTAAATAATTAACAACTTTAGAGCTATGATAATAAAGAATAATAATATTACTTATTTAATTGGTATTCACGATTCAAAGAGAAAATGAAAGGGTGATCAAAAAATGTTCAACACAGAATTAACATGGGAACCAATAAAAAATCCTCTTTTATTACTTCATTGTTAGTTAATTTGCGATAAATGAGTTAAAAATTAATAGAACGACCATCAGTGCTAAACAATTGCCAATATTTCAAAGATAAATACTTCGATTATTCCAGGATTTTAAATACAGAATCAGGCTCTTATCATTACAGACTTGGACTTGTCCGATTTATCCCAGAAATAATAAAACCTTTTATTATTTAAAATGTTTTGTTAGAAATAACAAACATTTTACAAGAAAGAGTGGATTTAGTGAGTTATTAATTATTTTAGTAAGTAAATAAAATTGATTAACAATTAATGAAATAAAACATCATAATGGTGAAAATCAGCTTGTTATCAGTTAATTTAAATACCTCTTACAACTAATTTAAACAAATTGATGCAATTAAATGGTAATTATTCAATTTTGTGCAAACTAAAATTAATTAACAATAAATAAAATAAAACACTGTATTGTGATTTTTACCTTCTAATAACTCTATTTAAATACTTGTGACTACCCATTAAAACCCTATTTTCCGATGAAATAGTGATTCTACTGTGTTAGTATGCCCTAAAATTAATTGAAGTAAAGCACTTTGAGAAAAAAATTAAAATAATAATCGTCACAAATAGGAAAAACCAAAAAACCCTATAAGGACTTCAGACAATGATCACTCTTTCCTTATCAATTTCTTATCAGTGATGGTGTTGCTGCTACGTACTTTGAATCGGGAATAGCAGTTGTTGGGATGAGAATTAGTCGTCTTTACCAAGAGGGAGGACCAGGCTCTTCTCACTGCTTCCAGTTTGATGACTTTTCCTTATAGCCCATGAAAGAAAATACATGATAGTATAGGAAATTCATGATTTGTGGATGAAAAGATAACAACCTGCTTAAGATGTGACTTAACTGTTATGATTTGAGATATTTTGATTTTTTACTTTTCCTCATATGAGGAATTATATCATTACCATAGGTATATGAAAAGTATTGTGTTTGCAAAAATGTTCTGAAACTGAGATTTCACATGAATTATCTGTTTCAAAAGGTTGTCTGTATGTATGTGTGTGGGTGTGTCTGCTATCATCGTAGCTCCAAGCGTATTTATTCTAGACAGATAAAATTTGGCACAAAAATCAATCTTTTAATACTATTATACTTACGATATGAGGTATAAGAAGCTCAGCCTCGACATTCAAAGATAAATCATCAAGGCATTCGCAAGCTGATGTGAGAAGAGTGTCATCGTCAGGATCTGCAGAGAAATAATCCTCCTCTCCGTCATCATCATCTGGTTTCTCACACATTACCTTGAGAGCTGTGTGCAGTATGGGCACCATCAGATCTAGCTTCATTAACAGCTGTAACACAACATACAGAGCATTAGAAAGAACAAATGAAAAAGAAAATAAATGTATATGCCTATTTAGGGGTTTTCAGTCTATCAAAGCAGCAGTAACAACCCAAGTGGTTGCGATATTTCAACATTTAAGGCATTAGGTATAATATTTAAACTTTTGAAGATTTGAAAAATTATAAAACCAAAAGAAATGATGCGATCGGATTGAGGTTTAGCACCCTTGTAACCATGTATATGACTAACATATGTGCCAAATTTCATCTCAATAACATCATTAGTTCAATGTTTATGGAATGACTTGTATTGGCATTTTTTAAATTGTAAAAAATCAGAAAATAATGTAATTGACTTGATATTTAGTACAAGTGTATACCTTTAAGTAATAAACAAGTGCATTAAGTTTCGTTTCAATACGACAAATATATCCATGTTTTTTGTTGCATCATGAAAGTTAAACAGCATCAAGTGTGGTCAGTGCCTAAATGGGTGACTACTAGGAATGAAACGCATGTATTTACTATCTGAGGATGACGGAAGCAAGTCTGAAGACGTGCTGCAGTAATAATTTGGTAATTTTTATATTCTGAGGACAAGCAAAGCGAGTCAGAAGTAGGGAGGATGAGCGTAGAGAATTTGATGAAAAGTTCTTAGGTACCCCGTACTTAATTTTTTTAACATAATTAGTACTTGTGTGCCCTTAACTCATTTTCATCAATTTTTTAAAGTGTATTATACTATAACACATGGTTAAAATCATTTGACAGCAAAAATAGCGTTGAGGAGCCAATTAGGTTAGCCTGATATGAAATTGTGGGCGTGTTTTAACATCAAGAAGTAACCTCATTGGCTCTCTCCCATTATTTTCCCACGCTGTCAACTGATTTTAACCATGTGTTGTACTATAAATGTGTGACATATGTGAGATGTTTTAACCATCAACATTGGTTCATTAGCACACGAGATATGTCTGATCAAATATTATTAAGAAATAACAAAAATCACTAATTTACACCTTAAAACACACAACTTTAAAACTGCTTGTTTTTCTATGTTATCATGTTTAAGATATTGGGAGACTTAAAAGTTAAGCATATTCTATCAAACTACTGATAATAAGTTGTTATAAAGAAAGAGAGTAGCACAACTCTCATATAAGATGATACAATGTTTCACATAATGCTAAATAATGGGTACAAACTTAAATTTTGCAAAAATAGGTATTTTTCAATTTTATACGTTAAACATTATATCATCACACTATACATGATATATTTTTGGTAATTTATTAACAGTTATATCTCTGGTGCTATTTAATGATGATGGTTAAAACATCGATTTGTCACACATTTAATATTCTTGAAAAATACCCCCTTATTTTTTTCGATAAATGCTATAGGAACGCCATTAATGGAGCCATTTTCAGGACTTTGAAGGAGTCCAGGGGCTAAAACAAATAAATGTTATATTGTTTCAAATTTACAGCATTGTCAGCTTAAAACAAAAGAGGGGCTTTAGGGCTTGCAGGTCACATTTTTGTGTCAAGCTCTTGGACTATGAGTATCTTCTGGACAGTAGAATATAAAACGCCAATAAAATAAAAACACATATTATTTTCACCGGAAAATACGATCTCAGGGAAAGAATCTGCTTTAAGCCACTCTGCACCATTAAGCAAGGAGATACTGGGGATCTTCCTTCTAAACTATATAAAACTCATTACCCACTTTCTTTAACATTAAACGGTTTAGAATTTTCTGAACAACTATCAAATAATATTTAATTCTATGAATAATAGTATTACATGTTGTTATAATCAGTTAACAGCATAGGGAAATATTGCTGAGCCACCAATGAGGTTTGCATGATATGAAATTGTGGAGATGGTTTAACATCCAGGACTAACCTCATTGGCTCTCGAATTATTTTTCCCAAGCTGTCAACTGATTATAACCTTGTGTTATACTATAGTCTCAATAATATTACAAATAAATCAAACAATTAGCATGGAGTATATTTGCTATGTTATAAGTTGATGGAATTACCTTCATATTTGAAGGAATGAGAATAGAAAGAAGTCCGAAGGCTTTGATTTGAACATCTGTTTTACAGTTGGGTTCTCTAATGAATTCTAAACACATATTAACTATTAGCTTCATCTTAGGGTTTAGTATTTCAGATTCTTTCCCGTCAGCTAGTTCATAGAGTAGATCCATGGCTTCGTTGGCTCTGTCTGGTCTCTTGGAGGCAAGAGCTGTTATACTAGCTATTACCTTGGGTAATATTTCTGCATATATGTTCTTTAACTAGAATAAAAAAATATAACAGTAACAAAATAATATCAACATAATATCAGACATCTGAAGATGGGAATCCAAAGAACTTAAAGGGCCTAAGGCCCCTTAGCCACTTCACATAATCTGCTCCTTGGGCTACCTCGTGGCCTTTCTGTAGCTGGTCTGAAGCCATATTGCTATTGTTTTGTATAATTTAATCTTACAAGGCCAACTTCATGGGACAGCGCTTTTTCTTTAGACATTTTGATGTAAAATTTAAAAAAAAGGTTTACCTGCAAACTGGACAGAACGAATTCTAAATTAAAACTGAACTAGACTATCCTTTATCTGAATTCAATAGAAAATGATGGAGGTATAATATGCAAAAATTAACAAAGATACGTGAAAAATCAATAAAAAACTAGTACAAAGAATTAATAAAAGAAAAATACATCACTTTTTTTTAATTCATAGAAAGTTTGCGGGACGGATCTTTATTTTCACTTCTCAAAATTTTGTTTGTTATCAAGAAATTATTTTCATACATAGAAACACTTTTTAATAGTAACATTGAGGGGACATGAAATAAATTCATTCATTATATAAAATTTTTTGTTGTATAGAAGTTTGTAATGAGGAGGTTAAACTGTAATTACATTCACCTCTATTTAATTAGCAGTTAAAAAACACAGAAATAAAAAAAAACAATTATTAACCTCTTTCATTTCGTCTATGACGTGAATGAAGTTAGTAAGACAGACAATAGCATAGTACGCTACAGCAGAACCCTGCTCCTTCGTGTTACTTAGTGCTGTATTGAATAGAATACTAAATGAACCAACATGCTGCATGAACTGGTTGGGTGCTGTTGCTGTCAGGATGCTAAGTGCATAGAAACCAAGCTAAAACCAACCAAATACAACAAATAAATAAATTAAATACATAATACGGGTTTTCGGCCCATAGCTGCTATGCGGCCACAGCCATTTGCTCCTTGTAACAGTGCTTTGTATTATTTGTTGTTTTATAATTATTTTTCATAACATGGCATTTTGCCATGTATTGAACAGATTTTCATCACCTTGCCACACAGGCACAAGAGGAAGAATTCTTACTAATTTCTATCAAACTTAACCTTATGTTAATAAATATAAGGCTCAACATAAGCATAAACATAAGATCCAACTCAATACTTTGGACTCGCTTTCATGGTCCTCAAAATATAAAAATAACTTAATTTATAAAACAGTACCTTTCTGTACAGGCTTCGTTAGTCCTCTGACAGTAAAATTGATTTACGTCTTCACCTGGCTAGATGCTGTTTAACATTAATGATCCGACAAAAATCAATGCAGCATCAATAATGACAGATAATGATGTCATCAAATATTATTTTCCATAAAGCACAACAAGACTTAAAGATTAATTTTTGAACTAAGTTTAAGCTCTCTAGTTTAGATACTCAAGGGAGCTACATCGACAAACAGATACAGACAACTTGGTAAAAACCACTCATGATATCTTATTAATGCTGATTGTACCCTTGATTTTAAGATTGTATCTGTTAGGGTTAAATAGCATTACACTAAACAACAGTTTTAGTGTAAAATTTTGACCATTCTGGTCATAATCAAACCTAAAAAATAATATAATACACATTAATGTTTTAGGTATGATTAGGGCCAGAATGGTCAAAACGTTACACTAAAACTGTTGTTTTCATTCAACCCTAACGGATACAATCTCCAAATCAATACACACCGAAGGTAGAAGAGGGGGGGGGGAGTAAAAATTGATAATTGATGAAAATTGAAGCAAAGTGAGATTGATGAAAAACACCACAACTGAGTGGGGAGTGAACACAGTTCTCAAAATGAGAAAAAATCCTAATTATTATTGTAAGTTAACCTTTATTGACTAGATTGTTTACCAACTTGGCCTTGATCACTATCAAAATACATCTAATGACCAAGATGTCATAAAACAGCCTTCTTAACTATCTTCCCTGTGAAAATGCCTCAAAAGCTTTATATAAACTTTCCATGGGTGAAAGTCTTGAATAGTGGAACAAAAATGGCATAATTGTAAACTTCAATTTAAGTAACACTAACTGAGATATTTTGATAACAATTTCAGAAGTGAAGAGGGTAAATTTTTTAATGGAAAAATTATTTCAGGGGAGCAATTAAACAATTTTATGAAGAATGTATTTTTTAAAAAAGTCAAAGTTAAGCCTATTTTACTCTTCGTTCGTTTTTCAAAAATTGCAGTTTTTTAGCCTACCGTTAGAAATAAAAAAAGTGATAAATCTCAGAACATGCAGAAGCTTTTATAAAGAATGACTTTTTTTCAAAAAATAAATTTTTTTGTCAATTATACATACTGTTAAGTTCATTTGGGGACAATCTGTATATATAGCCTGTAGTATTTATCTTTATCACATAATAAATCATCATTATTCTTGCTTGAACCATGAATACATAATAAATCTGGTTAAAAAACATAAACCAATAATCATTAAGAAGGATTATGAGCCTCTTCAATCTACTACTTACCTCTCTTTCATTCTGGTCGGCAGACGTGGTATATTTTTGCAAAAAATGAGATAACTCGGGCCAACCTTTTTTGCATTTATCTTCAAGTTCAACTATAACACCTATAGCATGGGTAACCGAGTTTTTGACAAATTTTTCTGGTTCTTGAAGAAGTGACTTCAGTAAAGCATCTTTTATTCTGTAACAGAAAATGTCTCACTATTATACAAGGTCAAGGTTCTTAGGAATGGTAGAAAACTAACTTTAGAATAAAAAGAGATGGAGACCAAATTGAACTTACTAAGTAAATTAAATACAAGGTGAAATCAATTCTTTGAAAGAAGATTTCATAAATACTGTAATTAAACAAACACTTCTAAAGTAAAGGTTAAAGGAAACTTATAAATAAATAAAAGTAAACTAAGTTAACACTAACCCTTCTCTCACATTAGGAGGGAGAGAAGACCAATATTTCATTTTGCCAAATCTTCTTTTTAAAATAAGAGCTGCTGTTTGACGGATTTGGGGCTTTTGTGACATTTGTAGAGTTTGGCATAGTGCAGCTAGTGCCTCGGGGTTCTTCAGTGCTTCCTTCAACTGAACTGTACCCTGTAGCAAAAAAATAAGCACGAGAGCATAATATATTTGTTAACTTCAAATTCCCTCAAAACATTGTTTTCATGTGAATTTCCCTTATTTAATTATGTGATGGTATCTGTATATTGGCCTAAAATTATATAGGTTATTACCTTCATAGTAACATTTATTTCATAATTGTAGTGAAAATGTATCTGTACCCTGAACTTATTAAAAAACGGGGTATCTGGGAACATTTAGGTAAAATCTCCATTTCAAATTTTTAAACACAATACTTTTCCTATATATTTATGACACAAGAGAAGAAAAGTAAAAGAAATATATATTATAAATAAATATTTTATCAACAATGGATTTACACACAACAATTAAATTACATTCAAATAGTGAATAAATTAATGCAAATTGTTATTATTTGTATTCAACAACAAATTTTATGTGCTTTGATTAAAGGAGTACGTCCATCAGCTTTTGTGTAGAGGGATATCAGTAACTTAGTAGATAAGCTGCTCAAATCACTTCTGTATTTGTGCAGCAGAAAGCTAATTTCAGCTTCCAACTACATTATGCAGCACCCAGCCACTGATTGCATCTTCCAACAGAAACCCCCATTAGCCAGCACATAAGCCGGACAGAACGCCCCTTCGGGGCCTTCAAGTGGATTACTTCATACTTGATCTGCGAACCCTACTAAACCTTCCCATGGCCATAATCTTCGTTCTCAAAGGCAAGGTCAGAGACAGGTAGAAATAGAGCTACCCTTGTCTCCAATCTTCAGTTCAGTTTTATAGAGCTTTGTGTTTTAATCCATGATGTCCAATATCCCTGAAGATGCCTTCCACAGTGGAAGAGAAACGTTGGATTCTTCAAAATCTTGGATTAACCAAAATCTGCATGATAATAACCACGGAACCCTAAGCAGTTGATTAATCATCAACTTATTAAATTATAAACTACCTAATAATTGAAAAGTCCTTAATTTTCTTGAGAAAGGGGATAGTTTTGCAGTTGTGAAGTTATTAGAGTCAAGATGTAGAGACTTTAGAGGATTATCTAAAGTAAGCAGAATTTGAACATAAATTAAGTAAATAACATTGACATCTAGCAGTACTTAAGTATGCACAAAGTTTATTCAACTTATGCCAATTTCTGAAGTAATCCCATTATCAATTAAAAAAAGCTAGCATAGAAATCTTACAGATAATAAAATTGAATAGAAGGTTGGTATTTCATTTAATCATTTACTGCAACAAAAAGCACAGAAGCAACTTGAGCAGCTTATCTACTAAGTTACTGATATTCCTCACCATCAAAGCTGATTACTTTTGTTGTTGGATATGAATAATGACAATTAGTACAAATTTCCATTAATATCAAAATTTGAATGTAAGTGAAGTAAGTAACATTGACATCTATCATTCAACAGTCTAGATTACTAAAATAAGCTTCATTTATTATAAATCAGACTAATTACTAACAAGATATTGAAAAATCTAACAAAAAAATTTATAAGAAATAATGATAAAAAATGTTTGTTGGTGATCTGATTTACGGTTTTTGATAAGAAATCTGTGACGATTTTGATGCAATTTAAATAAAAATTTATATCAAAGGTTCCAAAAACAATTTGCTGCAGCTATAGTGCAAAATAATTATTAAGAGACTTTACTCACGTATTTCATGTTTTCTGTAAGACAAAAAAAAGGCAAAAGAAGAAAAGTTTGGCCATTATGGCTACTTTAAGCAACTGTTGTAATTGCAAAGCAGGTTTTACCTAATGTCATGTTTCCTGACATTAATAAAGTTACATACAATTTTTTCTTTTCCTCATTTATCCTATAGGTAAATGGAGAAGTATTGGGTTCCAATCCAAAACAGGTATGTGTGCGAGTATCAATTATAATCGTAGCCTCCAGCGTATATATACTAGAGAATTAAAACTTAGTGCATGAACCAATCTATAAGTGTAGATGTGCTTTCCGAAAAATAATTTTTGATTGATGCAATAATTACTCAGCAAAATTTTTTTAAATTCATAAAAACGTCGAAAAATGTTTGATCAGGATGAGATTAAGCATGCATGTAGTCATATATCAGTTAAACATATGTGCCAAGTTGCATCTCATTATCAGCATTTGTTTTAGAATGAGCATTATTTAAATTTTTATTTATGTATACGTTTATTTTAAAAATTGGTAAATAATCCAATTGAGTTGAAATTTGGTAGAAGTGTAAACATTTACATATTACATAAGTGTACTAATTTTAGTTTCAATACGACAACTATATCCATGATTTTTGTTGGATCGGAAAAAATAAGCAGTAACAAGTGTGGTCAGTGCCTGGATTGGTGACTGCTGGGAATGAAACAGACGTATTTACTATCTGGGATGTGAGCGTTGCGAATCGAATGTCATAAGGAAAAGATCTGAGGTACCCTGTTCCTGATTTAATATTTTGTGCAAAAAACAACACAAAGAGTTTGTTCACAAGATATTATGGCATTTGAAATTGTTCAGTTATTTACAAAGTGGCATCCATTTTTAAAAATATCGAGAAAATTTGATTCTTTTATAAAATATCAACATAACATGACCCTTTTAAAAAATTGATTTTTTAAAACTTGCACTGGTTTCTTAGGGGAGTAGGTCCAGTTGTTATTCTATCTTACTACAGCTATAACCAGCTTTTCATACCAGACAAATATCTAGAATCTAAAATTTTTAAATGGATTTTATTAGCCTCAGAATAAATAATATATTTCGTACAGCTGCGGGGTTTGAACCCTATTTTCCCCTCCCCTGGCAGGTTTTAACCCTGAAACTCATTATTAGTCGGGGTAGAGTCCTACGAAACTCTGTGTGTGAACGAAATATATGTCTCTTTCCTAAGCTCTTTACTTTGCATTTACTTCTGTTGATAAGCTATTCTGTGACTAAATCATAAAATTTCTACAACAGGATCAACTGGTAAAAGCAAATAACATTTTACTGTGATATATTCTTCCAATGATAGGAATTTGAATTGATTTAGATACATAATTATGCATAGTAGTGTTAAGAGATAACTTTTACAGAACTAATGTTCCTACAAATCACATTTCTTAACTGAAATTATCGAATCAATTGTAGACTAAAAATAAAGTAAAAACTTAAGGAATAAGGTAGTTGATAAAATCCACGAGGCTATTATCAACAGATTATCAGTAGGTGAGTCATTACCTAGGAAATTCTAGAAACAACATGAGCATGCCTCCATGCTGAACGACATTTAACACTATGACTGTGATAATAATATATAAGGGAATGGGTAATCAAATTAGAGCCTTAATAACAAGAAAAGAACAAAAAACTCAATAGAATGTTATACATAGCCTAAACAATAGGCCTCGTCAAAAAAGCAACTGGTACATAGAATAAACATTACCTCACGAATGACCACTGTGTCATTAGCGTTGATTTTAGCAAGTATTTCTTCCATTTTTTCAAATATTCTATACAATTTTGAAAACAATTTTTGACAAGTCCCAACAACAAAAACTATAACCGGTAATTAATCAAAAAAATAATACAGCCCCACGTGCCGTCATAGCGACAAAAAGAATTCTGGTGAATTGACACCACTTGTTTTATTTTAAAACATATGTTTTTAATAAATCAGTGTTTACTCCAAAAAATTAAAATAAAAAATATACAATTTTAATAAAAATAATCTGATTAATTAAATATTTAGACAATTCAGTAAAAAATCATAATTGTTAGCTTAAAATAGTAAATAATTTCGATAAATTAACCGCTGAAATAATTAATTAGCGCTTAAAAACAATTTGGCTTATTTGAGTTCGACGATATGAAGCAAAACATTTGTACGTCGTCTAATTTAAGCCCCCCCCCCCCCTCAAAATATTATATCTGTTTGCAATAATTTAAAATTTTAAACACATTTATTCTCTTTTTTCTTGTTAATTTTAATTAATTTTAAAACTAATTCGTAATTTTATATACTACTAAATAGCAAATTTACACATGCAGTTCGTCAATAATTTTAAGTAAAAGCAGGATCTGGAATCTGCGTGGGGCATTTTGATCATGACATCTTGTTTTTTTTATCTGCCCCATGCCTCTGAACTGTGACATTGTATTTTAGTTATTAGTTTATTGTTGATTTATTAATTAGTTATTCAGTTTAGTTTGCGCTTCGAAAATGTAGACACCGAACGCACTTTTCTTAATTAACTTGGTTATCGAAGTGACAAAATTATTTCAAATGTTTATTTTAACGATGAAAACAAAATCTTAATGAAAGGTTAGAATCACGGTTCACAATGCACGGTGAGTTTTAGTTTTAATTTATTAAATACTTTTTTATTATATATTATTTAAATGTACTTTGTTAGCATCTACTAATTACAAGACGTTAGGTATAATTACGATGAGAAATGTTGTTCGGACAGTTCTCAGAGATCATAACCCCCCTCCCTCAAGTTTACATCTTTTTGCGTTGTATTTATTTAAGTTCTTCTGGCCTCATGATCTGTGTGATCAAGTGAAGAAACAATTGTTATTTACTTATCCATTTGTCTATAGTTTCTATACTAAGACTGTTTCGCCATGAACTTAAAATGAATGTTCTTCCTGGTTTGGAAGCTTAAAACAGTTTGTTAACTTCATTATGTATGTTTCCTTATAATCTGATTTGTTGGTTGATCCTTGTCTGATAGCTCTTTATTTACAACACAAAGATTGTCGAGCAGAAAATAGTGGGAGAGAAACAATTCTATTTTAAGGACTTTCTACATGATAGGTGGCTAAGAATTTCTTTGTGTTAAAGGAGTTGCCAGGTTGAATGTTTAATTTGGGGTAATGCAATGTGTTGGCAATGCTTGTATACTGCATAAGGTAATTTTTAAGTTATAGTAGAAGTCTCTACGAGTGACCTTACTCACATATTTTGAGCTGTCAAAACGAGTGCTGGTGTCTAAAGAAGACATTTTTGGCTACTAGGGCTACTTTAGTGCCTTGAGCATGGGGGGTTAACTTAAATGGGGGAAAAAGTTTGGATTCGATTATTGCATGCTACACGAAATCAGGGTTGTTGACAACTGATAAATTAACCCCAAAGCTTTCTAAAAATTATCAATAATCTGTCGTCAGTCTTACTGTTTATAGTCCAAGAGCCAGACCTGAAAAAGTGAGACTCATTTTTGTATTACTTGGAACTAAATTTTTCGGAAAATATACCTTAAATTATGAAGAAAAAACATAGCCTGCCTATCCAGAGTGGAGCCCTTCATACTGTTTGGCATGCTCAACATTTTATACAATCGCAAACATTTTAGGTTTCTTAAAATAAGTGAGTCCCTGTGGGTCGTGTGCAATCCATGAAGAGAGCATTTTTTAAAGGTGACATAATGTTATTTAAAACAAGTGTTTAATTGTCAAAATCGGATGGCTACAACTGAAGTTATGACTCTTTCAAAAACACCAAATAATGGTTTTATGGAAAGTCAGTGAATTTCTTTGGAAAAATATTGGATTTTTATGCATTTTTTTGTTCATTTAACAAATGTCATAACTTTGGTTGTAGTAATCCGATTTTGACGTAAAAACTCACGTTTTATAAGAAATTTTATCAGCTTTAAAAAATGTTCTCTTCATATTTTGCATACCACCTTAAAAAAAACTGGAATTGGTGCAATTTCCTAATATTTGAGCTAGCAAATTCATATGAAGGGCTCCCTCTGGGTTGGCAGACAATGATTTTTTTTATGATGATTTTCCTTCCTTCATAAGTTTAGGCATATTTTCATAAAAATTTGGTTTGAAGTAGTACAAAATGTGTCACCTTTTTTAGGCCTGACTATTAGCCTTTGGCCTTGAGTTTGAAAAGGAGTTTATACAAATGTCTTTTATTTATTTATAAAATTTACAGACTCCAGTCTGTCGTTTAGTTAAAAAATCTTGACAGGTCAGTTTAGACACCACTTTATCTAAAGAAAAAAAAAACCACCTGCAAGAAGGGAGCGGGAAAACTATGTAAACAGATAAGGTTATTTTACCCGTTATTTTCTTGGCGATGTTTTTTTACATTTATTTTGTGTAGTTTTATTTTAAAATATCATTTTTAAGATTAATTTGAAAGTAGTTTTCAAGTGAACGATTGCCGGGAAGAAGGTTTTTTCCCTACAGCGGTTATTGTGGTAGGGATTTTTTTTTTTTTTTTAAGTGAGAGGTTGGCAGCGACTTCTCTGATTGGTCAATCCCCAAAATATTTATGACCTTGGGGATTTTTAAACTAAACAGTATACTGTAATTCCTTTTACAGGGTTACAGAATAATTGTTTTCTAATAAAAATATTAATTAAAAATAATAAATTATAAAAAAAATTATAACCAAGTGTTTGGTTTTCAAATTTTTGTTGACTGCCTTGTTTTAAAGGTTATTTTCTGTGACAGAAATGTGTACAGAACAATAACAAAATATGGTTCTTTGGCCCATAGCCGCTATGTGGCATTGGTCCCTTGGGCAGCTTTACCCCCACATTATTTTTGTTTCATAATTTGTTAATTTATTATTTCTTTTTAATCATTTTTAATCATATTTGGTAAATCGTTAAGATTTGTTGGTAAAGAATTTGTAAGGATAAAGGATGGATGGAGGATTTGTTGAATAGATAAAGGATTTGTTGCCAGTATCAATGGTTATTATTTATTTGTTTTGGTAAATCGATATGATTTGTTGGTAAAGGAGATTGTTGATAGAATGATTTTATGAGGTGTTTTTACTCAAATATTGGCTTCGTATGTTAAGTGATGGTTTTGAACATTCATGTACGTAGTTTTGTTATTGGTGTTGACTTAATATAGCCCGTAAAAATCTTAAAGATCTGTATTGTATACGGTCTACTTTATGTATTGTTTTGCATAGCCGTAAATGGAGGAAACAACGTTTATGCATGCCCTTATTGTTGCCTTATAAAATTATCAAGTGTTTTTGGATCGCGTTCCTATGCTTTATTGCTGACTACTTTCATGATGTTAAGATATTATATATTATATATATATGGTTTTTCCATTAAGTTATTGGTCAAGGAAGAGCCATAGAAATCTTACAGTTCTTTTTACTTTCTCTCATTTATACAGTTGGTACATAGCAAGAGCATTGTAATAGCAAAAAAAAATTGAAACCAGGATATCACCTGAATTATCTGATTTAGGGGTTTTTAAGATATCCTAAGTGGTTTTTACAAAGTTTTCTGTCTGTATGTGTGTGTCTTTTAGTATCGTATCTCCTAGAGGTTTTATGCTAAAGAGTTGCAACTTAGTACAAAATCAATCTTTTTGTCGAGTTGGGGTATCTGGAAGATAATTTTGTATGACGTAACTAACCCGTAGTAATGACCAAGCAAAAATTTTAAGTCATTGAACGTTAAATAAATAAATGTTTTTGGGGCGCTAAACGGATGAATTCGATCTGGAGTCGATATGACCCTTTTAAATTACCAAAAAATAAAAAAAAAACTTAAACATTTCGTGTAGGGAGTCGTTCTTTATGTTTTTTGGGGGATTGAATCGCATGAAACCGGTCCTGAATCAAACGACCACTCAAAATACTCAAAGCTAGAGTTCGCAGGTTCGAATCTTGGCTCGGGCGATAATTTTTATCGTCATATTTACAGTATATAACTTTATAACTTCAAAATAATTCCGGCGCGGAAGTCCGCAAGCCATCAAATCCATCAATCCATTTGCTTAAGTTTTCAGTTTATGCTTTATAGCTTGAATAGTAGCGTCACAACGTGTTATTTAATTTTACCGAATTTTTTAAAAAAATGTGTATTACTGTGTTTTATAGCAGCATTTAATTCACCAATTGTAATGGTTTTGGTTTGGATATGATTATTATTGATTAGGATATAGGGTGAAATCATGTTAGTCACTGAGGGAGTTGCAAGTTTGTCCATGTAGTTTGAGCCATGGTCCTGTAATCATTTGTTTGAGTTTTGTTTAATTTTGCAAAAGATTTCCAAACAGATGAAGGGGAATCTTTAGTAAAGTTTGAGTTGTCGCAATATTTTTTCTAACCATTAGTTATTTTATAAAATGACTTGCTAATCTTAAAATTCTATAATATTTTATGATTTAACTGGTTATTTTATGAAATAACTTGTTACTTCATGAAATAACTGATTTATCAGTAACATATAACATCATCAGTCAGACGTCATTAGTCAGTTATTTTCTCTCCCTCTATATTTTTGAACTGTATATGATACTTTTTTTAAACTTTTGGGGATCTTTATTATGTATAGAAAATATTTTTTAGTATTGATCATTGATCAGCTTACGATACCTGACTTGCTTATTTCAATTTTTTGACGACCAAAATAATTACTATTTTGCTCTTTGATTTTTTCCTATTACTTTAGAGTTTGACCTCTAGGAAGAAAGGTCAAAAAAATTTAAAATCAATTTTATTATAGGCAATTTGTGTTCTTTAGATAAAATTAATTATGTCCAAAAAGACCTCTGAAACGGATTTTTGTCCTACATCCGCCATGACGCCTGTCTCATTACCGAACTTTTCTTGAAATTTGTTAAAACGGTGTTGGTGGGCAAATATATTATATGTATATAGGTCCAGTGGCAGACTGAGCCCAAAAAGCCAGAGGAGGGTGTGGCCTAAAAGGGCCCAAACCTCAATTGGCACATATTGCTTCTTAAGTAGACGGGTCTACTTGTAACTAGAGTAGTATTAATAATTATAACAAGCTTGATTTGATTAATTTACTTTTACATTGTGTTTAATAAAATACAATTATTTTATTTAATTAAAATAATCTTATATAAATAAATAGTTGTAAAATAAATAAACGTAAATAAAACTTAAGTTTAATTACTGTAATTTTTAATTAAACTTTTTTATGTTTAATCTCTAGGGCTCTTATGTACTTTAGGGCCCTGATCAAGTATGTTAAGGGGCCCTTGTGTTAAGGTGCCCTAGTGTTCCGCATGGAACCTTTAAAGGTCCAGGTAAAAAGAATATGGACTTTAAAGGATCTAAATTTAAGTAGCAAAGTGAGAATATTTTAGGTACTTAAAAACATTAATCTCGCTCTTTTCTGCTGCTTTTGGGCCCTGTCTAAGTATGAGGGCTATTATTGGCTCTTTTCTTTATATGGGGCCCTTAAACGTATAATGAATAGGGGCTATAATGATCTAAAATTTAGAATATATTTTAATTAATTAAAAAAACGAATATCTAGAGCCCTTATATGCTGCTTTAGGACCATCAAGTATTGTAGGGTCCTTTGGCCCTAGTCTTTTGTAAAGGGCCCTGATTAGTGCAAGTCAAATAAATAGGGAACTTTAAGACCTTAGATTTGGGTAAAAATTATAAATTGATAATATCTTTATAAAAACATTTGTCTCTAGGTGCTCTTTAGGCCTTCATTAGAATATTGCGCCCCTTTGACTCTGGTTTTACAAATACATTACGTAATTATAATAAATAAATATATTTCTATATTATAAGTTTGAAAATATTAAAATGTTTTTCTTTTTTTTTTAAATTATCGTTGTTCTTTCTTCAAATTTATCTTTGGCTGGGGCAAGGAAAGCTCACTCTCGCCCTCACTGGCCAGTCCGTCCCTGTATGGGACACTGTGTTTAGCCTCCCACGACCCTAAGATAGTTGATTAAAAAGGCCTATACGTAGTGTGGCCTTGTGAGAACTTGTCTGATGTAGAATAAATTGTTCACTAACCCTTATCTACCCTCCTACTCTTACTACTTCTACCAAAGTAGGATAAGCTCTATGTTTTTAAAATAAAAGTTCTAAGTCTTTCGGCAAAGCTTACAACGTTAATGGGGTACCAGTCGTTGGCGCTCCAAGTTGTTGGAGCTCCATTCGTTCGCGCGCCATCATTTGCGCTCCAATTCGTTGGAGCGCCATTTAAAGTGGAGCTCCAACGATATGGAGCGCCAACGAATGGCGCGTCAACGAATTGCCTGCACTTTAATTTTCTCGTGTGATTTCTCTAAAAATTCATTGACGCTCCAAATCGTTCGAGCTCCATTTCAAATGGAGCTCCAACGATATAGAGCGCCTATGAATGGCGCGCCAACGAAGTGCATGCACTTTAATTTTCTCACGTAATTTCTCTAAAAATTTATAGACGCTCCAAATCGTTGGAGCGCCATTCTTTGGCGCTCCATATCGTTGGAGCTCCATTTGAAATGGAGCTCGAACGATTTGAAGCGTCTATGAATTTTTAGAGAAATGACACAAGAAAATTAAAGTGCAGGCAATTCGTTGGCGCTCCATATCGTTGGAGCTCCAATAATTACAGTGTAATAAATCAAACTTGACCTTTAACTTCCTTTTTTAAAATGCAGAACAGTGCAGCCAACCAATTAAAATTAACTTATGACGAAATACTTAAATTATCAAGTGCAAAGTTACTTAAACCCTACTATGCTCGGAGAACTGCAATTAATTATTTTTGCATAAAAATTGTTCGCGCGCCATTTAAGAACGCTTCAAATCGTTCACGCTTCAACAACATGGAGCGTTAACGAATATTATTGATTTTGGGTGTAATCGTTGGCGCTCCAATTCGTTGGCGCTCTAATTCGTTGGCGCTCCGCATCGTTGGAGCTCCAGCGATATGGAGCGCCAACGAATGGCGCTCCAACGACTTGGAGCGTCTAAGAATTTTTAGAGAAATTACGCGAGAAAATGTAAGTGCAGGCAATTCGTTGGCGCCCCATTCTTTGGCGCTCCATGGAGCTCCAACGATTTGGAGCGCCAACGAATGGCACCCCGTTAATGAAGTAGAAGCTCTCTGTTTTAACAATTGAAGATTTAACTCTTCTGGTGAAGACCGCAGAGATACCGAAGCTTCATGTTGTTGCAGTAGAAGTGTTTCAAGTTGTTTACATCGTCACCCTGGCATGTGATACTATTTTATCAAGTACCATACTCTTAAATCAATCAGTCTTCATCCAGTAGCCGACTGTGTTAAGAAGTACAAATTAAAAACAAACCAGTAATAGTCATTGTTTACTCAAGTGAACCATGTATATGAAAGACCTACATCAGTTAGTGGCACCTTTCTGGATCAGGTTTTATTTTCTATCTCATATCCTAATACAGAAATCCGTTGCTTTAAGAATTAACCCTTTTAGTTTTAATAATTTATCGTCAAGCTATATTTTTACGCCACAGCAAGGAATAATTTCAATTGTCTGTCGTGCTATTTTGTGCTTTTTTAATACGTCCTATAATAACACCATCCACGAAGGGGTGGGCCCCTTTTAGATTTCCTTCAGCAATAATCTACTTATTGGTTCTCTGAAAACATGCAACGCCAAAAGATACGCAAGTAAACTGGCAGTTTTTCGCCAACTTCTAAACCCGTGCAGCACTTGTCAGACTCCCTTTCCTTTTCAAATCTACATGACTAAATAATAATCTTTGCCTGGCAATTTCACTTACAAATGTCGAGTCTAGAAAGTTGGTAGACATCTGAAAATGTGTATTTTTTGATAGCAGTTTGAAAATTGTCAACCTCTGATCTCTTCTTCTTATTTTCCTTGCTAGCTATAAGCACTTGAGCTCTCTAACGAGAACTTGGTTAAATTATTTCATCTGGTTGAAGATGTTGTTTGATTTTGTGGTCAATAAACTCAGAATCTTTTTTTGATAACATCCTTCATGATAAATCATATCCAGATTTAATAAACACTGGTTTAACATCAGGTATAAGATTAGAAAAATAGAGAAAGGTTCAACCTTGGCACAGGCAAGCTAGCTTTATCACAAATTGTTAGTGAAGTCTTATTTCCACCATGTAACAATTTAAGTTCAATATTAATTCACGCGGATTTGCCATATAATTTGTGGGCCGAAATAATATTAGCCTCTGCGTATGAATTCGTAACAGATGTCCTTCAATCACTGTAGAAAAAAACCTCAAGATGAAATTATGAACAATAGAAGGCCAACTACAACTTATTTTTGAGTGTTAGGTTCAAAAGCGTTTTCGCTTTGAAAATTAGCCCCGCGATCAGAAGAGAGCATACTAGTTGAATATTCAGAGAAATCTGAAGCAAACAAACTATGAAAACCGGGCATTAGTTGCAAAGGTAGAGATGTTTATTGAGTTAATAAAGCGAAAATCTTCAACAACACAACCTCTGCTTTAATATTATATTGCAGTCTTCAATATATAATGCATCAATATATAATGCAGTCAAATATATAATAGTTGTACTGTCCATCTTTTAGGCCAATAGGTTTTCTATTTCCCTGAGTCATTGACGGATCTAAGCTCTTTGTAAAGATGTCAATCGAGTGTGTTCTTATGTCACATAATTTTTAAGTCACAAAACACTTAATTTTTTTTAAAAAATTGGTTTAAAAAATACTTAGTCTAACATCACAATAAAATTAAATAAATCAGACGTTTTTCTGGAAGTATTCCATTATCAGTGTACATATAAACTAAACTTAAATTTCATTGTGTAAATGGTGAAGTTAGAAATTATTTATTATATAAAATGTTCGATTATCACAAAATCCTGGTCGAAACAACGAACTAAGTTTTTAATCTCATCTGATAACTGATGTTTATCAGATTTTAAAATTCGGTTCGACTTCTTGACTCAAGAAGTTACGAAGCAACTTAAATGATTAAAGATGCGCTAGAGCCGCTGTGTATAATAATTTGTTAGAAACTTTCATGTTTGTTTACATTACAGATTTTAATTTTCACTTCCGTCCTATTGATTATGACTATTAAAACTGAACAGACTTCGGCAATATTCGTAATGACGATTTTAAACCGAAGTAATTGTCTTCCGTTTTGACTTATTTCTAGTTGCTACTTAATGTTTTTGGCGACTCTTGTAGGGGTTGTAATTTTTATTTTTTAAAAGTGTCATGTTTCTAGTATGCATAGAGAGAACAGTTTAAATAATAGAAACATAAAACGTTTTGAAGGTCACTGATCCTAGGCATTAGTGCACTAGCGTAAAGGGAATAGTTTTTAGTATAGATATACAGTTAGTGTAAAAGTGGTGGGGGAAACATAGGGCCATAAGGGTGAGTGAAATTCTATTGATTGCTGTAGGGACTCTGTAGAGTAGGGGGGAACCGTACGGTGCTGCGACCTAGCAGGAGATGGTTTGAATTAATGCTATAAGACACGCCCACAACCCCTCTAAAAGCGAGGGAACTCGGCATTCCTGTCTTCCAAAACAACTACCCTTACATTTATTTAACGTTACTCATTTATGATGTGACTTGCTCGATAAATAAACACTTTTTAATTGAAACAATTAATTTCTTTTTTAAACCTTTGATTGTAAAATTTCGATTTTACCCGGAAGCGTACGGATTGCCGGACTCGATCGCTCCTCTTCTCTCCCACGCAGTACTCTTTGCCGCGCCCTTTTATTCCGTTTTTCCCAAATTTCTACTTGTTTTATCTTTTATTTTCCTCTTCTTCTTCAAGTTTTATTTAAGGTACTCTTATTAAAATCTATTTTTGCTCATTTTCCCATTTGCTTTCTATTACATGTTTTATTTGCTTTTCATTTTAAGTCATTACTTTGCATCCAAGAATTTAATAACCGAGCCTGGAGCCAGCCCTTACATTATTTATAAAAATAATATTATTGAATTCTGAATGTTTTTTGAGAAAATTTGAACCTGTCACAGTGCTTTCTGTTTTAACACTACCGCTATTTATAATCCTACTTCCCGCTTTCAACTCCTACTCCAAGCATTCAAAAGTCTGTTTGGAATCAATTGAAAACCACCTAACCCTCTGCATTAATATAATATCCCTATTTTACTAGTGCTTAAAAGAACAGCGCTTTTCTAATTTTTTAAAACAACTTCAGACAATTATATTTTGTATTGAGATAAAGATATGAAGCGGATATTTTGTTTTGGTCCCACTGTTGTCCTTACTGGGGGGTTTAAATAGACTTCATTGTAAAAGAATAAACTTTAATAAGAGTTTCAAGGTGTAGGTTTAATGTATTCCTTCTTAAAACAATTGTAGTTATTTCATTTCTTAGTAAATATTGTAAAATAAGTTTGTTTAAATTAGCTTACGACCAACCAACCATGAGCTCTCCTTTCTCTAATTTAAATTGCATTGGGAAACCAACTGTTAAAAGTGTCATTTTTAGATTATGTATATTTTGATTGGATATACGAATAGCATAATTAGCTTCTAAACAACAGTGATAAGAGCAAGGAATTTTAATAATAGGAAAGGAGCATTTCATCCCTTCCCCATGTTATAAACTATCGCCAACCTTCGGACAACTTATAACACCACTGCACCTTTCTTATAATTAGGTTTTGAAAAAGTATTGTGGTTAATTTATGTTTTAAGTTATAAATTCCACAGAAAAATACCAAATTTATGTATGTTGGTATTAAAAGAATTCTACACTATTCAACTCCAAGGTTGTTAGGGTTCTTTTTTCCGGAAAATAGTGTTCAATGTTTTTTTTTATTTATGCTGCCCCCTCCCCACTAGATTTTAATATAAAATACTATTAATATTCTATAATCTTTTTAAAAAAATATAACCTTTTGCACGAATCGTTATTCTTTAATTACTTTCCTCACCTACCACCGTGCTGAAATAATACCAGCTTAAGCTTGGGGTAATCATAACATTCTGAGGACGGGCAAAGCGAGTCCGATGTCATGACACCCTAGAATTTAGATTTCCGTTTTATTTTAAGGGCGAGCGTAGCGAGACCAAAGTAATACCACTTTAAGCTTAATTTGCATACCTAATAATATACTGGTGTATGCATCTAATATTATACCTAGATATTGGGTACCTAAATAATGAGATCGATTGTAGCGAGGCCGAAAAAATACTACCTTAAGCTTCGAGTAATAATGGACATCTGAGGACGAGCAATGCGAGTGCCAAGTCAAAACACTAGACAGATAACCATTTTATTCTGAGGACGAGCAATGCGAGTGCCAAGTCATAACACTAGACTTTAGATAACCATTTTATTCTGAGGACGAGCAATGCGAGTGCCAAGTCATAACACTAGACTTTAGATAACCATTTTATTCTGAGGACGAGCAATGCGAGTGCCAAGTCATAACACTAGACTTTAGATAACCATTTTATTCTGAGGACGAGCAATGCGAGTGCCAAGTCAAAACACTAGACTTTAGATAACCATTTTATTCTGAGGACGAGCAATGCGTGCCAAGTCATAACACTAGACTTTAGATAACCATTTTAATCTGAGGACGAGCAATGCGAGTGCCAAGTCATAACACTAGACTTTAGATAACTATTTTATTCTGAGCTCGAGCGTAGGGAGACCGAAGTAATATCGCTATAATCTTTATGTCATTCTAAAGAGCTAATAAACGATGTCATTCTAAAAGCTTCGGACTCGCTTCGCTTGTCCTCAGAATATATCCCGTTTTCGGATTTTTAGCAAACACAATACTTTTCCTTTATACCTACGGTAGAAATAAGGAAAAGTAAAAAACAAAGTTAATTGCCCCGCTACAACAAATCACCAACAACTAACTCCATCCCGCTATTGGCGTTAACAAGCTTACAACAATAACTTCATACATATATCCGTAAACATCTGATTTCGTATCTTACTTTCCATCTAATCGTTGAATTTATTTATCGAGTTGAAAACTATTTGACTGTGACGTGTCAAGTTTGAAATTTTCCATTCATACAACGACTTGATTAACTAATTATTAAGTTGCTGGTTATTGCATTTTGTTTTTTGTCGTTTTCAAGAGCTCGCGTGTTACCTCCCTTTATCTAAATAGTTATTTTGTTCATTTAGTCATTTATATTTATAAATAAATAATTAAAGCTTTGCATTAAATATACTTAATGTCCCATTCATTGATAAAGGAGAAAGTTGGTTATTAAGTCCTTCCCTTACCCCCTCCCTTTTACCGCTTTCATGCCAGCGACCACATTTGCGTATTTTCCGCGTAAGCGGTAAGGCCCCCCTTACCGCTAAGAAGGGAGGAATTGATTTATTTATTTATTTATATTTATTTATTTATTTATTTATTTATTTATTATTTATTTATTATTTCTTATTTTATATATAACTAAATTTAACTCATAACTCACTGTTTGTATAAGTTTTATGGAGCTTCACTAGCTTAGTGAATTATTTATAATGTCATCAACTCAAGTTATTAAGTCATCAAAATCCGCGGCTAAAGAGCTGTGAGATGTCTTTTGGGAGGACCCTGGGTTTTTAGAGTAGTAGACCGACGCCATATGCTAATTTAACGCAAAATAAATGTATGTATTTTTCCGCGAGAAGAGTCTTCAAAAAATTTATTGTTTGCTGATTAAGGGTTTCCCGTTATTTAAAGTACTAAACTAACTAAGTACTACTCCCGTTACTTGGAGTAATCGTTTCAACTCTATAACGGTTTTATTCGCACTGATTTTATTATATTTATTTATTATATTTTATTCGCGCGAATTTGCTTTGGAATGCATGTTTCCGTGCTTAACGACCAATTTCTTGCTTAAGGTTTCGATTTATGCTTTATAACCTAAGCAGTTATTTAATTATCAATCACTGCTCGGAACAGCAGTGATATGCATTTTGTCTTATTTTTCGAAGGAAATGCGTATAATTATTCAGTTAGATATATAAAACTGCCTCTTAAATAGGCAGCGTGGACTATTATTTGTACTAGTTAAAAGCTCGGTTAGTGTTTATCTTTAAAGGTTTTAGCGCATGATTGACAATAATTTTCCTCAATAAATAAATTATTATAAGGGCGTTCTGATATTATCTTTTTTTTAAATTTTTGTCTTTTTAAAACAGTGAACGGTGTCATTTAAAAGACCCAATTTTTCCATATATTTGTCATTAGTGAAGTAAGTTGTAGATGCTTCGTAGTAAGTACTATAGTATTAAGAATTTCCGTGCTTAACAATCCATTTCTTGCTTTTGGTTCCGGTTTAAGCTTTATAACCTAAGCAATTACTCAATAATCAATCACTGCTCGAACTTATTTTGTCTTTATTTTTCGAAGGAAATGCGCATAATTATTCAGTTGGTCATACAAAACTGCTTCAAAAGAGCAAACTAATAATAACCTAGAACAAATAAAAGCTAATTAAAGTGATTAATCGTCCAACCACTGCACTAATTGATTCAAAGCACCTTGTTAATTATTATCACCTGATAATTAACATTTATTTAGTCCGGTATGAATTATACCTAACTAAGCACGGCCACAATGCGTAACAGGAACAACGGTATAAGTAAATTAAAGTTTCACTGTAAGATTTATAAAAAAGACGTAAATTAAGGATTATACATGACGTAATTAGTTTTTAACATCTTGCTTTGAAAAGTTTATTAAAGTGGAAAATAACCTCAAAATGTATCAAAATAAACCGTACTAATATCAGCTATATTATATCTCATATATCTAAGTAATCAATCATCTAGCTCATCTTACCCATTTAAATAATCATAATTCTCTATATCATAAATAATTATAACCTACAGCATCATCTTAATAATCTAGCTCATACTAGCCATCTAGTTGTTAATATGTATTATTATAGACTATTTTAGAGGTGCTAATGACCTACGAGTTGAGCACCTCAAAATAAATAAATATATTTAAACCGTACTAAGAAAAACAATTAATTTGTTAAGACGCGGGGTTTGGCAGGGTGTTCAACTCCGTGTTCTACCTCTTTCTGAAGGTGGTTCAAATCCCCTGGAAGTTGTCTTGTGAACTGTGAACGGGGTTGAACTCGGAGTTCAACCCTGAGACTTATTTTTTATAGTGGAAAATACTTTGTAAACAGTTGGGGTTGAACCCCCTGCCAAACCCCGCGTGTGAACAAGGTGTATGTATACCTGTAAGATAAGAAGACCAGAGATAATTCGCCAAAATGTTTCAAAATGCTGACCAGTTTAAAATGACGAAATTGAGTTTTGGTGTTTTGAAAACTCCTAATGTGTTCTCAGTCTAAAAAATCAGGTACAGATATCTCGGAACTTCTCTTACCACATCTGATTTGTTACGCTCATCCTCACTACGTCTGTTACGATATAAGAACTCGCTTCGCTCGTCTTTAAAATTTACAAATCGCCAAACTTATAGTGCAACAAAGGTTGCACTATAAATAAAGCGAAGCGAGCTCGAACAAGGGTTCGAGCTCGCTTCGCTCGTCGTCAGATAGTTATTACATAAGTTTTATTCCCAGCGATCACCCATCCAGGCACTGACCACATTCGATGCTGTATAACTTTATTTAATCCTATAAAACCTGTAGATATACTTGCGATATTATAAAAAAAACTGTGTCCTTATTTATTACGAAAAAAATACAATTGTGCTTAATTTTCTTATATTTGGATTCCACGCCTCAAGTTTTGGATATACCTAAATATTTTTCTTAGATTTCAAATGTAGTAGTAAAACCCATGTACTGCAACTTTAAGTCTTTGTACAATCACCCTCGTGTTAACTCTTTACTGGAGATTAGTTTGGATTAGTTCTAGGATTTTTGTCAAGTCCTCATTAGGGTCTTTAACTCTGTTTAAGGCAGCTTTCTCAAATAACATATATCTATACGAGGGCTTCACATTCAAATATGATGTGTGTTGCTGATTCAGAGGATAGCCTACAATGTCTGTAGACAGGTTCTTTTAAGTATTTCCTTATGTTGTTCATATGTTTATGTGGGTGACAGTGACTAGTTATCAAGCCAGCCACTAAACTTAGGTTCTTCTTGTTTAATTTTATAAGATTTTCTGTCAGCTTGGCTTGTGGATCTCTCATCATGCTGTGCCTTAAGGCCGGAGCATTTTTCCAATTTAGTGGCTAATTGGCTGCTAGCCATTCTCTGATTGCATTCCTAACTTGAATTTTTGAAATTCCAATAAATGGTTCTGGTCCTGTTTTTTTGTTCTTAATCTTGTCTGGCTAGATCATCTGTTACCACATTTCCGTCTATTTCTTTATGCCCAGGAATCTATATAATTGATTCGGTGTTGTTTATAGCTAATCTGGTAAGGTTCTGTAAACATTCTTATGCTAGTTTGCGTCACATAGGATTGTCTGATTTATCTGAAACCAGTCGCAATCGTTTTAGAATGACTTCGACCATATAAAGACTACTTTAAGGTTCTTCCACCTTACGAGCCTGCTTAGCTCAGCGTGGTTCAGTGGAAGCCATTTTTGTCCTGTCTCTCTGGGACAGTAGGCTTACTAGGATGGAGCAAAAGGTAGAGGCCCCTGTTTTATAATGTATCCCCACCCTCTAACACTACTGATCCCAACAGATATCGTATAAGTCTTTGACCTAGACGTATACTTATATACAACATTTTATATATATATATATATATATATATATATATATATATATATATATATATATATATATATATATATTATATATATATATTATATTTTATATATGTATACCGTTTGCGCCATTTGTGATGGTTCGATTGAGCTGAAATTGGTCTTAATCGATAGGCCTCGTTACCTCCTCAACATTTCGCGATTTGCAAAGTTTCGTTTCAATTTGAGAACGCCTTCAAGAGTTATTGTTCGCCGTACAAAAGGGTAGAAACTCTTACATACACACATACAGACATACACGTATATATACAATTTTTATCGGACATATTGTATTTATCAGGAAGCCAATAGGAACCGATCCCCCTCACTCCCACTCTCAACTTCTGTCATCCGAACAACCTCATAAGGTTTATTTTCATAATGAAAATTCGCTAAAAGGATCAAATTCTCAGATATCCTTGACATGGTGAATGATGTTTACCAAATAACTTAATAGCAATAACCTTGTCTACAATAGTTTTATCATACGCAAAAGGCTATAATTCATATTTTATATGGCTTAAATGAAAAAAACTGTTATATGGCTCTCTTTTTAGACTTTTTTACTATTCTTCACTGTGCAAATGTACATATTCACGATTTAAGGGAATATCTATGACTTTTAGTTTTAAATTAGAATACTTGTTTAAAAAATATTATTTCATGTAAAACGTATGTATAACGTTTTGGACTTGTTCAAATGTTACGACTATATCTTAAAGAAGAAAGTCCTGCAGGATCACAAATAGAAAATAATAAATGTTATGTTGTTGAAGGAGAGGGGGAAACTTGTAAAATTTGTTTGTAACCCAACACTTGAATGGTTTTTGTATGGAATGTTTTAGTACTGGATGGCCTTGGTGTCGCGAGGGCCAGGACACGGGGAGGGGTAGATATTTTTTGTGTGGGCCTGCGCCTGAGGGGGCCAAATATTGATCCTGTGGAGGTTTTAACCCTATTACAAAACCCCTCCTCTACTTTTACCTTTATACCAGCTTGATATTGCCCACTTACTCTTTGCATCCTTTGCCCACTTAGTAGGCAGGACTTTATAAGCACCTTTACTTTGCTCCTTACCGACTTAGAGATCAAATCTAAGTCGTCCTTGCTTCTTTACGTAAGATGTAATCACTTGACAAAACATTGCTTCTACTTTACTTATGATTATGATAAAATTTTAACAAGCATTTTGTCTTTTTCGACCCTTGTTTTTATGTTTTGCAATTTTACGAGCATTAAAACTTATTGAATTTAATCAAACTTTAAATTCTGTGTTTTCCACAATGATCCTATTTTAACATTTCCGTCTTTTCCACAATATCTATCTTTAAATAGCAGAGGTGGCTTTCGGCTTGCGCCATCAACAGAATGTATTAGCTATAATAGGCATTGTTGATGGCGCAAGCCAAAAGCCGGGTAAGCTATTTAAATATAGATATTCTTGTGGAAAAGACAGTGAGCAATGCATAGCGTAGTTAAGAATGAATTATTTTTTTCTTCTTTTTCATACTTCTGGGCTCGAAAACCAAACTGATGAAAGTAATTTACCCCCCCCCCCTCTCTGAAACTAGAGTAGAATAGTAAATAGCTCAAATGAGGTTTTTCACGCCTGCTACGAAAACTTTTCTGATGACAAGTATTAACCAGTACCGATTTAGTTGAATTCATTCCTGTTCTTTCCAGATTGTTCCTAATCGTATTTGCTTAAGAATCAAAGAAATTACAATGATACAGATTGTATGTATATGTACCTTGACAGATTAGGGCAAATATTCCATTGTATTCAAATAAATTGACGAAAGGCTAAATAACATCAAGCTTCTAACTGGTTGTTTTAAAACGTTGTTTTAGCTTTGCAGATAAGAAAAATGAAGCATTTGCCATAACAGATTAGAGCTATTCTTATCTTGCCTTTCCGTTTATAGCTCCATGAATTTGTTATTTAATCATCGGCCCTAACAGAATTAGTAAAGCCTAATCAAAATTTCCCTTGATTTTATTTTGTTGATTAATTTAATGTTTGCAGCTAATTTAATAAAGAATTAAATTTTCTTGCGTTGTCCACGTTAAGATGAAAAAAATGTTGACCACGAATGGATAAAATCCCTTATGAGTGTATCATCTTAAACATGGCCAATGGTCTTTACCACCTAACCTAATTCTTGTCTGAAATGGTTTTTAGAGACACAAAAGGCTTTAATTCATATTTCAGATGGTTTAATTAAACCCCTCTAAAATATGTTTGTTCACATTGGCCTGGAAAATTAGTACTTGTTGTATTTAGTTTTGAGTGAAGAAATTAAAAGCTTTCTAAAGACAAAAAATTATAACGCACACTTCAATGCCGCAAAAATTGTGAGGTCATTGTAACGCTGTAAAAATTATAAACTGCGTAGGCTTCCGCGGTTATTTGTCATGAAGAATTAGGTCTTCCGGTGGTAACCGCGTCAATGTCGATGAAGAATCCAACGTTTCGCTTCCACTGTGGGAGGCATCTTCAGGGATGTAGGACATCATGGATAGAGAGATAGATTGTAACGCAACACTTCAATGCCCAACCTTTGGAAACATTTATTATCTTTAGATATTAATAGTTCTCGAACACTAGAAAAAGTTGTTGGTTATTAACTTTTATTGTCCATGTAGTTTATTTTTCTATGGTTTAATCTATTGAAACATATGGCTTTAAAAGATCATCTGATGATTATCTTTTTAAGTATTTAAGATTACAGTTTAAATACTGATGTATTTAAACTGTAATCTTAAAACACTATTGCTCAAAGAGGTTAAAAGAAAAAAATCGATATTTTTTCTGGTGAAGAGTCTGGTTAGGGAAATGTTTATTTACCTTTTAAACGTGTTTATTAAAGAAGAGCAGATTAGTTTTTCGAGGGAAAATGAAGTAGAAAAGACCGGGAAATAGAAAGAGTGGGAGGGGTGCTGCATCGATTGGAAAGACACCCCGGTATCTTCCTGTAGCTACTCTAAGGGTAACGACTCGGCTCTAAGAGCCAATATTCTTTACCTAAATGCTGTGTAGTTTGGTTTAAGTAAGAAATGGGATCATATTTTCGTACGTAGTATTTTACCCCTTTGGTAGACCAATTTTAATGATTAATTATTGAAATCGTTCTCTAATAGGATTCTTAAATTTATGAAACCAAATTATTAGGTACGCGTGAAGGATCCTTTCCCAGAATGAAACTGGTTCTATGCAAAATTTTGGATCTACGATTGTAATAATATAAAAATATATATGTTTCTATCTCACCGTATAGTGAGTAGGAAACCTTGGTCTTAGTTTTAAAGACGTTGAGGCTAATGGAACGTGTTTAAGTCACGGCTCGTCTAGGATGAAATGCAACATGCCTAAACTTGCACTATACTCCTAATCAAGGAGTATAGTATTATACTATAGTAGTAATAAGAGTATATTAATAGTATACATGAACTTTGATGTAGTTCAAGAAAATATACTAGGTACCTGTTGATTATAAACTTTTATTGTCCATATAGTTTATTTTTCTCTGGTTTAATCAATTGAATCATTTCGCTTTTAAAGACCATCATCAGTATTTAAACTGTAATTATAAAACACTATTGCTCAGAGAGATTAAAAGAAAAAATTCGATGATATTTTTTCTGGTAAAGAGTCTGGTTAGGGTCTGGTTGTTCTATACATAACGATGTATAGAATCCGGAAAATGCCTTGAGACTAGGGTAAGGGGGAGTCCGTAAATCCATAATCTGCGTTGTTCCTCTTCATATACTATACTTTTGCTTGAAATTAAATGCTAAGCCAGAAATACGCAAACTTCAGAGTCCCGCAGACCCTTATTATAGTAAATGGTACTAATAAATCCCCCCCAGCTAATAAATTTCTAATAAATAAATAAATTTCTACTCGACGCTGTACTTGCTTTTTCTAACGTTATAATTTTAGGATGGCGAAGTCAACAACACGATGTGCTATACTTGCTGGTTAAGCTATCACCTTTCCCTTATTGTGATCACTTCCTGTAAACATAAATCCATCCAGTTAGATATCAGTACAGCCTAAATCTTATTTGATACATTAACATACAAAAACTAAGTATCTCTTATTGAAGTTGTATTTTATATCTTCTTTGTGGCAAAATTTAAAACTTCATGTTGCCTTAGCTTAGTTTTCGATTGAGATATTTTATTTTTTGGTTTTATGTTTCATTTTGACCATTTTTATTTTATTTTTTATCCATTTTCTTTTTATATGATTTTCAAAGAAAACACTGTTGACATATAATTGTACGAGAGAGGGGACTTTTGGGAACTTTCCATCATTCGTCATTATTGAGGGCTCAACATAATGTTATGTCCCACTCTGTTTCGTTTCGACTACACCGCCAGGGCGCCGACAGAGCCTGAACTCCACTCTACCCTTCACTCTATATTCCGAAGAATATAAAGTGAAATATTTACAAAATAATTTTACTCTATCTTCTATTAGAAACTTTATATTATAGTAATCCCTTCTGCTCAAATAAGCTGGGTTATAATTTGATTACAATTTAATCCATTATTGGAAAGCGTCGTAATGATTTTTTGTATCATCGCTTACCATCCATCCATCATTTTGTAGAACGAAGACTCAGATTTTTATTAAAGTTTTCTTTAATTTAAAAGGAACTTGAAGAAAGGTGTCGTATAAAATCAGGCTCGAATCATCCTACATTAATTATTTGTATTAGCAGAACGTTTAGGGGCCTAAATCTATTCAATCTGTTAATTTCGATTAGCCCTTTTTTATATTTAAAATGCATGCACATTTTAAATGTAAAAATAGAGTACGGAGTTCCTCAGAACTTTTTCTCATCACATTGGATTCGCTACGCTCATCCTCCCGACTTTGGACTCGCTTCGCTCGTCCTCAAGATATACAAGTCGTTAAATTTATTCAGCAACACGTCTTTAGAATCGGTTCGCTTGCTCTTAGATAGTAAATACATCTGTTGAATTCACAGCGGTTGCCCATCAAGGCACTGACCATGCTCAATGCTGCTGAACTTTTATGATCCTACAAAAAATATGGATTACTTGTCACATTAAAACCAAACTTAGTGTACTTATATATTTAGTAAAGGTATGGATTATTTTCCGATTTTTTTACCAATATTTGAAAAAACGTTCACAAGTCATTCGCTAAAAATTGAACTAATGCTGATAATGAGATGAAACATGGCACATATGTTAGTTATACATGCTTGCCAAATCTTTAATATAGATATCTTTAATTGATCGTAAAATTTTTCGCAAATTATGATTTTTCGATATGTTTGCTGAGTAATTTTTGCTGGTTAATGACGCAAAAAAATTGTTTTGTAAATAGCAAAACTAAGCCTATAGACTGATTTGTTTTACTAAGTTCTATTTCTCTTCTAGAATAAATACAATGTGAGCTATGATGATAATAGACGACACTTACACACATACAGACAGACTCAGGAAAACCTCTTAAAACGGATAATTCCGGTGACATCCCGGTTTTGGATTTTTGACCAACACAATACATCTCTACTATACTTCTTTTATTATTGTTTATTATTATCTTGCTATTATTATCTTATTAAAATTATTTAGAGGTTGACCAAGAAGTAGGTAAGTATTATAGAACACTAAGTTTTATAAAAGTCAAAATTCAAACACTTGAAATGTCAAAATTTATAAAATGTACTTAAGGAATTAAGATTACATACTATAATAAGTTTTCCTTTTTATTTTTCCTCATTTATACCGTAGATATATAGCAAAAGTATTGTATTTGCAAATAAAATCCAACACCGAAATGTCACCTGAATTATCCGTTCCAGGTGTTTCAAGACCTACTTATTTTGTAGTATGTTGTCTGTCAGTATGTGTGTTGTCTGTTATAATCGTAGCTGCCAGGGTAATTATGCTAAAGAGTTGAAACTTATTAAAAAAAATAACTTATTGAATCAGTCTACAGGTGCAGTTGAGCTATCAACAACACACTTGTAAGACACTTTTGTATGATGTCATTAACTCGCAATAATGACTCGGAAAAATGTTGCTATCATTTTTAGCTTTAGCTCGCATGTAGCCATGTGTAAGACTAACATATGTGCCAAGATTCATCTCTTCTTTTTCAGTATTAGTTCAATTTTTATCAGATGACTTGTGTACGTTTTAAAAAAAAATTAAATTATCTAATTAAGTCGAAATTTGATACAAGTGTATACCATTACGTAATAAATAAGTTCACCAAGTTTCGTTTCAATACGACAAGTATATCTATGATTTTTTAAATCATAAAAGTTAAACTGCATCAAGCGTGGTCAGTGCCTAGATAGATGGCCTCTAGGAATTAAGCGACTACATTTAGTATCTAATGACGAGCAAATCGTGTCCGAAGTGAGTTGGATGAGCGTAGCGAATCCGATTTAATAAGGAAAAGTTTCGAGGTACCCCGTACCCGATTTTTGTATAAAGATAATTTATAATTGCCTTTTCTATAGTTTTACTTATTTCATTATTAAGAGCGAAATAATAGTTGGGAATAATAGTTATTATATATAATAGCTATTTTTAATTATAATAATAAATAACTATTTATCATAGTTTATTTTTATTAATAATTATTTAGTTTTTATTTATAAATTTATTACAGTAATTATTTTAATTAATTGATGATAATAATTATATTTAGAATTATTAGTATTAGTCTCCATTGTTTTAAATCTTATATGTTTTTGGGCATTTGATGGAACATCAAATGGTACTAAATGATCTTATTAGTCCAAGAGCCCAGGGGTTTTGTTAATAAAAAGTGTAATGGCTGGAACCGGTCTCAATTTTTCGTAAATACCTTCCTGAACAAGGATCTACAATTCTGCCGACTCGTATCGTATGGGTGTCCCAGGCAGAACCTTCGACATGTAAAGTGCGTTCTGCCTGGGACACCCATCCGATACGAGTCGGCAGAATTGCAGATCCTTGTTCAGGAAGGTATTTACGAAAAATTGAGACCGGTTCCAGCCATTACACTTTTTATTAAAAAAACACCCCTGGGCTCTTGGTCTATATCGAGTGTCAAAGAAATAGTATCATTTTTCTATTTATCACAAAAATCGTTATAATAGTTTTGAATATTAAAATTATTATTAACCCTAATTATTATTAACCAAGTAAGGTTTTGATTTTTGTGATTTTTTATTTTAGCTATTTACAAGTCCATAGCATATCAAATCAAGCATTTAATTAAAAAAATGTAATTAAAAGATAAGTTTTTCTAACATTCTTTATCAGCGCACATATTGCGTACAAATTTTTAGTGCTAAAAAGTTTGTAACAAAGTTAGCAAGGAAGAAAGGGGGACTTGGACTCCTAAAAAGACCTGTATGAATGTTTCTACAATATGATTAGTCCCCCAGTTTTCATAGAATAAAGAAACAAAGTGAATTTCTGCAAATCCCTCCCTTGCCTTCGCTTGCTGCTCAAATTGAATAATTTCATTTGCCTTTACACTGTAAAAACCTACTACCTTTGTTTATCGATTTTTCGTCCGAGAAATTCTGAAACATGCTTTCATAGGACTTGAAATTTTGTTTTAAACTCCATGAATTGGTTTTTAAATTCATTCTCACTATTTTTAAAAATTATTAATTCCTTTTTTTGTCAAAAAATGATTGTAGCTTGAGTAAAATTTTCTTATTTGACAAAATGTTAATTAGATTTTTTAAAATATTGTGATTTATTTTTGCATTAATTTTTTATCGAATATTTCAGCAATTAAGACCTAAATTTATGCAGGGTAATATAATTATATTATCCGGTAGAAATTTAAATGTTTTTACTTTTCACGGTTATAATCAGTTGACAGCGGAGGAAAATAATGGCAGGGAGCCAATGAGGTTAGTCCTAGATGTTAAACCTGGCCTACAATTTTATATCAACCAACATATTTGTTTTCTCACCCCTATTTTCCCACGCTGTCAACTGATTATGACCATGTGTAGTACTATAAATTATTTCTTGAAATATTAAATTAGCAACAATTTCAAGTCTCACAAATTGTAAGGCTTTTTGAACTCCAGTTGGCAAAATATTGCTTATAATAATAATTATGCCAATCAGGGGGACAACTTCAATTGGTAGTGGCAGCCGTTGTTGCTCAATGTGTAATCTATATTTAAAGATAATTTATTTAAACAATAATTTCATATAAACAGAGAGCCGTAACCTGGGATGCGAAACCCAGACCTCCGTGGAGTCAATGTTCAGTATAAATACTGACGCCTCAACAATCTTGACTATGGAGGCGGCTCCTATATCCTATTGATTGTTAACAAAAATTATTTAAGAATTAAAGTGTCTAACAATAATTCACTTTAACGAAAATACACTTTAAATAATTAAAGTGTATTTTCAATTACACTTTAAATAATTAAAGTGTATTTTCAATTACACTTTAAATAATTAAAGTGTATTTTTAAATACTCTACGTGGGTTTATAAATTTGATCTGATCCGCTTAAAATATGTGTTGAAACATTTTATTTAACGTACCTCATTAAAAGTTTGCGATAGTCTCTAATCATACCACCGAAATGTGTTTATTTTTATTTTTGCAATAGTTTCGCTAAGTTTTTTTATAATTTTTGAGCCTATGTATTAATTATTCCAATCCTTTAGTTCAACTCCTATCCTCTAGAACCCTTCCAGATAATCCTGTTTGATGTCTGAGATAGTGGCCAACAGACCAGCTCTTCGCCATAGAATTAACCCTCGTATATAAGATTTCGCGATCCCGACAGCAGGCAAGAATAGGAGGCACTTGCAAGCTCCCTGTTGAACTTTCTCTATTGCTTTCGGAGGCTGCAGGTACCTTGAACAAGTTTTTATCTGGTGGGCGTATGTTCTATCTATCTATCTATTATTATTGCTATTAATATAACTATATATTTATATTTCTTTATATATTCAAGTATTTCCAAGTCACTAAAACTTCATCAGCTCTAATATTTGTAACAATAATTTGTTGTTGTATTACTCAGTAAAAAATATAACTTAATGAAACCTAAAATAATTTACTCGTGATAAATTAATTATTTTTTAGTGATATTATAAAAAGCTGGTGTCCTGCCAATTACGAACCATTGCCAAAACGAGCATGAAGTGGATCAAAACAAAATGTTGTATTTCTAATAGGTCGCCCTTATTTATTTAAATTTTAGGTACTTGACTTGAGTATCTTGGATAGGGTATCTTTTTTTGTCATGAGGAACCGAGGACCTTTCATAAAGGGGATAACTTTACTGACCCTATAAACGTATTATGACAAACACAAATCTACGCAAACTTACCTTCCCTAGTAAGGTTACAGCTAAAGGCGCGAATCGCAGGTTGTGTCGACAAGAAGATTTCAACATATATTAATACTTCAGGGCAAATAAAACATTTAAATGACTAATCTTTTTTGATTTTAATGTATTTTTAATAGAATTTTTCAAACGCAAGGTACAAAAAGCAAAATTAAAACCCCGTTAAAAAAACTATTACTTTTCATTATTTGATTATAATGTACAATAAAAATTAATTTTCTGAAGCTGAGTATGCCTTTAAATTTAAGACCGGCTTAGCTGATGTAATAAATGCAAGCATGTGCAGTTTGCATTGCACCAAACATGTGCTGTTTGTGACATGTTTTGTGAGGAATTCTCCTCTTTTTTATCTTCAACGGGGTCACTCTGTTAATGGCAAACCGACTTAACGCGTAATCCTCTTTGTTAAAGAGCTCAGTAAGGAACACACACTTACTAGATAAGTAAGTCATGATATGAATAATTTTTATTTTAAAGGTATACTTATCATTATTTTATTGTTCTTGTTGTTTATTATTGGCGATGCTTGTTTTAACGTACAATATTTTGTAGTATTTATAAAATCAGGATTAATACGAGGAATAGTATTCCCGTGATATACAAATGCGCCACTGTCTCCTCTCTACGTTTCAAACCTTGACTATTTTATATTTTTAACCACGTAATCAGTAGCGCTTAAAATACTTCGACCGTCTCTCTATATTCTGATACACTATTTGAATATGCAATTCTCATTTGGTGAAAAAAATGCCTCAGTTAATCATAACTTGTTCTATAATTGAATTTGTTTTTTATGGACAGACTATTGGAGCCAAATTTAATGCCAAGTATCAAGTGGCAGAATCGTTTGTGCCACTATAACTATCTAGAGAATCTAAATGAGATTTTCCTTTGTATCGTACTTGTTTTGATTTATCTCTTATTTTTGTTTTAGTGTTCTCTTGGTCGATTTTTTTCATATTTTTCTTTTCGCTCTCTCAATAAATAGAAACCATATTGTAGGAAATAATTTATTACAAATGATTAATATGCGTATTATTTTGTTTGAATATTCTATATGAGATATGTTTCTAAAAAAGAAATACAGCAGCATAAGTAGTGATTAGGAGAAACCCCTATTATCAATATCGCAAATACGCACAAATTTATGGCTTATTTAAGGAACATGTCTATGCTTACCTGTGTCAGTAGTTTGACTAAAGATATTTAAGTTTTATATGGTCTTAAAATTTATATAATGAATAATTAGAACCTCCTTAGTTCAAAATTTTACTCGGATAGCGTTTACCTACCTATGGAAAATCATCAGTGGAAACTAGCAGTAATTAAAGGGAGAAAAGGTCAATAATTAAATATTCCTACAAAATCTGAATCTAACATCATTCTTAACATCTGTTATTAAAGTAATTTATTTTGCCGGATCTGAGTTTTAGATAAAAATTCAAGAAAAGACTGCGTATTATTTTGGGTAGTAAAATTGTTTCTTCCCTTAAGAGATAGTGAAGGAAAAGTAAATAAACTATATTAACAAAAATTAAATTTCTTTTAAACGCAAAAAGATGATGTACAGAGAAAATAAAAAGTGAAAAAATGATGAATGACTCAAAACAGTCTTTGAATGGAATATCAGTATTTAAAGGTTCGGTTTTAATAGCAAGTGACGTGTATTTGGTTTGAGGCAAAGGGCATGTCAATGAGACCGTTTCCCTGGTTTGTTGGGTCGATGAGACACTTGACAGAAACGATGTCTTAGGGTGTCGCCCAGGGAGCACCGCGAGGGCTTTTGTTTTTCTTGTCTTTAAAGCTTTCTTCCCATTACGTTATTTATTGAGTCTTTGAATTTCAAGTTGACTACTTTGGTTCTACTTGTTAACATGTTTCATTAATACAAGATTATCTTTTAATACGCGTATTACTATTATAAATGATGATGATTTTCTTGATAAAGATTTTGCTATGCCTTACGACTTTTTCCTACATACAGGAATTAACTTTTGCTGCAGGTGGCGTTTTTTTCATAGAATTATAATACTGTAGGGTTTAAAAGCTAAGTAGTGAAGCAAGGTTCTGCGCAGGTCCTGATAAAGATTACTATACTTTTACTCACATAAGTTCTATATGGAAAACACACGTACGGACATATAACTTGGTAAAACCACTCAGAAGGTCCTAAAGCCATCTGAAATGAATAATTTAGTTAAAATCCCTGTTTCGGCTTTTTGTGGGAAACAACACTTTCCCTTTATGCCTGTTAAATGAAAAAAAGTAAAAATAAAAACAAAAAAAAATATATCTTTATAAAACAACAAACTATGCATATATCTACAAATTTACAGAAACGAGTTATATTCAAATTTTAGGATCCATGGGTTTTAAAATATGACATTTAGTGTATAAGTTGTGTTTCAGTTACAATGCTTCCCCATCCATATAGGAGATAAGAAAGTAAAATTACAAATGAAAAAATAAAAATAAATATCATATTATTGCAGTTTGGTAAAGTGAAAAATTTGCCTTGTTTGAAAACCAAGGCAAATTATATAAAACAGCCACCTTGAGCAAAAATTTATTCGTGCTTTTAGACGCAAGTTGCCTAGCGAATTATTTATGTATTAATTTTGTACTTTTCTTGCACTCTTAGTTTCATAAATATCTCGCCTATGAATTACATTTTTAATGTAAATTGTACACTAATATAGGAATATTTATTTTTATGATCTATCATTATTAATATAAGCGATTTAAGGAGCGTGCGAGCACTTTTTTGCATATTTGATTATTAGCATGCAGTTATTATGGATTATATCCGATTAAAATCTATCCTTTTTCAAAATTGAAATTCTAAAAAACTGTTCTTGCTAAAGATTTGGGCGTGTTATGGGCTCTAGAGTTACAAATATTATATTATGTTACAAGACATTTTCTTTATGTAAGAATGTCTTGTCTTACCGTGGCGACTATATTTACTGTCGAGCGAAGCGAGGCAGTAAAAGGAGCCGAGGTAAAAGAAAGCTATTACCAGTCGTGTAGCATATGCTATTTTTTTTCGGACGTGTTAATAGTAAACAAGAATTTAGAAGAAAAACTGTATAATGTATACAAATTTGCCGCTACAATTCTTTTGAGCGCCTCGTTGGCTAAAAGTTTCAATTCTTGCGGCGTATTTTCAATGTCTAAATCCATGACTATCCATGATCATTAAATACTTGATGCTAAATAATTAATAGCTCACTTTGTTAACAAAAACTTTCGATTATTTGATAAACAAAAAAATTTGGATGGTCAAGAAATGTAATATTATAACTTTGTAGTCAATTACTAGCGCAAATCAAATAGGTACCCACCTATCACCTAGTGGACATTCACCAGCGGCAGGAAAAAACTTTTTTACTGTGACCGCCAGTAAAAAAACTACGAAACTGTCGCAGACGGCAAAAAACGCATTTCACCTACTTTTTTAAGGATGTAAAGTGCCTACTTTACAGCTGCCCGAAAAATTTACTTTTTGCTACTAATTTATTTAATAGATAAAAAAATAATAAAATAAAATATAATAGCCCTATTTTTTCAAGACATATTATTGATGTCTTAGCTGTTAAATATATATCTAAAATAATAGGGTATTGTAACAAATATTTAACTTTGAAAAATTAATATCTTGAGAAAACGTTAATAAAATAAGTTGACTTTTAATATAAGAAAGTTCTGCTTATATTTTGAACACAAACATCAATATAAAAGAGAGAAAAAACTAAATATTGCTTGAGTTGATTTTTAGATATTTTTTAATATAGACCAAACTAGAGAGAAAGGGACTGTACACAATAGACCTGGGACTTGATCTTACCGGGGCCCTATTTCTTGGAATTCCCTTCTCAAGCCCTTGAATAGAGGCTAAGGTTTTTTTTACCCAAAATAATTTCTTTTCTTACGACCTAGACCCACAGCCTTACGGTCCCAACCAGGTCAATTTCTTGGTTGGTTTTCCATCTTTTTAATTTTGCTTTTTACTTGGTGAAACTTATTTTTAACCTTATAGTATTTGATAAAATACATATATTTTTTATTCCGTTTAATTTTGTTTTATACGGGACCTCATCTGCTTGGCTCTTGTGACTTAGTTACTCTAGGCTTCTGACTATTCGCTTATTACGGGCTTATTAATTCTCCCTAGCTAGGCTTATTAGCTAATGCTAGCTGGCTGGCAATATTTAATATAAAATACGAAAAATTCTTATAATTTTGTCTGTAGTTTATATGTTTTTAAAGAATTGAATTTTAATAATTTATGCAAACATTATTCAAGTCATATAAGGGGTATTTTAGACTAGGTTACCACGTAAGGATACCAAAGTCATTTGGCGAAATACCAAGCAGCATACATAGACTGGTAACCTAACTCAGAACTTGATTATTTGATAGCGGTTATTATTAAGTAACCTAACTAGTAACCTGGCATTCCTTATCTAAATACGCCTCTTTCGTTTTTGTGTATTTAAATGAGCTGATAATTGAACAATTCATGCAAAAATCATGTTCACCATCTGACGATCAGTTTCATATCTTTTAAAAAGTAAATAATAGAAGAAAAACAAGCCGAAGAACTAAAAACAAAAACTAAAGAAGAAATAAATTAACTATAAAGAAAAAAGGCTAGATTAATGATGCCAGTTTGAAGGCTTGGAAAGATAGATGAGTTCAGGGGTAGGGTCAAAATATCTACTCTATATTGACTTTGGGGTGATATAAAACTTAGCTGGACTAAGTTACAAATTTTTAGACATTCGCCTTACTTTGTCTGAAGTATAACTTACTAAGACTAAAATTCTTTAGTAAACCCTGGCCCTTTACTGTTTAGTAAAGACAGGTTTTACTGTCAAGACTGTCTGTTTTAGACAGTAAAACCTGTCTTTACTAAATCCTGACCCTTAGTGCGTCATAATGTACAGCGTACTTCGGTTCAGCTAAATAGTAGCTTAGAAATGTGTGATGTGTGCTTTGCAACATAACGTAAGTGGCTTTATGGTGTCCATAAAGTTTTGGATAGCTGTATTTTCAAGTTGGGGTGACATCACATATTGCTGGTCTCAAATAGTATGAGAGTGACTCAGCATTCGTCACTTAGCGTGTTTAGTGTTTTCCACAATGATTGGAAAGTATAAGTGTGTACACTTAATCGATTGGTGCTTTATAAAGTCGACTTACTTGGGTAGCGCAGTTTAGAAATAAATTCTTTGTCAAATTGTGTTTTTGACGCTATTGCGTCACAAACACAATTTGACAAAGTCACTTGGTGGTTTATAATATAATTAATGTCTATAATACTTTAAATATGTAAATACGCAAAAGTAAGTTCTATATCATTCTTATGCTACGATTCATAGGAAAAGTGACTTAGCTCTTGTCACTCCATTCCTTACAAAATAGGCTAAAGTCATTTCTATATTACTCTGTGCTACGATTCATAGGAAAAGTGACTTAGCTCTTGTCACTCCATTCCTTACAAAATAAGCTGAAGTCATTTCTATATCACTCTGTGCTACGATTCTTAGGAAAAATGACATAGCTCTTGTCACTCAATTCCTTACATGGTTCCGTTTAACTACTTCACTATTCTTTTAACGATGGGAAAGAAAAGTGATGTGCAATACTTGCGCCCTAAATACTAATAAGTTAAATGAGTCTGGATAACGAAGGAAATGAAAGGGTTTGCTGGCACAGTAACAAGTCTAACTGAACTCAATATCCAATGACTCGTGGATTTATTGCATTAAGTTCCTTCTTGGACGTAAACAAACTCATTACGCTTGCTGAATTGCTAATATCCTTTTAGAAGAGTCATCCGTCACATTTTTAAAGAAAATGGGTCTTACAAGGTTGTTTGTATGAAATAGGGAGGGAAGAGGGTTGTAAGAAAATTTCAAAATGAAATGTACATTTATTTTTATTTATTTAGAAACATTTTTATTCTTGTATTCTTTTACTTTTTGTATTGTTTTACTTTTACATTTTTACTTACTCTCTCACAATTTTTTTAGAATGGCACCAAATTTGGTGTATGTATTTAACCTTATAAATGGATCTCGTAGTAATGGATTTTTTTAAGACGAACAAAAATAGGTTTCTAAACATGATATCGTAAATTTAACAGACTGATATACATTTTTTTAGCACCCGTAAAAATTTCAAGTTTATAAATGAAATTGGGACGAAGCAATTTGGGGGATTCATATTGCTTTAAACTTAAACGTCAGTAGAAGAGATAGCGTCAGTACAAAAGCATGGCGTCAGTACACAAGCTAAGCCTCAGTACAAAAGAATATTGTCAGTGTAAAAGCATAGCGTCAGAACCCAAGCATAGCGTCGGTACACAAGCATGGCGTCAGTGCACAAGCATAGCGTCAGTACAAAAGCATGGCGTCAGTACACAAGCATAGCGTCATGGCGTCAGTACACAAGCATAGCGTCAGTACACAAGCTAAGCCTCAGTACAAAAGAATATTGTCAGTGTAAAAGCATAGCGTCAGAACCCAAGCATAGCGTCGGTACACAAGCATGGCGTCAGTGCACAAGCATAGCGTCAGTACACAGCTAAGCCTTAGTACAAAAGAATATTGTCAGTGCTCAAGCATAGCGTCGGTACACAAGCATGGCGTCAGTGCACAAGCATGCGTCAGTACACAGCATGGCGTCAGTACACAAGCATGGCGTCAGTGCACAAGCATAGCGTCAGTATAAAGCATGGCGTCAGTACACAACAATGGCGTCAGTACAAAAGCATGGTGTCAGTGCATAAGCATATCCTCACTACACGAGCATAACGTCTGTACAAAAGCTTAGCGTCAGTACCCTCTTTTCGTAGTAGAAGAGGGGAACCACTTCTAAATTCAAAATTCTAGTAAATAATTACTAAGAAAATGATTCTGTTGTATTTAAGTGAATTTGAAATTAAATTATTTTTATAAAGCAATTTTATTATATTTCAAGGTATTTTCTAAATAAATAACACTTATGTGCCAAATTTGTAATTTAGGGTGTTAATGATTTCAGATAGTAACGATGAGGCTAATATAAAGGATATCCGGCTCAACCGCTTCATTGAATATGCTCAATCCCCAGACACATATCTCAGGTAATTTATTTTATTCCTGGTCCTTGCATATCAATAAAATTAACCTTCATATGAACCACCTCACACGAAAATCTTAAGAACTGTTTGTTTTTAAGTTTTCATTTAAATATGTAAATTACATGAAATACATTTAGTATTCATATAAAATTTGTTCGTGCTTGTCGCTTTTAAATTTTGTATAATTAAGGAATACTTGATCTAAAATAGATTATATCTGGACTCAAAAAAGTATCGGTCATAAATTATTACCGATTTTAGTGTGTATGTCAACGCAAGAGAGTGCTGAGGGATTTATACTGAATCCCTAAAGATTTCCTTAAACTTAAGGTTTTTAAATTTCGAGATTACTTAAAATTCAGAACTTAATTTTTTGAAATTTGTTACCTATACCAATTTTGATGGCTTCATTCGGAATTGACTGTGTATATGAAATCTATTTTCGCTAATTTGAAGGGACTTGAATTAAGTTACTCCATTAAAATTTTTACCTTGCATGTTTATATAATTTTTGTGCATTAAAAGTTTTTGGACTATCAGGGTATTCACCTTTCGGGAACCACTTCACATGGTAATTCACTTAGTATTAATTAAAGTAGGCGAAATCGTTTTTAATACAAATACTATTCATATAAACTTACAGCATAGCCCGGGCTGCGAACCCCGGTCATTCAGTGTCAAAATCGAGTGCTTAATTGATCACGGCCACAGAGGCAGAGTTTAGGAATGAAGGAATTCCTAATTTTTTGACAGAACATTGTACCTGTAGATTTTATTTTTTTAGACTAATAGGATTTAAACAGAGGCCCCTACAATCATTTAAACAGCTTCAGAACCCCTATTTTTAAATAAAAATTAACTAATGAATTGATTTTACGGCATAAGGGAAGAGTTTTCTCCTTAAGCGAATCATAATCCATGTTTTAAATATGATTGAACCTAACATGCAACAGCAAAAAGCATGCTAACTTTAATAAAGTCATAAGGAGTTTACACTTCAGTAGTACGTAGTTCTAAAACCTCAATACGAACACTAAACATGACTTTCTTAAAACTAACTCATGCTGGACTGTGGTGATTGTCTAGCAAGAGCAGAGCCATTGGCTAACCATGTAGGCCCGTAGCTAGGAAGGGGCCAGGGCGGCTTTGTCGCTCCCTGGGAAAAATGTCGCTCCCTCTCTGAAAAGTAATATTCAGTGTGATTCCCTTGAACATCGCATCCCCTGGGTTCCCCTCCCCCCTACAAATTCATGCTGACTACGGGTCTGCAACCATAAAGCAAGTGGACATCCAAGACAATACCAAAAACTGTTTTGTCTTTTATTTTCTTTGATCAACACATCCCTTCTCTTTCTACCTTGGGTAAAAAATGAGGACAACTACAAATAGACATCATTTTGAGCCTAATAAAACACCATCCGTCTTTTAGTAACCCTAATTAACTGTTTACTGACCTTTTTTTAAAAACTTGTATGTTTTACTACTATCCTATCATACGGGGATCGGATTTAGAACTGTAAATCGTTGGACTGAATACTTAGCTCTGAGGGTCCTTCACGAGGAGGTCATTTTTACGATTCAAAGGGCTTATGACCCAACTAACTTGGTCTCCCTTTTCTTCATCCCTGACCTTTATTCACAGGGACTTACAAAGGGACTTTAGCAACTTGTTTCAGGGCTTTCTTTACCTGATTTTATTTAAGTTGTTTCTACTTAGCTTACTTTATTACCTGCTTATACGGGACGACTTGCTTGTTTAAAGTTAAAGCCATTCTAGTATCATTTCTTTTAATTAGCACTACAGTCAAGGCATGTACTGTATTTGTAAATAATATCAGCTCAGCTAAAGCAGTACTGTCTATGTCTCCTATATTTTTGTAAATAATAACAAATCGTTTACAGCGATACAACCTGTCTCCTGTATGATTTAAATATTGACTGCTCAGCTAAAGCACTGCTGTCTATGTCTCCTATATTTTGTAAATAATGACAACTCAGTTAAAGCACTGCAGTCTATGTCTCCTATATTTTGTAAATAATGACAACTCAGTTAAAGCACTGCAGTCTATGTCTCCTATATTTTTGTAAATAATGACAAATCGTTTACAGCGCTACAACCTGTCTCCTGTATTATTTAAATATTGACTGCTCAGCTAAAGCACTGCTGTCTATGTCTCCTATATTTTGTAAATAATGACAACTCAGTTAGAGCACTGCAGTCTATGTCTCCATATTTTGTAAATAATGACAACTCAGTTAAAGCACTGCAGTCTATGTCTCCTATATTTTTGTAAATATTGACAAATCGTTTACAGCGCTACAACCTGTCTCCTGTATTATTTAAATATTAACTGCTCAGCTAAAGCACTGCCGTATATGTCTCCAATATTTTGTAAATAATGACAACTCAGTTAAAGCACTGCAGTCTATGTCTCATGTATTTTGTAAATAATTACAACTCAGTTAAAGCACTACAGTCTTTGTCTCCTGAATTTTCTAAGTAATGACAGCTTAGCTAAAGCACTCCTGTTAATGTTTTTATTTATTTGTTATTATTTTTTTTATAAAAATCGAAGGATCCTGTATACAATTTAACAAAAATGAAAGGTTTTTTAATAGATGGCAAAACCTGCTATTTTAAATCGTCTTCGAACATTTATACTTTATATTTTATAATTTAAATAATGATTTTTTGTGTTTACTTATACATATATGATTTTATACATATAATAATCTAGTTTTATTAGCTCTGAATACTTAGCTCTGAGGGTCCTTCACGAGGAGGTCATTTTTACGATTCAAAGGGCTTATGACCCAACTAACATGGTCTCCCTTTTCTTCATCCCTGACCTTTATTCACAGGGACTTACAAAGGGACTTTAGCAACTCAGTTAAAGCACTGCAGTCTATGTCTCCTATATTTTGTAAATAATGACAACTCAGTTAAAGCTCTGCAGTCTATGTCTCCTATATTTTTGTAAATAATGACAAATCGTTTACAGCGCTACAACCTGTCTCCTGTATTATTTAAATATTGACTGCTCAGCTAAAGCACTGCTGTCTATGTCTCCTATATTTTGTAAATAATGACAACTCAGTTAGAGCACTGCAGTCTATGTCTCCATATTTTGTAAATAATGACAAACTCAGTTAAAGCACTGCAGTCTATGTCTCCTATATTTTTGTAAATATTGACAAATCGTTTACAGCGCTACAACCTGTCTCCTGTATTATTTAAATATTAACTGCTCAGCTAAAGCACTGCCGTATATGTCTCCAATATTTTGTAAATAATGACAACTCAGTTAAAGCACTGCAGTCTATGTCTCATGTATTTTGTAAATAATTACAACTCAGTTAAAGCACTACAGTCTTTGTCTCCTGAATTTTCTAAGTAATGACAGCTTAGCTAAAGCACTCCTGTTAATGTTGTTATTTATTTGTTATTATTTTTTTTATAAAAATCGAAGGATCCTGTATACAATTTAATACAAAAATGAAAGGTTTTTTAATAGATGGCAAAACCTGCTATTTTAATCGTCTTCGAACATTTATACTTATATTTTATATAATTTAAATAATGATTTTTTTGTGTTTACTTATACATATATGATTTTATACATATAATAATCTAGTTTTATTTGCATTTCATTAGTTTAGGTATTATTTATTCAAAATAATTAACATTATATTACTAAGAGTACATTTTAAAAGGGATGAATTGGCTTTTTATGTAATATCTAAGAATATAAGAAAATACAAAAATTAAAATATTTTATCCTCAATCAAGCTTTTTTTGCTTAAAATGTTATCCTTGTATTTTTATCTCCTTTTAAATAATTTTTTTTTAAATTAAAAGAAAATTGGACGGGGGATAAAAAGGGTTGTGTTGAGGGGGTTAGTTTTAACGAATTAAGGTTTAGCCCCCCAGTTTTGTATTTTGTAGATTTATTTACCCTCCTGCACCTTGGCCTGAAGATTTTTTGTAGATACTTCTTTTGGTAATCTTGTTCTTAGTGTGTTATTTGTTTTATCTTTATGCTTTTAAATTATTTGTGTGTTTGTTAAAAACTGATTAATTTTTTGCTTGAAATTTTAAAGAGAAAGATAAAATTAGTTTTTATTTATAAACAATATAAGCTTACATTTTTAAGCATGTTATAGGGGTTGGGGAAGGTAAGGGTTAGTTGCCTGTAATCACGCAGTTAACGATGCCTTTTACGCAGTTTTGTTTTGTTTTTGATAAATATTTAATAACTTAGACTAAAAGTTAAATGAAGCTTAAATAATTTATTTATAACGAACTCTGAGGATTTATTTTGGTTTTTATTATTGCCTCATAAGAGAATGTTACATTTATATATATATATATATATATATATATATATATAATATATATATATATATATATAATATATATATATATATATATATATATATATATATATATATATATATATATATATATATATATATATATATATATATATATATATATACATATATATATATATATATATATATATATATATATATATATATATATATATATATTATATATATATATATATATATATATATATTAAAATGGTCATTGCTTTTATTTTTGATGTATAAAATACATGAGAAAATATATTTAAAACCTTTGGTCATCTACTTATTTTATGTTCTTACACATTGCTCAAAAAAATAAAAACAAGTTGGTGTTGATGTGTTTTTTTTTGTGATTTCTAAGCTATGAGAAAATTATTATATTTGAATCCAATGGTTATAGGTATCCAAAATGGCAGCTGAATTTCTTTTTACTTTTTAAGAAATGTTTTATATTTATTAAAAAAAATACTATTTAAATGCACCATATTATTAATGCATTAATATAATGTGCATATTATATTAATAATTATATATTATATTAATATTATAATAGTAATATTAATGCACCATTTTTTTAAATAATATATTTTGAATAATATTTATTTAAGGTTTGCCTCAGGGTCTTGATATGTAACCCTAATTGTTTTGATATTTTTCTGTGTCCTGTTTTACCAATGTATTATTATTTTTTAAACTTAATTATGTCGGACTTTAATTTTTTCTATTCCTATTATATTTAGATGTATTTTAAATGTTTAAAGGATTTAGTATTAAGGTAGGTTATGGATTTATAAAGGATCAGTTTATAGACTTTTCCTTGTCCAATGTAGCTCCTAGTTTTACTTCTTTTTTCCTGTGTTATATTTTTAGACATTTCTTTCAATTAAATTTGCGAATCCTATTTAAAATTTGTAATAATCATTTTTAATTGTTGTAAAATTAGGTTTAAGAAAAAGACTAAGGTTATGTGGGAGTGGGGAGGGGTTCGATCCACCCCCACCCCCGCACTTAAACTCCCGCCATTTCTACTCTCAAAATGGCCGACCCCCTCCCGCATTTTTCCGTGCCTTCCCAAGAATGTTTACGAGTTTCATCCCCGATTTAACATATCGCTGTCTCGCCTCACTCCTTCGCAATGTTGCCTTTATTTCACTGGCTATTCTTGTTTTGAACCATCTCGTCTTATGTCGTCTTGTGTTTCCGTTTTTATTTTGTTTCCATTTCTTTTATCTGACTTCATTTATTTGTTTGAAATTATACTTGGCTGTTAATATATATTTGTAATTTGCCCGCTCCAATTTTTGTTTGGTTTTTTGGTCTGTTTTGATTGACTTTAGGCGTCTAAATGATCCCTCGCAAAATAACCACTAATAATTAACCAATTATTACTCTTATTAACTGCCTATAAGCTAACCTTCACTTATTTTTGGGTCATTATTGGTGGTTATTTTTGATCAGAAGTGGTTAGTTTAGGTTCAAGGTAACAACTAGTCACCATTTCTACACTAGAGCTACTGTCAAGTGCCATTAAATACCATTATACAGGCAATTTTTGGGATTTTTCATTGTTTCCTGTTTTTCATTGTTTTTTCCTGTTTTTTTCATTTGTTTTTTTGTTCCTGTTTTTCATTGTTTTTTTTATTGTATTTTTGTTTATTTGAAAAATAAAAGAATTAATTTGAAAAAAATACCCTTCATCAAGCTTCATCAGTATTAGAAATGTTTAAGTTTTACTGCATACTTTTGGGTTATTATTGCTATGTAGCTGTTGTTTGTGGTTTCAAATGATTTAAACTAGATCCCTGGAATTTATATTTTTAATTTAATCAATTGCGTGCCCAAATATTGTAATCTCATGCGAACGGTAATATAAATATACCTTTTTGCCCCCAATAAGTTCAACCAGAAATATACTAAAAGTTAGTATGTTTTGTAGAATAGTTTAAATAATTATTGAGACAAATGATAAGACTATTTATGCTTTCCGGGAGATTTATACTTTTCCACATTTGTAACGTATTGAAAATGTAATGCATTTGAACTTTAAACCGGTATTTTCGCTGAATTATCCGTTTCAGTTTTCTTTAAGACCTCCTAAGTGGTTTTTAAAAAGTTGTCTGGATGAATTTGAAATTTGGTAAAGTATTATATGTTTTTCATACTTAAGGCCAACAAAAGTGCCAAGTTCATTTCATTTTTAGCATCAGTTCAATTAATATCAAATGACATGCATAAGTTTTGTTTAAAAAAAACAAGAAATGAAAAAATTGTAAATAAAAAACAACGGATAAAATGGTCATATTAAGTTTAAATTTGGCTTGAGTATATCTTTTTATACAATTAATAATTATAAAAAAAATATTTAATAACTAGGGGTTTTGCCGCGTTTAATAATAATGATTGATAGGAATAAATTCGATGTGTGTTTACTGCCTGAGGACGAGCGAAGTAAGTGCGGAGTGGAGAGGATGAGCTTGGCGACCCCGAAGTGTAAAGGATGAGCTTAGCGAGCCTAAAGTTTAGTGGATGAGCTTAGCGAGTCTAAAGTTTAGTGGATGAGCTTAACGAGCCTAAATTTTAGTGGATGAGCTTAGCGAGCCTAAAGTTTAGTGGATGAGCTTAGCGAGCCTGAAGAAGATTAGATGAGGTTAGCGAGCCTGGAGAGTGGATGAGCTTAGCGAGCCTAAAGGGTTGAAAATGAGCTTAGCGAGCCCAAAGTGGAATAGATAAGCAGAGCGAATTAGATTTTTGCAAGTGGGCATTATTTTTGGATCATGACTTGTACTTTCAACCTCTAAGTTTAGATGTTCGGTCTTATTTTCTTTCCATAGATTATATTATCCGTATCAATTTGTTGCCCAGACTAACATGAGATCTGCTGGGGGTCTTAAATCTATATTTAGACGCCACTTCTGTCCCCCCACGCTCCTTCTAAATTTAGACGTCCCCTTCCTATTTCTCATCCGCCGTCTGCATGTTTTTTTCTTCATTTTTTACCTTTCATTTAATGATCTGGGGGTTCGTTTGAATTCAAAACACCTTGAGAGAAAAATTAAATGCAATAAGTTTTACCTCGAAAGAAGTCTTGTACGAAGTGACTTTGAGAAGTATCATGTCTTCTTCTTTAGCCCAATATCTAAATTGAAAAAAACATGTCTTCTAATTTTACGCCTTATTTTTCACTCTTTTATATAGTACTGTCTATTGAAAGCTAAAAAGTGAACGAATTTTAATATGGACAATATTTAATTCTTAAAAGATCCTAATTGAAACTTTTGGAGTTCTCGTTTCACCAAATTTCTATTATTTTTTATGTACGTTTACATAGTAAGTATTTCTATTAGGATCATATTCGATAATGTCCTTCACCTCTGGAGATGTCACCCTATAGGAGATGTCTTCTATAGGAACACTGTCGGTTGTATCATTAGCATTGACGCAGTTGTTGCAAGGAAACTTTGGACTAATAATGTATTGTAACGGGGTTGCCACAGGTCAACGAAAGATTATAATATATGGGGGTTGTCCCTGGAGTAAGTCAGATTTGTACATCTTTATCTAGTTGTTACCGATAAACCTAGGAGTAAATTTTTATAATTACCCTCGTAACTTCAGTCTTATAAAATTTAATTTCTTTGTTTAATTTTAAATGTTTTTTAATTTCTTATTTGTAAAATGAGAGCTCTCTCATATAGTACATAAGTAAATTTCAGACTCAATTTGACTGAACCCAAATAAGGAGGAAAGCGTGGCGCTTAAGAATGTGTATACATTAAACTGTATCACACGAGGAATGCACTTCTTTGAAATAAGATCTAGTGGAACGTGCATTGTATAATATAAATTCCTTTCTACGAGCACCTCGACATAGTCTCTAGTATCAACTCTCCGTGTCTCGTCCAGGGATCAACCTGTAGCGTCATTATTTGGTTCATAGAAAACATGTTCCTTTAGAGAAGAAGAATTGGCTTTAAATAAATCATCTTTTGTTAAAACGATGAAATTTTATTAAAATCAGATTGTGCTTTCTGATATGACTATATTAGTCAAGAGCTCAATTCGCTCTTATTACAACGTTATAAAAAGAAAAAAATGGGGGTATAGTTAATTTTTCAATCTTTTGCTTTTGTTGAATTCTCCCTTGGTAGCATGACTTCCTCCTTAATAATCCTAGTGTTTTTGTTAAATCTTCCTAACAATGATATCATGATAAACAAACATATCAAATCTTTGGGACCTATCTCACTCTCTTGCTCTGGCCGCATTGTATTAAGTTTTCGTGTCTCACGCCCATGTAAATTGTTGTATACTTGTCTTGAATTTACAGTTTGGCAAATAGTTCTTAACGAATGATTAATTAAACTTCGTCAGGTTCTTAAAACGTGTGATACATGTTATGACATTAGGTAGCGCTACCTAATGCGCACACCACTCCGTATCGGCGATTTACCAGAGTATAATTTAGCCGTGTTTTGTCATTATTTTTCTGAATTTTCAAAAGAAAATTAGGCTAATCGTTGAAGGGAAAGGTAAGGAACAACGGAATCTATCCTCGACTTGCTCATTCATTACAAGTATGTTTAAAGTTCATATTTTTACTTTAGATATTGTTTTTAGTGAAGGCTATTTCCCACATTATAAAGTATACTAATTTATATTGTGGAAAATAGCCTTTCTATTTGCATATCTCTTCATTATTTCTGGAACAATCCCAATTTTGACCTTATTCGTGTAGGCAATAGAGCCTTCGTTAGAATTTAAGTGTTAGCATTGATAAGTCCTCTTCAATATTTTATTATCATTATCGCTTTTAGCTAAGAAGATTTAAACCTCTGGTTACTTTACGCCTTAAAAATGTAAAACGATTGATCGCGTCTAAATAATTGTAAACTTTATTTCCTGATAAATCCTTTATCGCTATAGATTGTTCTGCGTGAAGATGTCTCTTCCAGTGGAAGCGAAACGACCAATTATCGTCTTGACGGCTATCACTGGGAGACCTAAACTTTCTTTACCAAGTATTTTGACCTAATTTAACTTAAATCGAATAAAAGTTGTAAAGTTGTTCTTCTACTTTAAGTTTGTTGTGGCCAGTGGGTCTTAAGTTTATGGATGTAGTTTTAAAATAAAGTCTAATTAATATAAATATATTAAAAAAATACTCTCTCAAAATATTTCCTCATTGCTTGATTAACGGAGGGTATTATTATATTTATATCTTAAATGTTTTTCCGGATTGTGACATGAAATAAAAATGCTGGCCGATACGCTGCCCCAGGTGCGTGGGAGTCCCTCGTGCCATACCCGAATTCGGCTCTGTCTCCTCGGGGGGACAGATATTTTTGAATGTGATATTATTTTCGTTAGGATGACGCGACTTGTGACCCGGCGCTGGGTCGAGAGACGGAAATTCCGATTGTTATTGGGACAGAGGCTTTTGTCTAGACGCCAACCTCGTAAAAGCCATAATTAAACGTATTGTATTAATAAATATATTAAGATATTTATTAGAAATATTAAATATCTTTACTCCAGTAACTCTCATCAGGATCTTTTTATTACAGTAAAGCGAAGGTTCGTTCCGTGGTTATCGGCCGAGTGGCTAACCAAACTTGTGTCATCATTGTTATGAACAACGCATGGTGCAGGGTGATAGTTATTTGGTTTTTCATTATATTTTTCGTGGCTAAGAACCCTATTTCTTACTTTTTTTATTCACCTTTCTTGTTCTTTTCTGATTATAAAATGACCTTAAAAAATATTGTCTTTACCCTTGTACAAAGACAATACTTATCTTGTATACGGCGAAATTGCTGAGCGAGAAAGTGTTAACATTTATAATATATTTATTTACTTATTAAAGAAATATCCTAATCAGCGAATCACTTGTAATTCTATCACTCCTAACCTTCCTTGCAGAGTGAGAGCTCTGTTCTTTGTTTATGTCAAAATTATACACCAAAGGGAATTTAGTGTGGAAAATGGTTTTTGGTTAAAACCCAAAGAGGTGGATCCTACATTAACGACTGGGCTGATAATTAGTTGTACATTGTGTTAAGTTTAACTATTTTACATTGTGTTAAGTTTAACTATTTTCTGTTTCTTCAAGAGAGATTTAACACGATCCTAATTGGCTCCTAGCAAAGGTGAGATGTTGTTTTGTTAATGTGGGTGTTGTGATGTGGGTTGTTATGTTATTAGTTCTGGGAAAGTAATGTGGGTATTTTTGGTGAAACTCCATTTACAATTGCTACAGTTTTCCAAGGCCGAGAGCTAAGTTAGAAGGTATCTCTGGTCATCCTGTCGCATTATACCAGAAACTGGGTTGATGGATATCATTGTCTTTTCATTTTGCTTCTTAAGTCTTTTGATTGCTGCCTTTTGTCGGTTCTGAAATTTCTATGGATGTAATTACTCCAGCACTTACCAGCAGCATGCTAAGATGATCTTAAGATGTCGAAGAAGATTACTGAACTATAATGCTTTCCAACTCCAGTTGAAGCTTTAAAATTCTAAGATTTAGGTCTATATAAAAACTTTATAGTCGAGTCCTTTGTTAATTTCTAAATTAAAATAGTACAAAAACTTACGTGATAAATATGTATAAGCAGAATAAGAAGAATCTCCTTGATCAGAAACGGTTCTTATATTCGAAGAGAATATATATTTATTGCAAGTTGAACTAGCTAATGTTTTTTGCCCTGGTATATTCTGTAGTGACGTAACTGATTTGTTAATTGGTTATTTTATTTGATTAATGGCTGCTGTTTGGATTGATTTGATCCCAGCTATTCCCGTAATTCGGTGCATGTTATTTTAAAAGCTATAAAGTACATGTTATTTTAAAACTTTTTGTTCGTCTCGGTGTTTAGTCAAAGAGCTTAAAATAGAAATACAAGAAAGATCGACTCAATGCATCCGGTATTTAACGCTATATAATGATTCAGACAATGGAATTTCCCGGTTTTCCTATCCCGCTCTACATATGAAACTATAAAGATCAAAAATAAGAAACCAGGAAGAACATATAAAATATTTAGAGTCCCAGTAACTAGCTTTACACCCTAACTACAAATAGAAACTATTTAAAAAAATCATGAGTATTACAAATCTTTAAAAAAACGGAAATCAACTGATAACTGACTAAAGTGTTCGGTGGTCCAAAGACGGAAATCTTAGTATTTTCAACTCCGGAAATAACATCTGATGATTATTTACAGATATATAGAAGGGAGAGTAAAGAGAATTAGCGGTGTAAGAGAAGTAAATAGTGGATCTTGTAGGGTTGAAGGAGGGGGGGGGGGAAGCACTAGGACGTTACCAGAAATAGATACCCTATTACTCAGCTTTTACAAAACAGTGCATACGTACGTGTGCGTACGTCAAACAGGGAAGTAACTACAACTTATCTTCAAAACATCCTTTTTTGAAGAAAACACGACTAAAGACTCAGGTCTATAAATAGACAGCTCTTTTAATTATTTAAACTCTGTAAACCTTCTAAATGTTTACGTGCGTTGTGTGTTTTATAACAAGCATGTGCTCATCTGATTCTGATTGTAGAAAAACGACTGGGACTAACAAGATGCTTGAAATTATCTAATGAGTTCTTATCTCATAGTAAAATATATTTGATAATGCGTAATATGATAGAAGGTTGAAAGTATCAGATGTGTAATCATCTTATAGAAGGAAATTTTATGGTACAAACGTTTCTTGGGACTCATGGTGGCATTATCAGATAAATACTCTCATTAGTAGCAACTTTTAGATGAGGACTTATTTTGATGAGATTAGTGCAAAAGGTAGAAACTAACTTTCTAAACACATACTTATTTGAACATAGATATAATAAATTAAGTTTAAAAATTCTAGATGGATTCTAAAACTCTAGATTCTAAAAAAACCAATATTCTAATGTTTATAAAGAAATTTTTATTAACGTTGCATTACTGCGGCAAGTTATGGCGTTCGATTAATATGAGTGTTCACAATGGTATATTTTCTTGTGTTGTGTTGAGTGTCTTAATTTCAGCGTTGTTTATTGACAGTTCTGAAGTTGCTTCCATTTTTCCACTAAGTATGAGCTTGCTATTGAGATTTTTAAGAGAATAGTCAAAAATAATATCCCTACCAAGGCTTGTAGGCTGGGGTATTTCGCTTTAACATCTTTCAGCGAGTCAGCAATCCCTGTTCTGTCCAGGAGTTTTTAGAATGCCAGAGTGATCTAAGATGCTTCGCTTTAAAGCCTCTAAGCTAATCAACATTGCCTGTTCTATAGCCAAGGCTCTAAAATGCCAGGTGATCTAAGATGCTTTATTTTAGCCTCTAAGCTAATATCATTGCTGTTCTATAGCCATGGCTCTAAATACCATGATTAAGTGCTTCGCTTTATAGCCTCTAAAGCTAATATACATTGCCTGTTCTATAGCCAAGGTCTAGAACACCGAGTGATCTAAAATGCTTTATTTTATAGCTCTAAGCTAATCAACATTGTTGTTCTATAGCTAAGGCCTAGAATACCAGAGTGATCTAAGATGCTTTATTTTATAGCCTCTAAGCTAATATACATTGCCTGTTCTATAGCCAAGGTCCTAGAACACCAGAGTGATCTAAAATGCTTTATTTTATAGCCTCTAAGCTAATCAACATTGCCTGTTCTATAGCCAAGGTCTAGAATACCAGAAGTGATCTAAGATGCTAAGTTCTATAGCCTCTAAGCTAATCAACATTGCCTGTTCTATAGCCATGGCCCTAGAATACCAGAGTGATCTAAGATGCTTTATTTTATAGCCTCTAAGCTAATATACATTGCCTGTTCTATAGCCAGGTCCTAGAACACCAGAAGTGATTCTAAAGATGCTTTATTTTTATAGCTCTAAGCTAATCAAACATTGCTGTCTATAGCCAAGGTCCTAGAATACCAGAGTGATCTAAGATCTCGTTCTTAGCCTCTAAGCTAATCACATTGCCTGTTCTATAGCCTAAGGCCTAGAATACCAGAGTGATCTAAAGATGCTTCGCTTATAGCTCTAAGCTAATACATTGCCTGTTCTATAGCCAAGTCCTAGAATACCAGAGTGATCTAAGATGCTTTATTTTATAGCTCTAAGCTATATATACATTGCCTGTTCTATAGCCAAGGTCCTAGAATACCAGAGTGATCTAAGATGCTTCGTTTATAGCCTCTAAGCTAAATACATTGCCTGTCTATAGCAAGGCCTAGAATACCAGAGTTGATCTAAGATGCTTTATTTTTAGCTCTAAGCTAAATATACATTGCCTGTTTCTATAGCCAAGGTCTAGAATACTAAGTGATCTAAGTGCATAATGCCTCTAAGCTAATATTACATTGCTGTTCTATAGCCATAGCCCTAAGAATAGCCCTAGACAGATAGCCAAGAAGTGATCTAAAATGCTTCGATCAAGCTAATCAAGTTCTATAGGCCTAGAATACCAGAGTGATCTAAGATGCTAGCTCTAAGCGAATCAAGATTGCCTGTTCTATAGCTAAGGCTCTAGAATACCAGAGTGATCTAGATGCTTCGCTTATAGTCTCTAAGCTAATATACATTTCCTGTTCTATAGCCAAGGTCCTAAAATACCAGAGTAATCTAAGAAGCTTCGCTTTATAGTCTCTAAGCTAATCAACATTGCTGTTCTATAGCCAAGTCCTAGAATAGCTGAGTGATCTAAGATGCTTTATTTTATAGCCTCTAAGCAATCACATTGCCTGTTCTATAGCCAGGCTCTAGAATACCAGAGTGATCTAAGATGCTTCGCTTTATAGTCTCTAAGCTAACATACATTTCCTGTTCTATAGCCAAGGTCCTAAAATACCAGAGTGATCTAAGTTCTATAGCCTCTAAGCTAATCAACATTGCCTGTTCTATAGCCAAGGCCCTAAAATGCCAGAGTGATCTAAGATGCTTTATTTTATAGCCTCTAAGCTAATCAACATTGCCTGTTCTGACCAAGGTGATATTAATATATGGCGACACTTGAAAGCTAATAGTGCTCTAAAACTTCCTAGAAGTGGACCTGCATTTGTTTTCCCTCTCCTCTATAGTTTTTATGTTTAATTAGTATTGATGAAGTAGGACTCTGATATTGTGCTTGAACTCTTTATCTACTAACGGGTGGGAAATAGGTCATTTTTTACTTTTTATTGGTTGAAATAAAAGAATTTCCCTGATCTTTCAAAAATAAAAATCTGAGAACGTATTCGCTGGGTATGGAGACAAAGATATATTAAAAATCGGGTACGGAGTAACCATATTTTCTTGTGGTTTTATAGAGTTAGTTACTCTATAAAACCTCTATCTACAGCGTAAGTAGATTATTATTCTATGCACCTCGGCAGAAAAATAATTATTAATGACGCATAGAATTATTTTCTGTCAAAGGTAATTTGAGATGATTTTTTCTTGGTCAGTAAAATATTTTTTTGCCCATTAGAATAGCTTTAATAGCTATTCTCTTTTGTATAATTAAGTTTTCCTGAATAAAGATTATCACAATAAGTAATTTATCCTTAGTCTCACTTTTAAGTTTATAGAATTCACACATTTTATATAAATTAAAAACAATGACTTTTAATTCTATAATTTGGTAAGCTACAAAATTTAAGCTATGGCCATTTTAACCAACACTGTGGGCATCATCAGGCTAATAAACTAAACACTACATTAACAACTAAAGATCACAGAAAACAAATAAGCACATATACATAAGACTAGAATAAATAAATAAAAATCACAGAATTAGCTAAAACTTAACTTCGTCAACAAATAAAACAGAAAGGTTACAACAAAAGGTTTTTTTTTGTTGTAACCTTTCTGTTTTTATTTGTTGACGAAGTTAAGTTTTAGCTAATTCTGTGATTTTTTATTTATTTAATTCTAGTCTTATGTATATGTGCTTTATTTGTTTTCTGTGATCTTTAGTTGTTAATGTAGTGTTTAGTTTATTAGCCTGATGATGCCCACAGTGTTGGGTGAAATGGCCATAGCTTAAATTTTGTAGCTTACCAAATATAGAATTAAAAGTCATTGTTTTTAATTTATATAAAAAAAAGATTATCACAATATCAAAACTTTGTCCTTCATTCTTGATGCTTTCTTTCTTACGTTTTGGTTGAGTCAAATGTCTTAATTATCAATTTACTTAATTTAACTTAATCGATACACGGTTATTGTTTCAATATTCAGTATTCTGAAACCTTTAGCATTGTCGGATCCGTGACTTCTCTTTTAATTGAAACTAAATAAGGGCGGTGACCCTAACGGTTGTAGTCTGATAAAGCCGACAGAGTTGACATTTTCTTTCAATTTTCTCCACTAGTCTGGCTGCATCATTCGAATCGTTTAGTGAATTGTTTTGTTAAGATTTTTTTTTCTAAATGAATTTCGTCTAGTTATAAATAATACTCGGGTGTCGGGAGGCCGACAAGGTGTCCAGACTGTTTATAAATAGCCACCGACAAGAGACTAGAGTGCTTTGTGTGCGTGTTTGCACGACGCGGTGCCAGTGTGTTGGCTCTAAATGTTGGCTGCAGTCTAATAGTTCGGTGATCAGTCCGTCTGGATGATATGGAGGGGGGAATGTCCTCATTCAGCCTTTCAACTAGCTAATATTTGAAAGAACAGATCTTACCCACAGTCACAATAAGGTTAATAGCGGAATTTCTTATGATAAAAACCCTGTGTGAATTTGCCTTTGCTCGAGCTATAGATTCAAATAGTAAAGCAAAATTATGTTCTACTCTCCGAATTTTCATTCGAGAATTACCCTTATTTTTTCTAATCTGTCCATTTTGTTACTATGATCAGCTTGCAAACGAGATTTTGGTACTGTGCAAAAATTTACCTTATCAATTAAATTTGAAATATAATTTAATAAACATAATAATAAAATTGTTAAAGTCAATGCAGAAATAGTAACCTCCTGCTAACGTAAGTTCCTATGTAATCTAATGACATTTTGATTTATAGTTGCATTAAGTACGTAAATTTTCCAACCTTCTCCTAAGATTTTCTAACCTTTTCTAAATTGTGCTGACATTTGTTTTCCATAATACAGGTGTATTTGATCCCATCTTCTGGTGGATATTATTTCGGAATACCGTGATAACTATTCACGATGAAGTTTTCTTTGCGTATTTCTTGCAAGAAGAAATATTTATGAATAAGTGGACATAATGTGGTTTGTTGACCTAAGAAGGGTTTTTTTAATAAAATCCTGTCTTCACAAATGTCCTTAGCCTTAAGAGTTTTTTCTTGTCGGACTCATGGAACATGAAAGCTTACAAATTGAAATATGCCTTTTCATTGAGTAAAGTTTTTAAAATTATTTACGAAGATACTATTTATTTATTCATACTGGGAGGGTCTTTGAGAATTAGACTCTCCTTACAATTAGAATAAATGCGGGCTATTAGATAATAGGAATCAACTGACTAACGTAGAGGTGCTTCAGTTAAGAATAAAATCTTTCGATGTTTGAAAAGATAAATCCATGAATTCCATAACGTTTAAACGATTAAAAATTAGACTTTTAGAAACCCCTTTTTTATCGGAAATTAGGATCTATTGCACATGTATTGGTGGTGTTAATTACTATTTGAAACGTACTCTTTAAAGCTGCTTGCAAGAAATATAAGTTTGATTTCAGGTTTGTACTTCAAATAATTGTAGTTAAGATACCCTAGTAGGTTCTCCCAGTAGGCGAAAAATCATCCCAATTGAAAAGAGCAAAATTTTATTTTTTGATAAGCTTGGTATTTCCTTTATAAAGAGGCCTTGAGTGATATTTCGCTTTCTTAACAAATTATTATTAAACTTGTTGCAGTCTTTTCACCGTAACTTTTTAACACAACACGTCTTCATTTTCACTTTACAAAAATTCAAATTAATTTCCTCCCCAAGCCTCGGCCAAAATTTTTACCACAATCGTACAAAAAGTGGTGTTCTAATAGTGTTTCCCTGTAGATTGAATCCAGTACTTAGATTTGTTTTAATATTTACTGACTGAGTCTTCCACCTATTAAGGCTTAAAATTATATATATGAGCATATAATATTGCCGTTTGAGCTAGCGCGATTACAAAAAATTGCACATCTATTCATTTAATTATTTGGATAAGTGCGCTAGCCCCAGATCTGATTAAGGTCTCTTTGTATTCATGATTCTCACAAACATATTGTCGTAATTTGTTTACGATTTTTCAAAGATGCTATTTTGATGTCCTGTGTTGGATTAATCCCAAAATCTAATCAGTTCTTGTTCTCATAGGACAGGAAATTTGTTGTGAAATCTAGCACGCGTGTAGTACTTATATCAGACCAATAAATATGTCAAGTTTTGTATCAGTATCAGTATTAATTCAAAATTTATTATATACATTCATACGGTATATAATATATATAATATATATATATATAATATATATATAATAATATATATATAATATATTATAATATATATATATATATATATATATATATATAAAATAATTCTATTGGTATGGAATTTGATGCTAGTGTACTAATGTAATTATCAAGTGTGTGTGTATGTATAAACATATTTATATATTCTTGATCAGTAAGTTCTTTCCTACCAAATAAATCACCTCCCGTCACGAGACCAAAGTCATAAGGTCAATTTCCTTTGAAAATTTGTTAAAATCGAAAAATAATTCTATTGGTATGAAATTTGATGCTAGTGTACTAATGTAATTATTAAGTTCATGCACTAATTTCCATCGGTGTCTGATTAAGGTCTCTTAATCCACTTGATCTGATTATGGTCTCTTTGTATTCATAAAATCAGAAATATGTTTTCGTAATTTCTTTACGATTTCATTTTTTTAATGATGCTATTTTGACGTCCTGTGTTGGATTAATCCCAAATAATCTGTTCTTGTTTTCATAGGACAGAAAATTTATTCAGAGTTTCGTACAAAATTGAATGAGTGCTGTGGCTGTGGTGTGTTTACAAGTAATGTATCCATACACTGATACATTATACAGATAACAGTTTTATCGATTTTTAGGTTCTGTTGATGCTGAAACGTCGATATTTGATTATTAAAGTGGGTGTTACGTTAGTTATTTTTCCTTAGGTATATAGAAATAGTATTACTAAAACTCAGTTTCAGGTGGGTTTAAGTCATCCTGTGTGGTTTTTACCAAGTTGATGGTCTGTCTCTGATCATTGTACTTCCAAGCGTGCTTATGCTTAAAAGTTGGAAATAAACCATTAGGTCTAGTGGTTCTATCCATAAAATAGTTTTTATAATGCGTCATAATTTGGCTGTAATTTCAAAATCCATAAAACGAAGAAAATATTTAGGTCGATTTGAAGTTTAGCACGTACTTATACAGTGGCGTACTGAGCCAAAAAGGGGGTTACTATAAAATCGATTTTTTTTAGTGATACAGCTCGAAACCTTATTGATAGATCTTGACTAAACTTTAAACTTTGCTCGTAGCTCTGAGTAGTTACAGATTTAAGTCTAAATAATATTATTTGCATATCTCAAATAATACTATTTTGTATTCTAAAATATGTAACATTATTATAGAACACATTATAATTAGAACAGTTTTGAGTAATAATAGAATACTTATTCTTATTTTTAGTCAAAACACGCGATTTAAGAATTTCATTTTCGATCGTCAACTTATCGAAACAAGGAACTTGCCAAGCAATCATAAAGCACAGCTAGAGAATTGCCGGATGGACAAAAACATCTTAAACAAAGAATTTTCTTGCTGTTGCAGCTGTTAACAACTTCTATTTTTTGTAATCCTCAAAGGAATAATTAATAATTTGTTGTTTGAATAATAAAATATTTTTTTATTATTCAAACATATTATTGGTCGGGCCCAACCATATGTTTGTCGGGACCATCGATTGGTCGGGGCCTCAACCAGCAAAAAAGGAACTTAAAGATTGATTGATTTTAATTAGGTCTTTAAAATATTCTCATATTTTTACCTAAATCTAGGCCTTGAAAGAAGCTAGATTTAGGTAGAAAAGTGAGAATATTTTCTTTATACCAGAACCTTACGGAAGACTAGGGCCACAAGGGGCTCCTGACCTACTTGTTGAAGGTTCTAAAACACACAAGGGCCCTAGAGATTAAAGATTTTTTTACTTAAGTTTAACTTTAGTTTATTTTAAAATAATTTAATTTTATTAAATAACTAAATTAAAATTAAATTATGTTTGCTATGACCATTAATACGTTTTACTTAAAAGTAGACCCCTCTACTTAGGAAGCATAGAAAAGAACTCCCCTCCCCATTGTGCCCCTTAAGACATAGGTTTGGGCCCTTTTAGGGCAATCCCTCCTCAGGCCTTTATGGCTCAGTTCGCTACTGGCTATGACTTTTTAGCAAATTTAAGACGTAACGATAAAGAAGTCGTCGGCATGTTTGTGTTTATATCGGAAAATAATTTTATAATTTAACTGATTCTTGATGGAAAACCTAAAATCGTGTACACTTTTGGAAAAATCATTGTTATAAGTCAAAAGATGTTTTTGATCTGTTTCCATTTGAAAAATGTTCTGATTTTCTGCACTCCTAAGGTTTGTTTTTCATTAACTAACCAATAAACTTAATGTAGGAGATAACTAATCCCTGTTTTAATAATTACAACTACCACCTTAGCCGCGATCCATAAAATAACCATCCAACCACCTTCAAACAACAACCATCCAATAACTTTAAATATTCACTTTTTATTACATTCAAATAAAAGTAATAAAATATAAATAGTTATTTTGTTGACCTCTGTAAGTTGATTAACCTTTATTGCAGTGTTACCAACCCGCATGGAGAAGTCTTGTTTTAGATGCACCTGTTCAATCAAGCCTGTTGAATGCCGTTAATCAAATGCACTGTTTATTCTAATTAAATCCAATTAGCTTGGCATATTAAGGTAATATATTGTCCCACAATGTAGGTACACTTCACATTTAATTGTCTAAGCATTTGATTGAATTGAAAGAAAAGTCTTAAATAGTTTAAAGTGAGGTACGAGTCAATTAATGGGCACAAACCAGTATTTCGCTATTGGTACATAATAAGTTAAGGGTGGCATTTAACGTTTAAATAATAGTTTTCTGTGATTCAAATAATTAACACAGATTAGAACACGATTCTTATCTGATCATAGAAGAAATTATGTTTGAATTATAGGTCTTTACAAAGTGTCTGTTCCCATTGGTGTATGCATTTACACATTAATTATCCGTTTCTGTTGTTTTTAGAACCTCTTAAGTGGTTTTTACATAGTTGTCTGTGTTTTATCATCGTATCTCCCGGGGAGATTGTTCTAGAGAATTAAAATTTGGTTAGTGCCTGGATGCGGAGCAAAGGGATTCTGGAGACGTGTTTCTGTATTAATTTGGCGATGTTTGTTTTCTGAGGAGGAGCGACGAGTGTCCCATGTGTTAAGGAAAATATTTGAAATACCCTGTACCTAATTTGTTTTGGATTTATTCGTCAGTTAATAACTGCATAGATTGATGGTAGATTTCGGAACTTAATGCATTCACTTATTAAGACTAAGTTTAAATTAAATACTTAATTACTCTGACAATTTATTAATTATATTCTATAATGTAATTGTTACATTTTAGTAGTGAGATCTCTCATTTTACAACAGATTAAAGATCAATCTACTAATTTTTTACGATTTGTGGATAAGAAAACTAAGAGAAGATTGCTAAGGATGAATAAGGTGTACCTAGATGAATTGGTATCGAAAATAGAGATGCCTAAAAAGAGGTACTAAATATTAATGTGGTGAAGAGATATAAAGCGGCTATTTACTCGCGTTACTCTGCATTGTAGACAAATATGCCAAATGCTGACTTGTATCAAGGAGTATGTATATAAATACGGATATATGTACTCTTTGCTTGTATATTTAAAATTGTACAATGAATTGTTGTTATTGAAAGTTCAATCTAAGCATGGGGACAATATACTTATAATTTATTACGTTTTTCCATTTAAATGTTTCGGAGAAACTGCAATAAAACCTCCTCACGCAATAAAAATTATCTCTGATTTATTTGATGTGTTTCATAAATCTTCAAGAAGCTAGAGAAGATAATTACTTAAATTATCTGAAAAATTTCAAGTTGGTTGCATGTCTTCTAAATGATAAGAGTGCAGACTTAATATCTTAAGAAAGCGTTTCATGATTAATGCAGGGGTTTTAATGGATCTTTAAGTGTGTGGAAAATTGTATATACTTTCCATCTATGAGGAATGTATTTGCTACAATCAAACTTAACTTAAAAAATGAAGACTTTCTTGGTGTCCAAATATTAGGTAAATTAAAATATATATTTAGCTTTTACGTTCAGTTTTGTACCAAATTTGTGAACAATAGGTTTTTACTTAGTCCAGTGGTGCCATGATACGCCACTGGACTCCACCGTCTTTTCTGGGCTGTATGTAGCACCATTCTTTAATGGATGGGATGCTGATATAGAATTGTATCCTCTTACTCTCTTAACCCATTTCAGATGCTACTAATTTTTTCTTCAAGATTTTTCTTTTACTTTTCAATGATTATTGTAACTATACCGCAGTTCCCTTTTATTGCGGCTCTGGCATCTATACTGCAAAGTAATAATTTTGCTGTCTTGGGACATTTTTGGCTTACAATATTGTACCTCTTGTCGAAAAATGCAAGAAATTACTGAGTTACCTATTTCTTAACTGATGCATCCGACGACTTTAATATTAAAAACTTGATGAGTATGTCTTCTAGGAAAGTCATTCTAAAAGTAATTCTTAAAAGTTCTGTCCCTTATTAATTTATCTCTTGGAATCAGTGGAGTCTTTGGTTGTTGTCTTATCTGAAGTCAGGGTAATACGGTGGGCTGTAGCCATTAGAATGTCTTGAGCTGCAGGACTCGGCTCCCCCTTTGCCTTTACTTTAGACAGCTACTCCAGATTTATTGCTCCATAACCCTCCCTTGCTCGACTACGGACCGTTAGACTTGAGAAAATAAAATCTAATAGAGAAGAGATTAGAAATGTGCCTTGGATATTTTGTATATTTCTCCGTCTGATTTAAATATTTCTCTTCATTTGTTTCTTGTGGATTATCTTCGTATTTTTCGTTATTTTGTGTTTTACTTCTGTGCCTAACCCATCGCTCGAAAGTCAAAACTTTGTGCTCTTTCTGCCCCCAAAATCTCATCTTACACCATTGCTCCTGGATTTTATGTATGTGGCTTATAAAAGCTAATGGTCCGTACCAGTCATCACCTAACTGAAGTCAATCGGACAATGAGACTCGTTGTCTAATAAATTATTCCTGGACTTAATGTGTGTTGCTTATTATAGTTAATGGATCCCCAACTCTATGCATCATTTTTTAACTTATTCAATTCGGTCTTAACTTAATAAATTCTAATAATAAAAAATATTTAACAAAATTCTAGGGTATGTACATGATTTTAATAACGCGTTTTGCTCTTATTTGTCCTTGCCATAAATCATTTTAAATTCCTAACAGCTGCAGTAAAAGATAAAGATACCTTTGTAAACAAATGATGCTTGGTAGCTCCAATACACTACATTACAGCTCCAGTACAGGTTTTGTATCATTCGATTACAATAATGTATTCAAATGATCAAGTCATTTTTACTTGATCTCAATGATAAAGTCATTATTTAGGACTTGATCACTATGAATAAATCCATTGGGACTTGATCACTGTAACAGAGAGTTATTGGGACTTGATCACTATGACAGAGAGTTATTGGGACTTGATCACTATGACAGAGAATTTGGGACTTGATCACTATGACAGAGAGTTATTGGACTTTATCACTAGACAGAGGTTATTGGACTTGAGCACTATAACAGAGATTATTGGGACTGATCACTATGACAGAATTATTGACTTGATCACTATGACAGAGAGTTATGGGACTTTATCACTAGACAGAGGGTTATTGGGACTTGATCACTATAACTTGGACTTTATCACTATGACAGAGACTTGAGCACTATAACAGAGAGATATTGGGACTTGATCACTATAACAGAGAGTTATTGGGACTTTTATTAAATTTTTATTATTATTATAATAAAATCGTTGAAACTAAATCGCAGTGATCAAGTTATTAATTATCAAAATGTTAATTATTCATCAACTGTCTCTCTATGTTGCATGTCTTATCCAATTAATCATTTTAAAATTCCAATGCTTGAAGTATTATATGACATATTGCAACCAAATTATTAGTAGAATGGCTGGGTTCTACTTTAATATTTAAATTTTGGAGCATATTTGCTTTAATGAGCTGTTAATTTTCTCTTCTTTAATACTGTTCGATTTTTAATTTGTCGGTTAAGTCTAGGTGTATGTCCTGTCGAATTAATAATTTTAAAATTGTTCCCTCGATATATTTTTGTTGTTGCGTTTTTAATGTTCGCTTTCGGATTATTTTGTATGACTTGATTAGTTTTTCCCCCTTACGCTTTTTTTAATTGATATAAAATGTATTGTAGGATGATTGTGACTGGCGTTGGTCTGGTTAGAGCCAAGATGGTCCGAGAATAGCTCGGCTGGGTATTGACCCCGTCTGGCCGGGGAGGTACCTCTTACATGTACTTGTTGCATTTTACCCCGGGATCTCACCCCTTTAACCCTTTCAAACCCCCTCGTTCGTTTAAAAACTGTTTCTTTTTTAAATGGGACTTTCCGAACTGGTTTTTCAACTGGGGGTTTAAATGTCAAAGTTATTGCATTTAGAGTAGGATATTTTCGTTTGGAAATTAATTTTAGTCTTCTATTGCGAGCATTATAACTGTTATATATGTCAACCGATAAAAGTGACAAGTCGATTATAATATAATTTATCGTATTAAATACTTGAAATTAGGACTAAAAATATAGCTAATTTATTAAAGCACTTCATTAAATTTTAGTGCTCTTTTTTCTATTATAGTATGGATTAGTGATTAGGGAATCACTGATCGTACAATGTTTAATTTCATATAATGATACCGTAGATATATAAGAAAAATATTGTGTTCTTTATATAAGTCCGAAATAGAGATTTCACCTAAATTACCTGTTTTTCGGTGTTTTTAAGGCCTCCTGTTTGTTATCACCGTTGTGATAACAAACAGTGTATTTTTCTAGATAGTTAAAATTTAGTACGAAATCAATCTTTTTGTTTAAAGTCTAGTTTTGCTATCCGCAAATTACTTTTTATGACATCATTAAGTGGCTATAATCACTTAAAAAATGTTAGCGGATAAATATTTCGATCATATGATCATCATACGACATAAGACCAACATGTGTACCAATTTCATGTCATTATCAGCATTATTTCAATTTTTTTTTTTTTAATTGTAAAAATCTTTTTTTTGAGGTAGTACGTAGTTGAGCACTTTATTGGACCGTTTTTAGGATGAGAAGCCAATCATTATTGTTATAGGAGGTTATTTAGTACTTTTCACCTCCGAGGGCAATAATGAATGTAAAAAAACTCCTAGGACGTAAAAGTAATTCATATATTGCCGCCATTACTGTAATGTAGCGTGTTCAAAAAACAATCTGTGTAAAATCTTCATGAGGTTTTTTTTTAAAAACGTTCATTTTGTTTCTGTTTTTGTTCGTAGACTAATTTTTTTCGTTTTTAAAAGGTGTTCAAATTGACAATTTTTGTGTGTTTATTTGTAAAGCTTTTACATTTTTGAGTAAAAGTGTGAAGCTATGGATGAATTTAATGACGACGATAATATGGAGTTAATTGGACGTTTTTTAGCGAATTTCCTTTGGGAAAAAATTCGCTAATGGGATAGGCGTCATGGCTGAATTCGAACCTCGGACCACGACACAAATCCGTTTCAGAGGTCCCTAATGACGAAAAAAAAATTTTCGTGAGACTATATATATATAATATATATATATAATATATATATATATATATATATATATATATATATAATATATATATATATATATATATATATATATATTATTTATATATATATATATATATATTATATATATATATATATATATATATATATATATATATATATATATATATATATATATATATATTTATATGTATATATATATATATATATGTATTTCTAGACACTTTCTTGTAAACACTCTATCTTTTGAACGGATTAATATTTTTTAACCAAACTTGGTACAAAAATCAACCTTCGGGAGGACACGAACCCTATTGAAAACCAGGTTTTTTGTGACGTCATTAACCCGTTTGCTGAGTCAGCGAAAATTTCAAAAAAATCAGCAAATTCAGGGTTAATCTTTTTTGCCGCGAAAAAGGTCAATATGTATGTTTTTTGAGATGCTGAATCGAATGAAACCGGTCCGAAGTTGATACGACCACTCTAAGTGACCTAAAAATCGAAAAAAACCATTGTAAATTACCGAAAACCAAAATTTAGGTCGATAACAAATAAATTTCGAGTAGGGTGTCGTTTTCTATGTAATTTTGGGCGCTGAATCGAATGAAACCGATCCGAAGTCGATACGACCACTTAAAGTTACAAAAAAGTCGAAAAAACCACAAAAATTATAGAAAACCAACATTACGGTCGTTGAAAATTGAATTTGGAGTAGGGTGTCGTTTTCAATGTTTTTTGGGCCTCTGAGTTGAATGGCAGTGGTCCGGAGTCAATACGACCACTCAAACTCAGGGTACCTGGGTTCACATCCTGGAAGGGTCGATAATTTTTTATCGTTTTTTTTTTACTTAATATAAGTTTACAACTAGAAAATAATTCTGGCGCGGTGGTCCGCATGTCGGGCGAATTTCCTTTGGATGTGAGCTCTCAAACCCAGAGTACCTGGGTTCAAATTCTAGTAGGGACAATAATGTTTTATCGTTTTTGTACCTAATATAAGTTTACAACTAAAAATAATTCTGGCGCGGTGGTCCGCATGTCGGGCGAATTTCCTTTGGATGCGTGTTTCGGTGCTTTTTACAATTATATAAGTTAAAACTAGTAAATAAATAATTCCGGTGCGGTGGTCCGCTGTCGGGCGAATTTCATTTAGAATGCGTGTTTCCGTGCTAAACAACCCATTTCTTGCTTATTGCAAGAACCATGCCCATTGCGTGGTTCCGGTTCATGCTTTAGAACCTAAAGCAGTTACTCAATTGTCAAGCACTGCTCGTAACTTATTTTGTCTGTATTTCAAAGGAAATGCGTTAACCTTAAAGATTACTGACTAAGCTTAAATAAATAAGTAACTAAGCTTTAAACTAGTGCAAAAATAGTGCGTACTTCTAATTTTAGAGGCATAGTTTTGTACAACCAACTGATAATTATGCGCATTTCCTTTGGAAAATACAGACAAAATAAGTTACGAGCAGTGCTTGACAATTGAGTAACTGCTTAGGTTCTAAAGCATGAACCGGAACCACGCAAGGGCATGGTCTTGCATAAGCAAGAAATGGGTTGTTTAGCACGGAAACACGCATTCTAAATGAAATTCGCCCGACAGCGGACCACCGCGACGGAATTATTTATTTAGTAGTTTTAAACTATATAATGTAAAAAGCACCGAACACGCATCCAAAGGAAATTCGCCCGACATGCGGACCACCGCGCCAGAATTTTTTTCAATTAAGTATATAGCGCAGTTTATTTAATAAGTGCTACCTCGAAAAAATAGTGTATGCCATCCGGCTGAGAATGTCTTTATGTCTTGGCAATTTTTCCCGACTCGCTTCGCTCGTCGGTAAATCCAATTGCCGTGACATAAAGACACACTTCTCAGCCTTATGGCATAATAACTATTTTTAACTTAATTGATTATTGTCTAAAGTGACTTGGCAGATTTGATAGGAGGGATGACTTAGCAGATTTGATAGGAGGGATCACCTACTTGTGATACTCCTTGGCGTGGTTTAAAAATCGAAAAATATTTTAATTGTGTTGAAATTTGGTGCAAGTGTATAAATATGCTCAATTTCTGCTATTAAAACATGAACGTAGATCCTGAGCAAGAACTAGATTGACGCACATTAAAGCAAGCATTCCAAAAGAAATTCGCTCGGCTCCAGAATTTTTGATAATAATTATTGGATTCATTCATTTATCACTATGCGAATGCATGTTCGTAGATTTTTGTCACTGGAATATTTCTTACGGATTTATTTGACTTTCATTGTATGCTTCTACTGTTCGTATGAAACTCTAACCTATTAATTGCTACCTACTTATTGCGTACTCTAGACACATGCAGTTCTCTCTAATTAAATTTCTCCTCATTTATCTATATATATTTATCGCCATTGGCGATGTTAGGTAAAAATCTTAGGGGCTTCAGCCAATATCTCTCTCTCTCCCTCTCTCTCTCTCTATATATATAATATATATATATATTATATATAATAAATATATATATAATATATATATATATATATATATAATATAATATATATATATATATATATATATATATATATATATATGTGTGTGTGTGTGTGTGTGTGAGTTCGTGTCAAAACTGCTTAAGCCCCCTTGTCTCATTATCTTTGAATGGCAATGAGATAAAATTCAGTAAAATTTGTCAGCTCAAGATCTTTTAGTTGCTATTAAAATGATATTTTTTAATGTCCTAAATAAAAAGATACCAGAGGGTGAAAATAGCCTCGAGATGCTTCCTGTAAAGGATGGATCACAAGAGATCGCTAGACTTGACGGGGACACTGCCCCAGATTTGTTTGTTTAGTTCTGTGAGAGCGAGCTAGCTAGTTGCTTACTATCATCTTCTCTGGTCTTAAGTGATGGTCATATTTTGAGTCCGAATTGGTTTGGACGAGAGTTGTGAATTTAGTATTGCTAGGTAAAGCTTCTAGGTGCTCCATACGCGATATTTATAAAATAAGGAAGTGTTGTTCTGTATTTTGCAGATTGTGATTTAATATCCTAATTTAGTAAATTTAACCTTCTTCCTTTAAATTGGAATCTATGAAATTTGATAAAAATGCCTCCCTTGGAGACGGGGAAGTTGGAAGCAAGCGGTGAGGCGGACGTTACCCCCGTCTAGGTTATATTTACCTACAATATTGTATGCCAGTAGCTTCTCAAGATTTCCTTCTCCTTAACATCTTCTTTGTCGTCTTTTGCTTTCCTATCTCTAATAGCGAGAGAGGAAAGCTTTGTAATTGCGATACCCACTATTATTATCAGGTATCCAAGTATTACTCTCCACAGATTAAAAAATAAAAATAATTGGTGTCCGTTCCGTATCTATGTTTGCACACTTTACTGTCCACCTATTAAATTGCTTATTTTTATGTAACTATTTTATTGGTCGATATAATCTCAAACTGGTATTAAATTCTAATTTTTGACTAAGAAGAAAACTAATTTTGAAACATCGCATTTGCTTGACGTATCTTAGTGACTAGTGGCTTCAAATTTACGTGTCTTATTCTTAAATACTTTTCCAGAATGGAAATGTGTCGGTCATTCATATGAATTCGAAACAAAATATTTGTCACATGGAATTTGGTTTTGTTTATTCGGGAGAAAGTCGAAGTCTTTGGGCGGTCCGACTGCAGTTATAAAGAAGTCCCCCAAAAACAAGTTAATGAAGGAATGCCAGTCTGTAAGTGTTGTTTTTATGTGAATTCCTCTCATCCTGACCCCAAATCTTGCCTCTATCTATATCTTAACCTGCTTCTTTTAAATTACTATCTGGTCAACAGTGTTGTTTACTAAAACAGAAAAAAAGTAAAGACCATTGACCTTATAACTTTGATTAAATTGCGTTCATTTAATTCATCCCATCATTTTTGTTTCGTTTGTTAGCAAATTTTAACTTAAACCCTATAGGTATATGTTAGTTTCAACTCTCTAGCATTAATATAGTAGAGGCTACGATAATGACAAACAACTTTGTGAAAACCAATCAAGAAATCTTAAAAACACCCGAAACGGATAACTTTGGTAAAACCCCGGTTACGAATTATTTGCATACACAATTCTTTTTATCTATACGGTATAAATGAGGAAAAGTGAAATGATTTTAACTTACAATAATCGTAAATACTGTGGGATTTTCTTGTTGATTGAATGCAGACAATTAATATTTCCTATTTTCTTTGTTTTCATTATCACAGGAAAAAGAACTGATAATATTTAGGGTAAATCCACTCTTTTTTTTTTTAAACAAGTCTTTATTGGCAAAAGTAATACAATATTTATTTTGTGTATATCGGAGCCATATTATATTTATTGATTAGGGTAATTTGTGCCTCTTTATTTTATTTATTTATTTGCTATTTTTGTGGTATAAATTTTGATTATTTTTTGGGGTGTGAGGGGGTTTGTTTGGGTCAAGGATAATTTTATATTTTTTGGTTTTTCAAAAGGTATTTTTGGTGGTGTTTTGAATAGGATTATATTGTATAGGTAGTTTGCAGGAGTTTCAAAAAGGTTGCCTATGCAGTCTGTGGACTGACTTTTAATGATTCAACCTGGCATTCGCCTGTAAAATTGAGGGAAACCACAGAAAATCCACTCTTTAAATATGATTTTATAGGCAACAACTAAAATCAATTTGTAATTATTGTTGGCACTTTCTAATAATAACCTCTTCTACATATTTATTTGGCTTACGATTTGAGCAATAATTAACGAAATAAAACAACTCTTTGTACTTTGCGTCTACTTTTTGCTTCTTCTGAATGGTGGCTTATTCAGGGGGTGTATAAGTTTAGCGAATTTTCATCAGAAAAATACGCTTATGAGGTTGTTCGTATTTAACTACTTTTGCATGCAACCACGTTTTTTCTTCGAGAGAGATAGAGGAGCGATATTATGAATTGTTTTATGAGTGGGTGGGAAGTGGGTGAGGGGGGGGGGGTGTACAGATAGCTATGCTGTTTTATTTCTAGATACTCTGGGTCTTCGTCTTAATTTCTTCATTTACCTTGGGGCCATCTCGCGGGGAGCTACCAAAGTAATAAAAAAATGTAATAGTTAAAATGAGCTTTACGACGTTAATTTCAAGATCTGTTTAGACTCTTTCGCCGAGGAGTAACTTTCACGAAAATATATTTATCTCCTATTTTAAGCTAGATAATATGCCCATCTATGGTTGTTTTAGAAAGTATTGATTTGCTCGATATCTGCCAATAAAGTTCAAATACTTAAGATGTCAGATAACTGTGTGAGGCTACAGTTCGATTCTCTTCTCATTCCGCGTCGCCTACTTTAGGGGCATTGGCGATTAGTCGTAATTGAAATAAACGTTCTGGGAAAACCGTCGCAGTAAAGCCGGAATTATTGTTGGGTCAATCCATATCAAGTGTCCCAGACTTGGGTGCTCTAAAAAAATAGATTTTGATAATTATTTTGCTATTGATACCCATATCTATGGTGAGTAAAAAATGACCAATATAAATTTTTTATGGTCACCCGTTCTTTTTTTATGGTCACTTTTATGGTCCTCCGACCCTAAAATGTAGTGATTTTTGACCTTCAGATAAGCAGCCGATACTCGGTTCTCGCTTGTACTACAGCAAAAATATGAACGGATCTGTTTAAAGCAAGCTTTGATCAACATTTGGCCCTTTGACACTTTTACTCTATGACCGCTCCTTGGGGGGGCAATGGGGGCTCCAAATTTTAGGGTTTCTTAAAAATATATGAAAATTTTAACATTTTTTTATAATATGAAGAAATCTGAATTAATAGCTCCCAATTTTTTTAGGAGTTACTTACTATAAGACAAGCAATCAACAAAATTTTCAAAGCATTAATATAATTCGTTTATGAGCTATGATTTTTTTGAAAATCCATATTTTTTAATTTTTGGTCATTTTTTGACCTTAAATATCTCCTTGGACATGTATACTTTTAATAAAAATTATATGACAAAGACCCCTTACCAGTGCCAACATCAATCACCAAAAACCTTCTTGTGTATTTGCCCACAAGCAAAGTTATAGCTTAATCATGTATGTGTAATTTTCAAAATATCCAAAAAAAAAATTTTTTTTTTCAATATTTGAAAAATCACACATACATGATTAAGCTATAACTTTGCTTGTGGGGAAATACAAAAGAATGTTTTTAGTGGTTAATGTTGACACTAGTAAGGGGTCTTTGTGATGTAATTTTTATTAAAAAGTATACATGTCCAAGAGATTAATTTAAGGTCAAAAATGGACCAAAAATTAAAAAATATGGATTTTCAAAATAATCATAGCTCATAAACGAATTATATTAATGCTTTGAAAATTTGTTGATTGCTGTCTTATAGTAAGTAACTCCTAAAAAATTTGGGAGTACTTAATTTATGTTGCTTCACATTATAAAAAATATATATATTTTATTAATATTTGGAAAATCACACATAACATGATTTAGCTATAACTTTGCTTGTGGGCAAATACACAAGAATGTTTTGGTGGTTTATGTTGACACTGGTAAGGGGTCTTTGTGATATGATTTTTATTAAAAAGTATACATGTCCAAGGGAGATATTAAAGGTCAAAAATGACCAAAAATTAAAAAATATGGATTTTCAAAAAATCATAACTCATAAACGAATTATATTAATGCTTTGAAAATTTTGTTGATTGCTTGTCTTATAGTAAGTAACTCCTAAAAAAATTGGGAGCTATTAATTCAGATTTCTTCATATTATAAAAAAATGTTAAAATTTTCATATATTTTTAAGAAACCCTAAAATTGGAGCCCCCATTGCCCCCCCCAAGGAGCGGTCATAGAGTTAAAAGTGTCAAAGGGCCAAATGTTGATCAAAGCTTGCTTTAAACAGATCCGTTCATATTTTTGCTGTGTACAAGCGAGAACCGAGTTATCGGGCTGCTTATCTGAAGGTCAAAATCACTACATTTTAGGGTCGGAGGGACCTAAAAGTGACCATAAAAAAAGAACGGGTGACCAATAAAAAATTTATATTTGGTCATTTTTTACTCAGCCATAGATATGGGGTATCAATAGCAAAATAATTATCAAAATCTATTTTTTTTAGAGCACCTTTTTTTATTTTTTTTGGGACACTTGATATGGATTGACCCTGATTTATTTTAAGTTTTAATTTTTGTTAGTTGTATATATTATCATATATTTTAATAAGTTATCAAAAATACCAATGGACAGAAAGAATTGTAAAAGATATGTTTGTTTCTTTTTGGAGACTGCCCATGATAGTTTCCAGACTATTATCAATCTCCACCAGTTCTCTTCCAAAAACCCGGCCATCACAATTCTCTATTATGCTTTCTCTTCCGCCAGTAGGTATCCACGTGCAAGTCTGGTATGACCAATTGCTGCTCTCGTTAGGATCACTTGTTGCTTTTTGTTTAGGGACAGTGGTAAAATTCCAGGATTAAGATAGGGTCGAAGGAAGAGGCATTGGGTTTCATGCATAAGCCACTGCTGTTTCCAAACTTGACGAATGCTTCTTTTGATATCTTGTTTGAGGTCTTCTAGGTAGAGTGACTTCATTTCTAAGTTGGTGTCTCGCCAGCTGCTGCCTGACCAGCCAAACGATCGGCTGCTTCATTCCCAGGAAGACCTAAATGTCCTGGTACCTACATTATTTTTTATGTAGCAGCCTGTATCTCTCAGGAACCGGGCGTGTTTTTGTATTTGGTATATTAATTAAACATATCTTAAAGATGTTAATCTCAGACTGCTGTGGATTGTGGATTACGTTTGCATGAATGATGAAGTTCGAGCAGCGAATTAAAAGAGCCACCTTTAGCCCTCAATAGGAGAATCTAGAGTAATGGGAGTCAGTCAATAACCTGCAGTATACTTACTGGTCATTCTTCTATACATCAATAAGACTGTCTAAAATGTTGCTAAACTCATCCTGAGTTTAGCATAAGCATATAAAGTTTCCAATAATAAAGCGCAAAGCTTTCTGTAAGTAAACTTTTTCTGCCGAAAAGGATCCGGAAAACACCCTTTTATTTTTTGCGGTTTAAACTTAAATTGTTATGTGCTGATTCTACCCCCGATCTGTATATTTGATTCATATCCCGTTTATTAAAGAAGTAGATAATTTCAAACATCTTTAATATAGTTCTATAAAAATGTTTATTTTATTGTTTTATTGCAATAATACATTTTTGGTTTGTTTCAGGTATGTTTTGTTATATCTTAAATCGTAAGTACCTTAAAATCAATGAGTTTTCTAAAATAAATAAAATCTTGTTTTTGTATGAAAATAAATTATAAAAAACTGACAACAGTTTTAAATTCGGCGTTGACATAGCCTTTAAGAAATGCTCTAATGTTAAAGACCAAATGATTAAAATGTTTTACATTGGCCTCTACGCACGAACCCCATGTCTGGAGTGTTTTAATTTAAGGTTAATTAAAGCTTATAAAATGGGGTACGGGGTAACTTAGTTATATGGACAGATTTTAGTGTTTTTTCGCCTGTGTGCTTTCTTTGTTGAGAAGATGTGGTTACTAGGCTTCATTAGATGAAATCTGTTCTATTAATCTTTTAATCATATTGTATAGTCTTAGACAATACACCCCAAGTGGCAGCTGTCTACCAGACAAAGTCTGTCCAAGTAGAAAGCATTTACTCGTTGTCGGGTTTATAGTTTTAGTTATGAGGTTTTTGGTCTTGGAAGAGGGGTTAACATTTTTATTTTTGGGCTACGTCAGATAGTAAGGAAGTTCTTAAGGAAGGCAGATGTGCCAGGCAGGTGTCCGTCACCTGGCGCGTGCTCGCTTTCTTAAGGATTTATATCCCGCTTCTTCCCCTCGTCTTGTTCCCAATTGCCTCCTTTTATATAAGTTGTTAATATCTATTAACATCTGCATGGCACGAGGCCTGCTTGTCATCTCGATGCTTCTAAAATTTCCAGCTTTTAACTGTAGAATTTGGCTTTCACTAGGTATTGGCACCTGTAGTGTTGTTAAGCAGAAACGCATAATTTATCTTTCATACCCAATTTTTGATTTAATCGATTTTAATTTTTTTTCTGACATAAAATAAATAATATAAATATAGAAAGAGCATATAACCGTAAGCAAATTAGAAATCCATTGATAATATGGTGGTATAAGTAAAGGTACCATCTTAACAACGAAACATTTTCATTAAAAGAAAATTCATAAAACACAATGTTAATAAACCAGCTAAGTTTTAATAGAATCGGTCTTAGATGGCAAAAAAGTTACGGATTACGAAAATCTTCATTTAGTTGACAAAATCTACGTTAATTTTTATTACAAATAATAACGTTAAAATCTAATTTGAAATGCTTAAAAGAATTATAATGTACTAATATTTATATTAGTATTTAATGAATAATCAAGCATTATTGAGAACTATAACTTAATAATCTTGCAACTGGAAGTATTGCCAACCAGTGGTGGACTGAGCTAAAAAGGCCTGAGGAGGATACGGACTAAAAGGGCCCATACCTATGTCTCAAAGGTCCCAATAGAGGAGGTTCTTATATTGCTTCCTTAGTTGAGGGGTTCTACTTTTAACTAAAGTAGTACTAATGATTTTAGCAAGCTTAATTTAATTTTAGTATTTAGTGTAAGTAAATCCAATGAAATTATTTTATTTAAACAAATTAGAATAAACTCATGTTAAACTAAGTAAATAAAAATAAACAGAAAATAAATGAAAATAAAATAAATAAAATTTAGGTTTATTAATATAAATTTAATATTTAATAAAACTATTTTATGTTTAATCTTTATAGGACCCTTTTCTACTGTTTAGGGTCCTTATCGAGTATGTTAAGGCCCCTTTATGGCCCTAGTCTTCCGTATGGGCCCTTTAAAGGTACTGGAATACAGAATAGGGGCCTTAAAGCTCTGAAAAGGCCCATCATGAAATTACTAGAAAAGTACATAAAAACATCAATCTATAAGACTCTTTACTGCTGCTTAGGGCCCTGACCATGTATGTTAAAAGCCACTATTGGCTCTAGTCTTCGTATGGGGGCCATTACGTCTAGATATAATAATAGATACCATAAAGCTCTTAAGTTTAGAATATATTTTTAATTACTTAAAAAGCAAATATCTAGAGGTCTTTTATGCTGCCTTAGGACCCTGATCAAGTATAATAGGGTCCTTTTTGGCCCTTGTCTTCCGTATGGAACCCTAAAATGTCCAATTAAAATAAATTGGGACCTTAAAGGCTCTGGATTCTGGTAATAACAAATTAAGAATATGTTTAAGTACTTATAAAAATGTCTTTACGGGGACACTTAACTAAGATATTTAAACTACAGACTCGCTCGCTCGTCCTCTAAATTTTATAATTATTCGACGTATTTGCTAAAATTTCTTCTGCTTATGACAAAAAACACTGATATCGTCGTAAAACGATCAAAATGTGGTAAGTTTAATAAAATGTTTCAATTTCCTCCTTTCTTTCTGTTTCTATGATCTTTCCGGCAATTGTTAGGTAAGGAATGTACGAAGTTAGTCTAAAGAAAATTAAGCAAAAATTTGATTGATAAGCAAAAAAGCTCATATTTTAAAGAAAACTTGCCCGGTTTGCAGATCTTTGCCCCAGAATTTGTTTTAATACGGCAAGTATATCTACAGTTATTGTTGGATCATAAAAGTTTATGATGCATAATATATAATATAATATAAATAACTGCTCTGTTATTGACCTCTATTTATGATGCATAGTGCAAGGTTCGTGCTTGGATAAGTGGAAAAAATAGCTAGGAAATTACAAATGCATTTACTGAGTGAAGACGAGCTAAGCGTGTCTTTAGCAGTGAGGATGAACGTAGAGAATCCGGCGAATGTGGCGAGGAAAAGTTCCGAGGTACCTCGTTTCCGATTTCTTCATGGGTTCTTAATACAATTTTTTTTATAAAAAAGTAAAATATTTAATATAAATTACATTTGCTAAATAATATGTTTTTATTCACTCTTATTTTGATTACGATTCTTCTTTATTAAGAAATTCTTAATATAATATTTTGACAATGGAACGCAGCTACGCAGCATATTGTCTATTTAAAGGTAAAATCCAATGAAATTATATTATAGCCAAGCAATAAGAGACCTAATATAAATCCTGATCTTATTTTTTCTATTTCTTTTTATTTCATTGTACTTATTAGTTATTATTATCCTTTATTATTTCCTGGAAATAAGATAAAATCGGGTATAGGATACCTCGATACCCTCACCTTATTTTTAATACGATTTTTTTTATTAAGAAAAATAAAGAGGGCATAAAAGAAATCAATGGTAAAAAAAAATCAGGTAACTTCTAAAGTATACAACGTCTGTTGTATATTATAGAAGTTTAAATTCTCGGTGGATTAATGAAAACTTTAGTCCTTTAAAATTTTCTGATTATTTACATTAACATTAATAACAGAAGTTTCGTCTGGCAAAGCCAGGCGAAACAGTGTTCAACAATAAAAAAAATACAGCTAAACAAATATCCGTCACCAAAAAACTGATATACCTTACCAAAACCAAAAAACAAAAGAACATCACCAAAAAATAAAAGTTAAAAACACAGACGTTTTACCAGGCGAAACGTCTGTTGATAATGTCAATGTAAATTAACAGAATATTTTAAAGGACTAAAGTCTTCATTAATCCACCTAGAATTTAATTCTTAACAGTCAAATAACAAATTTGTTAATTTAGAAGTTTAGTTGCTGTCGAATTTCTAATTCTAGTTCTTTATGTTAAAGGTATCCAACGATATAGCCCATCACAGTTTATAAATTCAAGTGTCAATATTTACACAAATGGTTATCAATTTGCAGATGGTAACAAAATATCACGATGAAAATTTAGTGGACCGATTCGTCACTTGAGGGGGTACACTTGGGTGAAATTTTAATTTGATTGGTTAAGTTTAAGATAGTAACCAATTATACTGAATGAAATGAAACTTTTTATACTTATGAATTATATAAAGAAATAAACTCTTACCAAATTTTATATGTTAAAAAATCCTTCTTATACTTAGCGGTCGCCTATTCAGGTTCTGACCTCGCTCGACGCTGCTTAAAACTTTTGATCCGACAAAACCCGTGGATATACTAGCCGTATTGAAATTAATAAATGAAACTTAGATTACTTATTTGGTACATAATAAGTTAGATAAACATTTACCAACTTTCAAATTGATTTGTCATTCTTCTGATTAATGTTAAAAAACTTATTGTATATATGTTATTCGATAAAAAATAAACATGTGTTGATAATAAAATGAAACTTGGAAGGTTTGTTGGTCCTATGCAGTAGTTCTCAACGTGTGATTCTAAGGGGGCGATGAGTCGTGAGGGGGCAATGAAGGAGGTGATGAGACGTAGGGGAGGAATGAAGGTGCTAGAAACAAAAATATAAAGTAAATTTGTTGTAAAAAAATTACGAAAGCATATAATAATCTGCATATAATTAATCTGCAGATTATAATCTGGTACGAACCGCGACCCAAGAAACTGACCACGAAAAATTATATCATGATGATCATTATGGTCAAAAGCTGTCATGAATTGTTCATTATAAAGACAAATGCTATTTATTTACTTTAATTAGAGTATTCAACTTCTCGAAAGTTATTGGGATAGTAATATAGTTTTCTCTTTAAATTAAAATAGACAGATGACATAATTTCACGTGTAGAGATCATAGATGTCGCCATTCTACAAAATAGCACCCCCATTTGACCAAAAGGTACTTTTTCCCCCCTGTGTTCATAGAGATATTATTACTACAGGGACCCTATAGGTTAAATTATGAAACATGGAATCACCTTCGCTATAAATATAATCAAATAATCAGTACAAAATGACTATAAATTATATAGTAGAACGTTAAAAAACAATTCAAAACACAATCAATGTGCGGAAAGCTGAAAATAATTGATTTATTATAACCTTAACTCACTCATGCAGGAGGTTTAATTGAGGTTACACAGAGCCCCTGAGAGCCCTATAATGGTGTTTCAGACCTCTCAATGTATTAAGACAGGCTATGCCCTCTCTAGTATATATCTCTATGCTTGCGCTCACATAAAGAACAATTGCATGCCTTTCTTATAGCAATGCAACCTTAAAGGGTTTTTTTTGTTATTCACATGATAGAACTAGTGTAATTATCCCTTTAAAAAATTGAAAAGAACACCATATTTTCATAAAACTAATCCATTTTTGAAGTGTAAGGGATCAAAAATGTACTTTTTCAAGATAGAAAAAGTAAACCGCTTTGCTTGCATATTGGGGTAAAATTAAATGTAAGCATTTTATTCAAATAAGAACAAAAAACTATTTATGGTTATGCTAATGGCAAAACTGTTAAAAACTGGTAATGCCAATCGGCAACCCCTCAAAAGAATTATTGCTTCAATTCTAGAGAGATATCTTAAATATTTTGACATCTATATTTAAATTCGAATATTAGGAAGTAGCAAAAATGCTCTGAATCATGTTTTGCACATGACCCTCTGGGAACCACTCATTTCAAGAAATCTGAACATTGGGCAACTTTATTAAATGTTGAGCATGCACAATCATATAGGCTGATAGGCAAACTATGTTTTTCTTCATAATTTATGATATATTTTTAGAAAAATTTATTTATCATAGCCCTTATCACCAGTCAGTGCTGCCAATTTAAAGAATTTACTACAGCCGTCTATTTGACTATGACCGTAGGGATATTATTACTAGAGGGGCTCTTTAGGTTTAATTTTGAAACATCGAAAAAGTAACCTTACAACCACTAAAAATGAAATCAAATAATCAATACAAAATTACAATAAATTATATATAGAACGTTAAAAATACAATTCAAAACACAATGCATGTGCGGAAAGTCAAAATTATTAATTTATTATAACCTTAACCCAATCTTGAAGGAGGTTTTATTAAGGTTACACAGAGCCCCTGAGAGCCCCAAAATGGTGTTTCAGACCTCTCGATGTATTGAGATATGCCCTCTCTAGTCCTGTCTATGCCTGCGCTCACATAAAGAACAATTGCATGCCTTTCTTGTAGCAATGCAACTTTAAAAAGGGTTTTTTTTTGTTATTCACATGATAGAACTAGTGTGGAAGCCGATATCAATTTTTTTATTATAACCTTAACTCACTCTTGAAGGAGGTTATATAGAGCCCAAAAATGATGTTTCAGGCCTCCAAATGTATTGAGATAGACTATGCCCACTCTAGTATATATCTCTATGACCCGTGAAGGTTTCCGATCGTGTCTTTAGATAGCCAATGGGCGTCTTTTATGAGTTTGTTAAACATGAAATTAAATAACTATTAGTATAAAAAAAATTAATGTCGTCTCGAAACATTGTTCTAGTTTTGTTTTTTGCTATATTTAATGATTGAAAATGTTAAAGCAAGAATTTTTATTGGCGAAGTAATTCGAAAGTGTTATTGGTTTGTTAGTTAGGAACTTGGTTTTCGGAGTAAATGCAAGTTGTCGTGAATATCCACAGTGTATTAAGTATGCTATTATCAGGTTTGTAAATAATAAATACAAGATTAAAAGTTACAAGTTAGGTAAGTGCCTGGTCCAGCCGAGGGGATGGAATTTATGAATGGTGTCAGAGGGCGGGCCGACAATGTTATCAAAAAACGTGGTGCGGGCGGTTGGTGGCGGTAGTACGTAGTAGCACAATATTTTCATCTGACGTCATTCCCTTCATTATACCTCTAAAGGCATTGGCCGCGCGCTCATCGATCTCTCTTACCAACCCGCCCCTAACAATTTCCCCTTTTTCTGATTTCCTTTTGAAATTCCATTTTTCTCTATTAGTCCAAAATCATTTTTTATTAGTATAATACGTCGGTTAAAATTTAATTACATTTGTGGTTATTTCTGCGTGACTAGCGATTGCAGGTTTGCCTAGGGAAGGATTAAATGCGGATACAGTCTAGGGATATTTTCAGTTGTTAGGTTGGTAGTGAGTGGTGAAAAATAGAGGGAGCCACTGTTTGTGTGACGGGTAGGGGGGCCTAGTCGAGTGCCATCCCTGGGTGCGGCCGCCCGCCACAAAACATTCTCATCTCATACTTGTCTATCTCTATCTCTTGGTCCTCGCACTCTGTTTCGCTTTGTTTTGTCTATGCCGACACGATTATCTCCTCCCCGCATCGTGTTCTTTACGCGCGCTGTGTCCGACTGCTCTTCGTTCGATCTAATCACTGCCGCAACCGGTCGCCGCCGATAGTTTAAACCGTAGACTTTGTTGTTTTTCGAGTTCACTACTACAAAAACAGTGTGTTTACTTTATGTTGGAGTTGTTAAGTATCTAATAACAGCAAATAAAAAAAACTGCCATGGAAATGTCTTCCTCTAATAAAGGTATTTGTCTATATCATTTCCTATTTGTTTACTTACTTACTAAGCATTCTGATTAAGCCAGAAATACGCCTTTATATGGATTTGCATGAAAACATCATCTTAAGAAGTAACTACTCAGATCTGTAATGGTTTTTCAAATGTTACAAAAATTTCCATGCCGATGTTTGATATTGATCTATAATTTTAATTTTCTCATTATTGTCTTCCATTACGTTGTATAAATTTGATGGACTGAACAAAAAAACTGATTTTTCTATATATTTGTATACAGCACGCACTTCTTTGCTTATCAAAGTGTTATATAATCTATTTATTAACTGGACTATTGCATTTTTATAGATTGGTGTTATTTTAAGGTGTAGGTATGTTTAATTCTTACATCATTAACTGTTCTGCTAATAATATGTAATATTCATTCATTAATTGACTAGATTATACAATGATTTATTGTAATGTTTGTTAAATAGTAAATAAATAGATTAATATTTATCTACTAATTAGTAAATATTTACTAATTGTTAATAATATTAATTTACTTAAAATAAGTATTTAGTTAATTTTAAATGTATTTAATTTATTTATTTACTAGAAAGTGATAACGAAGTGTATAATTGTTATAATCATTGCGTGTAATATTGTGTTTGAAATTTTGTTTTTAATGCGAGTTATAAGATGTTCAGAGAGGGTGAGAGTATATGGGCATGCGCAGTGGCTTTGAAAAAAATATCAACCCCTCCCCACTCGATTCCCTTCGGCCCCCACCCTACTGGGGTTGGGTCCCTTATTATTAAAACTCACCACGTGCTCCTCCGAATTTTTTTTTTCGAGAAAATAAGAACGCCCTATAATATCCTTTTTTACTTATAACGCCCGGTTTTTTTCTCTCCTTCCTTTATTATAAACCTGTCTATGTACTAAATTTTTTTAACTTTTTATCAAATCTCAGTATGTTAAACAAGAACATAATCTAAATAAGTAATGTATGTATATGATGTATGATCATCATATAAAAATATAAATCATAGCTGGTTTATTTAAAATACTGGTAGGAAAGCTATGAATGACTAATGAGGAAACTCTATGATAAAAATTCTAGGGTTTTCCTTTTTGACGCATATAATAAGAATAGCTGTTTAAGTTCATCTTTTTTATATATTTATGTATTTAGCTATTGGTGTTATTCGTCATCCTGCGATGTAGTGCTATTATTTTGAATGTAGTATTTGTGACGATTAATTGCATTCTACAGCTTCTGTTTAAATCCGACTAAAATATGAAGATTTTAAATAATAATTGTTGCTATTAATATAAAATATAATCGTCTATTTTTTCGAGAAAATATTCTCACGTTATTATCAAACAATCCAGTTTGCTGAAATAAGCCAGACCGTATGCAATGATCCAGTGTGGTAAAACAATACCTTTTGGCCGAAAGCAACAATCCAGTTCGGTGAAACAATCCTAAAATACCACTTGTTCCGTAAACAAAATTCCAAGTAAAACTCTAACTTATAAATCAATCTATTAGCGCAGCACCAATGTCCGTAAGCAACAATCCAATTTGGTGAAATAATCCATAATCTCCAGTCTGTGACGATAAAACGTTTAATCAATTATCTCCATAAGAACTTGAATTAAATTTTGTTGTAACCTTTAAGTTACTCTTTAAAGTATTTGTCTCAATACTTTGGATTGTAATCGAAGAATCAGCTACCGTCGATACTTGCTGTTGGATATAAATATCCCTGGACCGGTTTCGGCATAACGCCATCATCAGCAGGCGGGGCAACACTCGAGCTCTCAACTAATAAAGTTAAATCAGTGATTAACTTCTAGTCTCAATGAGCACGACGAGCCCTCTGAAGATCCATCAGAAGGCTCTGATCTCAATCTTCAGAGGGCTCGTCGTGCTCATTGAGACTAGAAGTTAATCACTGATTTAACTTTATTAGTTAAGGCTCGAGTGTTGCCCGCCTGCTGATGATGGGTTATGCCGAAACCGGTCCAGGGATATTTATAATCCAACAGCAAGTATCGACGGTAGCTGATTCTTCGATTGCTTCTTCAACTTGCGCGGTAAATACAACCTTTTTTAACTTTGGATTGTATTAGGGTTTTCTTATAAGAAAATCCAAATTAAGCCAATAATGATACTTTTCCTCTGTTATGATTTAAGTAAAATATTTTTACTCAACTATGATTTTAATAATTAATAATTATTATGCAATTAATTGTTTCTATTTTATTTATTTTCTTTCGATATTTATTCAACTACATGATATGGTACTGTTAATTTCGTCGTAAATAAATATAAGTTTACATAGCTAAAAATAGGGTCCAGAAAATCTAAGTAAAATTCAAATGTCTTCAGCTATTTTAAGGAGGTATACAAGTTTTGAGCTATTGACCTAATAGGAATGACCCTTTTTAGTGTGATAGGTATAAGCCAATGTATATTGATAAAATATACATAAAATAGGTAAAATTAATTACATAATCATTATCTTCTAAAAGAACAACTGCATCTTGTACTTAACTTATTAGAAACCCAAATAAAAATAAGGATTGCGATAAATCAAGTTATAAAATTGAAACTTCTACCAAAAAGGTCTAATATATTGTGTCCGACCATTTAAATGGTAAGTAAAGAAAGGAAAAAACGAATCCACGATTTAAATAATCTTAAATAGATCTTAAAAGATCTTATATTTAGGTCTATAACCTTAAATAGGTTATAGACCTTATAAATAATTATAAACCTTATAAGGTTATTATTTTTGGCAAATTTTAGCTCTTATTTTCAGTTATCAGGATTATCAAACCTATCGCTAATATCTTTTTGTATTAGTTGACTAGATGTAGATAAAATTTATTATGCAACAGTTATGAAAGATTTGAGCTCTCGCATTGTCTCTCGTGGCACTGCCTAAGGAGCCAAAATATTAGTAATTTCTCTCGGCCTTTGAAGTTCCTCTTTCGGCTTTTCCTAAAGAAACAAAATAGAGGTGTAGAAATTTCTTCTATCTCTTGTGTCATAAATTACGATTTCTGTATGCTTGTCTTGTCCCTCGTAATTAAATAAGATAAGATGAAAGGAAAATCAAATTACTTGTTACTATAGAATTGCATAGCAGAATGGAAAAAAGGCTAAGTGCGCCAGCAGTGAGATGAGAATAGAGAGATTTTTTTCTACAAGAAGTAAATGAAAAAAAAAACTGTGAAACATTGTTATCTGTGGAAAGAATTGTATTCTTTATTGTCCTATGATACATTCAAGTCCTCAATTCATCTCGATAGCTGACTTATTAAACCGATTTCATAAAAACATTCCTAAGATATCTTCCTCGTGGAATTATTTTTCCATATTTCTTTGTGGTATTTTCCTTGTGGATCTGTGTAAGGCTTGATCGTCGGGAGGTATAACAGTTAGGAATAAGTTATCGTGTGAAGAGGAACGGAACGGGCGTCGCCTGGACACGGTTGGATCGACACCCCGCTTGTTAGCCCCCCGTACAGCGGATCATCCTGAGGATACCGTCCTCTGTAAAATTAGGTGGCTTCTTAGGATTAGAAGTCTTCATCTGATTTTAATTCGACCAATATCTTCTTGTCTCCTGTTAATGTTTAATGGAAAAGTTTAAAAAAATTTAATAAAGTTTAAAATCATTTTAGGATCATTATTGAGATCGCGTCACTAGGAAGTAAAAGTTACAAATAATTCACGTAGAGACTCAAAAATAGTAAAATTGATAAAAAGTTGGAATTTTTTGACTTGAAATTTAAAAAAATGAAGATCACATAGGGAGTTTATTATTTAAGCAAAAAAAGCTGGAATTTTTTTGTCTGAAAATTTGGAAAAATGAGATCACATAGGTTGCACAGTTTATTATTTCTTTTAAGCAAAAAAAGCTGGAATTTTTTTGTCTGAAAATTTGAAAAAAATGAGATCACATAGGTTGCACAGTTTATTATTTCTTTAAGCATTTTTTTTTGACTGAAAATTTGAAAAAAATGAGATCACATAGGTTGCACAGTTATTATTTCTTTTAAAGCAAAAAAAGCTGGGAGAATTTTTTTGTCTGAAAATTTGGAAAAAATGAATCACATAGGTTGCACAGTTTATATTTCTTTTAAGCAAAAAAAGCTGGAATTTTTGTCTGAAAAATTTGAAAAAATTGAGATCACATAGGTTGCACAGTTTATTATTTCTTTTTAAGCAAAAAAAGCTGGAATTTTTTTGTCTTGAAAATTTGGAAAAAAATGAGATCAACATAGGTTGCACAGTTTATTTATTATTCTTTTTAAGCAAAAAAAAGCTGGAATTTTTTTGTCTGAAAATTTGGAAAAAATGAGATCACATAGGTTTGGCACAGATTATTATTTCTTTTAAAGCAAAAAAAGCTGGGAATTTTTTTTTTTAATTTGAAAAAAATGAGATCACATAGGTTGCACAGTTTATTATTTCTTTTAAGCAAAAAAAGCTGGAATTTTTTTGTCTGAAAATTTGGAAAAAATGAGATCACATAGGTTTGCACAGTTTATTATTTCTTTAAGCAAAAAAAGCTGGAAATTTTTTGTCTTGAAATTGGAAAAAATGAGATCACATAGGTTGCACAGTTTATTATTTCTTTTAAGCAAAAAAAAAAGCTGGAATTTTTTTTGAAATTTGGAAAAAAATGATGATCACATATGTTTCACAGGTTTATTAATTTTTTCGAGCAAAAAAAGCTGGAATTTTTTTGACTGAAAATTTGAGAAAAATGAGATCACATAGGTTGCACAGTTTATTATTTCTTTTAAGCAAAAAAAGCTGGATTTTTTTTGACTGGAAATTTGAGAAAAAATAAGATCACATAGTTCACACAGATTATTATTTTTTTAATCAAAAATTAATAGCTTTTAAAAAACCCAACATTTTACTTTATTGTTAAGGATATAATTTATGGAAACGGAGTCAAGTCTTAACTTCTTCTTGAGGTCACTCGTATAAATTTGCCAAAATGATGAAAGAGTAGTTTTCACAAGTCTTGCTTAGACTGGGGAAAGGCTATGGAAATCCCTTTAAGCCCTTTTGAAAATGTATGCAGAAGGACATTAAGTTTTTCATTAACCCTTTGAGAATAAGTCGAGAAATAATTTTTCTAGAATACATTTTCATGGAGACTTTTTTTATAGTAACATTTATATATATATTTTTGTTATAAATTTATATCTGCTGAACTAATGTTGTATTAAAATACATAAATATTATTATTTATTATGTTCAGTCATCGGGTGAAGATTTCGTTTATGAGGGTGCTAAAGTTACTAATATATTTGAGTATGACAGTTCCAAAGCTATTAGGAGTTATTTCGTTAAGTATATAACGAATTATTTTAGTTTTAGTTTTTTTAGTTATTAAGAGTTTATTATTCCAAAGCGATCATGAGTTATTTATGCTTTCGGGTTTGAAGTTTAGAATATTCTGTTGGAGATAACGTTTTTAGAAATTTTGAATTCCTTCTATACATTATAGAAGTTTTAATACTTCCTAATGGGCCCGAGTTTTATTAGACAGTTAGGATAGCAAAATATTTCGATTAGTTCTAGGTATTTTGGTGCAAGAGAAAGGTATAAAACCTAAAAAGAGATCATAAAATCAATAATATAGAGGTATTCTTTTGATTCATTGTCAGTGTTGACATCATCACTAAACATGAATTAAATATAAAAGAGGTTTTAAAAAAACTAAAAGAAGGTTAGGTTATTATTGGTATAATTGAGACTTTAAATAGTACACGTTAACTAATCAATTTTATTAGTAGCGTAGAAATGACTGATAAAGATGGAATATAATTACTTATATATCTAATGTTAATTCATACCTAAACATTAAAAATTAGAGAGTCGAGAGGTATAGATAAAGATTGTTTTAGACTTTTTAAAGACTTTTTAGGTATTCAAACGTAGATTGGCTTATTCGTATTTTAAATTCTTTATTTAATTTGAATTCTTTACTTAATTTTAAATTTGTCTTATTAATCCCACAATCGTTTTTTTCGATCTATTTAAAGTTAGTGGCTTTTTAAAATTAAAATGGCGTAATATTTATGAATGCTGTCGCCTCCTTTTGAAACAGGAAAGTTATATGAATGGATAAGTTTAGATAACAGTATCGAGCAAGATCCGTTACCTGGAAGATTTATAAGGTGCTAATTGGCTGTAACTTGTCTTCATATGAATAACTCATCTTTACTATTGCTTTGGGAGTTGTTGGCGTTTCTTAATGTCCTGGGAGGGGAAAGCTAGAAATTTTAATGAAAGGTTCGTCAACTCTGTTATTACAGTTAAAAGGTTCTCTGTAATCAAGATTACCACTGATCAGTTCAATATTTTTTGGCAATTTTTTTAAATAAAAAATAATGTGTAGTAAAAATTATAATTCAATATAGAGTATAGTATAGAGGACACTTTTGCAAATTATGTTAATTTGAGCAAACACTTCTTATATTCATTACTATCTAATCAGATTATTTAGGATACGAGTACTTGCATATTTTTTGCTGTATTTTAAACTACACTATGTAGTGTAAAATATATTAAATTAAATAATAATATAATAAGGTCCGGTACGGGGTACCTGGGACCTTTTCCCCGCATCAGATTCGTTCATGCTAATTACTTCAGACTCGCTTCGCTCGTCCTCAAAATACAAAAATCGCCATATTTATACTGCAGCACGCGTTCTGACTTGCTTCGCTTTTCTTCAAAGAAAAAATATAAGTTTTAAAAAATATAAGTTTCCCAGAGGTAACCCATCCAGGTACTAACCTCAATCGATGCAGCTGAAAATTCGTGATCGGACAAATCCGTACATATATCAGCCGTATCAAAAAAAAATTGATAAACTTATTTATTACGCAAATGGATACACTTGTATTAAATTCTAACATTATTTTATTTCTTTGGTTTTTTATGTGTGCCAATGCTCATAATGAGATGAAACTTAGCACATAGATTAGTCCTGTATATTCTTGCCAAATCTCAAATCGATCGAAACAATTTCTCGAGTTTCATTGAATTTTCGCTGAGTCATTATTGCTGGTTAATGTTGTTAATTTTTATTGACAATAATAATTTTCATTGACGTTAATGAAAATAAAAAAAAATATTTTCCGGATAGGACAACTAGAACTAAAGATTGAGTTTTGTACCGAGTTTCAACTCTCTAGCATGAACCCACTAGGAACTACGATAGTAACAGACACACACACACAAACACATTTAGACTGACACCTGTGAGAAAACCACTTAGGAGGTCTTAAAAACGCCTGAAACAAATACAGGTGGAACACTTAACTCTTTCAGTATACTTACAGTATAAATAAGGAAAAGTGAAAAATCAAATGTTTTCCGATTAGCACCGGAAAACATTTGATTTTTTACTTTTTTAAGTTAATTAAAATTTAATTTAATTAGCATTAAATTTTCCTCTTTCATCGTTTAAATACCTTGTTTCTGATTTAAAATTTTGACACGGCCTAATAATGTCTCGTTTTTTGGACGTATTTTATAATTGGAGCAACTGACAAAAGAGCAAATTCTCTGTGGTGTAAATTAATAATAGATTGCATCCAAATCTATTATAGATCTTTATCACTACTATGAAGTTATATAATAAAAGTATAATTGTGTTAGTGTGTGTAATAAATGCATGCGTCCAGGAAATTCACTCTTAGCCGCTCCATTACAATACCAAACAAACTATAAATAAACCAAAACTAAAATTAATTGTAATGCAAAACAAAAACGGGACTGAGCGTTTCCCTCGGGTGTTTTAATTCATTCGTTTATTGTCTCTGAAAGCTATTTTTCCAATAAATTTACTGTTTCTGTGTTGCCTGTTTAAACAGTTTTATAATAAATTAATAAACTCTTGTCTCTAAATAGTTCAATTATTGTAATCTCATGAAAATTAGTCTTTTAATTATAATTATCGGTACACATATATAGTTTACTACAAATTCCTTCTTGTGTTGCATTGTTAGATAGGTAGCAGGAAGCAGGTTTTCCTATAATGGTCTACGTTGTGAAAAGCTCTTGTCAATGGTTTGTTATCTGTAGTGTAATCATTGCTTCGTCATTCAGTATAAATACTGTCTGGGGAGGGGGCTGTCTATTGAGAAAACTGTTGTTAACATATTCACACGTGTTTTAGTAGAAAATAATGAACAGTTGTGTCTCCTTTGTATTTATTGAAAATTAAAATAGTTTTACTTAGATTTCATTGAGTACTTTAAATATGATAGCGCATAATAACCCATTATGACTGAAGGCATTTTGTTACGAACTTAGTACGACACACGGCTAAAATCAGTTGACAGTTTAAAAACTAATTAGTACGTTTTTATTACGAATTAGCACTAAAATGTATAATTCAGGTGGAATCTCGGGTTTGGATTTGTTACTGACAGAAAACTTTTCCTACATACCTTGGGTATAAATGGTAAAAATTTAAAAGAAGTGTAGTCTCACATTTGTTACATTTTGGCACCTGGGAAAATTTAAATTTTGCTGTGTTAACCTCTACTTTTAGCGGGGCAACTTTTAAACTTCTTTCGAGTTCCTGTAAAATTTTGAGTCAACTCAAAGCTCTAATAATTTGTTATTGTCGCAGAAAGCAACAGGTTACAGATCTTCTTCTTTCACTTGTTTCCTCTAAGGTTGTAAATGTCAACTATTTTAAGTTTCTTTAATCCTGACGAACAAACATCGTGGACTAGGTGGCTTTGCCCTCCTCCCTATGTTGTCATGCTTTTTATTCTTCCGTAATTTACTTAACTTGTTGGGTTTATTAAAACTCTCTCATGTAAGTGAACTTATTGTAATGTAAATAAAAGATAGTACAAACTTGTAAAGATAATTTATACTAATGAGTTGTATCTCGAATTTCAGTAAAGTATTTAACAGTCATTGAACCTAGAAAAAAGTTTTTGTAAAATAAATTATGTTTTATAAATAGAATTATTAAAAGTTGTTGTTTTTTAAATTAATTATTTAAAATGAACATCAGTATTTGTCTATGGATTACTTTTACTTATCTATAAATAGTCAGAAAAAAATGTCATGAATGTATTTTTAATAGTTATCAAAAATATGTTATTCGGTACATAGTAAAATATTTGGAATAAACTTTCAATTACGAATTTTGTCTTAAGAAATTTGCTAATTAAAATTTATTCTGTTTGAAAAATATAATGTAAATTACAAAAAAATATTAAAAAAAGGGAATTTGAATCCGCCATGTTACCCACCTCACTAGCGATTTTGTCATAAGAAATTTGCTTAAGCACATTTGTCAATTTAATTGTTCAATAAAAATTATGTTACTCATACATAAATATTTTAATTTAATAGGAAAATATTATGAATAAAATCATATTTTAAAGTAATTAATGCTTACAAAGAAGCTATTAAATAAAAAATAAGTTGTACAAATTAGGTATGTTTTTATATAAAGTGAAAAATATGCTGTACAAATGATGTATGTTTTTATATAAAATGAAAAAATGTTGACATATTAGGTTGTTTTATATAATTAAAATATGTTGTACAAATTAGGTATGTTTTATATAAAATGAAAAATATGTTGTACATATTAGGTTTGTTTTTATATAAATTAAAAAATATGTTTTACAAATTAGGTATGTTTTTATATAAAATTAAAAAATATGTTGTACAAATGAGGTATGTTTTTATATAAAATGAAAAATATGTTGTACAAATTAGCTGTTTTATATCAAATAAAAAAATATGTTTAACAAATTACTTCGCTGTAAGTGTAACAAAAAAAATAACTGGTGTAAAATATAAATGATATGTCAAGTTAATCAACGTGTTTAATAAAAGACTTTTATAAGGATGTTGAGAAATTATGTTGTACAAATTAAAGTGAAACAATAAGGAGTGCTTTAAGAATATTAAGTTAGTGTTGTGGAATTTAGTGGTGTTATGACTGGTAGGGTAATTACACTGTTAGACGCAGCGCTGGGGTCGTTAACGAGTCTGCAACGCGACGTTTCCTTCCTTCCTGTGGGTCTTTTACTGTAGAAAAATTCTCTCTTTAAGAAATAATTAGCTGGTCATGCTCCACTGATTGATTGAAGTAGTTTTTTAGTAGTTTTATTACTGTTACATTGTTAGAGTTTAGTGTGTGGCGCCGTACGTTGCCCCCTTATGCTACCATAATTGGATTTTATTCAGAATGTACTATGAAAATTTATTTTCAAACTTATAATCTGAACTTTGTTGAACTACACAAGTATTTGAACGGAAAACATGAGAAATTGACTAAACATTAATGCCATTGATTTAAATGATTTATATGACATCGCTTTGACTGGTTTCGCAAGAAATTGCCCAGAGGACAGTCATTTTTAGACTAGTTACGCAAGAAATTGCCCAGAGGACAGTCACTTTTAGACTAGTTACGCAAGAAATTGCCCAGAGGACAGTCACTTTTAGACTAGTTACGCAAGGCCAGAGGACAGTCATTTAGTTACGCGAGAAATTTATCTATTTAATTTTTTCTTTGTTTTGCTACTTTAGAATATACTTAAGAATTCAAGAACCAGTTGGTTTGACTCTTAATAACTTTAGTTAATCAACGGATCGACAAAGATATGTTTGCTGGAACTCTGACCATTTGCAAAAACATTGATAAAAATATAGCTCTCTGGAGTCAGTCCTTGATTTTAATAGTTCTGAATCTTTAAAACCAGACAGTGAGTGACTGGTCCACCTTACGCATTTTTGGTGGAATGTAGTGTTAACTTGTACCTTTCAATTACTCGGGGCTCTTTTAAAACTAAGCGTGAAGCTCATAGTCATTCAGGGTCAGCCGAGGGGGCTTATCTCTCCCCAAACCCATTTACCCTCCCACCAACTTTATTAAATAAAAATTTGGCTGTTCAAAACCACTTATAGTTTCCAACATTTTAAAATAAGACTTGCCAGAGGTTTAGCCCCATTATTTATTAAAAAGATGGGTTTCCATGAGGCCTCTCAACTCTTCCTCTCCTTAAGAGTTGTTTAACAGAACAGCGAAGACTACTTAGTCTCGTGGTCTCTGAAATACTTCAGAAAAGTTTGGTTGGTTTAAATTCGACATATTTATAAAACCAGAATCAACCGGAAATAACTAGTTGCGTTTACGTTCTCCGATTGAACAACTAGCTACCAAATACAATTGACTTTTGACGACCTTTAAGTGATTTTGTATACTATTTTTTTTAACTTTTTAAAAATTTTGTTGTAATTTTTATGCTTCTTAAAATGTATTAAAATTAACATAACTATATCGGTGTGTCAGTGATCTTATTCTTTGACTTTTTCCGGGAATGCTGATGTTTTTTTTCATGGAAGAATAAGACGAAGAAGAGGGTATTTTAATGTAAGTTAACATCCTTAACAAAAAGGGATTAGAAGTGTAAATGGTAAGGTCGGTGGCTGATTATGTGGTACGTGTGTGTGTGTGTGTGTATGTGTGTACATACAGAGTGTGTGTGGTAAGGAAGAGGACTGTATATAGCGGAGAGGGAACTGCGTTTTAACCTTGAGCAGCCCAGCACGGGTTGTAAACAAACCGTCTTCGTATATAACTCCGTTATGACTCGGCCAGTAAACACTACCCGGGGTCCTTGTCCTCTCCTCTCTATGTACCTTCCTGCCGTTGTTTGTGCCATGCTTACCTTCATAGCCAGTCAAGGATTCCCTTGGTCCCTTATTCTTGATCGTTTCCTTCAATCCGAAAATTCTACTTCAAGCGATACATACCCTGAACGGAAAATATTTTTAAGGGGGTGGGACTATCTTTGTCTAACTTACAACCTACCTCTTGACAATCTCTCTTCAACAATCACAATTTTAAACATTTCTTGGCCTACATTAATTATACGATTTGGTTAAAATTGTAAACACACCTCATTGATACCAATCCATAAGCATTAATATTCATTGCTTAGTGCCATGTACAGTAAACCACAGTTTAATTTGGGCTATTTGTATAATTTAAGATACATAATGTTCATAATATACATAGTACATAATATTAGTAATAATAATACGTAATATACATATACTATACATAGTACATAATATATAGTACATAATGTCGGTATGATCTCAATATTACGTGTTCCAAAGTTAAAACAAATGGATGAAAATTTCGGAGAAAAAATAGTGGTATGAGATTTGAGTTTCGAACTGTAGGGCCTTAAGATCTGTATTAGCTTTGGTTTTGATCAGTCGACAGCCAGGGAACTGATTCAATTGGTTCATTTTCCCGATATGATCATTTTATCAAGCTAAAGAACCGCTGCAAGTATAAAATGAAAACTTAAGATTTATCTTAAAATTAAAAAGTTTCTTATTTGTGGACTTTTAAAACAATATATAAATAAAAACAGATTAGTTACACAAAAAGTCCTTTTATTTTTTAATATATAATAATAACTAAGCTTTCGACTAAAAATTAGTCATCATCAGAGTTTAACAAATATAAAATATAAAATGAAAATACAATTATACAGACTACTTCATATTGCACCTTGGTATGTTTTGGTAAGCTATGTTTAAAAAACCGTTAAAAACTGTTACATTGAAGAATTTTAAAAATATCAGTGTTACCAATAATATTAGTTGAAAAAACAATATTTTAAACTAAATCAAGAATTACAAGATTTAAGAGTTCCTTATTAAATTTGAGTAAATGGAGCTTAATTTTTCTACATCTTTTTTAAAATTAACATTGTTATCAAATTTGACTATATTTATCATTTCTTTAACTTTCCTTTTTTGCCAATTAGGTTCATTTTGTAGAATTCGGGTATTGTCAAAATCAAAACTGTGTCCTGTATTATGTTTGTGGTTAGAAAGTCCAGTATTATTTTTATCTTTTTTGCAGTCATATTTATGTTGGGCCAGTCTTTTATTTAGATATTGTTTGTTTCACCTATATAATATTGGGGGCATTGAGAACAGGGAATTTTATATACTAATCCGGCTTTTTGTTCTTTCTTGGTTTTTTCTTTATGTTTTTCAAAAAATGGTCGGTTTGATTTTTGACTTTTTTGAGCAATTTTAAAGTTAGGTAGACTTTTGATAAAGTCCTTCTTATTTTTTCAGATAAGTTAGGTACATATGGGATTGCAACGAATTGATTATTGAATTATAGGATCTTCATTATTAGCATTATAATTATTGTCAATATTATATTTGAATTATTATATTATTAGAATTATTGGAATTGTTTATATTATTAGAATTATTTGAATTATTAGAATTATTTATATTATTAGAAATGGTTGCAATCCATATGTACCTAACTTATCTGAAAAAAATAAGAAGGACTTTATCAAAAAGTCTACCTAACTTTAAAATTGCTCAAAAAAGTCAAAAATCAAACCGACCATTTTTTGAAAACATAAAAAAAACCAAGAAAGAACAAAAAGCCGGATAGTATATAAAATTCCCTGTTCTCAATGCCCCCAATATTATATAGGTGAAAAACAATATCTAAATAAAAGACTGGCCCAACATAAATATGACTGCAAAAAAGATAAAAATAATACTGGACTTTCTAACCACAAACATAATACAGGACACAGTTTTGATTTTGACAATACCCGAATTCTACAAAACGAACCTAATTGGCAAAAAAGGAAAGTTAAAGAAATGATAAATATAGTCAAATTTGATAACAATGTTAATTTTAAAAAAGATGTAGAAAAATTAAGCTCCATTTACTCAAATTTAATAAGGAACTCTTAAATCTTGTAATTCTTGATTTAGTTTAAAATATTGTTTTTTCAACTAATATTATTGGTAACACTGATATTTTTAAAATTCTTCAATGTAACAGTTTTTAACGTTTTTTAAACATAGCTTACCAAAACATACCAAGGTGCAATATGAAGTAGTCTGTATAATTGTATTTTCATTTTATATTTTATATTTGTTAAACTCTGATGATGACTAATTTTTTAGTCGAAAGCTTAGTTATTATTATATATTAAAAAATTAAAAGGACTTTTTGTGTAACTAATCTGTTTTTATTTAAGATTTATCATTTCTCTTGCAGGATTTGTCGTCCAACTCATTGCTTAACATAACTTGCCGTAAAATCCTCCATTGTGCTAAATGTTCAACAATATCTTGAGTTCAATGGATGATTATGGATAGTCATTTTATGCCTTTAAGCATTATTAGCTATCTAATGGTATGCAGTCTCAGCTCTTAATCCTATTTTTTTAAATTAAGTTTTAGTTTTTATCCTCTTTAAAGATCAATTATGAAGCATTTAGCTCTAAATCGTCTATATTGTGCTTATCAGTTATCCACCTTATTATCTAATTTAGTTTAATTGAACCTAATTTAGTTTTTTGTGACACTAATATGTATAAGTTGTCATATTCCTGTTGGAACCATGCAGATGCTGAAATTTCAAAAGAATTTTGACGTATAAATCTTATTAAAAAGAAACAAATTAAAAACACTCGATAATTTTTTTTGTTCAGTAACACACACACACAATCCCGATTTTAATACAAGGTGGATAAGTATTCTTATTCCTGCTTTAACTGCGCATGTGCTAAAATTTAAAGAGAGCTTCTTCGTATTTTAATTCTATTAAAGAAAAACACTTATCACTCTAGTTAAAGAAAACACACGAACAATTCTGTACGATCCTAATATTTTATTCTTTTATAACATATACTGTTCATTTTGTGTTTTTTTCTTTTCAACTCGATAAAAAAAGGGACCAAAAATGTTAAGATTAAGCGGCTCTTAAGATGTTTTGATTTGTTCTTGTGAGACGGGTAGGGGTCGCCGTCCTGGGATCAATGAATGAATATATTAAATACTCCCAACTTACTATATCACAACATACTGCGTACTTACTCATTGTAAACAATTGCTTGATTCTGATTAGCACTATCATCTTTGTAACCTTTACGTTTTTTAGTTTTATTGCCAACCCCAATAAATATACAATGTGTTTGTATTTTAGCGTAGTATTCAAGGATGAGGGACCAGGTAACCAATCTTTAAAGGGGATGACGAACTTTTTTGACTCGATATACGTTGTATGAGATAGAGAAATAAGAGCAAAATTACCTTCCCATGGTTACTGCAAAAAAGGCGCGAAACGCAGGTTATTTAACTAGGATAAATCGAGTTTGCTCCTTAACTTTCCTCTGTGCAACGTCGTGATTTTAGTTACCTTTGTTGCTTATTAAGTCAATTAAACTAAAACACCTCAAACAAGAAACTATACTACTTTTTACTATTTGCTTATAACTAGCTTTAAATATGCAAAACAATAGGAAACCAGCGGGAGGTAAATTTGCTCCTAAATTTAGGACCTGCGCAGTTATGATTGTAAGCATGCGCACTTTGTTTTTAACCTATGTTTTGTGATGGGTTCATTTCTATTTTTTTATTCTCAGCGGTGTCACATTGTTATATTGCAAATAGACTTCATGCGTCATCCCTTTATTCAAGATCCTTGGTAAACTTAGAATTATGATTAAACATTAACATTTTAATTGTCTTTACCCTGATTTCTGGGTTTTCTTTAAAGCTGTGCAGCCTTGACTTTTTAATTCTTTAAATTGTTCCTTACTATTTTCTTAGCGACTTGAAACTTGGTACAGATACTACACAATTGATGCTAAAGATTATAAATGTAACCATAGTTACATTTATATGAATATAAATACCAAATAATATAAATTTGGTATTTGCTGACGAAGAGTGGTAGAACGCCCTTGTGTTATAATTTAAATGTAACTAGTCTTAAAAAGAATTAAAATACTTTTTGTCTTGCTAAAATGATTTCAGAATATTAGGTTTTGAAGATAGTATTAATTTACCTGATTCTTAATGAACAGCTGTGACATTCTTATGTTAAAATAAATTTTGATCTTAAAGCTGTTTTATTATCTGTAAGCATGTTAGAGACTACTCTTATTCTATCGTTGCTTCTATTGTACTTCGTGTGACAAATTATAAAGTTTAGCGACTTCTGGCCAATTTATGTTTTTATCTTACGAGATTTATCCTAATAACGCATGTAGGCGAGTAATCTTTTTGAGTTAAACACTTATTTTTTTAATTTGGGCCCTGCAATTGATATCTCACTCCTCCAGTCCATTCCCCTCTTTCTCAGTTGTGACGGTGTTTTAGGTTGGCAAGGCCGGTTGCTGTCGGTGACATGATCTTGACCGTGAGTCGAGTCGCCCCACACCTCGCCAGATTTACTACTTACATACGTCTTCACAGCTTTGTGAAAAGATTATGTTCCCCCACAGGAATATTGAGTCAGTCGTATTGTGCGCATTTAAAAATTATATTTGGCGCAACGCAGTAAAACTGCGCATGCTTTGTGAAGCATTCCTTATTTCTCTGTTTGAAATAACAAAGGTAGCAAGGTTTTTTATCTTGCTGATTTTTAAAACTTTTTTTCTTCCTAATTTTAACTATACTCAAATGTTACCCTTTTTTAACTTATATAATAAAATGAATACGATATTAGAGAAATGCAGTTTTTACGTACTGGGTTTTGGTGGTGCCATTTTAACTTCTACTGTTTTTGTTTTAATATAAAGAAATAGAATAAAATATAAAATTCCCTAGCGGACCTCAGAGTTGTCGCACCCTCATAATGGTTAGAAACAAAAACTTGATGTTTAACTTGGTTGGATTAATAAAATTATTAAGTATAATAATGACAACATCTTATGGAAAACATGTCTTGGGTTTTCAATCGTAATATTGCAAATTTCCATCAAATCTTTCATTTCCCTACTAAGTTTGCAACCTATATAGGAAAGTAGTTTTTGTTGGCAGACCCATATAGTAGTAGCTGGACCTGAAAAAACTTGACTCAATTTTAAAATTGAGTCTTACTGCTTTAAACTTACTTTAAAATTTGCTTTAAACTATTTTTTTTAATAGTTTAAAGCAAAAACATAGTCTTCCCTTCAGACTATGTAGGTCAGACTAGGTTCAGAGGGACCTATAGAAAATATTTATTCTACCAATAGGAAACCTTCTATTTGATGTAACCTAAAGTTTGTGTGATTTTTAAAAATTTCGAGCGTGCGCAATCATATGAAGCCTTTAATAGGCAGATTATGTTTTTTCTTCATCACTTAAAGTATATTTAAAAAAATCGGTTTGAAGCTGTGCAAAATGTGTCACGTTTTTTAAGTCCGGTTCCTGGGCTGATGTCAATAATACATACCAAAGAATAAAGAAATATTAACACGCTTTTTAAGAGCTGATTTACTGCAATTAGCTCTTAGGGGTAAACAATACCCTAAGTATTGTCAAGAGGGGTAAACAATACCAAAAGAGATTACAATTTAAAAGTAATTCATCAAGTGAATTTTATTTTAATAACATATCAACCCACTTGTTAGTTATTTGAAGTGGGGTCTCTGAATGAGAAGTGGCCTCCTACCATTGCAGCCCCCGACCAGGTAGAGGGGGCAAGTGGTCTGCGGTGCTATTTGCGTGTTTACTATATTAAATAACTGATAAAGACATAGCGTGGTATATTTTTATCTTTTATTTTTTTTTCGCTCTTTGTTCATTGATACCCCCTCTCAACAATTATTGTATGTTATGAATGAATTTTTTTTACAACTGCGTCTAAATGAAGATAAATTTTTTAGTTAAATCAATATTTTTTTTTGTGGTTTTTATAACTAAGTTCGTGACCATTAGCTAACTTCAGCATATTTTTATAAAAATTAAAAAGTATAATAGAAAAAGAATTAATGTTTAAATAAATTAAAAATTATTTAATATTTAAAATTAAATTATTAAAAAGTAAAATTATCGCTATTAAATATAATGATAATAAACATTTGATTTATTATTGAAGTATACTTTTTTAGACGAATCTAAACTTATTACTTAGAACCAATATTTGGTATGAAACCAATCACCTTAGGTTTTTCTTTAGTCTTCCACTCTGTCAAATACACATGACATTATTGTAGGTTAGTTATTTACAAGAGAGTGTTGTTATTAGTACATGACATTAAGGTTAGTTATTACAAGAGAGTGTTACCAGAAACCAATCACTTAGGTTTCTTTAGTCTTCCACTCTGTCAAATACACATGACATTATTGTAGGTTAGTTATTTACAAGAAGAGTGTTACCAGAAACCAATCACCTTAGGTTTCTTTAGTCTTCCACTCTGTCAATTACACATGACATTATTGTAGGTTAGTTATTTACAAGAAGAGTGTTACCAGAAACCAATCACCTTAGGTTTCTTTAGTCTTCCACTCTGTCAATTACACATGACATTATTGTAGGTTAGTTATTTACAAGAAGAGTGTTACCAGAAACCAAGAGGAAATATAATTTATTCATCATTTAATTAAAAATAATTATTTTTATCATATCTGCTTGTAAGAAAAATTAAATACTACATGATACATGATTTCTTAAATATTTGTTTTGCAAAAAATGAGCTATTACTAAACCGTGTTGTATTTTAATTTCAATCTTATAGCTACATATTTATGGCAAAAATACTTATTTTCAACTAAAATATGGAGTAATTATTGTTCTTGTTTGTTTTTGGTAACACCTGTTACCGTGATCTACGTATGACTATAATAACATACTGTCATGTGTAGATGCAATTAGACCGAGTAGAACAACAAGAGAAAACATTTTGATAGGTTTGATTCCAAAAATATTTAAGGAATATAAAAAAATGTTTTGAACCATAAATGTTTTAATGTAAACATGTTGATCCCTATTCTTGATCATTAAGATATTTAATATTTGCAAGATATTAAAGTATGGATATCTGATTAACTCTTGAGTAGATTTCAATCTGAGAATACTAAAATTAAAAATGAAATCAAATTGATGGACATCGGAGAGTTAAAGAAAGGGAGCGACCAAGAGGCCAAGGGCTTCTTGTCTATTATGTTATCCATTTAATTGTACTTCAAAGACTATACAATTAAAACTTAAATCAAAATCATTTCAGTTTCATGAATTTATAAGTTCGTCGTTAGTGCCGCACTTCTTAGTTTATAGAATTTTATCTTTACTTGATAACAGTAGCTTTTACTTCTATACGTTACAAAGTTTATTTTGTTTTAATTATTTAGCCATCATTGTGACCATCTTCAGAACAATAACTGAAACATTAAATTAATTAAGTAGATTACTTACAATGAATAGTCTGATAAGACTTGATTAAACATCAAATTGACTAAAAACAAACAAAAAAGTTCAAAAATAATAATCTTACTTTATATAAAACGATTATGGAATATTTAAAAACTTGAAAAAGTACATAGAAAGAGAGTCTAACTATCTAAAAATTTAAAAAACTTCATCACAGTAAAGTAACATTTTACATCACAAGGTTCTTTTTCGTCATTGTCATCTTCCATAGAGAAAAACTGTCATTTCGAACTTAATTTAGGAATTTAACTTAAAGCTTCTGTGGAAGTGGATAACTGAATGTTATGGCAACCACTTGTTAACATGTTGTCTGACAATTTGCTTAATACTTAAAGGAAATCATTTTCTCTAAGTTTTACTTTCAATGAATTCCTATTCTTCTCAACTGCTAATTCTTCTGACAATTTGCTTAATACTTAAAGGAAATCATTTTCTCTAAGTTTTACTTTCAATGAATTCCTATTCTTCTCAACTGCTAATTCTTCTGACAATTTGCTTAATACTTAAAGGAAATCATTTTCTCTAAGTTTTACTTTCTATGAATTCCTATTCTTCTCAACTTCTAGACTTTAAACAGACATTTCTTTTCGTGAAAATTATAATAACTATTTAAATAATTCGACATAAAAATGCTCTAAAGCAGGTATTTACTAATATTCGCAGTGGCGGAAGGATTCAAAGGCTAAAGGCCTTCACGAAGGAATTGGGCAAGTTGAGGGGAGAAAGTTGAAGGGAAGTCCATTTCACTCCCGGATACTTAGCTAAGTCTTGGGCTTGCAAGCTTTCTTCCTCTAGATCCTGGTCGGTTCCTTGTTTGGTCTTGGTAAATGACCAAACATATCCTTCAGGAACTACTTCTTTCTTGGAGGAATCCACTGGATACACAGTCGACATTTCCTCGTGACAATCGTAGTCACAAAGGATTTTAAATTATAATAAAAGATTGATTGCGATTAAATAATTTCAGTATTGGTATTTAGTATTTTACTAATTTATTTCTGATTTAAGAACTATCCTCGCCTCTTCAGGTTCTGCTAAGTCATTATTGACATGCAACGATGTCGTAGAAAAAATAATTTTTTAACAACACAACTATACCTGACCAATCTTGAAAAGATTGATTTTTTCAAGTTTCTATTCTCTTGCATAAACACTTTTGGAACTAAGATAGTGCAGACTGACATCTTGGTTGAAAGCATTTAAGAGGTCTTAAAAACACCGGATAATTCCGGTTTAAAACGGATAATTCAAGTGGAATCCTTGCTTATTAAGTGCAAACACGAATTTTTCATGTATATTTCTGGCATAAATAAGGAAAAGTAATAATTCCTTAAGCGCAATAATAATTCCAAGTCTGAAAAGTGATACCAAAAATTGAGATATAATAAGGATTCAAATAAAGGTCTATCCACAAATATAGTTTTAAGCATATAATGATAGTATACTATCATTATATGCTTAAAACTATATTTGTGGATAGACCTTTATTTGAATCCTTATAATATAGAATACACTGGCGCTAACGTCACTTATATTGAGATATAATGTAAATTGTTGTTATAAACTGTACAAACACGATAGTTCAATCCGGGATTGAAGTGTTTTATGCATTTTCGTCCCTATTTAAGTCTTTCAATATTTTAAAGGCGTATAGGGTTCGGATCTAAAATTTGATATATTCATCTATCCAGATTCAATATTGCATGCTAATGTTTGAATTAAGAGGAATCCTCCGAGTTTTTGCTGTTAGCTGACTTAATTTTGCTTTTTGTTTCAGGTATTGTTTCTTTGAAAATGGAATCAGTTAACACTTGGTTTTGGGTGAGTTTTAAATAGGCATGGCATTAATTTTAGTGGGTTTAACTTCTTTTTGAGAAAGATATTGTAAGGGCTAACTTCTACTGCTTCGCAATAAATGGATGGATTAATAGATTAATAATTAATTAATCCACAGTAAATAATTGATTTAAGTGCTCTGCGATCTTGTAGAGTTGTCACCTTTCCCCTAACAAACCGATTTAAGAAACCTCTTCAAATGGTCTTGAAGCATCTCAACAAATAATTTCGGGTAAATACCCTTCTTGGGAAATTTGTTTTAGAATTTTTAAACCATTATAATAATAACAATGTATATTTTTATATAAATATGTATATATTCATCTTTGTAAACTTGGCAAAAACTCAAAATCATTTAGGATGTAGAACCATTTTAATTGAAGGAGGAATACTTTAATGTCATCCACAGATCAAATTGACTGGTATTAATATATATATATTTAAAACATTGCAACCTAACTTATTTGCTGAACCGTGTAAATGCACTTGAAAGACTGCTAACCTGCCGT